>OY747710.1:20405499-21605499 GCA_963556495.2 Valencia hispanica
TTCTCCTCTCCACTCTGTATTCTTCTCAATCCACTTCTTTTCCCACCCAGCGTACCTGCGCAGCATCAGGAGCAGGATGCAGGGCGCGAGCCTCTGTAATCTCAAAGGGAGTCAGGAGGAGCAGAGCGGCACACAGCAGCACGGGGCGCAGCATGGCAGCGGGAATGAGCAGAGAGTAGGACTGGAAAACGAACTGGTTGCAGATATCTGAATGCTGAGGGACAATGTGGAGAAAAACGTGTGCATTTCAAAACAAACAACAGTCAAATAATGTAATGATCAACAGTTGGTTTGTGTTTTTATGCAAGATATCAAATTATCTCTGTTCTGAAACAAATATGCAGTCAGATAGCTGAAGTGCATGCAGAGTATTTAACAGACACTAATAGGCTGCCTCGATCTGAGACCGAGTGTAAATTAAGATTGCTGTAATTAGTGCAAAGAAATAAATTTTTATAGAAATCTGTTTTTTTTTTAGCTTATTTGTTTTACAGATTCAAGCTTCTAAATCCAAGCAAATACATGTTTTGTTTTTTTAACATATTATCATTATATATAAACTAAATATTTTAGCCAATTAAATCTACAGCTGTGACCAGTAGTTATAATAAATAGGTGACCTTATTTAAAGAAAGAATGCATTTTAATTCCAAGTTCAGCATTAAAGTTAAAAATAAATTAAACATAACTAAGATTCAAAAGAAATATTTTATTTAAAAATATAGTGTGATCCAAATTGACATAAGCTGTAATGATGCAGTTAAAAGAAATATTCTGTAGTCATTCAAAAAAAGTGTATTTAGTCTGTAGATTGGCTCTTTATTGTTATTATTTTGATATTTTCTTCAACTAGAAATAAAGCTGTGGTCCGCTTTAATTCATATGGAGTTTCTATAATTATGATCCTCATAAAAATAGAGATGAACTTTACAAAAGGAGGTAAAATAAATAAAAGGATGAAAATAAGTAGAAAAACTCACCTGGTGTTTGTTTTCTCACAGAGCTCGGGGTGTCTTCTCCGCTCACAGACTCTTCTCCATTCCCACCTTCTCGGACTCTCAGCTTTCTCTCACTTGTTGGCACCTGGTGGGAGCATCAGTTTCTCACTCTGCTGGCTCCTCCTCCTCCTCGCTTCCACGCTGTGATGGAATTGGGAGGATGATGATGATTGTCTTGCTCTTGCGTCTGTCCCCTGAATGCTGGGGCTTACGGGATGCTGCAGAGGTTTTGTAGAGCCAGAGATGGACCCCCCTACCCCCCTCCTTCGCTCTTATCATCTTCCTCCTCCTCATCTCCTTTTCTTTGGAGTGAAGTCATAGCCTTGGAGAGACTGATTGTCATTGCCAAGGTGACCGTATGTGTGGTCAGGGCTCTGTAAACCAAACTTTAGCCAGAGTGAGGCACAAGCCAAGGTCAGAGGCCAGCGGGCGGCACTGGCCTCATCCCTGTGACTTGCAAACGATCAGGTAACTGGCAGGGAAAGGCTTCATGCAGTCCAGTCACGACTTGTCCTGACTTATACATTTCCCATGCGCTAAAAACACTCTGAACACATTAGCCTCCTTCTTTCCCTTTGTCTCTGTAGTGTTTCCCAGCGTGAGCTGACCTCCCCCTCTCTGCTGGGTAACTTACAGTCTGTCAGTGCCATCTGCTCCTTGTAGCCTCTGCTGCCAAATTACAACACTACCAGAAGCGGCTGCAGGAACCAACACACTGACCTTAAAGCTCAGCAGCTTGTGATTATTTCAAGTAAATAAACCCCATTCTTTACCGATGCCCAAAGCTGGGCGAGCAATCAGACTCATGTGGAGCTTCACATGGCATACATGCTAATTTTCTCTCATTTGTTAGAAAGTGCACCGTCACTTTCATTTCCATTCTGAACCCAATTGTCCTTAGATAAACACATCGTTATCCCCACTATTGCAAGTGTCTTTTACATAACGTTTCAGGAAAATGCACCCCTCTTCATCTTTTTTGGAGAGGACACTGCGTGGGAGACGGCGTAGGAGAACAGGGAGAGAGAAAGAGATTAGTGATGATGGTGGGGTTTGAACTACAGCGGTACGTGATGTCAGAGGAGCGCTGGAGGAAAAGTAGGCAGCAGAGAGTAGGAGGAGGAGGAGAAAAGGAGGAAGAGAGAAAAAAAAACACACCAGGCAGGGAGCTGAGGGAGATCTACAAAAGAGATTGATTACAGGAGAACAGAAACGGACAACTAGGCAGACAGAAAAATGAAAAAACACTGTAAATAAACATTATTTAAAGTAAGACACCACTGAGGAATACAGGGAAATTCAATCTCATCAGTTAAAGACTCAAGTTTGATTTTTACAAAGCTCTGAAAAAGTATTCAATAATATTTTATTTATCCAAAAGGAGAAATTAAATGTTATCGTAACTTAAATCATCCCAGTTTCTTCAAAGAGTCATTATTTTTTGTGATGTTGTAGGCAGGAGGAATTTCCAGTAGCGGTGAGTCTTGCAACAAATCTGAAGAAACCTTTGAATGAAGACTTTTGGTGTATGACATTCTCATGACTGTCATTGTAAATGGTCTGCATTAGTACAACTCTTTTTGGATCACGAAGCACTTTACACTACATTCAGTGATTTACCCATTCACACACGGGTGATGGTGAGCTACATTGTAGCCACAACTGTCCCGGGGCACACTCACAGAAGCAAAGCTGCCATACACACAGGTGCCACCAGCATCATGGCATGCTAACCACTCAATTTCCAGGCAGCAGAGATTATATTTCAGAGTAGCATCTCCTGGATGACACCATCAGTTTTTGGCAACCACTGCTAATCCACCTCATTTGCTTTTGCTACTCCTCTTTTAATCTTTATCTGGCAATATGGTTAGAAAGCCTGGTAGAGAGACGTTGGAGTCGGTGATATGATTCATACCCATTATAATCAATAGAAGAGATGGTTTGAACTTCCTGCTCTGCATCCATGAAACCTTTTCACATACTCTGGAATTTGGGGTCATAGTTTAGATTTTTAAGCTTTTAAGATGCTAATCAGCTGCTCCCATTTGTTAAAACTTTTGCAAAAGTAAAAGCAAAAATCCTTCCAGTTGCACAATATCTAAAGCCAGAGGGAATAATTGTCCAAAAAAAACCCCACCTCAACCAAAAAAATAAACAGAAGTCTAGAAAAAGAACAAATAAGAACCAACAGGGCTGCTCCAACAACGATTATCAGGTTAAGATAACCAAAATAACTATTTAAAAAAAGAGCACATCTTTCAAACATGGCTTGTTTATGTGTTAAGGAAGAAAATATCTTCTTCCTTTAAACAAGAATTGCTCCTGATCTGCGTTTTCTTATATTTTATTATGCAGCTTGACCATGTCTTGTACATAAGGACGTCTGGGCAAAAGCTCGAACTCCCTCGCACCCTCGATCATGTCTGGTTTCTCTGAATAAAAACATCTGTCTCCAGTCCCCACAATGTTATCTTCTTTGCAACGTTAACCAAAACACTTCTCACTGCAGCTAGAGGAGACTAGGTGAAATGCCTCTTCAATGACGTCTAATGATCTCTTACTATGCCATATTCCCTAGATGCATTTACTAATATGTAATCCATCAATCAATTCACATAACTTTGAAATATTCCTGTAACACATCCTAAAAGAAAGAAGCTTTTCAACCCAATCTTGTTAGAAAAAATAATCACTACCTAAACTAAAAGCTGCCATGAAATATCACAGAGAACAATTTTGGCCCACTCTTTGGTAGACTTATTTAAATTCAGACACATTTAAGAGTTTTTGAGCATGAAAGACCTGTTTAGGTCACACCTGGTATCCTGCTTGGCTGCAATGCCCTGTTGGACGGGGGGCATCGACTGGGATGGTGCTCCCAGTAACTGAACATCCACTGTGTCCTGTTATCAACTTTTTACTTTCTGTAACATAGGAAGTTCTCTTATATCAGATCTTCTGTTCCTTCTGTGTTTCTGCTCTGTCTTCTCAAAACCCCAGACGGTCGTGGCAGATGGCCGCTCCTACTGAGCCTGGTTCTGTTGGAGGTTTCTTCCTGTTAAAGGGGAGTTTTTCCTCTCCACCGTCGCTACATGCTTGCTCAATATGAGGGATTGCTGAAGGATTGCTGTGGTTGGAAAGTCTGCATCAACGGAGCCCAACCTCACGCCAATGACTGACGCAATCTGCTGGGATTCCTTAAATAGGAAACTTTTTAACTGATTGGAATGTTTGTATAAATGTATTGAAATGACTTCTTGTTAAGTGCCTTGAGATGACATCTGTTGTGAATTGGCGCTATATAAATAAACTGAATTGAACCACAGCATCTCAGTCAAATTTAAATGTGGCATTTGACTAGGCCACTTAAAGTCCTATTGTAACAATTCATAGGTGGATTTGCTGAGGTGCTCTGATTCATCGCCCTGAGGCCTTCAGGATCTTCTGATAGATTTCATGGTTCCATCAGTAACGATTCCCCATGGTTCTGAAGAAACGAGGCATTTCCAGATCATAACACCACCACCACCATGCTTTTGTTTCCTGAAGTGCCACGTTTCATGTTAGATATAACAAGACATACCTTCAAAAAAGTTAGACTTTTGTTTCATCAGTACACATATTTGCCCAGAGGTCTTTGGGATCATCAAAATGTTTTGTGGTAATTTGAGAACCTTTGGATTACTTTTGGTTACCTTTGAAACTCTCCTATAAATGCCATTTTACCCAGTCTCTCAATTATTGTTGAATCATGAACATTGACTTTGAGGAAAGTGATGCAAGCGTGCTTTAAATGTTCTGGTTTCTTTTGTTACTGCTTTGATGAATCAGCAATACTTTCTCTGAGCAATTTTAGTAGACCAGGTGCTGCTGTGAATGTTCAAAATTCAATAGCCTTGGAAATGGCTTTACAACACCCATTACAGACTGATAGATGTCTTGCTTGAAATTGAATTTCTTTAGATCAGGGCATGATGTTGCTCTTTTGGATCTTTTTTTAGCCCAAAAGATGTAAGAAATACTTTTAAAACATTTAAGTGTGATGGGAAAAAAACTCCAAAACAAATCTGTAAGGAGCTTACATTTGTTTCCCCACAACTTTATGTAATAGAAGAAAATTGAACTGAAAGGAATAAAAATGCACAACTAATGCTGTCTGGACCAGCTGTGGGGACCCTTTAGACAGCCTGTGCAAACACACAAAACAAGCAGACATTCACAGCTGCTTTGAAATGTACTATAAATTTACATGACATTACCCAGCAGACACAATACTCAAGTGTCCAGAGAAGGCATGACCGTTATTAGATTCTCACAGTATGTTAAACCTGGATAGAAACCCCAGTTTAAATGGTATTTACACAAAATGTATACCATAACATTTTAATTAAGAATAAACCACATTTGAGTAAAAGTTCTTATTGGGTTCAAAATTATACCTGTTAATCTGAGCCTTACAAAAAAAACCCAGCAGCATAAGCCACTGATATCAGGTGGGTTATAATTGGCCTGTTTAATTGAGTAGTCCCTGAGGTTAGCTCCCACTTGCCAACAGTTACTTGCTCTTTTAGTGTCAATGCTAAAACCATTTGTGCCCTTTCAGCCACCAGACCTTCAGTGTGCAGCAACAGCTAGGAGAGGGGCCTGACTTATTCTATGATCTTTACTTTTAGACAGCTATGTGTAACCGTAGCAATGTATTGCTTTTACAACTGGGAACAGCTAATTAGCATCTCAAAAGCTAATTTAGCTGAACTAAGGCCCCCCAATTCCAAGAGTTGAAAAGAAAGCTTCTTGTGTGCTGGGCAAGATGATGTTTTTTTAATAGAATCTGAAATACTGAATCAAGGTCAAAATAGAGGACAGGAATGTTCTTTAAACAGATATGTAGAGGGGAGAGAATACAATCGTTTTGTGTTATTGCATAAACAGTTAAGGGAAAGTCTTAGTGTGGCAGGTGACACCTTTTACAGTCAGTTCTCATCGCTAAAGTTGCCTGTTCAGTCTGTATCCATGCATATTAACGAAAAGCTAAGTGGAAGGAAAGCGCGATACAGAAAGGAGTACAATAAATTTTTTAAGTAAAGCAAATTTAAAATGGAGTAGATTCATAGTGCAGTATAGCTGGGGTTAAAATTTCAAGAGCCATCACATGCAGACGGATGCAAGACGTGAGCTGCAACGGTTTCATTACTTGTGTTCAGCCATTGCTTAAACAGCAACATCCAAAGCGTCCAACCTATAAAATGCAGGTAAGGACTGCACTCAGAGGCCCACAGTCCACGTTTCAGATTAAAGTACATTTTGAATTTCATTTAGAAATCAAGGTCCCAGAGAATGAGTCGGATATAATCCAAGTCTCTCAACGTCCAGTGTGACGTTTCCAGTTGGTGCTGATTTGGGAAGCCTGCATATCTGCTGATATTGGTCCATTGCTTCATCAAGGCCAAAGTGAGATGTCACACAGGCATCTACTGGGAGATTTAGGAGCACTTCATGCTCTGTTGACTAGCTTTATGGAGATGCCGATTTAATTTTCCAGCAGAACTTGGCACCTGCCTAAAGCACCAATACCAGCTTCAATGTTAATGGCATCACTGTGGATGAATGATCAGCAAACTGGCCTGACCTGAATCCCATAGAGAATATACTGTGGAGGATTGTCAAGCTGATAAGGGACACCAGAGCTAACAATGCAGAGGAGTTGAATACCATTTTAGACCACTATTGAAGGAAACTGGACTTTTTTGATGACCTCCATTCCACAATAGTGGTCCTTTTGGGGGAATTGCAACAAAAATTAGCAGCAACAGAGGTGAAAGGGGATCATAGAGCTGCTCTACTCTGTAAAGCTGAAGAGAACTTGGGTCTTTATAAACACTGTCAACTTGATCAAATAACTAAACTAGAAACGGCATGACAGAAATACTCAGCAACTATAACCTTAATACCAAATGTCAGTAGATTTCTAGTGCATAGAGATAACGTGTAAATGAGACCTGCAACCACACAAGTTAAAACAAGACCCAGGTTTATTAAAAAGCACTCCTGATCCATCATTAGATACACCTTCAGACTATAGTTTAGTGATGGGAAGTAAAATGGGTAAAACATACAAAATTGTAGACATTGAAACCAAACATTAAAAGGACATTAAAAAAGACAAAACGTGGAAAGGAAATCAGTTTCTGAGGCGAGCTCGCCGCGATGAGCGGGAGATTGGTGTCGTCACTTTGGGGGTCTCGCTCTCTGCCATTACAGCATCTGCAGGAAGATGAAGTTTAGTGAGGTCAGGTGTTTCTGTAGTCAACATGTGTTTAACCTGGGGCGGGGATTTAGCCGTTTTTTAAATTCAAGGTTGGTTTTAAAAACCATGTTGAGTTGATTACCTTTATTAATAAGAATGAAAAATGAAATGATTACAGAGAAATTCACATTTAGCCAGAAAAAAAAAATCTATTAAAAAAAAAATCTGAAAAAGCCACAAACACAGTCGTTTAAAATGATGTAAACTCTAAACTTATCAAAAGCTTAACAATAGATAATAAAGATGGCGATCCGGATCACCCCCTAAATCTAATCACTTGTTTCTGGTCCCATTGTGGACATTTCCTTAAGATTTTACCAAAATCCGTCAACAACTTTTTGAGTTATGTTGCAGACAGAAAAAAAAAAGCCCTGGCAGAAACATAACCTCCTTGGCGGAGGTAATAATTAAAGCCTTTTGAAATAAATATCTCAATGAATAAATACACAATATATAATGTGACAATGAAATTGGGGGGAAAAAATCTGAATGCATATAACTTTACCTCAATTTATTTTTTTCATTTTCAAAAAAAATGTTTAAATTGCATTTTTTTTCTAGAGATTTATTTTTATTTTTAAGACGTTTATTTAATTCCATCAGTTTTTACTCCAAAACGTGTTTTTACACAAAGTCAGCATTTATTTCACAATGGTGCTTTTCCAGAGGCAAATTTATTTCAGTGTCATTTTTCAACTGTGAGTTAATCTGCCAATCAGGGTCAGTGGGTGGGACCTGAAGGCTCATTGCTGCACAGCTTAGCATAACATGCCAAGTCAAGAGTCAGAGTCCCAGGAACTCCTCTGGTTACTCTAGCAGATCAAACTGAGATGAATAATAATGTATCAGAGAGGATGCCACCTTGAGTCGTTTGGATTACATTTTTTGAAATTATCTCAGGCCCACCACTCAAGACTTTAGTGCTGTCCGACAAAACCCCTGAAGTTATTGCTGATGTGTTTTCTGTGTCAGCCGGCACAATTCGGAGGCAAATGGCAAAAGAAGCTTTGGTTTGGGGTTCGATACAATCAATTAATAAAACGATTCATAAATAACAAAGACCGTGTTTAAATAATTCTCCCTTTGACCGTTGGTATCTAACCTGCGACCGGAGCTTCTTTCACCAGTCTCATCACAGGCATAGCGCCTCGGGGAGCTTTACAACTACAACCCTGATGCAACACCAGACTACTGGATTTAGACTGCCACAATAACCTCTTATTACAAGCATGTCGCTGCCAACAGGATTTTGCATGCACACTTTTTCACCGTAATCACCGTTCAAGATATCCACAAAAATCAAAGTGCCAAAAAGCTTAGAAATAGGGCTTTTAAGTGTACAGTCGTGGCCAAAAGTTTTGAGAATGGCACAAATATTAGTTTTCACAAAGTTTGCTGAAAAACTACTTTTAGATCTTTGTTTTAGTTGTTTCTGTGATGTACTGCAATATAATTACAAGCACTTTATACGTTTCAAAGGCTTTTATTTACAATTACATGACATTTATGCAAAGAGTCCGTATTTGCAGTGTTGGCCCTTCTTTTTTAGGACTTCTGCAATTCGACTGGGCATGCTCTCTATCAACTTCTGGGCCAAATCCTGACTGATAGCAACCCATTCTTTTATAATCGCTTCTTGGAGTTTGTCAGAATTAGTGGGTTTTTGTTTGTCCACCCGCCTCTTGAGGACTGACCACAAGTTCTCAATGGGATTAATTATGCCCATCCCTAGTTTAAACCATAAATTGTATATTTTAAAAATTGATTGCCCTTGTAGTGTTGAAGTTCCTAAACTTAAAAAAAAAACTAAATCTGTTTGATGTTTTTTCTCTTTTCAGCAGAGGTCGGCCAAAGTCATTGTTTTGCAAGTCACAAGTCAGTCTCAAGTCTTTGTCCTCGAGTCCCGAGTCAAAGGTGAGGCAAGTCCCGAGTCGAGTCAAAAGTCAAAGCCAACAAGTCTCAAGTAGAGTCAAAAGTCCTACCATTTTAGTTTCGAGTCATTTCAAGTCCTCTTACCACGGAAATAAATTTATACAAATCATGTATGTCATAGGGGTCATAGGGCATACTTGTTGACCCCCATCTTGGCGCCTGTACGTTGGGGTTTACCCCGGTGAACGAGAGGGTAGCCTCCCTCCGCCTTCGGGTGGGGGGACGGGTCCTGACTGTTGTTTGTGCTTACGCGCCAAACAGCAGATTAGATTACCCACCCTTCTTGGGGTCTTTGGAGGGGGTGCTGGAGAGTGCTCCTCCTGGGGACTCCCTTGTTCTGCTGGGGGACTTCAACGCTCACTTGGGCAATGACAGTGAGACCTGGAGGGGTGTGGTTGGGCGGAATGGCCCCCCCGATCAGAACCCGAGTGGTGTCTTGTTATTGGACTTCTGTGCTCGTCATGGATTGTCCATAAAAAACAACATGTTCAAGCATAAAGGTCTCCATATGTGCACTTGGCACCGGACAGACTACGCACCGGACAGACCTGGAAGGCCCAAACGTGCTGTGAGGGTCTGCTGGGAACGTCTGGCAGAGTCTCCTGTCAGAAGGAGCTTTAACTCACACCTCCGGTTTTGGGTCGGTGGATGGAATACTTCGAAGACCTCCTCAATCCCACCAGCACGCCTTCCAATCTGGAAGCAGGGTTTGGGGACTTGGGGTCGGTCTCTCCAATCTCTGGTGCTGAGGTCACCGAGGTCGTTAAAAAGCTCTTCGGTGGCAGGGCTCCGGGGGTGGATGAGATTCGACCGGAGTTCCTCAGGGCTCTGGATGTTGTGGGGCTGTTCCCTTGGATTGGCAGACCGGGGTGGTGGTCCCCCTGTTTAAAAAGGGGGACCACAGGGTGTGTTCCAACTACAGGGGGATCACACTTCTGAGCCTCCCTGGTAAGGTCTATTCAGGGGTTCTGGAGAGGAGGGTCCGACGGATAGTCGAACCTCGGATCCAGGAGGAACAATGCGGTTTTCGTCCTTGCCGTGGAACACTGGACCAGCTCTACACCATTAGCAGGGTCCAGGAGGGTGCGTGGGAGTTTGCTCAACCGGTCTACATGTGTTTTGTGGACTTGGAGAAGGCGTTCGACCGTGTCCCTCGGGGGCCCCTGTGGGGGGTGCTCCGGGAGTATGGGGTACCGGGCCCCTTGATACGGGCTGTTAGGTCCCTGTACGACCGGTGCCAGAGTTTGGTTCGCATTGCCGGCAGTAAGTCGGGCTTGTTTCCAGTGAGAGTTGGACTTCGCCAAGGTTGCCCTTTGTCACCGATCCTGTTCCTAACATTTATGGACAGGATCTCTAGGCGCAGCCAAGGCGTTGAAGGGATCCGTTTTGGTGGCCTCAAGATCGGGTCTCTGCTTTTTGCAGATGACGTGGTCCTGTTGGCTTCATCGGAACGTGATCTACAGCTTTCGCTGGAGCGGTTCGCAGCAGAGTGTGAAGCGGCTGGGATGAGAATCAGCACCTCCAAATCCAAGGCCATGGTCTTGAGCCGGAAAAGGGTGGGGTGCCTTCTCCGGGTCGGGGATGGGGTCCTTCCCCAAGTGGAGGAGTTTAAGTATCTGGGGGTCTTGTTCACGAATGAGGGAAAAATGGAGCGGGAGATCGATAGACGGATTGGTGGGGCATCTGCAGTTATGCGGGCGCTTTACCGGTCTGTCGTGGTGAAGAGAGAACTGAGCCAAAAGGCGAAGCTCTCGATTTACCGGTCGATCTACGTTCCTACCCTCATCTATGGTCACGAACTCTGGGTGGTGACCGAAAGAACGAGATCAAGGATACAAGCGGCTGAAATGAGTTTCCTCCGCAGAGTGTCTGGGCTCTCCCTTAGAGATAGGGTGAGAAGCTCAGTCATCCGGAGGGGGCTCAGAGTAGAGCCGCTGCTTCTCCACATCAAGAGGAGTCAGTTGAGGTGGCTCGGGCATCTGGTCAGGATGCCTCCTGGACGCCTCCCTGGTGAGGTGTTTCAGGCACGTCTCACCGGGAGGAGGCCCAGGGGAAGGCCGAGGACACGCTGGAGGGACTACGTTTCTCGGCTGGCCTGGGAGCGCCTTGGGGTTCCTCCCGAGGAGCTGGAACAAGTGGCTGGGGAGAGGGAAGTCTGGGTCTCTTTACTTAGGCTGCTGCCCCCGCGACCCGACCCCGGATAAGCGGAAGAAAATGGATGGATGGAAATCATGTATGTCTGTAAGATGTGTATTTATTTAAACCTCTTTTTATTCAATAACATTACTCAAATACAGTAAAAATTTAATTTTCACAAAAAATGCTTGTATTTCAACAGCATATTGCACTAGAAAAATGCATAGCAGCTTCAGTCCTGTATTGTATTGAACTCATATTGCAAAACAGTTTAACTTTCAAATAGACATGGGTCCTTTTAACCTAAACTTTTTAAAACATATCAATAAAATCCTCACCCCTCACAATGATCACTTCTAAAAAACTGGACCAACCTGATAATATAATTGGAATGCCTCCCTGCAATGTTCCCTCTAATTTTTCATGTGTCTGAGCAAACACACGAACGCCCTGAGCGCTTCCTTTGACCACTGTGAGCAACATCAGATGTCTGCACTGTGGTCATGCCAGCATCACATCCATCCAGTTTACATAGTTTATTAAAATAATCAAAATAAAGCATTTAAATTTCTGTGAGAATACTTTTTAATTAAGTAAATTATCCCACTTACAATGAAAATGACAAAGATCTTATTCATGACCGGTGTAGTGTGTTAACACTATTGTAAGTATAAATATATCATTGTAATTGTGGAGAAACATGAACTGCCAAGTAAGCCAAGCTAACCATGAACTCAAATTTTGAAAACATGCTTAACATTTTTATTATAAAAAAGGTCTCACTTGTACTATAAGCATGAGCCATTGTGAGAAGCTCTTGCTGAGCACTGGGTAAAAGTAACTCGTCTGCAAAATACAGTATATAATCACAGGATTATTCAGTATTTCTGCTACTTTAATGATCAATTTTCATAAATGAACATTGTAAATGCACGACACTAGATAAGCACAAATCTGATTAAGGACTTAAACGTAACTTTATTTTTGTCGTCTGTCCTCACGTATGTGCTTGCAGCTTTGACTTTATGCGCATCAGCTGATCCAAATGGTCCACTTCAAGATGATTTCTCGAATCTGTTTTGATAAGATTCATTAAACTAAAGCCTCTTTCACAGCCTGCGCTGGATGCTTGAAATGTAGCACAAATATAGATTGATTAGCTGCGTAAATACGTATGTGAATCGCATCATTGGCTGGTGCAGCCAGCCACTGGTCACTCAGTGAGAAACGTCGTCTTGAAGAGACATTTTTTAACCCAAATGCAGAATCAAACGGCGAGATCAAACACGTTACTGAGTGGAATAAAACGACAACTTCAGATGCTTTGAAAACATTCCATAATCCCCCTTTTCGTTAAAGAAAATTCCACCAAAACGCTACAGACTTTAATAAATCAAGCACATTTCACAGCGCACAAACTTGGTGCTGACAGCCGCTCTGTGCATATACGAAAGCACTCCTATATAAACAGGAGGATCTGAGTTTGTGTCTGGATTAATTTTTTTTACCTTAGTCTTATTTGCATACCCGTGTCTATCATTAATCTGTGTTGTGTCAGTTTGCGGGTCTCTGCCGCATTGATATGGCAATAACCATGGAGAACGGGTTCGGGCGAGTGTGTTTTTCCTAATTGGACCGGTGCAGGGCCACCGCTGGAACTTTAAATCGGTCCATATGTTCATTGATTCATCTGTAAAATAGCACAACTATTTGTTTGCTGTTTTTTTCCAATTACGGTTAGATTTTTTTGTGTGCGCAGAGCAGATTTTCTGTGCACGAAGACTGTCAGCAGTGCGCAATTGCGCAGCTTAGAGAGAACATTGAGCCTCCATGGTGTGTAAAAAATGTTCCCCCCAGTTTTCATGGGAAGTAGCAAGTCTTCTCAAGTCAAAAGGCGCAAGTCCAAGTAAAGTCACGAGTCACTGATGTTAAAGTCCAAGTCGAGTTGGAAGTCTTTGTACATTTTATCAAGTCGATTCTGAAGTCATCAAATTCATGACTCGAGTCCAAGTCACATGACTCGAGTCCACACCTCTGCTTTTCCGTCTTTAGAAGACAGAAATGTTGATTAACCATCAGACACTGTAAGCTAAGGTTTTCCTGGATAATAAAAGGGGGAGAAATACACTCAATGCACTTTTTGACAATTCAACAGCTACAGTCACTCACCCCTTAAAAATATTTACAGTTAAATAATGTCTTATATCAATACATTTTTAAAGGAAAACAAAACATATTTCATACTAATGAGCTAAGAATTTCATATGAATTCAGTTTTTATACAATTTCATTGTCAAATTATATAATATTCATTCAAGTAGATATTTCTTTTATGAGGTTTTATTTATTTAATTTTGAGCATTTTAGTGTTCCATAGAGAAAGGACTTGGCATTAGATTTTATATTACTGATATTGGCATTATTACAAGGATTATTAACTGTATATTAGATTTTACCATCATGGTCTGCTCTGCAGTACTTCTTAACAAAAAATGAAAAATAAAAAAAATTCCCATACGGGGTTACGATGCACTTAGTCCAGTAACTCTGAACCTAGTTGTTCGGAGCTGAAGGATATCATTAACTTATTGTAATCAAATTTTATTCGAAGCACCAATTATAAAACTACAGTCAACAAGGAACTTTGTCAGGTAATTAAATGAGCTCAGAGGCTTCATTAATGAGGTGCTAAAAGAAGTTAGAATAATAAACCACTTGTTCGTGCGACGAAAAACAAAACAAAAAGAGAAGGTTTTTGGCATCTAATTAAAACAACTTTTGATTAGTTTTTTTTTCTTCCTTTAATATTTATGATATTTAATGGTTAACACTGTAAAACTACTAAATTAAATATTTAAATGGAATAATAAACAAAATTGCTTTTGCATTCACAAACACAGAAATGCAGTTAAAACATATAAACTAAATATGGAAAAGAAACTTTTTTGATAATAATAATAATACAAACTGTATATATTTGCATTCTAAAATAAACCCAGATAGTATCTCACCATCTTCATCCTCTTCTTCGTCACTGCTGAAGGTGATCACAGGTTTCTTAGACTTGCGGGATTTTTGAGGAGTTACAAAACTGTCATCGCCATAACTGGAGACTGAGGACTTTGTTTGACCTGTAGGGAGGGAAAAAACAGTTCCTTAGTCATATTCAGTCTTTATATGCATAAATTTGATATATTTTGTCAGTCTTAAGAAACCATCAGAGTCAAGGCTGTGAATTCTGACCTCTCCTTGATTTTTGACGACCTCTGGTGGGCAGGGGTGTACGGGTGCTGGTCTTCTCAGTAGATCCCTCTTCCCGTTGGTTCTCATCTATCTCAGGACTTTCTACGTTCTCTAAGCCCCGGGTGTGAACCGCCGTCAGCCGCTTCTCAAAGTCGTCTATCTGGGCCTGATGAAGATATTCATTATTACTACATGAATAAAGATAAAGCCGCTCATTACATGGGGAGAAATAAACCACAAGTCTAGTTTAAATACAAGACTCTGACACCTTAAACTGAGGTTTGGCTCCACGGCGAAGCTTGGCTGTGATGGAGAGCAGAGGTTGGTAGACTCCGAGTTCGGTTAGCTTGTCACTGTAACACTCCCAGCATTCCTGCAACCTCTTAAAGCCACGCTCGCACATCGAGAGCAGGGACAGGGACATGGCCAAGTCGCACCACTGGCGCTCGGTTCTGCAGAGACAAGAGCATGAAATTCAAGTTTGAGAGATTAGAAAATAAACCCGATTAGCAACATAATGCACAGTATTTCTAGACCCTGGACAAAAAAAACCCCCCATTTCTGATAAACATGTCTTTGCTCTGACATTTGGACATAATCTCATTTCTGGGAACCTTTTATGTCCAAATTCAGTTTTCCATTATACAGTATAAAATGTCCTTCCTTTGAGCTCTGCGTATGGATAAAGTATGACTCAGAGGCTAAAGCCCTGGCCAGCCCAGTCATTGCATCTACTCTGAAACTACACACGAAGCTGTTACCATGACAAAAGCAGTGAATAGGAAGATGTCAGTGTACATGACTGGTGAAGCGAACTGTGAACTTGATTTGACAAACTTTTTCTCAGAGTAAAAAGAAAACCACCCACTAATTACCCACACACCCACCACAACATCACACAATGAGATACCATAAGACAGCCTCAGAAATTAGGAGTTAAACTATCAGGAAGAAAAAAGTTAAACAAAACAAGAGGTGGCAGCACAAAAACAAGGCAAGATTTACTCACTTTGCAGTCCTGAAGCGCTGACACAGTTTTTCCACCAACGATTCAGTTTGCCTCTCTTTAGTGATGTAGGAGAACAGCTGCCTGTGGTAAATATCCAACAACTTTATCTTCCACTATCAAAGCTTAAATTGCATCTATCCAAACCGTGTATTGCTGGACATTATTAGGACAGACCAACACAATGTAGCATATGATTTTGAAGTGACATCTTGGCTGTTTCTTTTAATAATTTACCTTGCACAGTCTAATTAGGCTATATTTTCGGTTACTTTGTGACTTAAAAATAAAACTTCAGTTTGTGGTTGTCATGTGACAAAAAAAAAAAAGAAAAGTTAAATGTGTGAATACTTTTGAAAGAGATGGAAGTAAATAGACAAAGACTGTGTGTAACTCACTTCATGATGGTGTTGAAGTCCTCTGAGCTCATTCCCCTCTCTGGATCTGACAGGCGACTGATTATGTCTGGCAGCAGGTTGTAAATTGCGTTATCCTGATGGGTGACACAAAGTTAAAAACTCTGCAAAGCCTTCAGCTTCCACCATAGCTTCTGGACGAGCATCTGTGTGTGCACCTTAGTGGCCAGCTCATTGAAGAAGTTCAGGGCCAGGCTGGTGATGTGCGGCTCCGGGTCAATTAGCAGCACAGCGACCTCACTGACTTGGCCTTTGACCTTAAGCACATCCTTAAGGACTAACTGAGTAAGAACTGTCACAGCAGTCTGTCTCACAGATGGAACCTCATCACTCAGCCTGAAGAAATGACAAAGAGGGGGGAGGGAAAAAATGAAGTTAATCACCTGAGAGTCTGTTTCCCCCCCCCCCTTTTGGTAAAAATAAAACAGTGATTAGCAAAGGAAGCCGTTTGGAAATTACT
The DNA here is from genome assembly GCA_963556495.2 of Valencia hispanica. Classification (NCBI taxonomy): domain Eukaryota; kingdom Metazoa; phylum Chordata; class Actinopteri; order Cyprinodontiformes; family Valenciidae; genus Valencia; species Valencia hispanica. Next base: position 20,422,001 of record OY747710.1, read on the forward strand.
GCTCAACGCAAGAGCAGACAAGCATAGCTGCTCCCACAGACAACAACCACCCCTGGTTGGGTAACAGACCTTCTACCTCAGTTGTTTCTGCTGGAGTGTCGTTATTTACAGCATGTCTGACTAGATCACAGGTCTCAAACTCAAGTCCTCAAGGGTTGGTGTTCTGCAACTTTTAGGCCTGGTCTATATGGAGATGAAACCAGGTGTAGCAGCAAGGACATTTAATCGAATAAGTGTGTCATCCTCACGAAGCTTGCGTTTCAGGACACCGTAAACGACCATGTTTGAAACCGGGTCCCATAGTGGAGAAATCTCACAACGCCGGTTCAGTTGTCTCCGGGATTAGGAGCTCTCAGGCACTTTTTCTGAGTGGATGACGTCACCGCCCCATTCCTATTATTTAAAGCGCACGCATAACTCTGTTATAAAGTTAACAAAAATGGTGCCGTACGGTGTTGCGGTCCTAATAAAACAAATACTGACCTTATTATTGATCCTAGAATACGATTGACTGATCAGGAAAACAGACAGACACCATAAGCTTTTGAATAAACTCTCATTTGAAGCTAGATTTGTCGTGTTTGTCACCGGGTTGACTGGGCATTTTCAGTGTTCTCTTCTGTGTTTCTCTGGCACTGTCACAGCGCCACCAGTGGGCCCGGCATATGTACTGCAGCATTTTGACTGGTTTGTTTGAATCTGGAGTTTAAAAATGTGAGAAAAAAAAAGAAAAAAAATCACATAACTTTTTGTGTGCAATACCCAGAGCACATGTTTTAGGGGTGACAGCAGATCTCTGCTATCAGTCTCTCTCCGCTGCCGCGCTCAGGCTAATCTTCACTGTCAGGTTACTACGTCTTATCTTGCAAAACTTTTTGTGTGTAATACCCAGAGCACATGTTTTAGGGGTGAATTGTCAGAGCCTTGCTGTTACAAATGGACATAAAAATATATATTTTTTCACTTTCTATTTTTTTAGTGTAGGATTTTCAAAAATTGTGACGAGTTTCCTCCTCATGCACAAAAAAATGCTCAAACAAAACTTCATATAGAAATATTATATAATATAAATGTTTCTCTTTTTTGCATGAATTTCATCCTTAGCTTCAGTACTCACAAAATAGAAAAACAAATTGTATGTTTCTGAGATTTAACCCCTTTATTGCCAGGTTTATGATAAAAACCTGAACAGTAATAAAACTGAAAAAAAAAAAAAAAAAAAAAAAAAAAATCAAATAGATTTTTGTGTGCAATACCCAGAGCACATGTTTTAGGGGTGACAGCAGATCTCTGCTGTCAGTCTCTCGCCGCTGCCGTGCTCAGGCTAATCTTCACTGTCAGGTTACTACGTCTTATCTTGCAGAAGGCTGGATGTGGTCTTGTTTTTAATTGTTATTGTCATTTATTTTAAAATGTGTGCAATATAACAGTTTAATGTTTAGTAAATGACAGTGGACTGCAGAAGATTTTGTTTTCCCAATTGTAAATCTAAATCTAATAAGAGGTCATTTTATATTTTACAATGGCAAAGATTCGTCAATAAAAAAAAAAAAAATTGTCTACCTGTTTAAGTAAATTTACATTATGTCTTATTATTCTTTGGTATTTAGGTTCAGGTATTTAATAATAACGAAGCATTGAACAACCTCATTACCTCAATCACTATGTAGTTTATATGAGAGATTTTTCAGGTTCAACAGCCAACAAAAGCCAGAAGAGGGCCCTGGCCACAAATATTTTTTAGGTTATTGTATATTGTTCGCATACATGTGTCAAGTTGTACAAGACTGTGTTGTAAAAGTAACTATATATTTCATTCATAATTTTAGTTTTATGTACTTAAAAGTATTGAAAGTAAAAATTTAAAATAGCATTGCAATATTTGTCAGAAAAACCGCAATTAGATTTTTTTTGTCAAAATCGTGCACCCCTACTAAGAACTGAGACAATATACAGCTAATGGAGCCAACAGAAATAAGTTCCACACATTTTTCACATATTGAAAAAAATGACCTCATTGTTTATGGTTTAGAAGGAAATCAGAAATAGGTCAGTGGGACTGTGCTTAAGGAAGGAAGAGTTTAGTAAAATATTAAGTTAACTTATTGTACTAAAATCATTTAGTTTAAATATTCTGTGTAAAGGCCAGAAATACTTATAGCCAATAAAGAAAATTCCAACTGTAATACAAAAGGTACATGGTTTATTTTGTGCATGTAGGGCAACTTTTTTCAGAAGTAATATTTCCTCCATGTTTTTAAAACAAATGAAGTTACAACCTAAGCACTGACTGTTATAAGTTTTTTTACATTCAAGAACCTACATACCTTTCACATGAAAATGTGTAATTTATATTTTGATTATCTTTTATTTTTTTACTTCACATCCCCCCGTTTCCTCTCCATTTTACTCTCTTCTCCCACAGGAGTCAACACAAGCAAAACTACAGGTGACAGAAAATTATTTGGATACAGTTTTTGGCACAACCACCATGTTATATTGACAAACAGCTCACATGCTAGATGATATGGCTGCTGCCTCTGTTTTTTTGTTAAGAACCTTTAATGCTTAAAGAAAAATTCAACAGCTTCAGGACGTTGGCTGTCTGTAATTTTTTTAATTTTGACCCTCTGACACTTCTACATATTTGTCTTCGTTTCATACTTCTGAACATGTAAACTCAAGTTGTTTTTTCTGGATGGAAACAATCCCCCCTCCCGCCCAAAAAAATAAAAAACGAAGGCAAATGCATACATTTAGTAAGTTGCATCCTTGCAAAACTATAAAGAGAAACCTGGAGTTTGATGATACATTACATTTGTTATTTTCAGCAAAAATAAAAACACCTATACTGGACAGAAAACTACACAACAATTTCTAGCAGAATGGCACAATAAGTAAGTGCAAAAGGAAAGTCACTTCTTTTTAGCTTGGCTTTGAATGAAGTTGTAAAAATCATCCAAAACTCCAACGAACTAAAGTCTTATTGGCTGACTGAATACAATGGGACTGGACAGGTGGTGGCAGGGCAATGAGAACCCAATGTAGATTTACCCTCTCCAAAAAAAAAAACAGAAAGAACAAAAGCAACTCATTTTCCATTTCCACCAAAGAGCAGGACTCCTGGCAGAGGATCACACCGTTGTGCATGCCACTTCCACATGCCAATGCAGAAGCTTACAACAGCAATGAACAGGGTAATTAATTCTTAATGCGCTTATCAGGAGGCGCCAGGGAAGCAGCCTTGAGAACAGTGGAGGTGTTGGTGTGTGGGAGACAATTAGGAATACCAGGAAATGCTTATCTTGTAGAAAACACCGAGGGGCAGTGACGCATTATAAAAGGAAATGTTCTACATGTCCAAAACACCTCAATGTGAACGTTATCTTCCATTATAATTAAAACTGCACTTCATCAAACAGCAACTTCAGTCTCTCAGTTGGCTGCAGGAGTGAAATAAAAAAAAACCAACAAAAAAACCCCAGATGTTTAAGTGCTTTTTTAAATGCACGGCACATACAAGCACAAACCTTTGCAGTATGCGTGACTTTGCCCAAATTATTCCTGTCTGCTTGTTCAGCTGCACGGCATAATTACAATCTACTGGTCATCGGTTCCAGTCACAATCTATAAGAGTGATAATTAAGCCGTCCGTTGTCTTATGGTGGACTTTCCCTGATGTGGTCTGAGGCTCCGCCCAGGTTCATGTTTGGTAATGATCCCCCTTCTTAATCTTTGAAGGAATAGTAGCCAGTAGTCATGGCAACCGCGGGGGTCAGAATATAAAGCACATCAGAGTTTTCGACAGCATACAGATCATCTAAAACTTTGTTCCCCACTACCTGTGGAAAATAAATAGAGTAAACTTTTCCCATCATTTGGCTCAGTAGAGCATTCTGACAGCGGTAACACTCCAGTGGTTGAGAGGAACGTCACACTGAAATGTGGTGGTGGGATACGGATGAAGGCGGCTGGAGTGTATAGGATGTGTGGTAGTGGGTGTTCGCACGAGAGAAAAAAAAACAAACTTCACTTGCAGCACACCCACTCAAATGACCCATCGAGTGGAAACATTTTCTTCTGATCTTTAATGAAACTTTTCCAAAGATTATGATGGTATGCATCGACAGCATTATTAATGCTTGGGAGACAATAATAAGCATTTGTCTTAGTAACAATCTGATGCTTCTAAACAGGACCTACCTTGCATAAAGATTCTGCGTCCAGGGCTCCAAGATATTTGGAAAACGGACCGTGAGGTCTCCCAAAGCTATAATGGCATTGGCCCTCACGACGGGGAGAGCGGAACGTTCCAGCACCGTAAACATGAGGCGGATGTTGTCTTCACACACTGATGGGCTGAAATAAGAAAGAATAAGATAGACAAAATAAAGAACCAAATCAAATATATTACCAGAAGTACACAGAAGAGCATTAATACCTGGTTTAATGACCATGGTATCAATGTGCTCGATTTTCCTGACCGAAACAGTAAGGAGAATCTATGGAGGATCGTGTCAAGAGCAAGACGGGGTACAAAAAGATGGTCGGGTGGCTGCAGTTGAAACAACCTTTGCTGCATATTGTCTCCATGCTATGATGAACTGATGCAGTAATTCATGCAAAAGGAGCCCTGACCAATTAAGTGCACATACTGTGCAGGAGATTAACGTGGTTCTAGATTAAGAATCAATGTTTAAAAATGCCTGCTTTTCAAAAAAAAAAAAAAAAAAAAAAAAAACATTTTTTAGATTTTTCTTCACCCATAATTATAAATGTTAATGGAAATTACTGCTGTAATATACATTACTGTGTAAAATGAATCTATGTACGAGCTTAACTTTATGGTGATATTCTAACTCATTAGGATGACCAGTAAATGTTCCTGTTTTTCAGCGTTACTTGGGGATCTTAAGTCTGAGGCAAATAAAATACTGGACTTAAAATCAAGTTTCCCAGCCTTGTGAAACACTGTTACCATCTGAAAATAAATGAAACGAAATGGCTGCATTCTCTCAGTTAAATACTCTGACAAAGAAATCCAAATTATACACTGTAAATTTAGGGCTTTGAACAGTATATTTTGTCTTAAATATGCCAACGATTTAAATTACTTTGAAAATTGTGCAAACTGATGAACAAATATCCTTAGCAATGCCCCCTGGCACCAATTTTTTTCCTGATAAAAAAATGTTTTTATGTGGGAAAATTGTAATTTACAGTGGAAAAAACAACAACCCGTCATGTGTTTTTGCCACATCACATTTGTTTTAACTAAACCCAAAAACAACTTTTTTTTGCTTCTAAACTCTATAAATGGGTCGTTACCAATGCAATCTTTCAGTTTCTGGGAATTTTTTTATATTTTCGTGTAAATTTGTTTAATTCTACACTTTTTGTTCTAAAAACGTCTTAGTGCTGCCCTCTTAGGATGGAACGGTGGCTACTGCATTTGAATTTTGTAATTGGTGGAGAGCGGTACATTTTTACTTCACAGGCATTGACTGTGTCACAGCAGTCATGGTCTCTCAGACACTCGACCCGTGTTGAGTTTGGAGTTGGATTGCGTTTTTCAGGTTACCATTATTATCACATTAGCACTTAGTTAGCATAGCTAACATATTGTTTTGAACGTTAGCCTATGTTAGCATTACCACTCAGAGACCGGACCCATCCTGTCTCTCTCTCCCTCAGCTGCAGCTGCAGCTCCGGCCTCGGGCAGCGCTGACTCAGCGCCCTGAGCCAGTGGGTCAAATTGATACGGCTCTGGGCCGCTGGGCTCCATAAAGCCTCCCTCTATCTCCGGTGACGACAGAGGAGATCCGCTGGCTCAGGGCGCCGAGCCAGCGCCACCCGAGCCCGGTGCTGCTGAGGCAGAGGGAGACAGGAGGAGTCCAGTCTCTGAGTAGTAATGCTAACATAGGCTAACGTTCAAAACAGATGAACGTCGATCAGATTGATCAGTTGCAAAACTGCCAACGTCGCTTTGGTCACCGTCCATGTTTCAGTGTCACATTAAGCGAGTTGTCACGGTCCTCCTGAACACACCCCCACGTTCCCCCCTCCGCTTTTCCCCCAACACTTGGCCATACCCCTCCGTTCTTCCTGGCACCGCCCACTTTGTACAATTTTTCAAATGTTGTCTGGGGGCGGGGTTCAGTTACAGTTTAAGTTCCAAAACAATATATAAAGAAAAGGTTGTGGGTGGCAACAGGTGGTTGGTTTCTGAACCGAATTCTGACTTCATTCTTTAAAAATCTGAGCCATTTATTTCTTGCAAGGCAATTTTGTTTGTATAGCACACTTTCAACAATAGAGTAATTCAAGCTGCTTTACATGATTAGGGGATAAAGTAAAAACACCATAAAGCATAAGCAGAACATAGGACACAAAGTACATAATAAAGCAAGAAGCACACACAAAACATATTATACATGAAAACATTACTCAAAGGCAGCTCTAAACAGATGGGTTTTTAGCCTTGATTTAAAAGAACTCAGTGTTTCAGCAGCCTTACGGTTGTCTGGAAGTTTGTTTCAGATTAGAGGAGCTTAGAAACTGAAAGCTGCTTCTCCATGATTGTTTCTGATTCTAAGGATGTTGAGTAGACTGGAACTAGAGGACCTGAGTGGTCTGGCGGGTTGGTATAAACAGTAGATCTTCGACATACTTTGGTGCTAAGCCATTCAATAATTTATAAACTAGTAAAAGTATTTTTTAAGTCTATTCTCTGAGCTTCAGGGAGCCAGTGTAAGGACTTTAGAACTGGGGTGATGTGCTCTACTTTCCTGGTTCTAGTGAGAAACACGAGCAGCAGCGTTCTGGATCAGCTGCAGCTGTTTAATTGACTTTTTAGGCAGAACAGTGAGGACGCTGTTGCAGTAAACAATCTGACTAAAGATAAATGCATGGATGCGTTTTTCGAGGTCCTGTTGCAACATCAGTCCTTTAATCCTAGAAATGTTCTTCAGGTGATAGAAGGCTGACCTTGTTATAGTCTTTATGTGACCCTGGAGGTTCAGTTCTGAGTCCATCACTACACCTACATTTCGGGCCTGATCAGTAGTTTCTAGCTGTATTAATGAAGCCGTGTGCTGACTATTGATCGTTCCTCTTTGATGGCACGTTCACACCGGTCAGCGCATCCAGGCAGCAGGGCAGCTAGATTACAAGGAAGTCTATGGTACCTATGCATCAAGTGGGCGTCAAGCTGCCCTGCAGCAATTTGCGCGCATTGGCGCAGCTGGCATCAGCGCGTCCACGGCGGCTGATGCTCGGACGCATTGACGGACCGTCGGAGCAGCTGCTGTGTGAAGTTGGGAAAACTGAATTTTCGGGCAGCAAAGTCGGGGCGTCAACCAATCAGAGCGACTCTTTGTACTGACGTAGTTACTCCTTCCATGGGTGGATCGGCAAGTCATTCATTCAAGATGGAGGATCAACTAATCGTCGCTGTGTGTAATTTCCGTGAATTGTATGACCCGTCTTCGTCTTCTTACAAAGACAGGAAGAGATTGGATCTTATTTGGAGGAAGATATCGGAGGATATTTGAGTGCCAGGTAAGCAGTTAAATATTTTTCTTTTAAATTTATTATGTGTTAGACGACGTTGTCTGGTTTGTGTGGCTTCATTAATTAAATAAACCCAAGCCACTCGACATGATCCACCATGTTGTAAACAACTAGCAACAGACAAATCCACGCCCGCACGCTGACGCAATGACCTGATGCAGACTACAAAGTGTGCAAGCAGCTGGGTTTTAATTTTAAACCGTCGACTTTCGTCCCTTTGAGCGATTTGACGCGCTGACCGGTGTGAATATATACCAAGATTAACCGCCAATTTCTTACAGCTTAGATGTAAATTAACCTAATCTCATTCTGATTCCACTAATTCAAAAAGTGGTCAAAATATAATTTAGAAAAACCACTCGTATTTTATGGTGTTAAAGTGCCCCTGGCATGAAATTTGAATTTTTTGGTCATATTTGTTAAGTTTCCCCAGCCTGCCTATGTCCCGTAAGGGGTTAAAACGACTGATTAGTGTTTCCTTTGTCCCCGGGTATGTCTGCCCACATAGTGAAATTAGCACTCACAAACGGGCTGTTTTGCAGTTCGGCATATGTCGTCACTGAGTTCCAGCCAATTACCCCCTTCTCTGAACTACACTCTCCAAGTCCCTCCCCCCGCGGCGCGTATAACCTAAACAACGAAAGCTACGGTAAAAGGCAAACAACTAACCGACAACATGGAGTCCAGCCCGCATCGACACCGTCCTCCCCTCTTCCGAGCCACTGAAAAGCTTGTGGATGGAGTTTATTTATGCAGGGAATGTACCCGACCGACTACCGAAGCACGTGGTCGTTTTTGGCAAACATTTCTCTGACGGATGTTTTATTAACTTGGGACAATACAGCAGTGGATTCGCAGATCGTCTTAAACTTTTACCAGGATCAATACCAACCCTCCGTGAACCAGCAAATATCCCTATACAAGTAAGTAGCCTATATTTCCGGAATAATGTCCTTCAGCTGTTATATACCAGTGTTTCCCCAAACATGACGAATCTGTGGCGGTGCGCCACAGATTAAACTCCGACCGCCACAGATTCAACACCGACCCAAATTTTTTTTTTTTTATTTTAAAAATCAACACCGACCATCACATATTGCGTTTCGTTTCTCTTTTTTACGCTATTTAAAACACGCAGCACATTAATTCCCTGCTTTCTTTTCGTCTGTCACTCTTGCGCGCACGCGCACACACACGCCAGAAAAGGTCCTATATAGTACAGCAATACAAGAACACACATACACATACACACAGCCCCTTCCCTCCGTGCACAGCAAGTCTGTCTGGATCACCTGTGGAAGACGTGCTCTACCTTTCTGGTTCCTCCTCAGGTGCCTCGGCGTCCGGATCAGATTCCGGATCAAATTGAAACGCCATTACTTAGAGTAGTCAATAACTGAGCCATTACTGTCAATGAAGCTAAAGATGTAATGAGGACGGATGGATGTGTGGATGGATGATCAAATATTTTATTAGGCCTGTAATTTGCAAACAGATTATTGTTCAACACACAATATAATTAGTCCTAAACCTAATTACATTTCAAACATAGGGTAATATTGGAATTTGGGCAATTTGTGGTGCGCAAATGCAAGTCTGTCAATGTTTCATCAGATGCGACGTTAGAGACTCAATTGACAATAGAGGTGCATGGCCTGGGCCCCGCCCACCAAAACTCGGTCGTTCTGTGCCAATGCTAAAAGAAGGGCCACCTAGTAGGGGCTGCAATTCTACAACGAGGCTGAGCTACGGCTAACGATCCTTTGATACAGTGTTAAGGTACTTAGAGTGTGACTATAAAGGGCCCAAACGTCACGGGGAATTTCATGCCAGGGGCACTTTAAAGGAAAAAACCGATGATAATGATTTGCAAGCATTCTACAGACATTTCAACACCACCTAAGAACTTAGTATAATAACCTGCAGTAAAAATACTAGCATTTCACAGTAGTTTACTATTTTAAAGTAAACAGGTACATGATCTATTCATATAATTTATGAAAAAAATACAGATCTGCTGAATTTAGTAGTACCTCTCCAATGTTTATTACACAAAACATACCTTTCAGCCAATCTGCCAATTATACTGTAATAATTTGAAACTGATATCAATTGGCAATTCATCAGGCCATAAAATACATACTGCTTGTAGTTTCCTCACTGTAGTCTAAAAAAGTATTACCTTTAGAGTAGTGGTGGGCGATATAAAGGGTATAATGTAGAAATGATATAAATTTAGCAGAAGGTAGAGATTTTGGCTTTAACGGCCTACCGCGGTTTGTTTTCCATTTAATGGAAAAGAAACTGGTTGAACTTGAAGCATTTTTAATTTAACAAGTTTATTTTTGTGCAAAATTAAATTGATTAAAAACAACCAATGACCAGGAAAGCTGACAATTTTGAACTTTGTGTTTTCATAACCTTTAGCTTTTAATTTATTAAAAATATCTTCTTGTTTTTTTTATGAGAATTTGTGTGTTGCATTTTTTGGAAGAAAATGTGAATACTTTTTACATAATGAAATGGCATTCTATAGTTTTTTTGAAGTTCTGCTGCAATGCATCTGGAAAGTGAGAATGCCATTTTGACATATATAAAGAAAAGAAAATATCGCAATAGATATTGCACATGCTTTAGATTATTTAGCAATATAGATTTGAGGCCATATCGCCCAGCCCTACTTTAGAGTGACGGGTGGTGCTCTTCAGCTTCCTCACCAAAGTTTAATTTGTCTTTGTTTTAATAGAGTAAAGTAGAATTGCCTTTTTTGCTACCAGCTAACAAGCAGTGCACAACAGTTGGAGGAGGGGGCATCACTGAGATGGGCTATTCTAGCCTTTAAAAACAAACAGAAAACAACTTTTGAGTCTCAATTTGAAGGAATGGTATGAGAAAATGTTGATGGTTTTGAAAGCTTAACTCCTTGAAACTTTTATACACCAGTAACTGGTAAGGCCCCCGAACAATTTCAATTTAAAAACAACATCCTTTTTCAGACTCAAATTTACTGATTTTAGTAAAAAAAAAAAGACAAGTGCTCCACTCAGACATAAGCCTTTTAGGGGCTACGTCCAGGTGTAACTTTAACGATCAGTGTGAAACAGGCTTAACTTGGAAGATCTGACTAGTATCCATAATGATGATAATTTCCCATCATCATTCTATAGCTGTTGTTAGTAGAGCTATTAACAATTGCAGCGAGGCGTCTAATTCTTTAGCTATTAGAAGAGAGTGCTTTTTACAGAATTGTACAAACCCTCTGGATACATTTTTGGACGATGAGCTGCTTGAAAGATTTGGATTTGATAGGCAGATCCTTTTTGAAGTAATTGATCTCTCCCCAGTGCTGCGACACTCCTCTGAGAGGCGCTGTCCACCACCCTGCAGGTGCTGATTGCTTTGAGATTTTAGGCAAATGGGGCATTTCAGAATACATTGGGGGAGGGACACGATCAACTATTTCAGACCCCAGCTTACAGGGCAAAAAGAACAGTTTCTTTGTCTCTCCAGGGCTGTATGGCTACACTTGTTATTGATGGCAGGCGTGATTATCTTCCAAGCAGCCCTTGTTTGTTTGCATTTGTGTTTCATTTTGGTAGTCAGTAGGGATGTAAGAAAATATTGATACACCGAAATATCGCGATATTTTATGTCGCTATATTCAAAAGCAATTAGGGATATAAGAAAAATATATTGATACACAGATATATCACGATATTTTATGTCACTATATTGTATCGATATTCAAAAGCAATTCAGCGATTTACTTTTTATCTAGAATTTCAATGGAACCATTAATGAAGACAGTAATTTTTTTTAAGGTTTTATGGCCACAGTGGCCTTTGATAGTGGACAGTACAGAAAGGGGAGAGAAGTGGGGAAGAGACATCCTGCAAAGGTCCACGGGGACGGGATTCAAACCTGGGACGACAGCTTTGAGCGCTTCTGAACAAGGTGCGCCCATCTTAACCACTGTGCTACGAGACGCCCCATGGCAGTAATTTTTTAAAGTCAAATTAAAAAGTAGATCTAGTAAAAAAAACTGGATATGTAAAATAATGAAACAGGTTTGAGTGTTTAAAATGCTGTGACAGTTTTTATAGAGTTAAATTCAATTTAAAAAATTGCGATAGTCTTATTCATGATATTGTGATACATATAATCACCAGATTCTTGCCAGTACACATCCCTAGTAGTCAACATATCTTTGTGCTCCGCATATAGTTGTAAAAGTTTCCTAATCTCATTGGTAAAATCTATATTTCTCTTTTTTCTGAAGCAAAGTGCCTCCCTCTTCCATCATTGCTGCGCCCGGGGGCGATGCGTTGCTAGGCAACGATCACCGCAATGCTTGTATCCTTGTGAAAGACCAGGCGCAGCTGCGACCGGTCCTAGTCTGAGTTGGTACCCTCGGTTCCAACTCCAGTGACTATGTCTGACCTAAATCATTACGTCTGGCATAAGATGGCAGACTTAATGAAGCCTTTCAGGACCCAGATCCGTTGATTTCTGCACTGATCTTTTAAAGGCACACACTAGTATAGCATATGTAGTCAAACTTTAATAACTAATAGATCAAATGTCTCTTTCGAACACATATCTGTCACGCAAGTTACCGCAATAGAGAAGGGGAAAACAACAGATTAGTTTAATAAAAAACTGATTCTTAGTGAAAAGGCAAAACTGTGTAGAAACTTTTTCTCGAAAGTTGTCATTTTCCAATATTTATTGTTTGCAGGCATAGGAACGCTGCATTGTGAACGTACACCAGGATGTTGGAGCTAAACAGATGGGCAGGCATAGGAAAACATCCTTGATCAAACTGGCTTAATATAAACAAAATAAGTTTTCCAGACTAGACAGATGAGTTCAAAAGATAACACATAGAGCACCTGCCCTACTGTACAAGGTTAGGACAATAGTGTAACAGTGTGTGAATGCTCATTCTGCAGTGTTACATACCTTATCATCATGTACTGAGACAGTGCTAAACAGGCAGCAGTTGTGAGCTGAGGGTGGGAATAGCGCCCTGGGGAACTGCAGACTTTCACCAGCAGAGGAAGGAAAGCACTCAGCAGGTTCTCCTCTAACCAGATTGAGAGATAATAAATGGACTTGGTTTAAAAACAGCTTGAAATGATACAGGGGGAAAAAACCTGGCAAGAGCTTTTATTTACCAGCCAGTAATTCTGTTTCACAGATTTTTCTGATGAGCTCTGCTTCAGTGTCTTCAGCAGAGGCACCAATCAACCCGAGCTCCTCTTCCATGGCACTTTCATTGGCCACCTGCTGCAGTTAGAGAAAGATAAGTCAACACAAAACCAGCTCCATAAAAACTAAAAAATTCCTCCAAAAATATTTTTGCTATACCTTAGCTGAAACCTCACTTCCCTTTCTATAAAGCCACAGATATTTACATGAAGAAAAAATAAGTTGCTAATCTTGTTGATTGTTCACCCATCGTAGTGGGCAATATAAACAGTATAAAAAAGGTAGAAATTATATAAATTTACCCAAGAGTACAGATTTACCCTGATTGTGTTTGTTGATTATGTCATGAAGTTGTGCCGACTACGCAAAAAGAATACAGATTTTTTGTGTTCGTATTTTACGTTAGATATTGTAAGTTTAAATATTTTTGTCTTCTATTTAACGAAACTATTGAAGTTGAAGAGTTTTTAGTTCACATATGTGTAGCTTTATTTTTGTGCAATATTACATTTATAAATAAGAAATCTGGAAAGCAGGGAGAATTGTTATTTTTACATTTTGTATTTCAGTCCAAAACTTGTATTTGTTTTTAGAACATTTAACTTGTATTATAATTAAAGATGAAGATATTTTAAATTAGAGTATTTTTGTGTTGCATTGGTTGGAAAAATGATTTGTCTCACACCTTAATTAATAGAAAAGTTTAGTTTGTAAAAACAAAAAACATTTTGCACAATAAATGAAGGCATTGTTCTGCTGCAGTGTATCTGGTATGTGGGAATGTTCAAAAACAATCATTTTGACACGTATAAAACAGAGGAACAGAACATTTCGCCATACATATTACCACAATTGCTATTTTAATGGGTTTATGAGCTGGAAGCCCAAATTACGTTCAATTAAACAACTAAAAATTGTTTAAGTTGTGGGGCTTGAATCTATAATCTATGGAAATTTAACGTTTTGAATGGAATTATGTGTTTTATTACAGCCAGTCTTAAACATGAGCTCGTCTCGGCCAACGCTCAAACTCTCTCGCACCCAGTTAATGTCCGCCCTCTCTCTGGCAGCTGCTTCTGCCTTCAGTCCCCTGATGTTGTCTTCATTGAAAGATTAACCAAAACACTAGTCACTGGTGAGGAGTCAGCAGTTAGATCAGAGTGGGTGAAAGGGCTCTTCCCTGACGCTAATAATTACTGTGATAAAATTAGATCTATATTAAAGACTTTAGAAAAAAATATATATATAATTTTTCCACATCAGGTATTTTCATTTAAATTCATTAAACCATAGTACAGCACTTTAAGATGCTATTTTGTATAAAAATCGCTTTATACATAGTTTGATTTTATTGTGTCAAAACAAACAACCAAAAAGGTGGTTTTATGAAGTCATTCACCGTTTTTTTTACAGACTTGAACAGATGCAATCCCATCCATTTACATTTCTCCGTTTCTGAGTCTAGTCCCATTGCTGACTGCAACTTCGGCTTCCATCATGCGCGATTCGTTAGCATTCTGGACTCAATGGGGTAAACATCTGCTTTGAGTGCGTCCAGCTAAACCTGGATGGGCGGGCGGAGCTGCTGCGCAGGGACTTGCTGCCTGCTGTGAGCGCTCTGAGACGGAGAGCAGTCCACGGCACCACCACGGCTCACTGAGAGTAACAAGGATACGTGCTTCACCCAAAAGACTGATAACCCCAGAAAGTCACTGTATTTTGCGCTAGTCGCTTTTTTGAAGAATTGCTACAGGGGTCTAAAATTCACTAAATATAGTGACAAAGTCGTTAAATTGGCAACACTGTAACTTACCACTTCTTCTCGCCTTGCCCTCTCCACTAAAACGGAAGAGTCAGCTCATGATAAGTAGGCCTAATGACAGCCAATCGATGTCCACTTCATGGTGTGGTTCACCCCAAACAACTTAAGCATAAGAAGCCCAAAGCATAAAAACTGATTTTATTTAAAAGGTAACTCGCATGGAGAAACTGTAAAATGTTATTTTTATTTTTACATAGTTTCAAAATTGCTCAATCTATAGCCCCTTTCAAACGGGGCATGAAAACCTGTAATTTTCCTGACTTTCTCTGTTTTGCTTTTGAGTCTGAAAGCAATCTTCTGGACTTCCGGATCCCCTTTACTGGTAATTTTACGGATGAAGACCTAGTAACAAGAGCTGCCTTTTTGTGGTATGGTGTTTGCATTCAGATTAATGTTGCGGATATGCTGGAGGAGTGTGGGGCGGTGGGTAAAAGGGGAGGGGGGCAGGGAACGCTGTGAGTGCACACATTGATGACATAAATGTCACTATTTTCCTTTCAGCTTCTTTATCGATGTCTCTTAAGCGTTTCCATGCAAAATTGCACACATCACAAAGACGAGCCCTGCGAGTAGATCTGCTGTTTCATCGACCATCTTTGCAATAATCCCTTTGTTTGGGGAAATGAAATGTACGCCTGCTGCACTAAGTTTACGTCATCTCCACATACAACCCCCCACACATTCATCAGGATCCTCCGGTACATTTCTTGCTGTGTGAAAGCAGCTGAAAGGCAATGTTCCGGAAAAAAGTGGTGTATTTAAAAACAACTACAGATAAGGACCGGATGGAATTCTCCGCAAATATTTCAGAACTTCTGTCTGAAAACGGCTTATGCGATAACAGTAAGTCCTAATAAACAGCCACTGTAATTGGACTTTTCAAAATGTATAGAGCATATAAATGCTACACACCGCTAGTAAGGTGGCTGAACGAAGGCCATAGCATTTTTCCTCACAATTGGAAAATAGACAAACTCCAGTTCTCTAGTGCCATGTCTCTGCAACTTTGATTTGCTGCTCCATACCCCCTGCTCCAACACACCTGAATTAAATTAATGGTTAGTGACCAAGCCTTTGGAAAACCTGAGGAGATGACAAAGAGGTAATTCAGCCTTTTGATTCAGGTGTGTTGGAGCAGGGATGCATTCAAAGGTCAAAGGACAGGGGTACTCGGGGGCTGGAGGTGGCGATCCCTGGAATAGATTGTCAATGTTTTTGCTGCTAATCATATTTCCACACAGTCGATGCAATTCAATCACAGTATGGAAGCCCTCACTCTTTAAATCAATGCCGTTTTAAAACTACAGTTTGTAAACTATGATCTAGTTAGCGAGTTTACGCTATATATACACACAAACACATTTTAAATCTTTGTGTTAATAGTTTTATATGATAAAACCATACAATTTTCACTCAAGGTTTTTCAATAATGAGAATCTCATACCAGGCCAAGCCTAATCTCAGTACTCTGATAACTGGTGCCAGACTAAACAAATACTTGAAAAACATTCATTTATTTTAGCAGTAGTAGTTTAGAACCTTAAAGTAACAAGTTATATATAAAAAAAATAAATAAATAATCCACCTTTTGGTTAATGGGTAGATTTTCTTAATGTGACATAATGAGGGCTTAAACTCTCCTCCATTCATCGCTGAATTGTCCAATTGTTTCCTTGAGTCTACCCACTGCTATGGGTGTGGGCTCATTGTCTCAACCATGTGCTTAATAGTTCGGTTTCTTCACGACTTGCACAAGAGATTAAATGCATATACCAACTCCATTTGCTACATAAACAAAAACAGAAAAGAAAGATCCCCACTAAGCAGAATTCAACATTGAACAGTCCCTCGGCCACTATTCGGTTCAGTCTCAGATTTTTATGAGAAAGTAAAGTAGTAACAGTGATGAAAAAAGAAATTACAGAACAAACTCCCACACTAATTAAGGGAACATCTTTCCTCCTTTCAGCTATGAACAATTATGAACTGTCACTCATCTGTCTGTGTCACCAAACTGAATCTCATTATCAAGCTACCCTGTAGAGACCCTCTCTGATTGAAAACAGTCATCTCACAGCTGGTTGGACGGGGTTCAGCTTTAACTGTTAAATAAGTTTAAAGCATAGATATAAGTGCTTTCACTTATATCCATCTTATATACAGGGCATCCACGTTTTTCCTAATAAAACATTCAGAGATTACTGCATATAAGCTTTGTTAGAGTCCATAATTTAGAGTTTGATATGGATTTTAATCTAATTATTGCCAGTCGAATTAGTTTATTTAAACCAACACAATTAAATAAAAATTTTATTGTATAAGATGTTAAAATAATAAGGTCCCCAAGTTAATAAAAAGCAGTCCCTCCTGCAATAATAAATCATTTAACCCCATTGCTGTGACTTTAATAGTAATAAAGAACTTTAAAAGCGCATCAAAAGGCAGCTTTTGTTGCATTAATCCCTGTAAATTGGGATTTGTGTCTTTAGGGGTTCTGAAGACTACGTGATTAGTTTATTAAGCTTTTTGAATCATTGCCTTGATGTTGCTTAAAGCCCATGCTATTGATTTCTAATCTGCTTTTAAACAACTACACCCTTGTAGCTCAAAAATCCTTTAAACAGTTTAAACTCCCCTTTAATTTTGTGAACTGGATTCTGGACTGACTGCATTAAGAAGCAAGCAAAATAAGAATTAAATTAGAGCTGAGCCATAGACCAGAAAAAGAAACTACTGTAATTTTCGGACTATTGAGCACACCTGAAAAACACAGGTTGGTAAGGATTAGAAATAACTTGATCGTGGGCTTCTTTTTAAAAAAAATTAACGAAATGATATAAATGAGCATAATATTTACGTGTAGTGATTTTAGTAGGGACCTGAAAAATAAACAGCCTACATAATGTCAATACGGTAAATCAGTTTTAAAACTAAAAATAATAAACTAATCTAGACGTACTTATTTATAAGGTCTGAGACTGATATCGTAAAAATAAAATCATATTGTAGGCAAACATTCAAGGCAAACAACAAAGCAAGTAGCCTAAGACTTACTTCATTACAATTCTTATTATTATCCTACCAATTTATTAGTTTCAGGTGAAACACGTTTATTTTATTTCTTTGTCAGACTCACTAAATAGTTTGAATTATTCATAATCATAGCAAAACGGCTTTGAATATGTACCTGTCTCTCCTGGACAAGGGCGTCAGTTTGTTTTTAAAACTTCTGGGGACAATTATTGATTATTCATATAGCCTATAATTATTCAGCAGTAGGCTATATAGGCTATATGCGCAGTAATAAAGCGCGTTCCCTTTACAACCCTTGCCGTTCTGTGCGGGGAAACTAACAGTTCAGAATCTTGCATGGGGCGGGTACCCGCGGATGGAATATTCCAAAGCAATAAAAGATTAATAATTCTACTATAATTTACATTTAATCAGGGATCCCGTAATTTTCTATCTTTGACAGTTTTTTTTCTAATTTTGAAAAAAATCTGAAACATATTCAATATCATTTAATTCTTCATTTTAGTTAATATTCAGCCCGAACAATCTGAACAAAGTATCTCCATCGTGCCATTACACATGGAGCAGATAAAAGTATGTACTAAATATGAACATTTTACCTGCAGTCTCACAACTTTCTCATGGTCTATAGACATGAATTGTTTACCTGCTTGTGCATAAGGGAGGCTGAATCCGCTCCGGTCGCACTTTGCACACTGGAATAACAAGCTCCACTTCTTTCTCAACTTTCTTATTGCCTCAGCAGGAGGAAATAGCGTTGCATCGAGTACGGTGTCCAGGTCTGAGATGATGATGCTTAGATGCTCTTATAAGAATCTTTTTTGATTGATTCAGTTTCCTAAACTCTGTGCTTAAAGTTGAAAATGACTGTGCGTCTGCATCAAGTGGTCAGTGGCGTAAATTGTAAACTTTCAATTCAAATTCAATTCAAAATTCAAAATTACTTTATTAATCCCAAAGGGAAATTAAATGTTGTTGTAACTCATTATGCAAGTTCCTTCAAAGATTTGTTGTAGATGCTGATGGCTGTGGGTAGGGATGATCTCTTGTAGCGCTCTGCAGATCTGAAGAAGCCTCTGACTGAAGACGCTCTGTAGTTGTCTGATGTAGAGGATACTCTGGATCTATGGCGTCTTCTTTTCAACTCATCAGGGTTTTGTGGCTGTAGTTGAGGTATTATTTGAGCTTTTGTGATGTTAATCAGCTGCTGCCAGTTGTAAACCACCTTGTTGCCATGGTTATGCATCATAACAAATGTCCAAGAATAAAAAGTATCAGCAAAAATCCTTCCAGCTGCACAGCATTCAAAACCAGACAGAACAGTTGTCCACAAAAACAATGTTTCTACCAGAAATGGAAGAATTAAAGTTTAAAAAAAAGAAAAAAATATGAACCAAAGTAACAGAGCTACTCCAACATGCTGCCACCTTGAGCGGCGCAATTCCGGAAATTCACAATGAAGGACGTCCGTTAGTTCGGGTCCACAGGTGTTTCTGGTTATTGTACTGACTGATGAATAGACTGA
The DNA here is from genome assembly GCA_963556495.2 of Valencia hispanica. Taxonomy (NCBI): domain Eukaryota; kingdom Metazoa; phylum Chordata; class Actinopteri; order Cyprinodontiformes; family Valenciidae; genus Valencia; species Valencia hispanica. Next base: position 20,441,164 of record OY747710.1, read on the forward strand.
CGGCAAAACCTCATCACACAAACACTCTTCAGATGGTATTCCTATTCCTTTTGTGAACGCACTCACTACCTGATGGAGTAAAGGAGTGGTTGAGCTGACCGTCAGAAAGTGAACTTTTGTGTGATGTCCTGCTTCATTTTCTCACTCGATTTTCCTGCCGCACTTTAACAACGGCCTTTACATTTTTCCATTAGGCTACAGTTTTAAAAAACGATCAAAGACAGAAAATAACACAATCCCCCAAGTGATTGTAAATTATATTACAATGAATCATGTCCCTTTTAATTCTTTGAAAAATTGTAATCTGAAATTAATTTAATGAAAAGATCTCTGTCCAGAAACAAAATGTTGTCAACAGTCCCTGGCTTTATCTGAGCTCTCCGTTCCTGAATCGCAAATTCAGTCGCAGAAAAATCTCTCTCTGGCAGCGCAGGATAGCGGGAACATTCTGCCGTCAGCGCAAAGCTGGGGGAATATTCTGGCATGTTCTCTCCATAAACACAATATATCAACACCATTCTCTTTGGGAGTCGCAAACAAACAAAATTATTAAATTGAAGTTTCTTTACTGCAGGTTAAAAACATTAGTTAGAGCCATGAAATTTAATTGAGGTATTTTTCCATCTTGAAACGGGTACCAGCGGCAATGCAGGACTCTGCTCTGAACGTGTTTGCATACGGACTAAAACCTTGATGTATCCACTGCAGCATCTGCGCAGAAAGAAATCATGACTGTATGAGAAAGTGCAATGGAGTAATTTAAATAATAGTCCGTTCAGATACTGATTATGTGGAAATTGTGCTGGGAGCACAAGTAGATGTTAGATCTGCGCTGGTAAGAAATTCCGCATGAGGTTTAGAAAAGTGGTGGAGACATGTCCCTGGTGTCCCCGGCTAAAAATGACGCCTATGCTTCTGGAAACACGAGATCTAACTGGTCAGTCAGTGGAAGTGGAGCTTGTAGGAGTAGCGATGCTGACGCTGTCAGTGTCGCATAGCAGTCCACGAGCACCACCACGGGTACCGGCACCACACGCTGTCACACTCCTGCAGAACACTGCAGGTACAGCTACCTTGTGTTGAACTAAAAATTCCTTTATCATAGTAATCAAAACAATTCTGCTCAAAATGTTCCAAACAGAGAAGAGAGGAGGGAGCCCACTACTCAGATGCTTCTAACCTGTTTCACCCAGTTAGACAGTAACTCTGGGTCTTTGGGAAACTTAAATAAACTGACACAGTCCTTGTGTGTATTTGAGCAAAATTCCCCAACACAACAATAAGGCATTGCGATCACTTTTCTTTGTCGAAAATAGAAAATAGCGGTTCCAGTCACAGCTAAAAAGCTGCTGTCAAATGTGCCAAACAGAATGCGTTCTCTTGCTAACGTCACTTCCGGCGTTCTGCTCGCTCAGTGCGCAGTGATACAGTAGTAAAATGCTAGTCACCGCGGCGTTTTTTTTGCTCTCAGTAGGATTATACAAGGCATGTTTATGACTATGACAGTTCATTGGGTTCAGATTTCTTTATTTTATGTTATGTTTAAACATGTCAACTTTGTGTCATGAGGTCTTTAAATCCAGGTAAGCTGCTATTAAAGTGTAACTGAACCCCATGAAAAATCATAACCCCGCCCCCAGACAACATTTGAAAAATTCTACAAAGTGGGGGGTGCCAGGAAGAACGGAGGGGTATGGCCAAGTATGGAGGATGAGCGGAGGGGGGGACGTGGGGGTGTGTTAGCCTATGTGAGCATTACAACTCAGAGACTGGACCCATCCTGTCTCCCTCTGCCTTAGCAGCATCGGCCTCAGGCGGCGCTGACCCAGCGCCCTGAGTCAGCCTCCGTCGTCACCGGAGATAGAGGAGTAGAGGGAGGCTTTATGGAGCCCAGTGGCCCTGAGCCGTATCAATTCGAGCCGCTGGCTCAGGGCGCTGAGTCAGCGCTGCTGCTGAGGCAGAGGGAGACAGGATGGGTCCAGTCTCTGAGTGGTAATACTAACATAGGCTAACGTTCAAAACAGTATGTTAGCTATGCTAACTAAGTGCTAATGTGATAATAATGGTAACCTGAAAAACGCAATCCAACTCCAAACTCGCCACGGGGTCACTGTGTCTCAGAGATAGTTTTTTACCAAAACCCACGGGGTATGTCTGAGAGACCATGCCTGCTGTGACGCAGTCAATGCCTGTGACGTAAAGATGTACCGCTCTCCACCATTCACAAAATTCAAATGCAATAGCCACCGTTCAACCCTAAGAGGGCAGCACTAAGACATTTTTAGACCAAAAAGTGTAGAATTAAACAAGTTTACACGAAAATGTAAAAAAATCCCTAGAAACTGAAAGATTGCATTGTAAATATCCATTTATACAGTTTATAGGCAAAAATTTATTTGGGGGGGTTTAGTTACTCTTTAAATTCGTTATCCACCATTTGTTCATTGACTTGTTTTGTAGTTTAATCATTTTGGTGTACTGAATTGTAAAGCGCTTTGGTAATCTTTTGTTTTCAAATGTTCTATAGAAATAACTTCAGGTTCATTCACATTGATATCGGTGGGGTTCGTTGATAAAGGGTTTGTATCAGGGCTGTGCAGTCATGGCTAAAAGTTTTGAAAAATATAAAAACTGAAGCAGCAAACGTGAAAACCAATGATGGCATACACTTCAGAATGTTATGAAGAGTGATCAGATGAATTGGAAAGTCCTTATTTGCCATGAAAATGAAAGTATAATAAAAAAAACATTTCCACTGCATGTCATTGTTACCACAAAAGCACCTGCTGATGTTATTTCACTAATCTTCTCATTAACACCGGTGACAATGTTGACCAACACAAGGCTGGAGATCATTATACCATGCTGATTGAGTTAGCATAGTTAAAATGAGGGTGACGCTGAGGGGTTTGGGCTGTGGGGGCCTCTGATGCGCAGGTGGGCTCCTTTGCTGGCGGGGAGGCTATTTCTACCTAGCGGCAGGTGCTCTCCCCCTACGAGGGCACTTGGACAGGGGGGGGTGCGAACTCAACCTGGGTGTCTAGTGTCTTTTGTGTTTTGATAGTAGAGCGAATGTCAGGGTGGGTTTAGTTCTCCTTCTGGGATGGGGCTGGAGGGACTGCTTAGAAGTTTAGTTTGGCTGCATTTTTTTTTTTAAGTAAACAGGGCTAAACGCAACACCTGCAAGATGATTTGTGTTGAGAAAAACAAGAATACCAGAAATTTAACACAGCAGCTAGTCGTGCAAGGCATTAATTTGCGAGCTGAAACATGAACAGTCTTCAACTGATAAAAAAAATAAATAAACAAAAATAATTAAGAAAAGCTAACCAGAGGCCACAACCTTCTTCCTCCGCTGCATTAACAACAAAACCACTGCCGGTGTCTGAGAATGACAGGCTTATAAAAGCATAAATATGCCATAAACAAAATCTCTTGCCATTTTACCTTGCATTAGAAATGTAGTTCAGCAGGCTTGTTATTGTTGACATGAGGTGAAGCATTAGTATTACTGAAAGGCTATTTTTAGTTTTATACAAAATCTTAAAATTAGACTTAAAGACATAGGTATTGTTAAGGTACTGGTATCGAAAACCAGGTATCCTTAAAGTAGTAGTATTGCAAAAATATCTCACGGTACCCAGCCATAGCCAGGACCACCACCTAAAGAAGATTCAGCTGCAGGATTGGGGTGCCACCAGTGCAGAGCTTGCTCAGGAATGGCAGCAGACAGAGTGAGAGCAACTACACGCACAGGGAGGCCAAGACTTTTGGAGACTCCACTTTTCTCCAAAAAAAAAAAAATTCAGGGACAGACTGATATTCTGCAAAAAGCACAGCGAGTGGACTGCTGAGAACTGGGGTAAAGTCATTTTCGCTGATGAAGCACCTTTCCGATTGTTTGGGTCATCTGGAAAAAGGATTGTACAAAGAAGAAAAGGTGAGCGCTACCATCAGTCCTGTCTCATTCTAACATTAAAGCACCCTGAGACCATTCATGTGTGGGGCTGTTTCTCTTCCAAGGCCGTGGGCTCACTTACAATTTTGCCAAAGAACACAGCCATGAATAAAGAATGATACCAAAACATTCTGACAGCAGCTTCTTCCAACCATCCAAGAACAGTTTGGTGAATAACAATGCCTTGTCCAGCATGATGGAGTACCGTGTCATAAGGCCAAAGTGATAACTTGAGTGGCTCAAGGAACAAAACACTGAAATTTGGGGTCCATGGCCTGGAAACTCCCCAGACCTTAATCCAATTGAAAACTTGTGGTCAATCCTAAAGAGGCAGGTGGACAAACAAAAACCCTCTAATTGTGACAAACTCCAAGCATTTATGATGCAAGAATGGGTTGCTGAGTCAGGATTTGGTCCAAAAGTTGATTTACAGCATATCACCGTGAATTACAAAGGCGTTGGAAAAGAAAAAATACACTTAATCTAATTGTCAATAAAAGCCATTGAAACTTACAAAGTGCTTATAATTATTCCATATGTCACAGAAACAACTCACAAAAAAACCTTAAAAACACTAAAGCAGAAAACTACATTAAAATTTTGTCTCATTTCTAAAACTTTTGGCCACGACTGTACTACATTATGTAGTGTGGAATTGTATTGTCTTTTTACTAAGTCCTTTAACTAAAACGTTAAACGAATTGCACTGAAACAATAAAAGGCTTCAGTTCTATAACTAGTATGATAGTCTAATTAGATATTATTTAACACTGACATACATAACCCTTACTAAATAGCAGAAAGAAGTTTGTACAGGAACATAATTAGTGGGTTCGTCACCCATTTCCCAGGAACTCTGTATTGTCTTGTGTGAAACACCTGTACAGCAGCTCATTACCTTAGCTTTACTGCCTGGTCCTTTCTCCTTCTCTTCCCTCTCTTCTGTCTCTCCTCTCCTCCTCCGCAGTTCAGCGCTTACACTGCGCTCAAGATGAGACACCTGCCAAAAAGCAACGCATCCACAGAGGGCCAGCAGCTGGGCCAGACACACACAGTTCACTGCAGGGGAGAAAACACATGTGGCCATGTGTGATTAAGAGTGCTGACAAAAAGGAAAGAACAAGTTTTATAGCATTTTGAAGACAAATTCATGCCAACACTTAACACAGTAGACAACAGCACTAACCTTGTTCCTCTTGGTCACTGGAGTCTTGAGATGCATCATGCATTTGACCAACATCCTTGTTGACTTCGCCGCCTTCAACAATCTGATTAAGTAAAAGTCTAGCGCTTCGCTGGAGCAGGCGGGAGCACAGCTGGTCTGGGGATTCAGCCAGGAAGTAGATGAGACGGACGGCCTGTTCCATGAAGCTCTGCCAATAAGGGTCTTCCATCAACACACCTTGGGCAAACGCAGCGGAGACAGAAATATTGGAGGAAGAAAACGTGTGTAGTGGAAAGTAAAAAAAAACAAAAACGAAGGGCACATTGATTTACCCTCAGCAACAGCCTGTGTGAGGCAGGTAAACAGCTGGTGGTCCTGGGGGAGTCTGAATGGAGTTCCTTTCGACTGCTATAGGGTAACACAAATCATGACAGATTTAATTAGCCACAATCTGGGCTTTAAAGCTACATTGTGTAAGAACTTCTCTCATCTAGCCGTGAAACAACCAACCGAATATTGCGTTCTAGCCTCACCTCCCACCCCCTATTGCGAGCGCGTTTTAACTCCTACGGTGGCCGTTTCATGCCAAGGTAAACATGGCTTCCAGTACTACGACTGCATCCAGTATTCCTTCCAGTGATGAGGTTACTTTAGAAAACTACACTGCATGTAGTCATATAGTCAGTAAACATGTTGGTGCCGCTTCGCGAGTAAACAATCTTCCTCTGGCATTCGTCACGGTGCAACTGAGTGTAGCCAAAGCGCGGAAGGGGGAGCTACAATTTCCAGCAATGTCCCTCGTTGGCGAATGTATTTCAAAGATGGAGGCTCAACATGGATTCTGCCATTCGTGCGACTCGCGCGTATGTATTCTGAATAGCAGATTCTACACTTAGGAGAATACTTTCATTAGTAGGTGGAAGTAATTACACATGAATGAGCACATATTTTTGAAAGAACAAAGGGGTTTTTGCTTAGAATTAATTCAAAAAAATACACAATGTAGCTTTAAGATTTTCGTACAATCACTTTTGATCTGCAATGGTTTTAAAAGTTTTCACACCACTTTAACAGGTTTACATTTTGTCAAGGAAAAACCACTAACTGATTTTTTGGGGGATTTTGTGTGATTGACCAATACAAAGTGGTCAATAACCGTGAGGTGGAACCAAAACATTGGTTTTTTAAAATGTTTTTTACAAACTGAACTTTGTAAAGCGTGCCAGTAGGTACCCCACCGAAAAAAATAAAAAAATTTGATACCCATAAATAAAATCACTTGCAACACTTCCGAAGTCACAGGAGAGTCCAACTGTGTTTAAATTAATCTCAGTAACAAAGCTGCCACGACATGGCTGTCCACCTAAAGGCAAGAGCGCATTAATCAAAGTAGCAGCCAAGGGGTGGTGGCAGCATTATGTACGGGGATGTTTTTCTTCAACAGGATGCTTAGAGTTTTTGAGAAGATGGATTGAGCTAAAAGGAGGGCAGTACTGGAAGAAAACCTGTTAAGAGGCTGCAAAAGACTTGAGACTGGAGCCTAGGTTCACATTCCAGCAGTACACTGCCCCTAAACATACAACTGAATGGTTTAGGTCAAAGCACATCCATGGGCCACTCCAAGTCCAGACCCAAATCTAACAGAGAAACTGTAAAATGCCCAAAACATTTTTTTTGTTTTTAGACGCCATCCATCTGATCTGACTGAAGAGAAGCTATTTTGCAAAGATGGAAGGGCAAAAATATGATAAAAGCACCCAAATCTGGGTCTTGGTATGTCGCGAGTACAAATGCATGCAAAACTTCAGATATTTATTTGTAAACTGATTTTTTTTTTTTTTTTTTTATAAAGCATCATCTCTCTTCGGATTCTAAATTAAGTCCTACTTTATTTTGGTCCAAGATGCAAAACTCAAATAAAATATATGGAAGCTTATTGTTGTTACAAGACAAAGTGTGGAGAAGTCAAAGGGATATGAACACATTTCCATGGCATCAGAACTCCCAGTAAAGCTTTAAAATAGTTTTGAAATGAAAATATTAACCCCAAAAAAAAAAAAACAGTTGACTGTTGATAAAAATATATTTGATGAAACCTAGTTTACATAAACTTACCCTGACATGGTCAGTGATCCTGCAAATGGTGATCACTGTGTCTCTTGCAAGAAGAAAGTCTTCAGTCACTTTTTCTCCCAGAGCCACAGAACAAAGAGTGTCCAAGTTACTGAGCACCACTTCTCTCTCCGCCCTGTTATAGTTGCACACACAGCACAGAGATACTTGTTGAAAACGGGACAAAGAGTACGTGTTTTAGAATACCAAATGATCTTGTCTTTATGCAAAGTCGGGTAATAACCGAGCCCCACATGACCCCAGCGACTCTGCGCTGGTTTTGGCAGTTCTAGGCTGTGCCCAAATATTACATGTAGGAGGACGGGTTAGAAGAAGCACAGAAGGTTTAATAGGTTATAAATGCTGCTGATGCTTGATGAGAAGAGGCAGTGTGGGTGGACTGCAAATACTCTACTCTCTCACTTTCTCGCTCACTCTTCCCCAAAGCAACCATGTTCTTGGAGGTAGACGGAAGCGGGAGAACATTACAATTTTACATATATAAAGATATATGTACATATAAATAAAAAATAACACAGAGGCCCTGGCAAGAAGCCTACTTTTATGGTCGTGACTTCAATTACAATGAAGAGGAGCAGAGGCTGGGCTTGTATTCTGACTAATGAGGATTTGCAGAATGTCAAGTAGCTGAGGCAGAACTGAAATGTAAAGAGAAGTGCTGTTATTCATGCAGGAATAGCACAGACTTTCAATGTATTTTTACCGCAAACCTGCTCACCTCATAATGACAAATTTTTTTTCCCCACCACCCAACAGTTAAAGATTAGGTCAATACATCGGAGTACGCATGAAATAATTGTTGGGTCTTTAAACAGATAAAATGTCATCTAAAGATACAGTTGACATTTGAGTTAAAGTGCAGCTGAAATGTAAACCTCTATTATTTCTTTGACATACTGATCCTGTTCAGCTTTCATTTCTTCTACTAAAAAACAGATATAAATCTACGGTTTACACCATTTTATTTGTAGGAAAAAAACATAAAGGCCTAAACAAACCTTTAAGCAGATAAACCTTCAGGAGCAACAACTGCTCAACAACCAGCACAAATCAAACTGAGGCCAACCAGTCAGCCACTAGATGCGGGTCTTTCTGCCTGTTTGCATAAGTGGCTTCACTCCAGATACTTCCACTTTCTCCCACAGTCCAAAAACATGAGTTATTTTAACTGGACTGTCTAAATTGCCCTTATGGGTGTGTGTGTGTTTATATAGTTGTTTGCCCTGTGTGTCCCTAAGTTGTTCTGTGATGGACTGGCTACATGTTCAGGGTGTGCGTTACAATAAAAATATTTTAAATATTTTGTTTTGTTGACATTTTAACCACAAGTAAACACCAACACTGTGGTACTTTACACAGATTTTATTTCATTTAAATCTGTTATAATAAATTTTAGCAAAACCTCTCAGTTAAAGGCAGGACAGCTTACTATTAAAACTGCACTTTTTTTATTTATACAGAATGTTTCTCGCATTAAAGATAGTAAAAGTGTTTTGTAGTTTACCGTGCAGCCATGCCCAGCAGTAACACTGCAGCTCGCTTGTGTAAGACAGAGGCTTCTCGTTTACCAGTAAATCTCTCCCACAAGACCTGAATGACAGTGGACTGAAGATTGCTGTCACTGCCAAAGAACTCCTGCACCTACAGAGACACATTTGCAGTTACAGCTCCCTATACGTTTCAGTACCAAATAACTGTGCAAATTCTCCCAAATAAACAAATCACATTTAGACATTTTTTTAGTATGCAAATACAATACAGCAAATTATTCCAAAGATTCATATAATAATTACTCACAATTTCCTCGAGACACTGGATAGTACCCAGAGATGCATCCATCATTAGCTCAGAGAGACTGTCGACGAGAGTCTGTGCTTTTATCCTGGTAAAAAGACCAGACGGGTGTTTTGTAATTTAAAAAAGTAAAACAAGAGGGTTTTTTGGAAGGTAGCATATTTGGCAGTCAACCAGACAAAGCGATGTCATGCTGCTCCTACATTCAATAATAAGCCTCTGATTCAACTACAAACCAGCAAGGTACTATACAGAACAATGCTTTGTGTAATCCTCATTAAACAAAAAATATCCAAGCAAATCGACGACTAAATACAGAAAGCCTAAACTGTATACCAAGCCGCCAAGGATATAGTTTTAACAGGGGTTTTATAATATCCACAAACATAGCTAGGGGTACAGTAGTGTTTAAGTGTCAAATCATTCCTTAGTTCTTCACATTTTCAATCAAAGGAGCAAGATTATCTGGTTTTCTTTTAAAAAGGTTAACAAAAAATTTCTCTAGGTTTCCTAAAGCTTGTTTTAGGTTTTCTTTAAACTATTTTTGCTTTCAAACTCATTTCCATTCCAGTGTCTGACCATTTTCAGATATGTTGGTTTGTTAAATAAACCTAACTTTGCCATAATCAGATATAAAAACAGCCCTAAACGCAAGAGGTGAACAGTTTACCAAATTACTAATTTTTAATGGAAGCTTGAGATAGTTACTAGCAGCAAATACAGAGGCACAGTTTGTTCAAATCTCTTAAATCTTTGAAAAATAAGATACACCATTATAGCTCCAAAATGAGAAATCCAAGCTCCCATTTTTTAGTCTTACACTGTCCAGTATGTCGCTATGGTACAAATACTGGTCAAAAAGAAAGAAAATAAAAATGTTTAAAAAGCAGCCAAAGTCTAAATAATTTTTTTATTATAAAGAATTATCAATCAGCATCACTTTAAAAACATCACACTACACAAGTTCAACCCCTTGGAAGCAAAGTTTAAATAAATAATAGCCTATTATGAACATTTTAAATTATAAACCTTTTTACAGGACCATATTAAAGTAGTTTAATCACAGACCTAATTGTGTCTCCTTGTGGGTTCAGGTACAAACGCCTGTAGGCTTGAACAACAGCATCCTTAATGGCAGCATCGGTTGACCACACCAGAGGCAACATCTTCCTCACTCCACTGACAGAGTTGGCAACACTGAACTCATGTACGGTCACACAAAACTGCACTGCCTCTTGGACGACTTTAAACAGAAAAAACAAAACATGTTATGATGAAACTTCAAGTAAGCAGAAGCTACACCAAGATGTGGGAAAAATAAAATAACGGATACTGAAGTGAAAATAAATATCTACCTGAAGTCGTTTTCCAGTACAGCATGTTGTTTATGACAAATATCGCTCTTTCCACTTGTAAGGAAAATATTTCTGTATCTCTCAAGTACTGCACCAACATCTCCTGCTTCTTCAGCTCCCCCTCCTCCCCCTCTTTATCTCCCTCTTTTTGTTGAGTTGGTGGCAAATTCTGGCCGACTTCTGCAGCATCTTCATCAGAGCCTGGGGCCAAACACGAGTGGTAAATTACCCATTGTACTCATTTTATAAACTGCTGCTTGAGCCGAGCAGTTTCTGAAGCTGCGGCCTAATAAGTAACCCTTTACATTATAATGTGTCAACATCAGTTACAAAGACCGCATTTAGAACAAAAGGAGAAAAAAAAGAAGTAAAATTAGTAATTCATATGGAGGTAGAACCTTAAACACATCACATAGCTATCATCATAAATCTACAGAGACTACAGCCCGGGTCTAATAGTAAATGATTTGGTGGGCTGTGGACAAGGGCTGGGCGATATGGCCTCAAATCTATATTGCGATACAATCTAAAGCATCTGCGGTAATGATATCTATTGCGATATATTCTTTTCTTTATAAATGTCAAAATTACAGTTTATGAACACTCACTTTCCAGATACATTGCAGTAAATCAACAACTTCAAAAAGTTTAGAATGCCATTTAAAGAACATGCATTGTGCAAAATGCATTAAAAAAAAAATACTCAAATCCCCCCCCCCCCCAAAAATGCAACAAAAATTCTCAACATAAAGCTGAAGATATTTTCAATAAAATTAGAAGCTAAACGTTGTAAAACTTAAAAAACCCCGCAAAGTTCAAAACTGTTCGCTTTCCTAGTTACTCATTTATAAATTTAATATCGCACAAAAATAAACGTGCACATCTTTGAATTAAAAATGCTTCAACTGTTTTTTTCCTCCCTCTCCACTAAATGGGAAACAATATAAACTTACAATATGTAGTGTAAAGCCGAACACTGAACATCAGTATTTATCCTCCTTGCATACACGGTGCAAAGCATGTACGTAGCTTGATGACATCATCAAAATGTGTCATCACGTTATGCTGGTATAGTCAAAATTACTACCGTTGGCTAAATCTATATCATTTCTACCTAATTCCTTTTATAATCACCCACCACTACTGTGGACCTGTTTTGTAAAGATGCTTTCAGATTCACGTTTAGGGGATCTGAGGGCACAGCGAACATTTTTAGAGACTTAGTTGTGTTGCTTTGTTCAATGTTAAGACTGGTTTGGAAAAATGTCCATGTAGATTGAGTCATGTTAATACCAGTATGCTTTCCTGGAACATAACACTTTGATAAGATTAGCAGAGATACTCTCTTTACCTGTCAATGATCATATGCTTGTAACAAATAGATGCATAACTACAAAATTACTTTGTGATTGAACTGTCAGACCAAAACATCTCTGATGTTGCCTTTGAGGTACCAGGAAAAATGTTTAACTGAGTCGAGTTAAATTACTTGTTTATAATCTAAGGAGACATTAACTTGTGGTGCAGGCAGTGAGAAGTGAAGCATAGCTCTGAGGGAAGCTTGAGACAAATTACACTGTCATGTAGGATAATAAAATATGTAAAAAATAAGAAGGTTGGGAAGTGAGAAAGTGGAGCAAAATTGTCTTACAATATTGAGATGAATAAAAGATACATATACAGTGTGGCTGAAACTTTTTAAACTGCATGAGCACTTAACTTTTAGGCCTTTAGGGGTGCATTAAAGCCCTTTTAAAGATGGAATACTAATATTACAAACCGATTAAATTTATTTCAATAAACACGTCTCGAGTGCACACAATTTAATTTATTGTTGGTTTCCTCTAATCCGCATACGGACAAGATTATATACACACACACAGGGTCAAATATATGCAAACACCAGCACCAATACTTGGTAAAATGTATTGTAGCAGGTTGCATATCAAACACACACTGATTCCCATTAAAATGTTTCTGGTTAGATATTTTCCCATTTTTCTTGAAGTAATTGGTGGAGTACATTTCAATTAGCCGGATTCCTAGCACTGACAAAGATTTTCAATCACAGCCCACTTGGGAAAAGTAATTTTAGAAGCTTGCTTTATCCATTGCTAACAATTTTGGAGCATCTTTGGGATCATAGTCCTGTGAAACACCCAAGCGAGTCCAAGTTTCAACCATCTGACCCAGAGTGCCCAATCCAGATAAATAGAATTGGATATTTTCAAGGACAACCTAGGAAACAACAACGCTCAAGCCTATCATGAAACCAGAACTGCTGAAACACCAGTGTCAAGATTCACAGTGCAGCCAGTTTTAGGTCAATAAACTAACAGGTTACAAAAAAACAACAACCTCTAAAATCATAATCTTTAAGCTCGACTCTGATTTGGAGCTACCTTCATGGACAAACTGAATGTTTTCTTGGAAAAACGTTTTATGGTAAGAGGAAACGTTCAAGATTCAGCTATTTGCCCATAATAACTAGAAGTGTATGGTAGAGTTAACAGAAGAAGACAGTACTAATTTTTAAGCATGTTGATGGCTGAATCATGCTGAGGGGCTGTGCCGGTGGTGGTACTGATGTGGACAACATGGGTTGAAAAATTAATTAGGTCTCTCTCCAGATTCTTCAACTTCACCCAAGATCAACGGCTAGAAGGTCGACACTTTGAAACAACAAGGAGTACTAGGGCAATAATGATCCCAAACACGTTAAACAAAGTTAACAACTTCATGAAACAGACTGTCTAGTGTCGCTACCTGCTTGTCCAGGAACAGTAAATGCTGCTAGTCAGTGACTTGACGCAATCAGCTGAGTTTATCAGGAGTGTCCAAAGTGTAGTCAGGGGCCATTTGTGGCTCTAGAAAGAATTTTGCTTGGCCCCTGACTGCAGTTCAAGAACGCTACGATTTAGGCCCTCCAGCTGAAACAGATACTTTATATAATTTAAGATGACATTGTCATTGACAAATCAGCAAATATCTTCTGAAATTCTTTTTTTTAGAAGACATGTTTTTTCTTTTTCTTTTAATATTATAGAAAGTCGAGCGAAAAAAATTTATCAACTTTTTACTCCAAAAAGACTTGGGGACTGGCTTTCATTAAACTTGATTAAATACAGCAATGTTTTCCATAATAGAAAACATTCGACCCAAAATTGTAGGAAATTGCAAACATTCAATTTTTTCTTTTCTACCTTTTTATATTATAATATTGCATGTTTACACACACACAGAATTAAATTAAATAGAAAAGGAATTTTACAATAAACAATTTAAGTCCATTCAGATTACATTTATAACCATGCAGGTGAATATACTTCATTAGCAACCCAATCTCACAGCTGTGATCAATCTTCTTGGTTCTCTTGTGTATTTTGTTAACCAGTTAACTTTTATAAATAAACTGAACAAAGATTTTACCTTTGAAAATCAAACCCAGCGTGTCCATTAAAGTCTCAGGGGTAAGTGTGGACAGAGAGGAAAACATCTCTGAATCTGGGAACCAATCGTGAGCTTTGACGCAAAGCTTCACAGCATTCCTGCAGAGAGGAGTACAGAGTTTACATGACTAATTCTAGGCTGTGTGACAAACCAGGTGTAAGCAAAGGCCAGATCCATCACCTGTATTTATTAACACGAATGTACTGAGCTATCTTCACTGCAGTTGCTCTGTCGTCATCTTCTGGTTTTTTGTCCTCCACATCCCCATCTTCCTCGTCCTCATCCTCACTTGTGGGCTCCAGGGTTGTCCTGACAGTAACAAGGAGCTCGGGCTCCATGGCAGCCCACAGCTCAGATGCCTTGATCACTGCGACTACAGGGAGGCAAAGGAATACATACATAAATTTATTAGAATTCACTGACAGCTAGTCATGTAAAAGCTCCAAAAAATGTGAAGCCAATGCCAATGAAAGATTAAAATAGCAACAGAAGAGATTACTGCTGTATTTTTTTCCTCAAATTATAACTCATATTTCTGTTTTGACAACAGCATTGAGCAAAAGTTAATTTAGGATTTTTATCTTGAAATGTAATTTGGAGGAAAAAGCAATTAAAACCACTAATGTGCCACAATTCCAGCTAACATAAAAACAATTAGTTTTTATCTAATTTGCATTGATATTTGATTAATTGCATTTCAAACTCTAAAAAGCTAGAAAAAAAAACAAAAAAAACTTATTAGAAGATTCAAAGTCAGACCATTAGGATTTTTTCTGATCAACCATATTCAGTGTAGAGTTTATGGAAATCTGATTTAGCCCTCAGATTGTTAAAAGAAACAGCTCATGTCTCACTGAACAGCAGCAGGACCAAGTGGGCTTCTTGCATCAGACACACACACCCACACAATGTCGGCTCTATTCCTGAGATTACTCCACTGTGACTCTAAAGGAATAATTTGGATTGAGCCAAATCTCTGTCGGCAGGCCCTTACAGCAGAGCAGAAACCCTCCTCTGCACTGCCAAGATTACCTGCCATTCAAAGGCAACAAGAAGCCAACACTCATTCAATGAGCTCACATTCGCCTTGGTTTCATCACTGGGCAAAAAATTTAAAAAAATGTATGTTGAAAGAAACCCAAAAGGAGCAAAGGAATCTGAAGAACAATCACAGAAGCTGCGATTACCAGGTGCTTTTCCCTCCAGCTCCTCTTTCATTTCTTTGAGTTTTGCCATTTCTTTTTCCAACGGTTTCTTCAGGTCTGCGCTGCTCAGCTGAAAGACAAGAATAAAGCTTTGTGCTGTTGTGAAACTTGAAATGTTACCCCTATTCGCAGTCTAAATCAAAACACTTTGAATTACCTTGCAGCTATAAGGATTGTGTGCAATGAAAGCTGCCAACAACTGGATGGCGCTCTTCACCGCATTTATTGATTTGTCCATCAACCGCCCAACAGCGAGCTCCATCACCTCACTGTACCTACACAGGGGCAGTGCCTGTACAACAACAACTCCTTTATTACCATCAGCTTTTATTATTTAATTGTCATAAAGCTTCAGTTCATCCTGACTAGGCTATATAAAAAAAATATTTGCCATACGAGGTCTGGTTTTTAAAATTCTTAGATAACCAAAAAAAATGGTAATACATTAAGTGTAGCCAAGAAAAAGAAAAAAAATCTAATCCCACCCACTGGTAGAGCATTAAAAGATTAAATGGTGACCAAAAGTTCTGCCTTGTTGAACACCATCTTTTCGATTTTCCCCTTTCACTGTGATGCGTTCAAAATTGTACAAGGTATTTCATAAAAACATACTTTGCTGTTGACAATTCGTGTGTAGACTTGGAGAACCCGTGCTCTGACGTGGGAGTGCGTGTCGTGGAGATGTTCCTGCAATATGTCAAAGAAGCGGTCCCGGTCTGCTCTGCCAGACTCATCCAGCCCATCTCCACACAGAACTCGCACAAGGATTTCTCCCAGGACCTCACAAACTGCAACACGCATTGTGTGGCTCTGGATAATAAATGCAAATCAAAATGGTTAACATTTAAAAGGGATATTCCACCCCTAAGTAAAATTTGGTCTGTTGCTATATTCCCCAGAGTTGGATAACTGAGAAAAACAAAAACAAACAAACAACATATTTTGTAACCAGCCCAGTCATTCTCCTGATCTGGCAACTGTCTCTTTGCTTTAGCTTAGCATAAACAATAGAAGTGAATGGGAGTAACTAGCATTTTGTGTGCAAAAATGATTAAAATTACTCAATAATGATCCTAATCATTCCACCACCTTAAGCTGCCATTGCAAGGACATTACGCAGCGGTCGCAAAAGCTACCCACTTCTGTAAACACAAATAGACAAACTCCACAGACGTTTTATTACCGTACTTTGAGTAGTTACAAGTCTAATCCAAAAATGGTTGTTACTTGTGTAGCAAAGGGTTGTGAAAACAAGTCGAAGACATACAGCAACGGGATGTTTCACAGAATTGTGCTTGTTTACGGAAGAAGGGGGCTTTTGCGACCGCTGCGTCATGTCCTTGTACCGGCAACAGCTGTGCTTTGTTCATTGTAATGTAGTCCCAAGTCTAAATCAGCTGCTGCAATTCCTTTGTGTTACTTTTTTTCCCCCACAGCTGCCTTGGGAAGTGGGTAAAGAAAAATGCAAGATGAGTCTGCCCTCAGATTACCAAAGACAACAATCATAGCTCAATGAACAGCAAAGAGAGCCGGGTGAACTTTTTGCCTTCTGCACACACACACACACACACACACACACACACACTGTCAGCATCAGCCCAAGCAATTACTCTGCAGTGACTGTAGAGGAATAATTCTGGCTGAGCCAAGTCTCTGTCGGCAGGCCCTTACAGCAGAGCAGAAATCCTCCTCTGCACTACCAAGATTACCTGCCATTCAAAGGCAACAAGAACCCAACTCTCACTCAATGAGCTCATATTCGCCTTAGTCTCATCACTGGGCAAAACATGAATGAAACGAAAACAAACAAAAACTCTGCCAAGCTGCGCAAAGGAGGCAGAGGCTGCTATAACAAAAAAAAAAGTGTTGAATATTGTCCTACATCTGTGCTTGGAACATAACGCAAGCAAGTTTTTGGGTGTAAATGTTGGTGCAAATGATGCGCCATATGTGGTTACATTGTAGTTTATATCTATGGTTTATCAGTAAAGAACAAATATGGGCTGGTTACGTGTATCTCGGTATACAATTTACCACGAGCTTATCAAACTGTGAAAATCTCATACGGACAGCCAAAATGTATTGTTCAGAATACAAACCTCTCCTTCCAAGTGGGTGATAAGGACACTGATGTTGGGAATCATTAATTCAGGTACAAGGCCACTGAGTTCTGAGAAAAAAGAGGCAAAAGCCTTGACACCTGAACCCTCTCGGGCAAGCTCTTCACTTGACCTCTGACCAATTTCCCTAAAAGGTAAAAAAAAAAATCTACACATTAGATTTTCATAAACGTATAGAATATAACAGATTTACAAGCAAAAACAATTACTGACCTTATCACTTCTCCAATAATTGCCCTGACTCCATACTCTGTGCTCCACACAGACACAGCTTGTGCAAATACAGAGGACAGTTGCTCAAAGTGTTGCAACATCTGAATGACTTTTAAACCGGCACCTGAAAGAATTTAAGTTAGTAATGTTTAAAATGAAATACATTTTAAAGAGCAAAGATTGCTTTGTTGTATAAAGTCAATTCACAAAAACCCATACAGATAGGATACAAACCTAGAAGGTGGTTGTATTTGGTGATCAGTATCCCAAGAAGATGAATTATACAATCTCTTGTAGGTTTGTTCTTGACATGACTGATGGTTGGGTTCTCCAGTAACTTGTAGCAGCAACAGGTCACACAGCTGTGAAGAATTTAACACAAGGTTTCAAGTTTGTTCACCTAGGCATTAATAAAAGACAATTTGACACCATAGTCAAACAAATTATGGTTTCCAATCTAACAAAAACCTGCTGAAATTGTGGCCATCAAAAAGAGAACCTAGAGCTGAAACCCCTACTAAACAAAAGACATGGCTCCTTGTGATTTATTTTACTTGTGGAGTGATCACAAAGGAAACATCAAAACAATTTACTATGAAATTACAGATAGAGACAAACAAACACACCAAGTAAACTAGGACCTGAACTTGGCCCAAAGCTAAACTGACAGCAAGTACCTGATGAACTCCTCCTCTACCAGGGAGAGGCTCCAGAGAGAACGGATATCCAGCTGAAGTAGCTGAACAAGAGCCTGCAGCACACGCTCCCTCTCAGAATCCCACTGCAGCAGTCCTTCACCACCTTTACCTTTTTTACTACCCTGTTACACACAACAAAAGCAGAGTCTTTAACCTCTGAATTCATTTAACACTAATGGTTCAAAATATGGAGATAAAACATTCCAATAAACAATTAGAAAGAAAAAAGATATCCTCAGATTACCAAAGATTACTGTTCATATCTGTCAAACCAACTACAGAGACAACAGCCTTTTGACAGCCGATACATATACATTCACACAAGGACAGACAAGACGTTCACACACTGTTTGACAACTTCTACATAACCCACAAAATTTCTCATTATGGGGTAGGGGTTGTAGAAGGTGGCAGTTTGACTATATGTGAGCCCTTACAGCAGTGTGACAAAACTCAATCACACTACCAAGATTACCCACCAAACAGCTGACTAAGAACCACAGTTTCCTGGTCTGAGCAGATCATAAATAGTGCCATGGTCTCATCATTGGATATGTTCACACACAGAATACTCAAAAACAACAGTCATTTACAGTGCATCCTTTAGCCAAACCACTAACGGCCGTACCTTTCCAGGTGCTGTGACAATGTTCTGTCTGTAGGAGACACTTTCAAGGCTCTCAGTAAGTTTACATAGCAGGAAGACACTCATTTTAACTGCATTTAGTTTTTCTTTGCGCTCTGCAGCTGAGAAGGTGGTGGAGGTGAGAACTGTTGGCAGGGAAACACCCAGGCCGTTGACCACTGAAACAAAAACAAACCAGGTTATGCAGCAAATTACTATGAGCATGTCCATTTAAATATAAATTTTTATTTATACATATACAACAGTCTAACCTTGAACAAGCAGTTCCAAGGCATCCTCTTTTATCCCAAGCTCCAATGAATTGAAATGCCTAAAAAAAATTAAAAGGCACTAACTTTGTACCATTAATATTGTTGGCAATATTTACATGAATTACATGGCAAGTACTTACTGCAGCACACTGTAGCCTGTGTCAAAGTGTTCCAGTATACATGTAGGTCCTTGGCTCCGTAATGCCATCTTGAATTCTGAGGTAATCAAGTAAAAATGTATTCACACCTTTTTATTTACCATATTTATTTTCCTAGTTTCAAAAATAAATGCAAAAACCTAAAAAGATAAAACAATAGGAATATAGAACATTAAAATACTGTTAGGAGAATCACCACACGATAAAAGCTGAGGTAAAAACATATCCTGAGTATTTTATTTAAGATATTAAATGCACAAACTACTAATTTGGGTCAACAGGTCAAATGCTTTTGGAAAACTGAACAAGTTTCATTTTTCTAAATACTTTTTGACAGCAAGATGGCAATTACTATAATGATAATGTGCAACGAAAGTTTTGGCTTCTTAGGTTATATATATACTTTTTTTGGGTGAGAAAATTACTATAGAGTTTATTTATACAGCACCACCACTGCCTCTAACAAACTGAATAAGTGTTTACATCCCTGATACTTTTAGCAGCTTCTCCATTTTTTGTAAATAGTCTGTTTTTATGCAAATTTACATGCACATTTTATACATTTTTATTATTCCACATTTCTTTTAACCAGAGTATGCCAATTTAAATAACTAAAGATTTTTTTCCATTTTGCTGTAAATTTGTCCCTACCGTCATCTCTTTTTACCATTTTATATCTTAATATTTGGGTGAATTGGTATGCTTTTACCTAATAGTCACTTTGCTGGTGGTACACCTGAATTTCCCCAATGAGAGACAATAAAAGTAATTTATATTCTTCCATAGAAGACAAGTTTAAACCAGGATCCAAATTAACTCATGAACTCCCCAATGTTAGAGGTGAGGTAACCTGTGGCTTTTAATAATTTTATCTTAAATAAATGTTTAATTTAAATTAAAAAAACTTTAGCAATTTTACAATGTGTTTTAATGGTATTTAAATACCTGTACACCATAGAATGATACCAAGACTATTTTGTTGTCTTTTCCCCAGATTTAAGCTAAAAACTAGATACCCATCTTCCAAATGGTAATGCAAGATTTGTGGCTTTAGGCATTTTTATTATTATTTAGGTGAGAGGGTAAATATGGGTCTTTGGATTGTAAAAGGGAAAAAGTGAAAAAAAAAAAGCTTTGCACGTCTGGTTTCAAAGCATTTCTCTCCTATTCTTAAGGGGAGCTGGAAGATTTTTTTTTTTTACTTTAAAATGTTACCAAACGTAGCTCATACATTTATTTAATGTCAGTGACTAACAGTGATAGGGGGAAAAAATAGAACCCACCATTATTACAAATAATTAGTTCACAATGATCTCCAAAATTCTCAAGCAAACGTAAACAAACACGAGCTCACATTTAATGAAGAGAGTACCACTTACTATTGATGTGGGATGGCAGTTGTTTCGCCGAAGCCACATCTTGAACCACGTACTGATTAATCCCTCCCGTTTTAACCAGGTCTCCCACACACACTGGCACAAAAAAGTCCAGCGACATCTCTGCGTAACAAACAGCTCTTACATTTGGTTAATCAAAACGTTGGCTGAACTCAGAAACACAAATAAGCACCAACGTTACGACTACTTCCAAACATATTTAGCCAATTATTTGCACCTGTAGATAAATGCATTCGAGTACATGAAGTGGTAAGCAAGTTGAAAACGAATCCTGTAAACTGAAAGCTCAAAGGACATTGTTGTGATTCAAGCCACCAATGCTACTGAAGCTAACAAGCTAACTAGCCCAACCGTTCAGTCTAAAACTCGCTCTTCTTTACATTATTTTCAGACGAACATGACGTCGAAGTGACCAGGTCTACATATTTAACAAACTCTAAAACACAAACGTTACCTGTGTTTGCGGCAGCACGTTTAAGGATTAAGGTACAACTTCAAACCTTAGGGAAAGTAATCCTCTGCCTCCCTCCCCACCGTCCGCAAACGTTTTCTGTCCGCAGCTTTTCAAATTGCTGCCACCGCGCGCCAAAAGAACGAAACTATGACGCATATTGCGTCAGAGGTTGTACTAAATTCTGACTCAATACCACCACCAGCTGGCCAACTGCTCATAGGACAGCGCAAAGCCAGTACTATCTCGATTACTGAGGGGAAAAAAGACAAAAGACCACAGAGGAATGTTTTTCTGAGGTAGTAGCTGTATTGAAATGATTGACAGCCCTATCATCCCCTCACCAATATTTCAGCTACAGAAATGAGAATACTTTTCAAGAAATATCTTAGGTTAAATTCTATGCAGCACTTGAATAAAAAAAAAAAGTTAAATTAAAATGGGTTAATTCACTACCACATACATCTAATGCTGTGTCACAAAGCAGGTTCTGTCTTCTCGAAGCGTCTAAAAATAGTGTTTCAATTTAAAAAAAAGGGAAAATTAACAATACAAAAAAACAAATCAGTTCAAGGCTCATTTTCATTAATAAGTAGAAACTCTTCAGTTGTACATGTGAATATCATGTGAATAGACTATTGTGTATCAGAGCTACAACTACTAAACCAGAAGGGGGCAGCTGTAGTGTTTATAATATAGGAAAAAGTCACAATAAGAGCACCATAGATAACTAAATAATAACCAAAAACTGTTATGAATAAAAAAAAGAACTTAAATACATTTTCAACCGCCTGGCTCCTTCACACACTGCATCAGACCAAGGCAAAGACGTAAACCAAAGAGTAAAGCACCAAATGTAAAACAAAGACGTGAAACAAAAGTGAAGAAAACTTTTTCTCATGTTCCATCTAACGGATCACTGTGTTTTGTTCCAGATTGACCAGGTGAATCACTTTCTCTTTCTGTCTTGAGAGCAGCGTGGGCAGTACCTGCAGAGGGGGAATAAAAATTGAGGTGGTTAAGGTGAGCTGTAACAATTTAAAAAACACTTGCTATACACACACCGATGACAATCAACTTAGACTTTCTCACCATTTTCCCCGTGGTTTGGTTGTTAAGCCCACACATGCGAAATGGAACCACTCAATGGAGCACTGGAAAAAAAATAAAATCAAAACACATTATTGTAGCACAAACTGAGCACTTAGACGAAACTAAGCTTTTCAAAAGACAATCAAGAAATGACTGTTCAAAGCCAGCTATCAAACCCGCTATTCAACTGTATTCATTGCTGCAGTCCTTTTAGAATAATGCATGGGCATGAAAGAGCATCTGGCTTATTTTTTTTTTATAGCAGAAATGAAAAGTATATATACCCCTGTATATTTGCCATGTTTTCGTGAAGTAACAATGAGTCAAAGACAAATAATTTCAGATCACTATCTACCTTTAATGTGACCCAAAATGTAAAAAATAAGCTGATATATTTCAGGGGAAAACATAAAAACCTATAATAATGTGGGGGCAGAAATATACACACCCTATGCAGTGTGTTCAGGATTAACCACCATGTTAAAAGTCATGTTAAATAAGAGTTATGATTTGAGGTAACTCTGATTAACCACAAATAACATAAAGATGTTCTAGGAGTCTTTTATTAAGTCATTTTCCTAAGTCTCATAGCAAGAGCAACAGTCTGCAGAGCTACAAAGGCATCAGGGGGATGTCATTATCAAAAGTTAGAATTCATTTAGAAGAATATATACAATTCACACCCCCAAGTAAACTCTCAATTAGAACTGTACACAAAAGTGAGATGTGAATCCCTAAACTCAACTCACAAAATTGTGTGGTTTCAACAGTAAATTCAGTCTTGGTGTGAATGAGAAACTGCTGGAATATGACAGTTCCCTTTTTCCCCCCCAACATGTTTCGAACAAATAATGCTTACTCTGCACACAATCGCATGCCAATTACGATCATTACATCCGATTCCTTCAAAACATAGGGCAAAGCTAGTGTTTTGTTCATCAATAAAACTAAACTCACATCGGTGTTGTCACAGCCAATCATCTCGCCGTAAGACACCTGATGACACAAACAGTAGGTGGGCTCGTTGGGGTCCACAGGCATGTCCAGCACATCAGATGGGTGCACGTTGCCAAAGTTGGTGGCAGGGCTGTTGAATTCCCCTCTGATGGGATGGAGAAACAGACATTTTCTTTTAGCATTAAAACCCAAACTCCATACACAGGATTATGACCAGATATAAAACATACTGCTGAAAAAGTTTGACTTTCTTCTGTGCGCTCTTGGGGCTTCCATCTTCATCCGAGCTCTTCACTTTAGATCTTGTTTTCGCGGCCTTCTTCTCCTTCTGTCTGGAATCTCCTGGAATAACACAAACACCTCAGTTTAACACAAAGCACAGTTTTTTTTAAAACCGTCTAGGTTGTCGACATAAAAACAGAGCAAAAACAAAGCCCACACACCTTTCTTTCCCTTACTGGAGGTGGAATCATAGTCAGTGCTCTCAATCTGCTTCTCCTTCAGGTCCGCTTCAAATCGAGCCAGGTCTGTGTCGAGGCGTCGGATGTGTTTGTCGACCTGCGGGAAGAAGCACACTGATATTTGATGTCCAATTTCAATTGTTTTTAAGTTTAGTCATTACATTTAGAAGATTTGTCTCTAGAATATTTAGATTATTTCAGATGTACCAACCATTTCATAGGTCTGCATAGCAAGCTGCACCTTATCATCTCCAAACTCCTTGCATTTACTGTAGGACTGCTGAATCTGCCTCAGTAGGGACAGTTTTTGCTCAGAGGAGAGAGTCCGGGCATTGGAGGTGTATTCTTTCGCCAGAGAGTCAATCTGTCCTTTTAGGTCTAAATGAAATGATATTTTTTTATCAGTTATTTTGTTTTACCTTTAAGATTGCACTGCAGCTAAGAAATGCTCATAACAGTAAAAGCAATTTTTTGTGCAGAAATAAATAATTTGACCAATTCATCTGAAATAAATACATTTTGGTAGAACGAATAATCAAAAACTAAAGGGGACAGTCAAATTCCTCATGGTGTTCAATAATAATTTATACATTTATAAAGCTATTTATAAACCGTAATCCTTTTAAACATAATAGTTATGTTGCCACCACAAACTGCAATGCATTTTAATGGAACTTTATGTGATAGACCAATTCAAAGAAAGGAAGTGAACAATTGTGAAGTGGAAGGAAATTAAAACACTGGTTTCAGTTCTTTTTACAAATAAATAAAGCCTGATGTCCAATTGTATTTAGTCCCTCTGGGTCAATCTTTTCTCAATATTAAGTCTCGATGACCTCTGCACAACTACAGAGAACTTTTTGTGCAGTTTTGTTTGGAAAATAGCAAGAAACTTGCCTCAAATTCTCAATTAATTTTAAGTCTGGACTTTGACAGAGCCATTTTCTGCTTTGATCCTAATCATTCTATCGTACCCTGGCTGTGCGTTAAGGGTTATTGTCTTGCTGGATGGTTCACCTCTGCCCCGTGCTGATGCTTTCGCAGTCTCTAGCAGGTTTTCCTCCACAATTCCCCCTCTGATTAGCTCCCCCCACTACTCATTACCAGCTTCCCCCTGAACAGATTAACCCACCTGAGCTGTGGATCTCTGCAGCTCCTCCAGAGTTACTATAGTCCTCAATGCTGCTCTCCTAGCCAACACTGGCAGACAGACCCCAAAGATGACCAGTACCTAAGGACCTATGCACTCAGACATCTTAATGCAACTGCCACACAGCTGCAGGCCCGTTTATGAGATGTGAGGGGTACTAGGGTTTCCAGACAAACCATTTGCAACCAACTCCGCCGCTTTGGCTTGAATGCCAGACCACCATTGCAGGCGACTTCACTGACACCAAGACACCGTTGTGAACGTTTGCAGGGGGCACAAGACCATTTGACCTGGACAATGCAGCAGTGCCCTACCTTCTGTTCATTGACGAGTGTCGGGTCACCTTGCACAGAAATGATGGTCGTCAGCGTTGTCGAAGAAGGCGAGGTGAGCGATACGCCGAGGTCAACATGGTCCCCAGGGTTAGCTTCAGTGGAGGAGGTGTAACAGTCTGAGCAGGCATCACCAGTCAGCGCAAAACTAATTAGATTATTGTAGATGGCTCAGTCACTGCACGTTCTTACCTCAGAGACATCATATAACCCATCATCATCCCCCAATTTCGTCAGCACACCCCCAACTTTCTGTTCACGGATGATAATGCTTCACCACATTGTGCCAAAATTGTCACAGCTCGACTTCAGGAAGTCGGAGTGCCTCATATGGTATGGCCAGCAATGTCCCCTGACCTGAACCACATAGAGCAGTGTTTCTTGGCCCTGGTCCTCAGGGCCTACTGCCCAGCACACCTGATTCGAATGACAGCATTAGCTCTTGTATGTAATCAAGCGCTGCAGAAACCAGTTAATCACCTAGTTATTTAGGCCAGGTGTGTGGAAGAAGGGAAACACCTAAAACAAGCACAACAGTGGGGCCCAAGGACCAGAGTTGAGAAACCCTGCCATAGAGCACGTTTGGGACCAGCTGAAGCAGAGACTGGATTATTGTACCCCACCCCCACGTGCCCTGGCAGAACTGCATGTAGCACTTGCGGAGAAGTGGAACGCATTGCCTCAAGACATCATGAGGCTAGTGAGGAGCATGAGATGTTGCTGTCAAGCTGTCATTGCGGCAAATGGTCGAAACACCCGCTACTGACATAGTCAATTTGTGTTATTTGGGGCTACCCTTGTTATTGTCTACATTTGTGGGGTAATAAATATTACACTAATGAAAATGGTGTTAGTTCTCATTCATTATTAGTAATATCAAAGGATACTTTTATTTATTTAATTAAAATTCAGACCAAATAGGAATACCACTGATATAAGTAACAATATCCCAAACTTATTGAGAGTAGTATATATATATATATATATATATATATATATATATATATATATATATATATATATATATGGTAAGTTTAGTAGGAGCCATTTGTATGACTGGTGGGACCTAAGAACAACCCAAGGCAAAAGCAAACTAAGCAGCTGCTTAGGGCCCCGAGACCTTCATATACAGTCCGTTTCCAAAAAATTAGAAAATGATAGAAAAGTTTATTTCCATAATTCCATTCAAAACATTAAACTTCCATAGATTATAGATTCAGGGCCCACAACTTAAACGATTTCAAGTATTTTGTCGTTTATTTGTACATAATTTGGGCTTCCTGCTCGTAAAACCCACGAAATCAGCAATTCAAAATATTAGAATACTGCAAAGAAATCACCATTTACTTCTGTTTTTTGCAGAAAAAAAGAGAATGAAGTTAGGATCACATCAAATCAATTAAAATATGGTACTTTCAAAACGATATGTCAATCTTCAATACTTGGTAGGGAATCCCTTTGCCTTAATCACTGTCTTGATGCACCATGGCATTGAGGCAATCAGCCTGTGGCATTGCCTGGGAGTTATGGAAACACAGATTTCCTTGATACTTGATTTCCTGGATCATTTTCCCTTTGATAATACCTCATAGATTCTCAATGGGGTTCAAGTCCAGTGAGTTGGCTGGCCAATCAAGCACTGTGATGGCATGGGCATCAAACCAGGTTTTAGTGCTTCTGACGGTATGGGCAGGGGACAGGTCCTGCTGGAAGATGAAATCTGCGTCGCCATACAGATCCTCAGCAGAAAGAATCATGAAGTCCTCTAAAACATTGTGGTAGACTGATGTGGTGACCTTGGATTTAAGAAAGCAGAGTTTGCCAACACCTGTACCGGACATTGCAGCCCAAATCATGACTGACTGACTGGATATTTCACACTGGACCTCAAGCAGCTTGGGTTCTGTTCCTCACCTGTCCTCCTCCAAACCCTTGGACTTTGAT
Organism: Valencia hispanica; assembly: GCA_963556495.2. Taxonomy (NCBI): domain Eukaryota; kingdom Metazoa; phylum Chordata; class Actinopteri; order Cyprinodontiformes; family Valenciidae; genus Valencia; species Valencia hispanica. The sequence goes on from OY747710.1 coordinate 20,468,094, forward strand.
TTCCAAATTAAAGGTACACCTTACTTTTATCGGAAAAAAAGAGGACCTTGCACCATTGGCCAACAGGCCAGTCCTTCTTCTTTTTGGCCCAGTTGAGATGCGTCTGAATGTGGTGGTATTTGAAGCAGTGACTCCCGCCTCATTCCACTCTTTCTGAATCTCTGCCAGATTCATTAATCTTCTCTGTTTGATAATCCGCCGAAGCCCGCAGTCAGCTCTTCTGCTGGTGCATCTTCTCCTGCCACATTTTGTCCTTCCACTAGACTTTCCAGTGGTATGCTTGGACACAGCACTCTGAACAGCCAGCCTCCTTAGCTATGAATTTTTGTGGCTTACCCACATGATGGTTTTCTGGCCACTTGTCAAGTCTGCAGTCTTCCCCATATTGAACCTAACTGAGACAATTGAACCAAAGTGAAGCAATTTATTGACACCTGGGAAAACCGGTGGAGGTACTTTGAGTGTAGTAGATGAGTATTGTGTGACACTCAGTTTAAAACATTCATGCCCTGTTAAAATCGGGCTGATTTCTTCACAGTATTCTATATTTTTAAAATTCCTGTTTTCGTGGGTTTTATGAGCTGGAAGCCCAAATTATGTACAAATAAACAACTAAATACTTGAAATCGTTTGAGTTGTGGGCCCTGAATCTATAATCTATGGAAGTTTAATGTTTTGAATGGAATTATGGAGATAAACTTTTCCATGATATTCAAATTTTTTGGAAAGGGTCTGTATACTCATGACTATTTGTGACAAGTACTCATTTATTATATATCTTATATATTAAATTCTTCAGTAGTAATTGTAAGACTTCTATGGTAACTTTTTCTGGGTAGATGATAACTGGCCTTTTCTTTCGCAATAAATTCACGATTCACTGCTGATTATTCTCACCCTCTGTGCGTTGATCGAGATCTCTCATTAGATTAAAGTTCCTCTGCAGCTCGAAGGGAAGATTTTCTATGCCTGGATGGATAAAGATAGAGGGTGGATAAAAAAAAATACCAGTTTAATCGCACCATAATCACCGAGGTCAAAGTCAAACAGTAACAAAAAAAAAATAACGATGCGAGCGTGGTGGCTAGCTCAATGTTGAACGTATAATGCAATTTATGTTATCTTTCAAACTTATTCTATAAAATCCACACATATGGATGTTTTCTGTGGGTCAAGAGAATCTTAAATACATCTACATGAAGTATTGAAACATTGTCTGTGTGCTTTGTGATATCAAGCAGCATCCTCTTAGCTTCGCTACAAAGCGGGTTTCCAGGAAATAGACAGAGCCTAAAGCGACTGACTATCGGAGCGTGGCTAAAGCGTCCCCCTCCTTATAGTAGACAGACGAGGGCTATGGTGCATAATTAAATGTAAAATACGCATTTACTAAATTAAACGGAACATGTGCAAGAAAGTTTAAAAGCGTCATGTTTAGCTCACTGTCCAAATAATGCTCCAAATACATCCCCGCCGCCATCTTGGGAAAGGTAAACAAGGCAGCTTCCGTTTTCAAATGGACCAATCTCATTTCCCAGAGTTTTTGAGGAAAATATCTTCACCCTTTTATGCTTTATGTCTGAAGTGTTCACTGTCCGCTTTAAGAAATTAAATAGAAGTTAAATAACCCTTTTTATTAAATCCAGTGCTGGCCATAGATTGTGTGGGGCCCTAAGCAGGAATTGATTTGGGGGCCCAATTGCAGTTAACATTATTTATAGAATAAATAGCAAATTATTTGCAAAGGCCTGAACAGAGGGTAGGTCCAGGGTGGTCATGTGACTGATGGCCTCATTAGAAGTTATTGGCTTTATTAGTGGTTTCTATTGCACTACCCCATTCAGCCTGATACTCCCAACCAAGTTTCGAAACTGAAAAAGCCTTTTGGAGGAGAGGGGAAATGTCTTCAAGAGAAGTCCAGTTGCCTTTATTTTTTTTACTCTCTCAACTACTGTGTCCAGGACGACTGAGAATCTACATCAAAATAATGCTTTAACTGTTAATAGTCTCAGAGCAAGGAACCGTAGTTTGAAATAATTGAAACAGTAACTAAGATCTACCTACTTCATTTAAAAACTGTGCATGTCTTGATCATCAGGGATGTTTAAAACTAAAATAAGGCTATAGCTAGAAAAGCACAGAGCTCAGTCCTCCCCCAAGACAACGACCCAGATCACCCCCCAATTCTAATCACTCGTTCCTGGTCCCATTGCAGACATTTCCTAAAAATGTAATCAAAATCCAGCAAAACCTTTTTGAGTTATGTTGTGAACTAACAAACAAACCACGGCAACAACATAACCTCGGTGGTGGTAACAAAAACTTCCTTTTTGATGATTCACTTAAGCAGGTAATTTTAAAGTTCAAATTTATTTAAAATAGTCTAAAATAAAGCTATACTCTCTTAGCTAAAGTTTTTTACTATATTTTTAGTATATTAAAGAAATAATTTCCTTAAAGAACAATGCGATTAAAAACAGAAAATTCAAACCACATGGAAAAAAATATGGAAATGTTTTTTTAATTATTTAATCAAATATGGGGGCTATGTTTACCTGCAACAAACCTACAAACATTATGGATCAGATTAAAAACAAATTTAAAAAAAAGGGGGGGAAATAAACTGCAAATCAAATCCATAAGCATATGGCCATGTCATATTTAACACATATTGGTCTGAAACCAAAGAGGACATTGACCCAAACAATATTTAAATGTAGAGGAGGGCAGTCAGGTCTTTAAAAAGATTTTACAAAGTTTCTTTGTAATCTGAAAGATTTCACTGTTCACACATAACCCTTTATTTGTTTTTTTGAAACTTGTGCTTCATCTTCTTGAATTTATTCTTTCCCATTTTGTTCTTCATCTTCAAGGGTGATTTTCCCCTTTTGGTTTGCTTTTTTTCAAATCTGATTCCATCCTTTTTGACAGTTTTTGATGCGTTTGTCTGGTCATGGGTCTTCATTGTGGGGTTCTTCGCCTGGCCTGCCTTCACAGTCTCTCCATCTATTTTGGCAATCTTTGCCTTCTTTGGTCCAGTCTGTGACTCTTTTTGTCCTTTAGTCTTGATGTTTGCTGATTTCTTAGCTGCCGCTCCATTAGTTTTGGCATTTTGCTTTAGAGCATCCATCTTTGCTGCGGCAGTTTCCTTAGCTGTTTTGCTTTTGGACGATTTCTTTTTTGGAGAGTCTGTGGTTTCTGTTGCCTCAGCAGCTTCTGTTGTCTCATCTTCTGTAATGACCAACAGAAAAAGTTAAGTATTCATAACAATAAACTGAAATCATTTTAACAGAGACTGGGATTTGAGAAAGTTACCTTTCCCAACTGAAGCTGATGGGAGTACATTAGAGAACTTCTTAAATTTGGCCACAAAAAATCCATCCATGTTGTGGGAATGTGGGTAAAAACGGCGTGAGTGTCGCAGGGAGGGATGGAATCTAAATTTCTTGAAACTAAGGAGGATAAAAAATGTTTTTTCTGTTTAATGATCACAATGTTTGCCATTCAGTAAACATCAGTTACTTTTATTACCTGGTGAAGCCTTCCTTCCCAAAATCAAGTCCTGTTGGGACCAGTTTGACGTTCCTTTTCTTCAAAGCATAGTCCACCACCCACTCATTCTCCTCCACCTGGTGGGAGACAGATGGGGTGACTATCAAAGCTTAAATCAGGACAAACATCCCATGAAATGAGCACAGTCATGTTGATAGGGAGGGAGGGCATCCGGAAGACATAATAGGGGGACATCCCAGTCTAACCAGGTAAATTCCTCTTTTTCCTCTATATCTAAAGGAAAAGTAAGGTTTAGACCAGAGGTAAATAATCTTCTCAAAAGGCCACTAAAGCAACTGTTATTGAGGGTCAGACTATTGGCGTAAACATTTTTTTTCCAAGTTTACATTTAGTTAAAAAATGGAAAAGTACATTTTATAATCTTAAGAATGTTAATACTGCAACTAAACAATATGAAGTGATATGCTGACAACTGAACAGTACATTTATGTTTTATGCTCTAAATGCATGTTTTATGAAATGTTAACGTCTTAAATGCCGCTTTTAGCAATCAAAGTTACTTTTTGACTGGTTATCTGAGCGTAGGAGTGGCCAAAATTGGACAGCAAATTATTATTTTATTTTTTTCTGGTGCAGTCAATAAGTTAATTTTTTCCATCCTACATTCAGAAATTGATAGATTTACAGTTCCTGAAAAGCAGTATCTTTACCTAGAGGAAAACACATTATTTTAACACAAAACAAAAAGTAAAAAATAGAAATTCAATTGCAGCATTAGTGTATTCTAAAGGGCCTTTTGAAAGATATAATGGCACAAAAATGCTGAAAGAACACAGATTGCCCCATTTAATTTAGAAGACATATGAAAGTCTTAAAGAAATTATGAAATAATAAAATTTGCCCCATAACAAACTAGCAAACAGTTATGCCATTTGCATAAACACAGCCAAAGTTTAAAAAAAATCCCAAAGTCTCTTGTATAAAAACAGCTGTCTAAAATGAGCAAGGTTTTATTTGTTTTTTTGTTTGATCTGATCATTTAAACTCTAGTTGTAAACTCTGAGAAAAAGTCCCATTGTGTTTCACAAACACAGAATACAACTTTAAATTTTATAAATGAATAAGCCCATGTCTGAGTTTTTCAGCATGAGCTAAAATTTCTGAGTGTGAAACTTTGGACAGAATAATCTCTCACCCTAGAAGGATCTGTTGATACTTTACTAGGGGAATCATTGAGACAGTTTTGGATAAACTAAAAGGTTTTTATAATGGGAGAAAAACGCTCAATATCTAACTTAACTTTAATATTATGGATATGAACACAGGGCTGTTTTCTGGTTATATACACAGTATCAAATCACACATAAAGACTCAGTTTTCCAGTGTTTGTTTTTTTCTAAATAACTACAATAATTATTTTCACACTTTAGGGCTTCTCAAAAAACTTTAGATCTTGAGACCACATGGTTTACTTATAGAAATGATCCTTCTTCTCACATCCCATCATGGATCATGAGCTTGAATTCTTCATAAATGGTTGATTTCATGCCATTGTTCAGAGTGTCTTTAATAACCTTGAAACAGAATTCAGCTTAGCTGCAGTCCTGCATGAACACAATTTAGTCGTAACACGTACCATTATTGAGCATGTGCAGTAGACCAGGTACCCTCCTGAAGGGGATGCAGCATTCACCGAGTCAATGGCTGATAAAATCAGTTCTTTCTGCAAATGAGCAGAGCGCAGGATATCTGCCTCATCCTAACAGAAAAACAGTGTTAGAGGGAGCGTGGTTTAAACGCACCATTACAATTTAACTAAAAGGGCATCTCTAGAGCAATGGACAGAGACAACTTGTGATGTTTTACCTTGCTGGTCTTTACAGCTGGATCTTTTGCAATGACTCCTGTGCCTGAGCACGGTGCATCAAGCAACACTCTGTCAAACCCTCCCATTACCTGCAGGAAAATTGTCCATAGTTCAATAAACTAGAAACAATAAAGTTGTGACATTTATTCAAGCCAAACACATTTAGCAAATAAACATATTAAATAAGATCACCTTTGGGAACTGCCTGCCATCATAGTTGCAGACCACAGTGTTAGTGACCCCAAGGCGGTGAAGGTTTCCAACCACACTCTTCAGTCTTTCAGCGTTGGCATCATTAGCTACGATCACTCCTGTGTTTCTCATCAGCTGAGCTAAACATGGGACATTCATCTTAACCTCTAGCTCTCAACACCTAATTTGCAGGCAAAACAGTAAGGGTCAAGACAGCATGACTTACCCATATAGGTAGTCTTTCCTCCAGGAGCCGAGCTCATGTCCAACACCAGCTCCCCCTCCTGTGGAGAGAGCGCCATAACAGGAAGAAAGCTGGAGGCTCCCTGCAGCATGTAATGACCAGCCAGATATTCAGGGGTTGCGCCTGGAATTTACCAAAGCATGACAATCAAAACTCTTGCGGCTAAAAAATGCTTTCCTGAAAACCTTCAAGGCAAAAATTTGAGTTAACATGATGGACTGAAACATACCGATCGGTACTGAGGAGTCGTAGATGACCAAACCCACTTTAGACCATTTCCCAAGTGGGTCCAAGTTTACCCCTCTGTTGATCAAAGCCTAAATGAGGACAAAGAGGATAAGGATCCTAAACATGCAATCAGAGCTAAAATGACCCAGTCAAAATACAGAACCAAATGCAATCCAATGCAATCTGTGGCAAGGCTCAAAAACCTAGAGGTGCTCTTCTTACACTTTGACTGAGCTTTAGCTTTTTTGCTCTGTAGATGTGTAAAGCTATTAGAGAGATACTCCAAAAGGCTTGCAAATGTAATAGCAGCAAAAAGTCCTTCTATAAGGTACTGTTTCATTTAATATGTACAAGATATCTGTATATTATATATGTATCATTTTCCTTCCATTTAACAAATATTCACCACTTTGTGTTAGTTTATCCTATAAATTCCTGTGAAAAGCCTTTGAGGTTTATGGCTGTAACATAATGTGAAAAGGTCCAAGGGGTATGAATACTTCTGCAAGGCACTGTACTGTATAACTGAGGCATAACGTACATCATTATATAACAAGAATGATCTTCGCCATTCATTTAGTCTAGATATTTCGGAGAAGTTACCTGTGCAAGGTCACGTCTCCTTGTTTTCAGTGTGTTGGTTCGAATTGAGACCGGTCTCTGAATTTCATTGGCTTCAAGGAAGTCAACAAGCTGCCGGAAGCAAAGAAAATGACTTCTCTTTCAAACTGCCACCCATAACCTTTCAGTAAATCATAGATTTGTAGATGTAAGATAAACAAACAGACCTCTGAGAGAGGGAAGAGGTCCATTAATTTCTCAATGAGGAACTCGTTGTAGCTGTAATAAGTACAGAGATCTTTCTTCAGAAGAGAGAGGTACTCCACCCTGGCTTTCCCCTCCTCCCTTTTTGCTGAGAAATTACAGAGGACATCGATGTTGTCCTTTATTCTCTGATGGACACTCTTCAGGTCCAGAGACAGGGGACCTGAAAACACAAGTGAAAGATAAAGGTCTGATCATTTGCAGAACATTTCCTGTTCGTTTGTTGTTGGATTTTACTGAAACCACAGACTCACCCTCCTTCTCACTCTCCTCAGCAGAGGGCAGTCGGAAGTTATCCACATCATCTGCATTAGTTTGGATAGTGTCCTCCTCATCCATGTCAGAATCTGATTTCTGCCCCTCTTTATCATCATCATCATCATCATCCTCTTCCTCATCGTCGTCATCATCATCCGCCTCATCATCTTCACTTAGAGCCATTGATTCCTTCAGCTTCTTCTCTTTTTTGGCAGCACGTTCAATTGGCAGAAGCTAAAGTGGATCCAATAAAAAAAACAACAAAGAAGTACATTCTTTTTTTTCTCACAATTATAAAATCTAATAATCCCAGTCTCAGCAGAGTTAGGCTTCTGATCTAACGGCCTGGGGAATAATTCAACATTCAGCTGTGTAGCTTGAGAAGCTTCTGAAAGGAAACAAAAAGAAAACCTGCAATTTAAGACACAGAAGCTAAAAAGAAGCATTTCAGATTGAAAAGTTCTATGTTAACATGAAAGATGAGTAAATTGAGTTAATAAAATGAGCTAAACAGGATAACATACATCATCTCCATCACTGTCCTCCTCTTCTACTTCATCTCTACAATCATCATCTGCACCATAGTCGTCAACCATTTCTTCATCATCATCATCATCTTCTTCTTCTTCTTCCAGGTTCTTCAATCCCAATTCTGCAGTTTTCTTTTCTTGGTCTTTTCCTCCCTTTTTCGGCAGAAGCACCTGCTCTTCCTCTTCCTCCTCATCTTCCCACTGCTCCTCGCTGTCATCCCCACTTTCAGGGTCATCAATTTCGTGCTTCCTCTTCATAGGTTTTAACCATTTACTGTTGTCATCACTGAATCCTTTGGACAGAAATAATGAGAAACAAATTTTCAATCAAAACTTCAGATAGGTGGAGCGGGTCTTTGAGAAACATTTTCTTTTAAAAACTGCTTCTGTAAACGTACAAATACAGTATTTATTTCAATCGCAGTGAACAAGAACCCATGATTGTTTTTTGATCAAAACATTCCCTCATTATTCTGAGTATGTAAAAAAAGATGGATGTTCTTGTTTTTAAATAAATCTTATCAGCTAGGAAATAGTTACACCATTCTATGGCTTTTTTAAAAACAGATATTTGTTTATATTTTTAATCTGTCAACTAGGCCTCTGGGATTATATCTCATATCTAAGGACATCAGGCAGGAGGTGATAAGGTTATAAATGAATAAATCAACACGCTGCTGCTTGTATGTAAGAGCTCAGATATGGGACTGATGTCAAAGCCAAGCGGCGCGGCTTCTAGCACCAAGTTAGAAAACCACTGGGACTAGCCAATTGCTGTGGCACTAACTACACCTTAGCCATGGTCGCCCGTGGCTCAGGTGGTAGGAGTTTGTCCTGTAACCGGTGGGTTGCCAGTTCGAACCCCTGCTCCGTCTGTCTCGGTCGTTGTGTCTTTGGGCAAGACACTTCAACTTGCCTGCTGGTGGGTGCAGCAGCCTCACTTCTGTCAGTGTGCCCAAGGGCAGCTGTAGCTCACCACCAGCGTGTGAACGACTGAATGTAGTGTAAAGCGCTTTGTGGTCCTCCGACTGAAATATTTTATCTGAGAAGTCAAATATCTTTTTATTTGTATAGTGCCAAATTATATCAATGTGAAAGGATGTTTAACATTATTTCATTTTAAGTACTCATCAAATGCAGAGAAAGCTATTATATTTTAACAGTTTATTAAGCAGGAGTAGTTTTATCAATACAGTTTGCCACTACTGGCCTTTTGAGGACATTTATCATCTTGATGTGGCCCAAAATAAAAATAAAGAGTTTGTCACCCCTGCTAGAGTATTTCTCTCCAACTTCAATGCATGAATTCAGACACTAGAAAAATGTGTTCACTAGCAGTGGCTGGAATGCTGAATACTGGAAAGGTCGGAGGTCACCGAGCTGAGTTGCTATCCAATATTGCGAGAAGGAAACTACAACGGTTTCAATTATTGTTACACTGTTTTAGTACAGACAGCAGCAGCAGTAGGCATGCCTAAAATGTGCACCCATGCCAGTGTTATTCAGTTCCTGTTATCCAGTCTACATAAACACTTCAAAACAGAGTTTAATAGAATCTCCACTTTGGAAATATCTGTTTTTTACAATAATAAATTAGTTTCCATGTGGATGAGAGGTGAAAATGCAGCTGAAAATAGATTTGACCAACATTTGTGTTAACATAGACAGGACCTAAAATAGCTTACTTTGTGCTGAATGAATGCAATGTGCCTGATGGTGATAGGTGTATTTATCACACCAGTATGTGAATGTTCACATGAATGGGTGAATGTAAAGCCCTTTGTGGTCCTCTGACTGAAAAACCACTATACAAATGGAGCCCATTCTGAAATATTCATATTTCTAAAACATGTCATGCACTGTTATTATGATTGATGTGTTTACCTTTTTTTGGTTGTTTCTCAGCAACCTCTTCTGGCTTTTTCAAGGTCTGAACTCTCTTAGCAGCTCTGAAAAATTTCAAATATTACTAAACCCCTTCCAAATACTGCAGTTGTATTTGTAGCCTTCTAAACAGTCCACCCGTTACCTTTTCCTGGCTCTGCTTGACAAACGTTTTGGCCCTCCATCTTCTGCATAGACAATACAATGTTATACGCAACCAGCAGTAAAACCAGCCAGCAGCATGTGATCTGCTGTTTGGTCCATGCTTTTGTTTATATTAAAGGATGAGAAAAAATATATTTACCCTCTGGTATAAAGTTGACCAACTCAACCTCTGCTCCCTGCTGCTTTCTGGCTTTCTTACCTGGCCCCCTCTTCACCTTGTTGGTGGGATCCAGTTTCCGACCCATGACTCTAAGCTACAGCCTGGAAGTGAGAAAGTACAGAGCTCAATTAAAGACATACTGTACCGTTAAACCACAACAACCACCATCTACTTTACCACAGAATTAACATTGTTCAAAAAATTATATTTGAAGTGAAGACATTCAAGTAAAGTAGGACTTCTAATTTCAGTCAATGTAACCTGCTGTTGCATGTTAAGTATTGAACAAAACACTTATTTCTAAGAGTCTAACTGCACCATTTATAAACTATAAACATTTACAACATCACTTGTGGACATTGGTTTTTTTTTTTACTCCATGCAATACAGCATGGAGAATAGGGCTGCTCGATATTAGAGATTCTGGCGATGGCGATAATATTAGTAAATATTGCGATGACGATATCAGGTGCAATATAAGCCTACTGTATTTTCTCTCTCTCATCTGTGCTTCCATCACTCTGACCCGTAGCATTTTGGGAGTGCAATTTATGTCTGATGTGAGCTTCTGCAGCTGTGTGAGTGTCCAACTGACTAAATATTACGTTAGCATGTAAAATACAAGTTCATAACACTTGTATTAATATATTAGTTAACAATTACTTCATTCCTTACTGAAAAGAAAAAAATTATTCCCAGAGCATGATGCTGCCAGTACCTTGCACATTTTTTTATAAGATTATTACTCTTAGCCGTTTTTTGTTAAAAAAAAGAAAATCATCAAGATTGCCTTCATTTTACCAGACTTGTATAGTTTGGACACAGAGAGCAAGGAAGGTTTTCACAACGGCATACTTTAAAAGTTTGTTTTTAATATGTGAATGACATGGATTTTATTTCCCTATCATTTGATCACGTGATACACAACGGATTACGTCACAGAGTGAGAAGCAGAGCACTATTCTATGCAAAATGACATGCATCTTTTGTTCAGTTTCCACGAATCTGACCAAGATTCAAATAGAAAGCTTATAGAAAGCCATGCATAACACACTTAAGGGGTCTTGCAAACAATGTATTTTTATGTTTCTTCTATATACGGTTTTGGCTTTTTAATGCAACAGAGTACCAGCTAAATTCCTGTTTTATATATGTAACTAGCCTATGCAGAGTGATGGAAAATAGAGCTCAGGGGGGATATTTCTTATGGGATTATCTTTGTCTCGTTTTATTTGTATCATTACGTTTTATTTTCATCTGTAGATGGCATTTTGTTTTTCATCATATTTTGTTTGGATAACTTGGTACAAATTGGAAACCTGCTTTTCAATTAATTTAGCTATTTTGTTTTTATTAGTAATGCCGAAATACAAAAAAAGAGAGTTTAAGTATGAGAATTGCTGGTTTTAGTAGGTAACATTTTTAAAGCTACATTACTGAGCCCTTTCAGATTAAGCTAATGTGCAATTTAAGACTAACTTTACTATCAGAGTGAGTTCCAGAATGCTTCAGTTTATTGTAATGGGCGCAGAAATATGTTTTATGACAAGACAGACACCGGTTGAAGATAAAACATGGCAGACACGGTAGCAGATAAAAAGGGCTAAGCAGAAGACAAACATCGTATGTAAATAAAGGTAGGTATAACTTATGTAACTCATTTCACCGTTTTGTTTCCTGACAGATATACATCTACAAAGATATAGAATTATGAGACAAGATAGCTAACACTAAGCTGCACAGGTACAAACGAGTCTGGTTACAAAGTATAGACCATTTTTAAAGCAAGAGCTACTTCAACGCATTCGGCTGCATATGTAAAAAAAAAGATTTGTCATGAAAACATCGTTGCCTTTTTGGCTTTACAAACAAGCTTCACAATATTATACTCAAATACTCACCAGCAAATCACTGCTTTTTGACTTCAGTTTTTCAGGTTTCCACACGTGAAACTCCTTTCAACACGTTGCGGGAGAACATCCGGCGCACAAATATGAAGTACTAATCTTGTGCGGTATTCAAATACTTTTAGATTTACTTTGTTTTCAAATGGTAAAACTTCTTACCCATTATTTCGTTGAAAAGGTAGATTATCTAATATAAATGGATTACGTTGAGTATTTTTTTCAGTAAATAAAATAAAAAACTCCATGTGGGTTTTTTTTGTACCGACATACGTCATCTTTCTACGACTGAGAAAAAGGAGTCATGGCATCTTGGAGGAAGCGTGGTCTGGAACATTTGGATGAATATGAACCAAAAGCAGCAAAAACAGGCAAAATCAGCCTCCATGATCGAATGGCTGAAAGGAGGCTCGTTGTTATTCTGGAGGGAGCATCGCTAGAAACAGTGAAGGTTAGAGAATAACGCTGCTGTTTGTTATGATCAGGTAACACTATGAGTGGATTTAACACCGATCCATGGTTGTTGCTGTTTTGTTTGGGATCTTTCAGGTTGGTAAAACGTTTGAGTTGTTAAACTGCGATCAGCACAAAAACATGATCATCAAAAGTGGAAGAGATCCGGGCCACATAAGGCCAGATATCACACATCAGGTAAACACAAACCCTGTCTGAGCAGCTTTTTACAACTTTATTTATTCTGAATTATAAGTCACAATCTTCCCTAATACTTTTCTCTAAAACATAATCCCTGATTAATTTTTGTTTGTTTTTCTGAATGTATGTCCCTGATCAAGGTTTTCTGAAACAAACTGTGCTTTAATTTGTTAAATTTCAGTGTTTGCTCATGCTGATGGACAGTCCACTGAACAGGGCAGGCCTGTTGCAGGTTTACATCCACACAGAGAAAAACGCCTTAATAGAGATCAACCCGCAGACCCGCATCCCAAGAACTTTCACCCGCTTTTGTGGCTTAATGGGTATGGATATTGTTTCTTTTTGTTTTCTACACTGGCTTGCTGGGTGCATTGGGTCGTGATTATACTAGACGGTAACATCTGCCCCACTCTTAAGTCTTTTGAAGCCTCTTGCAGGTTTTCTTCCTGGATTCTCCTGTATTTAGTTGCAGCCACCTTTCCACCACCTCTGAGCATCTTACCTGACCCTGCTGAAGTTGAGCATCCCCACAGCATGATTATGCTACTACTATGTTTCACTGTGGGGGTGGTGTGTAGTGTTGAAATATCCTGATTTGCAGATTGGTCAGAAGGTTCAAGGTTTCCTCTGACAAAAGCATCTTCTTCCATATGTTAGCTGGGTCCACTAGATGGTTTATGGCAAACTGCAAAAATATGTCTCAAGTTTCTCTTCCAGAAACAATTTTCTGCTTGCCACTGTACCATGAAGGCAAGGCAACTTTATTTGTATAGCAGACTTTCAACAACAAGGGAATTCAATGTGCTTTACATAATTAGTGGATAAAGTAAAATCAGCAATAAAAGCATAAAACACACATAACATACCATACATTAAAACATATGACATTTCAGCTATTATTAATCACTTCCTCAAAGGCACCTCTAAACAGATAGGTTTTTATCTCTGATTTAAAGGAACTTAGTGTTTCAGCAGCTTTGCAGTGGTCTGGAAGTTTGTTCCAGCTAAGGGGAGCATAGCTAATTCTAGGGAGGATTAGTAGGCTAGAGTTGGACAACCTGAGTGGTCTGGTGGGCTGGTATAGTAACATTAGATCTTCAACATACTTTGGTGCTAAGCCATTCAATGATTTATAAACTAGTAAAAGTATTTTGAAATATATTCTCTGAGCTACAGGGAGCCAGTGTAAGGAAATTAGAACTGGGGTGATGCGCTCTACTTTCCTGGTTCTAGAGTGCAGCAGCATTCTGGGTTCTGGATCAGATGCAGCTGTCTGATTGACTTTTTGGGCAGACCCACGAAGACACTGTTCCAGTATTCAATCCGACTAAAGATAAAAGCATGGATGAGTTTTTCAAGGTCCTGTTGCGACATTAACAAACCTAGGCTTCCACAGAAAAGTTGGATTCATACAAAGATTAGATTACACACAGGTTGATTATTTTAATCCAGTGGGAAATTTCTAGCACTGGATGTTCAGAACGATCAGATATATCAACGCACTTTTTGATTTTTACGTCATCTTATTGACTCTGTTTCTTCTCTGTCTAACTATAAAGTTCAGCTGCTGCACAAGTTGAGTGTTAGAGCCGCTGACGGTCCTCAGAAGCTATTGAAGATGATAAAAAATCCAGTGTCTGACCACCTGCCCCCCGGCTGCCCCCGCATCGGCATGTCCTTCTCCGCCGGGGAGGCCGTGAATGCTCGGACCGTGGTGCCAGAGGGCCCTGCAGCAGTGGTGATCGGCGCGTTTGCACATGGCTCCGTGAGTGAGGAGAGGATACAGATGGTTTGTTTCATGGTTTCAAATAATTTCTCAATATACCCAAAGTTTTTTTTCCCTTTAGGTGAATGTGGACTACACAGAGCAGACTGTCTCCATAAGTAACTACCCGCTCTCTGCAGCTCTGACCTGTGCCAAAATATGCTCTGCCTTTGAGGAGGTGTGGGGTGTCCTGTGACAAACCGATTATAATAAACTGCTGATGCCTCTAGAAAAGAAACAGCTGTAAATACACAGGCCTCATTACAATGGACTAGAATTACTGGAAGAAATGCCGAGGGTTACCACATGAACGACTACAGAAAGGCAAGAGCACCTGTTCCCACCATAGATATTATTTTTGTGTGGTTTTCTCAAGGTCGTGTGAAAGCAAAAAATCACTATTTTATCATAGTGGGATAATTTTTACATAATCTCCGCAACAAACAAACAACAACAAAAATAGTTTTCTTATTGCAATGAGATAATTGCCAGGGTCGGAAAAACGTTTTCCAGTTCGAAGTGAATATGATTTTAAAATCATTAGTTTTTTTCATCCTTTCAGTTCAGTCTTTCTGTATTTCCATGTTTCCGACCAGTTAAGCATTCAACAGTTTTCTGGAGCTACACATGGGAATGAGCTAGGATGGCGCATTTGAGTACTCACTGTAAACCTCATAATTTATACTAAATTGGCTGTAAAAGTACGGTCTGTGAGTGAGTGTGTGTGTGTTTTTCTCCCTGAACATGATTGTGATTGGACCTCATGGTTATTTCTTTATCAAATACATTGTCCAATAAAAAAACATCATTTTATACCACAATAGGCTGCAAAAAGTTTGAAATAAAATGTTTCTTTTAGAAGAGGCTGTGTCTTAACTTTTATTACAATCCAAAACAAAAGAGGTCAGAACATCTGTATATCAGTGATTATTTTTCTTAGGAGGAAAAAAAGAAAATGGATAAA
Source organism: Valencia hispanica (assembly GCA_963556495.2). Lineage (NCBI taxonomy): Eukaryota > Metazoa > Chordata > Actinopteri > Cyprinodontiformes > Valenciidae > Valencia > Valencia hispanica. Next base: position 20,483,247 of record OY747710.1, read on the forward strand.
AAGTTTGTGTTCAACACGATCTACGCAACAAAGAACGATAAACGGTTTCAGATTGATAAAAGTACTTCAGTTTATTGCCAGTATTATTGCTTCTAGGTTCTTTTCCTGGTATTCCGGTGGTGCTTTGTCTGCAACCTGGAGCTTGTTTTAGAAAGTTTCTGTCTTTGTGGTTGCCTCTTTCGAGAAGGTTTGGCCTGCTTTGGTTGACGCCTCTGTGTCCTTGTAGCCTTCGCTGATGGCTTTTGAGGTTTTGTGGTTCGGTTCTTGGCGAGCTGAGATCTCTTCTTGGCTGGTTTTTGGGACTTTCCTCTGGGTTTGGGTACCTGTCTTCTTTGTTTCTGCGACTTTCCTGCTGCTCTGCTGCTATTTTCTTTCATTTTTTGTATTCTGCCTCTTGCTTTGGGCGTCTTTTTGTAGTTCCTCTGTGACCTTGTTGTTTTTTCAGGTGACTTTCTGGCTGGAGTCCTCCTCAGCTCCCTTGTGGGCTTCTGAGATGTTGCTGTGTTCATCTTTACTGTCATTGTTTCCATTACTTTCTGTTTTGTAAGAGATAAAAGGTGTAAAATAAAGCAGATTTTTCATTTGACCAAACATTTAATGAAATTAACATGTCACTCAGTGAAAGGAGGAGATTCAGTTTTTACCTTATTGTTGAGTCTAAATGAGGTGTTTCTTGTAGTTCGGACCAGTGCTTCATCATTGACCAGCCGCTCTGTCACCACGTTAACCTGCCGGTTGTTCTTTGCGACGTCGTAGCCTTCGGCAGCCAGTGTCTGCTTGAGCTCGGCCATGGAGATGCCACCTTTGTGTTTGCACTGGGAGACCACACTGAGAATGAGATTGGAAACCTGCTGCTTCGAGGACTTTGCCTCAGGTGCATTATCAGCCTTCTTTTCAATCTGATGCTTGAAAAGACGAACCGGAGTCTCTGAAACATGAAAAGGTTTACAGGTGACCAGTGCAGTCCCATTATTCTGTTTACAAAAGCCAAAATAAATACATGGGTATTAAAGATACAAGATGGACTATAACAGCAGGTGACCACACCAGATGCTACTGCTGTCAGCTAGGAGCAGAAAACCGAGGCTACAATTTACAGAAGCTGATTAAAATTTAATAACAGAATAGGAAAATGTTGGCTGGTCTGATGGCTCCTGGTTGCAGGGAAATCCTGCCTTGTATTAAAAGTTCGGTTTGGTGGTCGCATTGCGATGGTCTGGGTTATTATGGATTATGGACAACCTTGAGCATCCTCTTCATGAGACTGTCCTACAACAACAGAGTGTCTTCAGTGGGAGGCTTCTTCAATTTTCCTGCAATACAGACCGCTACAGAAAATCCTTCCTGCCCACAGCCATTATCATCTACAACAACTCCTTAAAGAACTAATTATATGAGCTATACCAACACTTAATTAACTTTGGGATCAATAAAGTATTTTTGAATTGAATTGTTAATTAGTACCAGCTGATCATCGTATAAACAACATATCTGCTGCAACAAGGGGACGCTATCATGCCAATATAGACCAAAATCTTTAAGGAATTTTTTTCAACACCTTGCAGAATCTACAACAAAAAGAATCAAAGCGGTTATGAAGTTCCGATGTGGTAGCAGTAAGATGAATCTGATAAAGTGACTCAGTTATATAACCACTGCACTGTGCACTTTTAATCCTCTACTTAAGAAGTGCTTTAGCATTTTGCAATAACTGAAGGTGGGATAAGGATAACTAACTCCATGCATGTTTTTGGTTGGCTGAAGAAAGCCGGAGTACCCAGAAAGAATCCATACATGCAAAGGGATACCATGTAAACCTTGATTCAAATGCAGGGCCTTTTAGCTGTCAAGCAACAATGCTAACGCCAAACAAATATACTACCATGTGCCTCACTGCTATAATTGCTGCCATAAATGCTGTTTCACAATCAGTTATGCATTTCCTCCATCTTATTTTTTACTTTGCTGTGAATTTTTGAAGTTTATCTGCATATCAACTTCAACTAAGGCATTTACACATGATAAATTATGAAGCTTAAGATGTAATTTTGACATTAAAAATCCCACAAGCCTAAAGGATGTTTTTAATTTTATTTTATTTTAAAGCCCCAAAAATGGGTTGTTTTAAAAGTTTTCTTGTCTTAATAAATATTGGACACCAAGTACTAAAACTGGCATATTATTGAAAAGTGCAATAGAAATCATTATTTTCATTAATTAAAATGTAAATTAAAAATTTAATTCAAGTTTTTAAGTACATGTACTTTTATTTTTTCTGAAAGATGTGTAAAATATTATCAATTTATGAGTCAAACAATAGTAAAGTCAAGGGATGCCAAGTTTAAAAGTAGTCACACCTTCCCTCCTAAGCAGGTTAAAATGTAGTTTGAAGGACATACATGAAACATGAAGATTAAAACTCTACAGGTAGTTGTGTAAATGTGGTTAAGTGTTAAAGAAACCAGATGAGGTAAAGCTACAGCGCAACAGTTAACCTGTAGCTTTCCTTAGATTTTGCTTACTCGGCAGTGAAGCTTTTCCTTTTCCTGCTGGCTCCTCCTGAGGCTGGATGACCCGTTTCAGTAGTCGGCCCAGGCGTTTGGCCCCGGCTTTTCCAAGGCCTCTTCCAGTTGGATTTTTGGAGAGATTGTCCTGCTGTTTCATCCCACCTAAAAGTGTATTCTCTCCTGTTTTAAAACCGGTGGAAGCATTTTCCTCTCCACCTCCTGGTAAGACTTTTTTCACTCTGTTTTTTCTTCTCATTTTATGGAAAGTTTAAGACTTTTTATAACCCAGAAAGAAATCTGAAGTATGGAAGCCACTTGCTGCTAATTTTGAATGACAGATTTTTTTAATATTCAAAATTACAGTTTGTTGTAATAAAAAAACAGTTTTATTGTTGTCTTACAAATCTGTTACCATAGCAACTTAAGAACAGCTGCAATTAAACTCATTTAAGATTTGCCAGATCAATTTCAAATGATTTGAGATTAAACTACGATGCCCAGAAGGTGACAGTGTTGGTTCTACTGGATCTAAGCGCTACCTTTCATACAGTGGACCACACTAGTCCCGTTTAAAACAGATTGGCCTCTCTGGTGATGTTCACAAATGGTTTACATCCTATCTCACAGACAGGACTTTTATGGTAAGTCTAGATACCTGTTCCTCTAGGGTCCACAAGATCACATGTGGTGTGCCCCAGGGTTCAATTTTAGGCCCAGTGCTTTTTAACCTTTATATGCTCCCTCTTGGCAGCGTCATCAGAAGACATGGAGTCAACTTTCACAGTTATGCTGATGATACACAGCTGTACATCTCCATGTCTCCTGATGACACACGGCCAATGGATGCACTTTCTAACTGCATTTTAGAAATCAAATCCTGGATGGCAGAAAACTTTCTTCAGCTCAACCAGGACAAAACTGAAGTTTTATTCATCGGCCCTGAGGCTCAGAGAGAGAAACTTTTATCAAAACTACAATCACTGTCTTTTAATCCTTCTTTACAAGTGAAGAACCTGGGTGTGATTTTTGACTCTGAGCTGACTTTTATCCCAAACATTGAAAACATTACTAAAATAGGTTTTTATCATCTAAAGAACATCGCCAGAGTCCGCCCCATTCTCTCTAGGGCCAACACGGAGACACTGATGCATGCTTTTATCTCCAGTAGAATTGATTATTGTAATGCCCTGCTTTCCTGTCTTCCCAAAAAGAGTATCTCGGGTTTACAGCTTCTACAAAATTCAGCACCACGTGTCCTGACGAAGACCAGGAGGCGGGAGCACATTACACCTGTTTTAAACTCATTGCATTGGCTCCCTGTATGTAATAGGATGGATTTTAAGGTTATTTTAATGGTTTTTAAGTGTTTTAATGTTCTCGGGCCTTCTTATATTTCAGAACAGCTTTTACCACATGAACCTTCGCGGTCTCTGCGCTCCTCTGGCAGCCATCTCCTTTTCATTCCTAAATTCAGGACACACACACATGGTGAGGCGTCTTTCCAATATTATGGTCCTCACATCTGGAACAGGCTGCTGGAGGACCTCAGGGCTGTAGAAAACGTTAATGTTTTTAAGAGCAGGCTCAAGACTCACCTTTTTAGCTGGGCTTTTAATTGATTAATTATTTAATAATATCTGCAATCTACAATGGGAATTTCCGATCCTCCATAATTTCTATGTGGGAGAACTTGCAAAAAATGTTCAAATACTTCCTGTTTCTCACTGTATGCTTCATCCTTCCCCCCCTTCAGACATGCCACTGACTGGTCATTAGTGGTATACGACTTAGAGTTTTGTCATGAAGCCCTTTAGCTTTTATGTGCCTAACTGTGGAACTAAAAGTTCCCATGGCTGCTTTCACCAAATCTTTATGCTTTTTAAAAAATTCAGTAACAGAGCATTTGATCCTCGTTTTTTGTCTTTCACAAAATCTTGGAGAACACCTCTCTAATCAGAACAGATAGCGGTGCCCAGAACGTATTTTTATTGATTTGAATTAACGTGGTTTGTGGTGTGACAAAAATACCTGATGCTTTTAAATCTTCACAAATAAACTCCTTTCATCAATCTCAATACAGCCACATTTATTTGTGTTATAAGTCAGAGGCCCAAAGAAGTAAAATATCACCATTCATGTTTTTGTGAGATGTTCCCAAATAAAATGCAATAAACACATTATTGCTTCAAGACTGATATTATTTACAGAAAAAAGTTTACATTAAACAGGTAGCTTATACTTCCTTCGATAAAACTTTCACCACTAAATAAAAGTTATAATAATAAAAAAAAATAATGTTAATGTTTCATTTAAAGCAATCCTGAACAACTTGTGCAAGTAATGCAATTTGCACCATAGAAAAACAACCAGGGCTGATAAAAAAGTGTTGAAGTATACATATATATATATATATATATATATATATATATATATATATATATATATATATATATATATATATATATATATATATATATATATATATATATATATATATATATATATAGAGTATAAAAGTTTTTAAATAACACTAGTGTGATGTGAACATCCCTGGACCCACAGTGTTTCTAGTCCAGCTCATGGTTACAGACTGTGGTCAGCATGTTTGTGATTGGTCCTGCTGAACTTTAACTGAGCAGTGTGGGCTTGTTGGACACAGATCCGACTGGGCACAAATGACTGGGATGAAGAAAGAGGGGTCCAAAGGCATGGATTCACTGTACGGGTCAATGTCACAGCTGACCTGCAGAAAAATAAACCGTTACACAGTTAGTGGCTGAAGAATATGAGATAAAATGGCAGGGAGGTTTGGTTGCTAATGGAAAGACTTTCCATCTGTCCATCCATCCATCCACCCAATACAATACCTGAGAGAACGATCTAAAAAACAGCTGATTGTGATGCAACCCTAAAACAGAAGTGTCAGCAGGATTCTGGCTTAGACTCTGATGATAAGCCTGAGGAAAGAGGAGGAGAGAAAAATGTAAATGGATAGACCTAAAGTGTTTTCCATCAAAACTCTATAAAGTTTTAGCATGCTTCTTTACCTGCAGCGCCACCTGCAGTGCAGAGTACTGCAACCACACCTCCTCCCGCTGTGCTGCTGAGAGCCCAGATGCCTCAACTCGTCCTGATTTTTCAGTTGCATTGAGGTAGTGAGCCCACACACATTCCCCCACAGCATGCATAGTCTCATTGTGAGAGTAAACTACAACAGAACAGACACAGACGTAATTTAATAAAGACAAGTTGGAATATTTTTAGATTATAACCATGGTTCTACAATGGAAAAATAGACACATCAATGTTTTTCTCAGTAAATATATTTCTAGAGGGGCTCTAACAGTGAAATTCAATAAAGTAATCCACACATACAAAGAAACAAATTAGTCCATAACAAAATGTATGTGTAATAAGGTAGAATCAGTCAGTATTTAGAAAACAATCCTGGCCCAACAGTACAAAATATTATCAACTTGTTTAGTCCTAATTTATGGACCACGGGAAAGTTTGTCATTACCAAGGTTATGATCAAAAAGCATGTCATGGTGTGTAAATGCAAAGAGATCTCTTAAAACATCTTTAACCTTTTTGTGCGAAAACATACTAATTATATTAATTTCAGGTATACTTTTAAACCTCTGAATTTTCCAGTGGGCACCACCATCATCTGGAGGACCAAAGAATATTATTTAGCAAAAAACAGCCACAACAAAGAGCTCATTGAAAGATTTCTAGCTAATGAATCAAAAGAAGAGTTGTCCAAGTGCCAATAAACACTTGCAGAAAGCCTTAGTAAGATCAGCGATTAGCATGTGCAGTTTTTCCATTCAAATAATAAACAACTCACTAACAATGGCTTCTTTGGACACTGACTCCACTACTGAAGAAAAAGCATGCATATATTCGGCACCCCACGTTCAGAGCAGGACAGGCACTGCAGAACACCCAAAAATAATCTCATCAAACATTATAGCGCGAGTTGTTCTTTTTTGTCACAAAGTGCTGGCCGACTTCATGTCAATAAGGCATGATGAATGGTTAAATCTTCAGAGACATTCTTGATAACAATGTAAAGATGAATGAAGGATTAGATTTTAAGCAAGACAAATATCCTAAAGACACAGTCAAGGAAACTTTCACCTAGTTTCAGAAATAAAAGAATAAAGCTGCTTGAATGGCCCAGTTCATCAGTTTTTAATCGTTTATAGAAAAAATTGACGTGCAAAGACGGTTTGGGACTTTTAAAATTTGAAGAAAGTTTGTGTTGAAGAATGAGTATAAATCACCTATGAGAGCAATGCATGTTATTAGTTTCTCCATACAGATCTTTTAAGAGATATCTTTGCTCTCGAAGCTGCCATTACCAACAAATGATTTTCTTCAATGTACTGAACACATTTCATTAAGCATCTTCAATATTTATTCCCTTTGTCATTCAAATACATTTACCTATTGGTGTGTTCAATTCTTATTTTCCACACTATATGTGTTAGAGCTGCGTTCTTCTTTCAGTTTTGCTGCAATCAAAATCTGAATTGTAGTAGTGAACACAAAATGCAGCATACCTCAAAACCAAATGTTAAACACGAAGTTAAAAACACACTTTCTTACTCTCAGGCATAAACAGATGAAAGATATCTTTGGCAACAAGGAATCCCACTCCACCGTAGTTCATTGCCCTGTTAAACAGAAAAGACATGAGTTGTGCTCATGAACAATACATTCAGCAACGTTTTTACTTAAACACATCTCACTTTGGATACTTGGGATGGAAAAGAGGTGGGATGAACATTCCCATTGGAAAGAGAAGCCCATTAGTCACCAAAGAAGGTGTGACAGACAGACTGAAATAAATGTGAGAGGATTATTGCAAGTTTAAGACCTTATCCAAAATGTTTTATCTTAAAGTCATAAAAGAGAAACGTACACATTGGCAGCCTCTGTCTGTGCAGCCAAGAGTTTACTGCGTCTCTTCTGCCACAGAGATAGTAGCTGAAGGTAGTTGGAGAAGAAGCCATTGGAGCTGACTTTCACCTGAAATCATAGGTCAGATGGTATTTTCTTTATCTGCTGGCAGTAAATGACATAGTTCTTCTTGCATTGTCGTAATTCTGCACTTGAGCAATGGTTCTTTAGATTGTATTATTTGTTATTGGGTGTTTTTTCTCTAACAGACATCCCAATATGCCATTATGGTCATGTGTGGTGCCATGTCCACGTATTCATAACCCTTGAACTCATTTTCATTTTGTAAGGCAAGGCAATTTTATTTGTATGGTACACTTTCAACAGCAGGGTAATTCAAGGTGCTTTACATGATTTGGTGATTTAAAAAAAACACATAAAAGAAACACACATTACACATGATACACAATAAAGCAAGAGAAAGATTTAAAAAAAGCAAGAGAGCATGAACACATTTCATACATATGACATCAAGCATTTACTCGAAGGCAATTCTAAACAGATGGGTTTTTAGTCTCGATTTAAAGCAGTTCAGAGTTTCAGCAGCTCTACACTCGTCAGGAAGTCTGTTCCAGATAAGGGGAGCAATAAAAAAATAAAAGCCGCTTCTCCATGTTTAGTTCTGAGTCTAGGGATGTTTAGTAGGCTGGAGTTGGAGGACCTGAGTGGTCTTGGTGGTTGGTACCATGACAACAGGTCTTCAACATATTTTGTTGCTAAGCCATGTAATGATTTATAAACTAGTAGGAGTATTTTGAAGTCTATTCTCTGAGCTACAGGGAGCCAGTGTAAGGACCTTAGAACTGGGGTGATGTGCTCTACTTTCCTGGTTCTAGTGAGGACGCGAGCAGCAGCGTTCTGGATCAGCTGCAGCTGTCTGATTGACTTTTTAGGCAGACCTGTGAAGATGCTGTTGCAGTAATCAATCTGACTAAAGGTATGGATGAGTTTTTCTAGGTCGTGTTGCAAAATCAGTCCTTTAATCCTAGATATGTTCTTCAGGTGATAGAACGCTGACCTTGTTATTGCCTTTATGTGTCCCTGGAGGTTCAGGTCTGAGTCCATTACTACACCTAGGTTTCGAACCTGATCAGTAGTTCCTAGCTGTATTAATTGAAGCTGTGTGCTGACTCTTGATCGTTCCTCCTTGGGTCCAAAAATAATCACTTCACTTTTGTTTCTATTCAGCTGGAGAAAGTTATGGCACATCCATCCATTTATTTGGTCAATGCATTGATTTAAGGTTTGAATAGGTTCAGAGTCACCTGGTGACATTGTAATGTAGAGCTGAGTGTCATCCGCGTAAGATTAAAACCACAGCCAAACCATGTATTTCGGAGATATTTTATGCAATAAACCAACTCAGAGCAGTGCTTAATTGTGAACTGCTTGCTAGACCAATGATTTCTGGTGTTTTGTTTTTGTTTTTAAATAAAAATCGTAAAAGTGTGTTTAATGTTTTTCGAGGTATGTCACTAAAAAGCTTAGCAAACTTAAAAATAATGTCCATTCTTCTTTTAAAAACAGTTCAAGCTCAGTAAGATTTGATGAAGGATGTCTGTGAACACCAATTTTTAGATGCTTCTATAGATTCTCATTTAAGTTTAGCTAAGGAATTTGATTGGGCCATTCCAACAAATGCTTTAATCTATTAGCAGATTCATATCGTCTCCTGCTAGAAGGGGAACTTCCTCCTCCAGTGTCAAGTTTTTCCGTTCTCTTAGGTTTTCTTCTAAGGTTAACCTGTAAAGAACCCCCCCAACCCATCTTCCTATAGGCTCTGACCGGTTCCATTGCTAAAGAAACATATCCCCACAGCATAATGCTGTCATTACCACGTTCTCCTTGCCTGGCCTAGAAAGTTACGTCTAGGTAGGTGTAGTGCCTTGATCTTCATGATGTTTGTTCTCTAACAACCCCTGAGGCCTATAAAGAACAGCCATAGTTACTCTGAGATTATAGGACACAGACTGGACTCTATTAACCTAAAAGGTGCTCTCTAAAGGGGGTTGGTTGCTTTGGATTGTGTTTACAGGAACTAGAATAAAGGGGGCTGATTACAAATCCACAGGACACTTTAAAATATGCTGTTTGTATCACACTAGGTGCTAGGTGCTTTAAAGGGTTTAGATATCTTTATAGACACCATGCAGGAATGGAAGCCAAAGTCCAAAGAAAAACTGTGAAAGACCTAAAGGGAGGTAGGTACAGATAACAAGAACAGTTGGTTACTTTGAAATGTTCCATACCTCAGAGAATAATAGGTCAAGATCATCTTCATCAGAAATCTCCTTTGAAGACCATAGTCTTGGAGGTGATGAGTAAATCTGGAGAAAGAAAAGCCCTAATACTTGTGAAACTGTAAACAAAACGCAGACTCACACAAATCTAGATTTGTGTCTGTATTTCCTTTTCACCTTGTCGATGAAACACTGAAAAGACTTATGATCTTTCCACCTGAGCTCCATTATTTTGGATATAAAGGCAAAAAAGACGTTTTCAATAATCTCTTCTGTCTGTCATTGGGACAAAGCAAAGTGTATTAGATGCAGATTTAAATAATTTAATCAATTCATTATGTGTAATTGTGTCATTTCACCTTTGGTCGTGCAGTCCTCTCACTGAGAAGATGTGTAAGGACGGAATCAAATCCTTTTTCGGTCTCCAGTACGCAGCGTTTCCAGCGAGGAACTTCCTGGTAAAAAGCCCAAACACCTGACTCAATAAAATCCATTCACATTTCCATTTTTGTTTTTATTCAAGTCCTGCTGACTGACCTCTTCAATGTTTCCCAGCGCCAAAGACAAATTCTTTGCCGTTTCAGAAAATCTGGAATCCATGGCGGGCATCAGGGTGTGCAGCAGATTCAGGACCATATAAGTGTGAAGAGTGCCGCTATGTCCAACCAAATGACAAAAAAAAGATTGATAAAAAGTACACTGATATATTAAGAAACTGTTTTAATAACTTAATATTACCTGTTGCTCATTACAGGCTTATGCAACCATTTGTTGATGATGCGGGACATTTGAATGATGTAAGGTACGTTATGTAGGAGGACATGATCATCTTCTGTAAGGGACAGTGGATGGAAAGCAGCCTGCAGACAGCCCAACCAGTCAATAGCAGGGGCCTGGCTCTGTGGGAGAGCATTTTTAAAACAGTAAATTCTAGAGAAAACAGTCATTGGTACAATTGGTAATGTTTTAAAAACTTTAAAGAAGATTTATTTTCTATCTGCTGAGCCTGTGTTGCCATTCGTAGATTAAGAAGATACAGCAAATACCATATATGGTCACTGGAAGTACTGTTCTGAAATAAACATCACCTACTGTAAGTATTAGTTTCTTGTGTTTTATATTGATAACATATTTGGAAAGGGGTTATCTTTATGTTTTTCATTTCTATTATCTTTTCATTTTAGTTTTAAAATATCAGAATATATCAGAAAACTTTTTTAAGTAGTACTCTCCCATTTTCCCTTTGCTTTATGCCACAGCCAGATAGATCTCTTAATCAATGTGATCTGACCAAAGCCCACATTTCTGGTGAAAGTCCCAGGACTATTTGGTAAACTACATGTTTATGTTTGTAATGGTGGGCCAGAATATACTTTTTTTTTTATAGTGTACCCCCAAACAACTGAATGGCATATAGCATCTAATAGTGACCCTAAGATGCCAATCTTTGCTGCTGTTCTTTAACAATACATTTTAGAGATTATTTTGACCTCTCTTAGAATCTTCTTTGCTGTGCAATTTGATAAGATAAATGTTGGCCCTTGTCCATCCTTGTTTGGACGAGGGCGTACTACCCTGATCATGTAGGGTAGTAGTCACTTCCTGACTTACAAAGATCAACATACATTCGCCTTTCTTGAATGGCATGTTTTCTTGTCTTTCCCATTCTTATGAGCAGGTAAGAGAAATTGGCCTATCTATCATATCCGATTTATGTGGAAAGGAAATCATAGATTTGTAACTAAAATTTGTCAGCACTCTTATCAAATGTAGCGATCAGACAACACCAGATATGAACTTTCACATGTTTCTAACTGCTTTCACCAAGTCCTTTCAAATTATCCTTGATGCTTTAAATTAGTCATAAAATTTTTTGATCCCATGCAGATGGTATTCTTGATCTCCAACATATGGTGTGTTGCGGTCAAAGTTAGTCCTGGCTAAATCTAGATATCTACATTCTAACCCTGATTGTGGAATTTATTTTTATTTAGCAGAATCATTAAGTGTTTGAAACCTTGAAACACTGTGATGGGACAGACCAGACTTGTACCTGTAGTTCTCTTATGGTCATTCGCTGATGGAGCTGTCCGTTTAACTGGCGGTACTGCAAAGGTGAAGCGGCAACAGCAAGCTCTGAGGACAGAGAGATGAACGTGCCAACATGGAGCATCCTCATGGATGGCGGGGATCCCAGGAAAGCCAGGTACCTCTGACATGATGCCAGGAAGGGACGTAAAGTCTGCATTTTAAGATACTCTGTTAGATTAAACACACTGACTTTAATATGGAAAATATGTGCGGCAGGAATTATAACATGGATGACCAACCTCAGTTTTAGCTCTCGACTTATGCGTTTTGCTGTTCCATTCAATTGGAATCAAAAGATCCGGCTGATCAATCTGTTGATACGAGGATGCTTGAGTAAAAACAATAACATAATTCCCACTGTGATCACATCAGCTCCAAAATCACTGAACAGAAGTGTCAGTTGCTGTTTCTTTTGCTGTATGCTGAAACATTTGTATGCTGAAGATACTGACCTGAATGTATCTCTTGCTCCTATTGCTGGCAGCTTCATTCGGGTCTTTGCCGACGTAGAGGTTGAAGAATGGAAACGTCCCATATTCTCTCATTAGCAAACCGAGGGTGTAGTTGAAATCAGTCTTATTCCACTGCCCAGACACTGCCCAGCCTCCCAGCTGTATACAGACAGGATACAGTGAGGAATTTGAAAAAAGCAACAACAAAAAAGAAATATTATAAAGGTTGTCATATAATTGCATTCACTGAGTGGGTGGGATCAGATTTTAGATCCAAAGTTGTTCAGTAATGCTGCAAGGAAACATTGATTAGCTTTGTTGTATCATGTTGTAAAATATCTCGTGATATGAGAAATTTTGTACGTTTTTTATTTAAAAGCTTGAAACAACAGCTTGTTATTCTGTTGACAAACTGACATGCCTGTCCTGTTTTTTATTGTTTAACTACCGAAACAAGGATGTAACCACCACTACCAACAACCTATCAGTAAGATAACATAAGAACCGTCTTCAAACCTGTTTTAAAACATATATGTTGTTCATACCTTCTGGATGAGTCTGAGAAAAGGCTCTGCCCCTGCAGCTTCTAAAGATCTGGTGTCTAAGCAGGAATAGTAGAAGTCTTTAGTCTTCTGAACAGCTGAGCTGTTTGAACTGTGGTTGGTCTCTAGTAAAGAGATGAACAAGATTTAAATCAGCATTTTAAGGTATTTAAATCTTTATCTTGCTAAGTCACTCAGTCTTGATTATCTTACTACTTCCTGTCAAACAGTAAAAAAAAACGTCTCCTCCAAATAAAGCTGCAATCATTTTTTTCATTGACATAATACTGAAGAGGTGCTGTTCAAAGCCTGTTCTATTAACCACACATCATATAAAATATTGACCACAGAGGTGAATATAATATTTTGGCAAAATGATTGGGTCTCCTGTTTCTACACACACATTAACTTTAATACAAAGACTTAAAATAAAGCTGTCCCACATGTTGCCCTGTTGGAAGGGGGGCATTGACTGGGATGATGCTGCCAGTAACTGAACATGTTTCTGTGTTTCTGCTCTGTCTTCTTAAACCCCCAAACGGTCGTGGCAGATGGCCGCTCCTACTGAGCCTGGTTCTGTTGGAGGTTTCTTCCTGTTAAAGGGGAGTTTTTCCTCTCCACTGTCGCTACATACTTGTTCAGTATGAGGAATTGCTGTGGTTGGAGTCTGCATCAATGGGCCGCAACTGCCAGTCAATGACTCGATGCAATCTGCTGGGATTCCTTAAATAGGAAACTAATTAAACCTTTAAAGTGATTGGATTGATTTTATGATTGAGATGACATCTGTTGTGAATCGGTGCTATATAAATAAAGTGAATTGAATTGAACTTTTGAGCTACAACAGCTTTAACTCTTCTGGGAAGGCTTCTACAAGGATGCACTCCTCTAGAGTCTAGTGCAGTGTGCTTTACACCACTGCATTCAAATTCTTTTGCGTTGCACTTGGTGATTACTGACTGCAGAAATTGCATGGCCTATGCTCACTATGGGTCTCAGCATATGCCAACCCCACTATGAGATTTTATTTGACCTATAACTTTGTGGCTGAGTTAACTTATTCACTGAGCTCCTGAGAGTAACCCATTCATTTAGAAATATTCTATAAACAGTCTGCATGCTAAGGTGGACAATTTTAAACAAATGTGGCCATAGAGGTGATTGAAACACCTGAAATCAGTGGAGCAAATGATCCAATACCTTAGGGTATTTTGAATCAGAGGATTTTCTTTTGTTGTGGTATGGTGAAGTTAAGACTCCAGCAACACTTTAGGTAGTAGGAAACAACACTATTAGCAGACCAATGTGTGTTCCTTGCCAGATCTTTGACCCTCTAATGCACCTTGGGAATCAGTAAACTTGTGTCAGAAATGTTTGGATCTCTGTTTTGTTGTTGTATGAAAGTTTCTGAGTGAGTTTTTCCACATTTCGAACATTTTTATGACTCTTTCAGTGAAGAATTGCCACATTTCCACTAAAGAACAATTTGGCTCCACAGTAATATCGTGTCTCCATGGATTATCCGGCGCCTTGGAAAAATTGCACTTTGACTCCTCTCTATGGTTTCAACCCCTGCACCCACAACCACCTTCAAGCCTCTCGCCAAAACACTCAGAGCCCTCTCCCTGTTCCCAAGCTGGACAACATAGACATCAGCACAAACTCCATGTCTCCCCACCAGTCTTGCTTTTTTCTTCTGAAAGTCTGGTTGGTGACTAACCCTTTCTATGGAGGTCTAACCCATGGTTCTTCTTCCCTGCATGGGTCTTCCTTTTGTTACACCATCAAACGCAGAGGTAAAGTCCCAGCTTGAGCATCTTTCTCACCCCAGTTGCAGAGTATCCCTTGTTAGAACAATCATCACATTCTACCTCTCCCGAGTATCTGCGACCTTATTTACCATCATAGTGTGGTATTTACCATCTTGTACTTGTGTGTAGAAATGTTCCTAAATATAAGAACAGCTCTGACCATGCGTACACACAGCATCTAGTTATAGAACTGGGGAACTGAAACACAGAAACAGTTTTACTTTGACAGCATATTTATCTAATCAGTTTATCACCTCCGCCAAGGTGCTTATGATGGCGTCTGTCTGACTTTTAGCAAAATAACTCAAAAAGTTATATAAGGATTTGGATTAAACATTCAGGAAATGTTTGAAATTTTCCAAGAAATAAATGATTAGATTTTGGGGGTGAACATGCGTGGAGAGCATGTGAATCGCAATTCGGGGGTGTGCGAGAGGCTTTCCAGAGGTCTGCGCTCTCCATGTGCTATTTTTTTACTTTTCACATCAAGCGCTTCAGTTTAAAAGGATGTTGTTACATTTAGAAATAAAAGGTTTGAAAACCGTACTGTGGAAACTGGAGGGGCTTGCTTATCAGTGAAGCAGGTTGTTGCTGTCTCCATGCGTACTGATGGTGGCCAAAGCAGTGTCTCCAATAATGCTGGCCACGCGCGTCTCAAATGTGGTGATCTGTGCAGCCCCAGTAGAAGATCTGGCCCAGCTGTGTGCTGAGGGACGCTTTATTGTATTCAGTTTGATGTCATACCATTTTTTTCCCATTTATTTCCAACAGGAACCTTTCCACTTTCCCAACCGCATTTACTGCCTAGACTATAGGACATTTTTCGCAAATGGTTGATAAATGAGGGCCCTGGATTGAATTGAAAAGAAACAAAACAGAAGTAATTACTTTTGGACCTAAAGAGGAACGATCGATTGTCAGCACACAGCTCCAGTTAATACAGATAAAAACTACTGATCAGGCCAGAAATCTAGGTGTGGTAATGGAATCAGACCTGAACCTCCAGGGTCACATAAAGGCAATAACAAGGTCAGCGTTCTATCACCTGAAGAACATTTCTAGGATTAAAGGACTGATGTTGCAAAAGGACCTCGAAAAACTCATCCATGCGTTTATCTTTAGTCGGATTGATTACAGCAACAGCGTCTTCACAGGTCTGCCTAAAAAGTCATTTAGACAGCTGCAGCTGATCCAGAACGCTGCTGCTTGCGTCTTCACTAGAACCAGGAAAGTAGAGCACATCACGCCAGTTCTAAAGTCCTTACACTGGCTCCCTGTAGCTCAGAGAATAGACTTTAAAATACTTTTACTAGTTTATAAATCATTGAATGGCTTATCACCAAAGTATGTTGAAGATCTACTGTAACTATACCAACCCACCAGACCACTCAGGTCCTCTAGTTCCAGTCTACTCAACATCCCTAGAATCAAAACCAAACATAGTTTCAGTTTCTATGCTCCTTTAATCTGGAACAAACTTCCAGAAAACTGCAAATCTGCTGAAACACTGAGTTCTTTTAAATCACAACTAAAAACGTATCTGTTTAGAGTTGCCTTTGATTAATGCTTTGTTGTATCATATTTTGTGTATTCTTCTTGTTTTACTGCTGTTTTTACATTATATACTTTGTAATGCTTTGATCAATCTGTGTGTGCTTCTTGCTTTATTGCTGTTTTTACTTTAAATGCTTTGTCTGTGTTTTACTGCTATTTTTATTTTACCACTTAATCATGTAAAGCACCTTGAATTACCTTGTTGTTGAAAGTGTGCAATACAAATAAAATGGCCTTGTCTTGTCTTGCCTTGGATTCTTCCAAGCCCCAAACACTCCTGGAGGTTTTAGATCACCAGTCCTAGGCTAAAGATCTGTTTAATCATCAGTGCCCTGATGGTGTTGAGGATGACATGCCTCTCCAAACTCCTGCATTTTTTTTGTGGCATGTTTTGAAACCTGCCTCATTTAGGGACTGTTCTGGAGTTTTCTGAAGAGATTGAGGATGAGAGGTCTCTTCCAGTGAGGTGGTGCAAGCTCTTGCGTGTGCTTGTCCATCCTTTGATCAGTCCTCCAGAGTTTCTATACATGCTCTGGCTGTCCTTCAGAGCTTCCTAACTAACCATTGTGGCCCTTACTTCAATTTCCCAAGATTTCCCATTGGACTCTGACCTTGAGCAGTCTCTGCCCTAAAGAGATGCTTCTGGGGATGAGTTCGGGGATGCTTTTAACAAAACAACCTGAAATTTGTTGTTCCTTGGTTACAGAGAAGAATCAAGTGCATCTTAATGTGGGTGGATAATCAGATCAAAATATCACACAGTTCCACACATTCAATAATTACAGAAAGCTTTAGAGTGTTTCCTACCTAAAATCCCTCTGAGGTACTGCAGCAGCACAGCTTTTCGGCTCAGGTTTGTATCTTCTCTCAATCTTCTGTGTTCTGTTTTATTTTGTTTCTCAGTTTCTGCCGACCAATCCATCGGGTTTTGTGAATGACCAAGTATACCGTGACTTTTTTGTCTCCCTCTGCTCCTCAGTGGGAGTCTTTTTGAACCACACGTAGACACAAAATAATCGCAGGGCTGGGTGAAGGGGTCAGTGGACACGGACAGACGAGCAGCAGCCCACTGACAGGCGGTAGAAACACACGGGGTTACTGTAGGACAGAGTTAAAGGAGAGTTAGACAAGCTGGTTAACCGTTTTAATTTGTCATTTCTGGTTGGTGTGTTACAGGGTGACTCTGGAGGCCTACCGTGTGCTGCACTTCCTGTGTGCAGAACATGGCGAATGTAGTAGACCAGTCCCAGAATGGCAATTCCTATAAAAAATACCAGAAGAAGACCAAACAGTCTCTGATGTTTCACCCACGCTGACTTTTCTTGATGCTCAGAGTTTAATAGTTGTTGCTCAGGCTGGAGTGGGTTCTGTTGCTGGAGCTGAGGTGGAGGCTGAAGCCGACTCTCAGGTTCTGGATGTGACTTTGAGAGGTCCGATTGCTGAGGCTGGAATAGGGTGAAGAAAACAAAACTGTAAGAAGCTCTACTGAAACACTCCAAATGTACACAGACCTGCAAAAAGTATTCATACCTCTTGAACATTTACAAATACAGACACAAACTTCTTCAAATTTCATCGGGGTTTTATGTAACAGGTTAACATAAAATAAATAAAAGTCTGAAAGGTGTGGCTTGCATTCGTATTCAGCCCCTTTATGCTGCTTCCTCTAAATAAAACATAAATCTTGCAAAGACTCTGGAAGAGCTGCAGAGATCCACATCTCAGGTGGGAAAAACTATCAACAGTGTAACTCTCCACAAATGTGGTTCGGAGAGAAGGTGGTCAGAGTTAATGTGGAGATGGATGGAGCTAAACAGGAATATCCCAGAAGAGAACATGTTAGAGTAGCTGTCTCACACCCCCAGTCATCGAGATCCCCTGTCCAATTTGTTTTAGATATAACCCATTTCCAACGCACAAGAACTAAATCAAAAGTTTGTTACTGGGCTTCTGCAAAACAGCAAGGTAAGGTGAGAAGTAAATCCGCTATTTGATTCATATATGAGTAGAGGTGATTTAAAAGTTGTTGGGCAGCAGCTCTCGAGGAGAGGAGCAGAAGACTCCTTAGTTAATGGCTGCAAAAGACTGGAGACTTGGGGGTGATCTTGTCTTCCAACAGGGGAATGATCCTAAACACACAGAGCTACAATGGAACTGTTCTGATCATAGCATCTTTTAAAGAAATAAAATATCTAACGAGCAAATTGATCGTTTCCTCACAGAGTTTATAAGTAACATCCTGTATGAAGTAATGTATTTTCATAACTTCCTACATGTTCAAATTGTGTGCTGCCATTACAGCTTTGAGGACAGGGTTTTAATAACAAGCTGACAGATTTTTATTTCAAATGTTCTGGTGTTTCAAAGAGCTAATGTTGCCATGCATTCTAAAATGGCTCTGAGGGTCTTTAGAAAAGAACTCGGCCCAGAGCATCACAGATCCTCCACCATACTTAACAGTAGACATGAAATGCTTTTCTATATATTCAGCTCTTCTTTTATGCCAAACCCACCTGAGGGGTTTGTTGTCCCAAAGCTCAATCTTAGTCACATCTGAATGAGGCACACAGTTCCAGTTAAAGTTCCCGTGCTGTTTAGGAAACCCAACAAGTTTATGTTTGTGATGGTAGAAGAGAAATTTCTTTTCCTGGCAAACCTCCCACACAATTAAATACTGCAAATACATAACATCTAATGGAGACTTGATGGTCCCAAGACACAACGCTTTTTTCACACCTCCAGTTGCTTTAAAATGGTAAATTATTACTCTGACTTCAGATATAAGGCAGTTTTAACAAGAAGCCATGCCATTTTTCTGACCTATGAAGATCACACCACCTTACTTAAATGTCATGTTTTCCCATTCTAAAGAGTGATTAGAGAACTAAACCCGTTTCATGTCTTATTTACACTTCAGAGAAACAGGAATTCAGCGATTACATATATATTCAGAGACACCATCAGATTTGAAGCATACATTAAGGAAGTATATCAGTTCAATATAAATTTATAGGCATTGTTCGGGGTATCATTGGAAACAATTCAACCAAACATGAGATTTTTTTAAACTAGAAAATACTTTTCTCTCAAATTAGTTAATATAATGAATATCAGTTAATATAAGTTATATTTTCCAAAACCAAATTATGTAGATCATATTGCTGCAATAAAGAGATTTATAAGAAGTTTTTTATTAAAGGATCTTTGGTAGGGGTGCCAATAATAAGTATGAAATGTGCCATTTGGACAGAGGGACAAAAGTACAGCTGCACCTAAAACACTGTTTTTACTAAGTGATTTTCATAAACATTCGAGTCTTTGCAATAATTTCCACAGTATATGACCAATTTTTAACTTTATGCTTTCTGAGGTCCAAAGGTAACACACGTCATGCAGCTTTTAGAATTTTGATGGATACTTTTTCTTGTTTAAATGACTAAAACCTGGAATTTAAAAACAAATCTGAACTTTTAAGTAATATGCTCTGAAAAATTGCTGACCCATTATTCTTGTTCATGCACTCTTCAGGGAAGTGTTGGACCACACCCAATGAGCTTTTTAACCTCTAAAAACACCCCTCATATACCAGTTAATGCCAGCTACTTTCCATTTAATCTCAACCGACCTTTAGAGCATTAAGCAGCGTTTCCTATTTTTTGTTTCATTTCTTCAATTTTCCTAAAGAGAAGTTTACAATTTTGAATGAGTTTTGTTCTTAAAATGACAAATATTTTCCCAAATTTGGTGTGATGTAAAGCATTACTTTATTTGTAAATTCGTTTTTTAAACCTTTTTCAAAGTTAAATTTAGCTCTAGATTACAAGTTTTCTGCTATTGAGGGTGTATTAGCAGTGCTAGTCAGAAATCATTTTTCAGAATCAACTTAAAATGCTCTCAAAGCTTGCTCTTCCTATTAGATATTTAACTTTTAAATGGCAGACATGTAATTGCAAAGGGTGGATCATAACTCACTACCAAGCAGCATTATTAGCATTTAAGCACATGGTTTTTAGAGATCTTACCTGAAGCTCGATTGAAGTTTGACTCATTCTTGCCCTGTTTCTTTTGCTGTTGTGGCGTTTCCGTTTCCATGTACCTCCTGCTGCCCCTACGTCAAAGTGCTGTCATCTATGCTCTGTATCTCTTTTCATCACTCACTACTTTCCTCATCTGACTCGCCGATAAAAACAACTCTGCAGGTTTCGTCTTCACCTCGTCTTTAAGATCCAAATAAAGCAGGGACTAACCCTCTGCTCTCCCATGGATAGGGGATTATTTTTTGTTTTAGAAACATTAAGATATGTAAAGTGTAGATAACTTTCGACAGAAAAAAAAGTGAAGTGTCAGGACAGAGAGCTGGGACTGGTGAGTAAACACTAACACGTCGCTTCTGCTTATACATTGCATTAAGTGGGAGGTAAGCTTGTCTTCCTGGAAAGGACCTCTACGCATTGCACACGCACATTTGTTATCGTCATTATCAGTGCAGCACATGGCTGGTAGGAACTGATAGAGCAGCCTGGAGGTCCCATTCTGACAGAAGCACAGAAAACAAGTTTCACTGATGTCACATGGAGGATAAACTGGACACTTGTCAAAAATAAACATAAAAAAGCAGAAAATGCATACAGAAATTTGGTATTAAGCATTTGCTTTTATTTTGATCTTTTGATACAGCCAAAAAATAAAGGGCTGGGACTAAATGATAAAATTTTAACGCATTCTTATGTATCAAATGTATTTTAAAAAAAGCTATAGGTAAAGACAAGGCATTCACAGGTAATACAATGATGCACAACGTAATGACAAGTCAATGAAGCATCATACCTAAAATACACAGTGACGGCAAAGACACGGGAACAAGATTAAAAAACATTGCTGATTTAATACAGAAGACATAATACTAGGAAAAAAAAGCATGCATCAAAATCCTCTTGATTCATTAAGGTGTTTCGCTGCACCAGGCTCAATTGAAGCACAAGAAACTATTTCTGTACTCAGAAATTATTTTCCACAACTGCACACCAGGTTCATTGGAGAAACATAATGGAATACTGGAAAAGGAGCGTTGGCCAAATAAGAGAGAGCGTGGAATTGTATCAATGAAGCACATTGCAGTATGGTAGGAATAACATTTATGTAACCGACATGAACAAACTCAACTGTAAAATACTTTATAAAAGAAATAGTGGTATTCACAACAATAGTCGAACAAAACTGAGCAATAGGAATGCCAAATATTAAATCTTATCTTTTACAGTTTAATTTTGCCATCTGCTCAGACACATTTGTGAAATCTAACTGCTTGTATAGTTCTATTATCCTGCTGTCAGACACACATTAATACTTTTTAACAGATCCATAAATTACATTGAAGACTTTAAGAAATGCCTGCTATTAAAACTACTATAGATCTATACTTCTTTTTATTTAAAAATTATGTGCAGGGATTGTTCTGAGTCAAAGTGAAACTAGAACAATATTTAAGTTCACTATGGCACTGTGCAAGAATACATTACAGGTCCTACTTCAGCCATGCTGTTGACATAACTAATCTGCTTTTACACATTTCTGTTCCAAAGCTAAAGGAATCTGTGCTTGGCAAATCTGTGTTTGTCTATTTGTTCATTAGAAAAAAAAACATGAATCTAAAAATACTTTTTAAATCAGATCTGATCTATTGTTAAACAAATAGTTGATTCTGCCCTTATGCGCATTAACTTTAGAAAATGAAAAGACGCAAGTCAAGCACATGCCTGTAAACTGAGAAATTCACACAGCGAAAGGTTATAGCAACATTCACTGTTTTTAAAGTTTCTCTATCAGAGTAAATTAGTTGATACAAGCACTTTTTAGACAGGAAAGCATCATTGACCTGATTTGCATTGACAAATCTTAGAGATGCACCAAGAAACTGCCTGGTAACCGTTATCAGCCTTCTTTTCAGCTTCACAGGCAGCTTGGAGACTGAAAAATCGGATTTTTCTGATCACTGAATGCACCACAGCCAAGTGCTACCAGGTTGTGGCAACAACAATTATCTTCAGTGTGAAAGATGTTGCTTTGAAAAGATGGTGCAAAGTAAGCTCTATTTAGCATCAGTGTGGTAAAGAGCAGAACAAAGCAATAAAGGTTGGCTGTTCAATCAGGCTGCTACAGCAGGGAGCTAGATTTTGGCAGACGCTGGTCATTTTCCTCATTTGCCATTTCATACTACGGCTGTTTTTATCATTTCGTGACCAACTTTCAAATATAAAATTAGCCATCTGAGACAGGATGTAAATTAGTTTTAACCTTGGGAATATTTTTTTTTAAATGGCAAAGGCAAATAAACCCAGAACCAACTTTAGAAGATAACAGGAATGCTAAATGTGCAACAGTAAATTTGCTCTGTTTTATACTTCTGAGCCTGTCATGCATAAGAAAATACCAGAGTGAAGTCTAGGATCTAGATTTTCTAATACCCAGAGAGTAAAGGTAGTTAATGAAGGTAACCATTCTAAAAAGGTGCTAATAGCCAATATAAGATGCTAAATCGAGTTTAAACTGAACTAAAATGTTAATCATTGTTTCCACATCCTGTTTTAGATCGAGTGCTCTCTCTCACAAACTGATGTTACGCTCTGCTCCTAATATAAATATATTACAAGCAATCGCAGGTGGAAGGCTTACATTTTTTTTGGGAATGCTGTTAATTATAGCTCTTAAAAAAATAACTCAGAATCGGATCAAATCGGGATCAGCAACAGTTTACAAAAAATTGGTGATTGGAAATCGACCACAGATTTCAGATTGGTGCATCTCTAGCAAATCAGTCATGGATCCAATAAGTTAGAAAGCATTTGGGAGGGGGAAAAAGGTGAAGGTCTTAAAGTGGAAATATATCAGTTCTTGGTCTTATTTACAATTTTTAGGAAAGAGACAGAAAGGCAACTTGAGATTTATCAGATGGCTCTTGTGCAAGTTCTGCTGTAATTTTAGCGTAAACATTGATTTGGCACAATAAACTATGCTGTAGTATATACACAATAAAAAGCTAGATGGATGGCTGGAGCTTTGCTGATTTGCAAGAATACACAAGGGGCTTTAATTCAGTGCAGAACATTACCTCTGCACTGGACAAAGTGGTCAAAGACGAGAGGAATTCTACACTAAATCTGCATGCAAACATACTTTCTTTTTTGAACGATGCAATACATTCTCACACAGACAAACACACCTGCACACATAAACTAAAAGCCCTGTTGCAAAGGCAAATCGGCAGCTGAATTAATCCTGTGCTTTTGGATTTGGTTCATAGTTTAACTGAGAGATGTGGACGCAGCCAATCACTGTGCGGCCTGCTTGGCTCGCTTGGTGTGGCACTTCATGCACAGGATCTTGCCATCCAGTGGATAACAGCCGTTTTCATCCGCCTCAATGGAGAGAGGGCGAGCGCAGTCCTGTGGAGCAAACATCACAAGCATGTATTCATTTTCTCTAGAATTTGGTTCTATCTAGAGAATGTTGGTCCTTAAATGACTTACCTCACAGCGGTAACACTTAAGGTGGAAGTTTTTGTCGAGGGCCACCACTCTGACCGTTTCTTCGCTGCCTGGGGCAGGAATAATGGGTTCATTACAGCTCACACACAGAGGAGAGAAACGTCTGGCAGAAAGAGACAGAGCGGGTGCTCATTATTTCTCATGGACTCGCAGAGTAAAAGAATATAAAAAAACACTATTACAAAAAAATCAAATGTTGCTTTTGTGACTGTTGAGTAAGCAGCAGGGGATGAAGAATCAAATCCAATGGAGTAAACGCTCAGTTGTATCAGTAATCTTAAAAAGTGGGATTCATTTTAACTAAAGGATCCACTCGCAGGTGTTGGCTTTTGGGTCCCAGATTTTGTTGTACTAATAAATCTTGGTGTTTCCTAACAGTCTTGGTGGTTTTTAATGTTTCCAAAGACAATCACTTTAAAAGAAAGACCGTATAGGTGGTGGTTCTTGGTCCATCTGCGTTTTAAATATTCCAGGAGAACTGGACAGAGAGCAGCTGAAACACTTGTCATTAAAAACTTTACAACTTTAAAAGCAAAACTCTAAATTTATGAAGGGTGCTGGTCATCTCACCCCTTTGCATGTTTTAATTGTCTAATAACTCTTCAATTATTGAGCTCATTTAAATATATCAAACGATTAATTGGTTTATTGTGACAGGCCTAAATACACTTCAATTCGTTGCTTATAAAGCTTTTAAATTGGTGTGATGATTGAATTGAATGGACTATATATTTCTGTATATAAAATGAATTGTTTTGTGAAGTGCAACTACATAAATAAATCGAATTGACTTTAAAAGCAGAGTAAACATACCAGCACATCTCTTTTACCACTCTGGATGGGAAAAAATTTTAGCTGTATATGGCAAGTCATAGATATTAGTTTTAAAGTAGTATGGGATTGGAACTCTACATCGGCAAATAACTAATCTTAAATAACTAACATTTGCATCATAGACAAACCAAATTTGAAACCTAGGAAATTTGTTATGCTTTTAACTACAAGTTAAACATTTGTTCCAGCTGCTTTTCACAATATTTATGCCAGATGAAACTAACTACACCTCTATTTCACAAGAATCCCCCCCCCCCCCCACAAAACAAAACCCATTACAATATATTACGGTTTTAAGAGGTTACAGGCACCTGTGATAATCCTGGACACAGTAGGGATTGTTGTTGTCATCAGTGATAAATGGTGCGCCCTCCAGTACGCAGGAGCAGGTGCTGCAGCGGAAACAGTGGGCATGGAAACACTGGCCCACGGCCTTCAGCACACGGTCAGTGATTCTCTCCCCACACCGACAGCAGACGGCCAGCGAACTCTAACGAGCAAAAATATAACTAATCAACGAGGAAACTTGTAAACGATGGTAAATGTAAAAAGCTCTTCCTACACAGATAAAACACTTAAAGCTTGTTTTATCTTCACATAATGTGATCTATTATGTTGCAGAGCCAAAACAATTACATCAACTTTTGATTTTTTTCCCCCAGCCTGGTACATTTGATACAACTGATCTGTTTATGCTGCATATGAACTGTGCTCCCTCACCACATAACAGTCTTCACATTGCGGCGCGCCGTCCCTGTCGTAGAACTGCATGCCCTGCAGGGGGCGA
The DNA here is from genome assembly GCA_963556495.2 of Valencia hispanica. NCBI lineage: Eukaryota > Metazoa > Chordata > Actinopteri > Cyprinodontiformes > Valenciidae > Valencia > Valencia hispanica. The sequence continues at coordinate 20,508,577 of OY747710.1, forward strand.
TGGCAGCTCATGCAACAGAAGCAGTTGGAGTGGAACAGTTTATCCATGGCCCTCACTGCTGGCTGAGTGCGGGACAGAGCTTCGCCACACTTCCCACAAACCTCTGAAGAAAAACGAAACGATGCAAAAACCAGTAAAACAAAACAATTCTTCTCCAACACAGATGTGATTTTTATCACCACTGCTTGTATTTACCCCATTACTTGTTTAATGGGAACAACATCATGGGCTCGGCTGTATTAGGTTCATTTAAACACTCTAGAAGAATTTTTGTTTTACAGACAAAAAAACAAACAAAAACAATTCACAGTTAAACAAAGTTAAACCCCCACATTAGCAAACACTATGAAAAATTATGTGAAATTACAGAGTTTGTGTGTACATTTTTTTCAGTGTTGGAAAATCACACTAAAGAGGTATTAAAATGCTACAGACCATAGCATTTAATCAAGAAAATATTGATAAACCTCCTGCTCAGTGGTGTTCCAAACATTTAATCGAAACAAAAACATGCAGTTATTTAATGACTAATGATTAGAAATGACACCTGCCATTCATCTACATTAGTACCGATAATCACAGCGTGAAGCAGATGGGATGTTTAATGATTTTCTAATCAGCATGGAGGACATGGTGGAAGATGGCTGCATGAGAAGTGATGTCAAGTGATGTGTCTGTTGAAGAAACATAATTGTACCTGTTGGAGGAGAGGTGATGATGGGGGCTTGTTTGTCCATGTTTTTCATAAAGTCCTGGGTCATTCTTTCAAGCTCCTCCACTTCCTTCATGCTTAGAGGGACGCCGCCGCCAGGGATGGAAACAGGGCCAGGAGGTGACGGCTGTCCGCACCAGAACAAAAAACAGAAATGCATACAAATGATGCTTTGGTAGTTTAATGCATCAAGACTAAAACAACTGAATTCCTGTTCAAGCAGTTTTCATATATAGCTACAGCTACTATAAACTAAAGCACAGCATGCTCGATAATCATTTACCTCCCCCAGTAAAGATGTGTAACAAGCTTTAAAATGAATCTCTTTAAATTGCAGTAAAACATATGGAAAGCTCAACTTTTAATCTGAGTACAATGATACAAGTATAAATGTATGCCAAGGTTACAAAAAAAGTTAAAACATTTTTCCATCATACTTTTCCTTGGTTTAAAATATGTTTATTTAGAAGCAAGAGAACATGCTGGAGTGATCACATTTCTTTTTACCTGCAGTATTTACCCTGGTTTAGGGCTGCATGATCAAAGGAAAACATGACAAAGCAACTGCAATACTGATTGCAATTAACACAATAACGCACCTATTACAATAAAGTTTAAAACAATTTAAATTGTGTTAAAACAATGCTGGATGAAGACCTACAATTTATCTTGCAATTACACACAATGAGGAGAATTGTAACTGATAACCCCCCTGCAAATATTACCGTCAAATAACAGCATTTTGTAGTGTGAGATTATTTTACTGCAACAAAATACATTTATTTTAATGATTTTTACCAGCGGTCCAGTCTGTGTACCCGATGTGGATTTTTAAATAGCACATGCTAAACAACAAAAAGCTGGAACCTACCGTTGACGAAGGGCTTGTTTTCATTGGCTGGCTGAAGGAGGATGGCGGAGATGCCATCGCCTTGGGTTGAGGAGGAGGCACAAAAGCAGGAAGGTTTTGGTTTGGATTTACCTTACTCCCAAAGGGAGAAGTTTTTATGTGATTAGGTGCTGCAGGAGCAGCCACCTTATTTGGTGGAGCAGGAGGTGTGGGTGGAGCTGCTGGCGGTGGAGGGAATGAGCTGGTGGCTGTGGAAGGAGAAGGTTTTGGTGCACTGTTTATTGGGGTGGCCGTTTGGTTCAGGTTCTGGCTGATCTTTTGCGCCAGTGAAGCAGACGACGTTGTCGTCCTCGCGCCAAACTTTGGAGCCACGGCAGGGGGCTTAGAGAAGGGCTGGGCACCGGGGTTCGTTCTAGCTTTGAGTTCCTCTGCCCAGGGAGCTGGAGGTGGGCGGTCTCCCATCTCAGGCGGTGGAAGGAAGGAGAGGGCTGGTTTGGGAGCAGTTTGAGGAGGACCTGAAAACTTGGGTGCTGTTGCAGATGAATACTGACTTGGTACCTGTGGACAATAAAACCCTGCAGTTATAGACTCTGATGTCAATAGAAGCCACACAAAGAAATCATATTAATATTTAAGAAAGTGAAGTTACATTTTTATCAACCATTATCAGAATTCAGTAGAGAGAAGTTAATATCTCCCGAAAAAACAACTTTTCAACACACTTTAAGGGGACACCTTCTTTATATTCAATATGATACAGTGATTAACCTAAAAACATAAAAGTGCCTCACAACATGAGCTTATCAGAAGCACTTTGTCTTTCTGACACCTATTTTGTGGTTTGGGGCCAATGTTATTCTGCTGTTATTCAGTACCTCCCAGTCAGATAAAACACTCCATTTATGGCCCTCTCACAGAGTCTCTGGCAGCACTCTTTTGCTCAATCACAGCCTCACGCTCTCAGCTCGCCTCACTGTGCATCACTCTTGCTTTCTGCATGCAGCTCCTCTCTAAGTATGAATCACCAGTAACTTTACTTTTTTGGGGTTTTGCTCTGCCAGTCTTGAGTCATGTGTGCACTTCACGAGCTTTCAAGCTTTACAGATGAGTGACTTATGAAAATCTCTATTGGAACTGACCAAACTTGGTGTATTCCCTTCTCACTGTCAGACTCGTTCCACCCCGCCCCCCCCAACTGTTTAACTCAGAGCATGCTGCCTTATATTTATCTTCTGTGTGTCTTTAATTTTGCAGGAGCTTAAACCTCAACTTTTGATGTTTAAGAGCTGGAGAGAACCTCCCTATTGTCTGTGCAACGTACCTTTGGATTGAATGGTCCTCTGGTTTCCATCTCAGACAACAAATCAGTCAGAGAATCTAGCTGTTTGTCAAAGCTTGTCTGCTTCTCCATTTGTCTCTGAAGGAAAGATAGAAAGAGGAAAATAATAAAAACAAAATTATTGACTCAAGAACTGTCATCATTAAGCTCTAATGCCTCAAAGGGAGGATTTCTTGAATGTTTAGATCTTTTCCACGTTCAACATGCTTTCAATAAAACAATGGTTCATTACCAGACTTCTAACTTGATGAATGCAATTCAAGCATTCAAATCACAGCAGGGACATCTAAAATATGCAGGACATCGGCATTCCAGGACTGTAGCAGGACACCACGGGGTTAGATCAATGAATGTTTCACACAGAGTTTACGCCCAGCGAGTGGCAGGAAGACCCCTGACTGAATGAGCACAAGCTGAGCCAGAAGTTTGAAAACAAAACAAAAGTGGGGAACCCCCACAAAAAAACACAAAAGCAAAAAGAACCACTTGTAGACCCCTTTCAGATTACATCCTGAGCACCCACTCAGATTTTAGTTTTCTTACATTAATTGTAAAAACAAACAAACCACAAATCCAAACAAACAAGAGGAGCATAAAAATCAAGTAAATTGATTTCCGGTCAGATTTTTATGTATTTTATCAACGTCCTACTTGGTAGCTCAAAATGCTGTTCTTTGAGCTTAAAGAGCAACTAACTCTCAAATCAAGATTTTTTTTGCTGATAAACTGTATAAATGAGTGTCTAATGCCATCTACAATTCTGGTATTTATTTTGGTATATAGTGCATCTTAGTAAAAATATAAATGTTCTGCCTAAAAACGCCAGTGTGGCGCCCTCTTCAGGTTAACACTCTTTACAGCACTGGAATTTGAATCAGGCATTGCTATTCGCTCTGAGATGAGGGCTGATGTCAGCCACTGTGGGGTATAAAACAAACCGGGTCTTCACCAACGCCTCCTCCACAGAACCTCCCTTTCCTCTGGTGAAGGAGGTGGAGAGAAATCCTCCACCTCAGAAAGATCGCTCTGAGACAAAGGAGCTCACATTGCTCTCCATCTTGCTTCCTGTCTGCGTCTGTTCCACTGCAGCAGCGCTGCTGTTTACATGTCAGCCACAACCCAGACCACGCCCATCCCTCTCTCCCTGCGTGTTCGCTGGCCCGCTGAGCAACACCTCCTTTTGGTGCATTTTCAAACAGGAAATATGGGCAAAGTTAGACTCTGGTAAGGGGGTGAGATGCTTTTAAACAACCCTTTAAGATGAGATCAAAAAGGTTACTTGGTCTTTTTTGTACAAATAAAAATCCGATTTATATTGACCCCCCTTTAAATCTGATAGCGCTCAATAAAATCAAGTGTAACCAACTGCTGAGAGAAGTAAGTGAGAGTCCAGGTGTGTAATTTGACTTCTGTATAAATCCAGCTGTGAAAGCCTCAGATGTTTGTGAGTGAGCATCAGCGAACAAACAGCATCAGAAACACCAAGGAAGATAGCAGATAGGTCAAGGATAATGTTGGGAATTTTAAAGCAGGTTTAGATTATAAAACAACATCTCCAACATTGAGCGGTGAAGAGGCCCTCTGTAATTCTGGAGGAGCTGCAGGATGCAAAAGACAGAGGTTCCCCATCCAGCAGGACAAACAGCCAGGGCAACTACAGAATGGTTTAGATCAAAGCATATTCCTGTGTTGGAATTGTCTAGTCAAAGTACAGATGTTCTCCAACCAATCTGACTGAGCGTCAACTATTTAGCAAAGAGGAATGGGCAGAGATTTTAGTCTCTACATGTGTAAAGGTGGTAGAAAAATACCCCGAAAGCTTTAATTTTATGTGCCACTTTGTGTTGGTCTAATACCTAAAATGCCAATAAAATACACTGAAGGCTGCATAATAATAATAATAATAATAATTATAATTATAATAATAATAATAATAATAATAATAGCACAGAACAATGTTCTCCAGTCTATAAACTGACCATGCACCAGTGCAGGCAGCAGAGATTGAAGCAGTGTGACTCACCTGTGGGTTCCCAGCAGCATTTGGAAAACTTGAACTGGAAGCAGGAAGAGGTGGAGGTGGAGGGGGAGAGGGACATCTGGGTGGACAGGCAGTCTCCTCAGGGGGAGCTGGGAGGGGGAGGTCATCAGCCACCGGAGGTGGAGCAGGAAAAGCGGGGGCATCAGAGGCAGGAGGTGGGATGTTGCATTCAGGGGGAGGGTCTGGCAGATCATCATCCACTGGAGGAGGAGGAGGAGGGGGTGGGAAGTCTGATAAAAATGAGAGGGGTTGATTAAAACAAGGCATTAGGAGCCAAACCTAAATTAAGTATTTATTCACAATTTTATAAGTTAATCTAATTCTATGCTGAAGAGTGATTAACATGTTTAAAACAGAAAAAACCACATTTAACTGTGCAGGATAAAATCAAAATGTATTGATGTGAAAAGTCAGATTTATTTAAAGAAAGTCAGCTTTTAAACATGTTCACTGGAAGCACAAATTCAAAACTACTTTTAAAACATAAGAAGCTTTTAAAACAGCAACTGGAAGTGTGACTGCTAGAAGAGTCTCTTCCTCTTTCTATTCTCACATCAAACCTCTGAGTAATTTGTAGGACATTCTACCTTACTGTAGGAGTTTGTTCCCAGCAGCAGGTTTGGGCCAGACAATTGTACAAGTGTACAATGAATGTCTGGGACATTGTTTATGGTGACTGGTTGATGACATTAACAGAGCACCGGATCCCACAGTTTCCACCACAAAATAGCGTGCATTTATAAAATATTCTCCATATAAACAACCGTTGCTAACATAAGACTGGAAAACAAACACAAACAGAACAAAAGAAAACTTAAAGTAAAGCCCAGAACTTACAGAATGGAAAAATCATGGAGAAAAAAAAAAAGAAATCTCCATATTTCAGCATTTAAAGAAGGCTTGTGTAATCTTCTTGTATATTTACATTTCGTGTTAATTACCCAAACGCACACAAGAACCACTGCTTTCAGAAGTGACATAGCTGAAGAATGAAGCTGCAATGGTCCCCCCGTCCCCCCCCCAGCACCAAAAAAAAGCTTCAATAATGCAAATACCATCAGAGAGCGATGAGGGCGGTGGAGGCAGGTCTCCAACTCGACCAATGACAGCTGTTCCCAGGGGTGTCGGTGATGGAGCTGAGGGAGGGGTCTGACTTTTGGGCCTCGGCGGAGCCACAGAAGCAAACTTCTTGGGCTGGTTGTAGAAAGACGGAGTGGTGACTTTGAAGTTCAGAGATGAAGTCACCACGAAGGGCTTGCTGCTGTTGGAGTCCTCCATTTTGTGGGTTTATCTGAGGATGAACAACAAGAACCAAAATAAGCAACTAATAAACTCCCAGGGCTATTTGATTCATCTCGCAGCGGCAGACTGGAGGTGAGCTTAAATTGCTCTACTGTTACCACACCCAAATATTAAACCAACATTTATCAGTTGACAAATGTCGAAGGGGTTTGCATTCCTCTGCAGAATATACAAATCAGGCGTTTAGCTGTGAGATCAGCGGGGATGACGCATCGGTGAAACATTTGGCACGCAAACTGCACACTAATGCATACCAGCTTTAGAGGCTGCATCACCAGCACAACTCAAGGGTTATGAAAAGATGTCAGGAATGCATTCAAATGGACATAGGACTTTTCTATTTGTTAAACTATAAAATTTTAAAAAGTTGCCCACATCATAGCTGTAAAGTCAGTTCCTGATTTTAGTTTATCATCTTGGGAAAAGTGTCTTCACACCTAAAGCAAAAGTAATATGCCTTCCCATGTCCTAAAATATGAATAGTCTCAGAGGATAGAGTTACCGAAACACAAGGAATAGGCAGATAGTTTCCAATAAAGTGAGAAAAGTGTGTGAAATGGTCTTTAATTGGCTTGTAAAATCCCAGATGCTAGAGACAATTTACAATATGTAGTACCAGGCAGTTTACAGAGTAATAAAGTTCAGCAATAGTAATGGTTATGAGAGAACAGCACAACCAATCATCAAACCAAAATGATCACAACCTATCATCAGAACATTTTCAAATGAGTTGCATCAACAACAAAAAAAGGGTTATATTAAATGTTATTTTAGTTCCTGGGGAGTTTGATGGACTGCCGTGAAAAACACCTGCATGAACTTTACCCAGAAGCAGGGGTTGTTCTTACAGCTGCCCTATCTAACAAATCGGTACCACCAAAACCCGCACGTGAACACCAAGATCCGCTCAGGAAACCGGCTGCATTTGATCCCACACAGCAACAGTTTGCAGCACACCATCAGTGAGGAGGTAAACTAGAAGTGTCATATGAACTCAGTCAGCAGGATCCTGACTTCCAGTCACAACCACTTACTGAATGAGTCAACTCATGGAAACAATGTGAGGTCAATGTAATCATCTTATTCACTTTTCATAAGTTATTTTATATGTCTTAGCTCAGGCCATGCCATACTAATGTTTCCATAATTGTGATTCACTGAAGAAAAGCAAGGGGCCATTTTCAACTACTCTAGAGAGAGAGGGACCAGAGTAGAAGCGCTTCACAACTAGACGTGATAAGCGTTCAGAGGTACATTTGCTCAGATATTACATAACAGACCGGCGATGCACGATATGTTGGTATTAACATACATCGGTTCAACAAGCAAAAATGTGGCGATATTAATAAAAGATATTTATTTCCATCACATTGCTGTTTGTGTATGTGTTTCGGGAGGGGGTTGGCCATGTGATCGTGATGCAGCCCAAGATTTTAAACTGAAGCAGAAAGGCAATGTTGGCGGTGTGGTCGTTTTTCGATGGCCGATGCGTATCGGTTATCAGCCATAACAGCAATATTAATATTGGATATCGGCCCAGGTTTTCACATCACACATTTTTCTTAATGTCAGTAACCAGAGTCAGGATCTTTCTAAAGGAAGCAAACAGTAAGATGGTAAAAGCTAAAAAAGCCAGAGTGTTTTTTATTTTAATCCTCGTTGCTTTTTGATGGGATGCACTAGGGGTGGGAATCTTTTACCATCTCACGATTCAATTCGATTCCGATTCTTGAGGCCACGATTTGATTCAAAATGATTTTCGGTTCAAAACGATTCGATTTTATTCATAATGTTTTCTAATCGGATTTCTGATCATGATCTACTCTCATCTGCTTTGCTATACAGAATGACAAACAGACTTTAAAGTGTCTTTTTCACATTTATTAAGTTAAATTCTCAGGGAAGTGCCTTTTATCAAAAACATTGTCTGGTTCTCAATTGCTACTCATTAGTAGCTAGCTATAAAATAAGTTGGAACAAAAATAAAGTGCTTCTACATAATACAAAATGGTTTAAAATAGATGCATTTCCCAGGAAAGTTGCAGTTTACCACAAATATCATGTAGAACACAACCGGTGAAGACAAAAAAAACATGTATATTTCTTAGTCAGACTCAGTAATTTAAAGAATAACAAGTTATGAAAACAAAGTGCTTCTTTCAAAATGAAAAGTAGTACCCCTAAGCTACCAGTCATGTTCATGACAGTGTCTCTTGCAACAATAGAACTGGAAACTGTGCAACTGATATGATTTTCAACAAATCATGGGAAAAAAAACTGGACATGAACTGTCCCGTATAGGCTAGTTACAAAAATGGAGGCGAACAGCCAGCTGATTTTTTTTATTTATTAAATCGATTCTTGGACATTTAGGATCGATTCTGAATTGTAGCAAATGAGAATCTAGATTCTTCTGTGAATCGATTTTTTGGCACACCCCTAGGATGCACCATCAACTCTACAAAGTTCTAATAAGACTAAATAAAAGCTGACAGTTTCTAAAATCTGTCCCTGCTGCTTAGGACAAAATTTGCAGCGAGAGTAGAGTTTGTTCTCTGCATCAGCTTTCTTCCAGTTGCCATTTATCAAAAAACAGCTTTAACCATATATGTCCAAATTAAAAACAAACATGTCAGCTGATGCACTGTCAGGACATTGGGTAAGACTTCCTGTAATGAATCATGGATGGAGTAAATGTGTGAGCTACACCACCCTTACCCAGAAAAGCTGAGTAACCTTGCAAGGAAACATGACAAAAATCAAACTACACGACTAAATTATGGAGATGGTTATAAAAGCGCAAAAATGATTACCATTTATTCTTTCCCAAACCATAGCTACAGATGATCAAATATATATATTTTTCTTTCAGATGTTGTGTTTAGTTGATGAAAAACTACATATGCAAGTTAAAAAAGACTGGCTCCCCAAATCTACACTATTTAGCAACTCACAGACCCAGGTTGCTACAACTACAGTTATGCAGAGAATTAATCGAAGTGCTTCAACATAAAACCTGTTTCCAGATGTCTAACACGAGTTAAACATCTGGAACCAGGGCAGTTCAAATCACACTTTGGGGGAAAAGACTCGTGTTTATCTGGATATACTCTCCCTCAGTCTAAACACTGGAACAAATAACGAACCTTATGTCACCATAATTGATCACGAGGAACTTCCCAGGCAATAACATGTGCAAATATACGTCATACTTCCTCAAACGCAAAGGCAGTGATAACTTTCACCTGTTTCAGGGTACCAGACCTTTATAAGAAGCAGACCTTTTCTATAATCCTTTTATTTTTTTGATCATAGCTTAAAATCCTTCTTTTAAATGCCAACTTTTAGTAATGTTTCCACATACATGTGTATTTATTTGGAAGATTAAGTTAACATTCAATCATTCTGTTGGAATTGCTATAATCGTTAAGAAATGTGTGGGAGTCTGAGCTGAATCCCCATGCCCAAAGATTTTCTTAAATAAACTAAGGGTGCATTCACCTGATAGTCCGGTAGACTCTGTTCAATCAAGGACCTAATTAGCTAAATTGTTCATTTTTATAGCAGGTGCTGTTCGCTTTTACGGTGCACTTTGTCAAACAAACCGAACCTTGAGCAACATATTTACCTCCTTTCAGTGTCTGTTCTGACCACAGCTGATTTGATGGGTTTAGCCATCATGATCCTTAAAGTCATGGAAAATGATGGAGACATTGTTACAATAGGCGTGTTTTTAATATCGGAACTTCAGAGTAATTTATGCAGTTCTTTTTCTGAAGGGGTAATCTGTCGGCCCGCTCCTCTCAGTCGCAGTGTCTCCATACACAATCGGCCCTTTAAAGAATCAGCTAAAGACATCCACAAATCACGACTGTTTCAGCAGCGAGTAGCGTCACTGATCAGTGCAAAAAGGCGCCCAGAGCAGCAGAAATGACAAGAGACCAACATGGAAGAAGCAGGGCTTTATGTTGCGTTTATGTTTGCTGTTGTTATAAACTGCTTCGCCAGCAACTCTTCTTATTTTTACAAAGCTGGTTGTTTGGCGAAGTCTGCTCATTTCCCTCTGAATTACAACCAATCAGCACACCTTAACCACAGTTCCTGCTGAGCAACTCGATGGGCCATTCCGAGTATATACCCCCATACAGGTACGCCGTTGGTTCTTGAAATGGCCCCGAAAACGGCCCTGTCGGCCGGGCCCGATGCAGTGCAGACACGCGAATATTGGAAAGGTCTGGTCAAATTAACCTCAAGTTTCGGTAGTGGAAATGCACTTAATGGAAAATATGAAGTTGTTGTAATCAATTAACTTTTCCCGATATCCTAATTAATAAAGATGCATCTGTAGAATTGTTGAAAAAGAAAGCTTAAATTCAACATTAAATAGTTGAAAAAACAAAGAAGTTAAATCAATAAGAGGAGTTAGAGGACAGGTGCTGAGCACCAACTAGGAAAACAGTTGTCAACGTGTTCTGTTTTAAGACCTAGTTGATTTAAAATGGAGGACTTCTATCAACAGAGTACTCGAGCCAGAACACTTAAATCTATTATAGGAGTACGCTTAACAGGGATAATACAGACTGTGATTTGGTCCTGTAATTGGAGTACTGAAGCTTCTTTGTCTCCGAGAGACAAAAGTCCTTTTAATTATTCAACAAGATCGCTAACTTGTGGCAAGGTTTCGTCTTCCCCCCCATGCAGTCCAAAGGGATTTAGTGTGGCGAGTTCAGCTACGCACTCAACCTCAGACGGTCTTACAAATCAATCATGAAACTCGATGCCTGAGAGGACTACCCTCTGCTGAAGAACATTTCTGGCACAACAACTCAATGACATCACTGTTTTTTGTCTTTCCTGCTTCCATCTAATCGACTCCCCCAGTCTCTTTGCAGCTCTACTCTGTCATTTTTATTCCTACAATGAAGAGAAACTGTCCGACATTGTAGTTTCCTTTTACAACTGGAGATGCAGATTAACGTTCTGTGGCAGAGCACAACTTTTTTTTTCTTCCTAATCTCCTTCCTCAGCCTCTAATTGAAGTCTCACCCAGTACTTGAACTGAATGACATCACTCGAGACTGCATTCAATCATAGCTACCCTACAGCTGTAATGGGGGATGGATTCAGTGGCTTTTTGAAAGGCCCCCAAACTGAAACCACAGACCCAGGCAGTTTTCACAAAGTAGAAAACTGGATCTCAACAGGGTTCGGAAACAAACACATTGTGGTTTTTTTCTGTTTCATAAATGACACAAACTGAATATCCTTCACTATGCCTTTATAAAAACCCAGATGGTGAGGTCACGGCTTTGTTGGCAGCTGATGTTCTGTGTCACAAAGATGATTGCGTTTTGGTATGAAAGGTGCCATATTCCTCCAGAATAAAAGCAAAGCACCTTGTGATGAGGTTGGCTGTAGCTAAAAGAGTGTCATTGTCCACAGTGAAAACCAGTGTTGCACCATTATAGACTGAAAGGCCAATCGGACATGAAGAAGTCAGTACTCCAAAATCGACATGAAAAAGCCGGATTGTGGTTTGTAAATGCATTCAGGGACAAGGACCCACAATTTTGGAGATTGGACTCTGTTATACCAGTTCTGTCAGGAGGAATGGACCTACGCCACTGCAAAGTTTTGAGAGGATACCTAAAATGCTCGATTCAAATCAAAAAGCCACTTCCAAGAAATAACATCTAAAAAAAGAATATCTAAAAACATTGTTTTGCTCATTATTCTGGCATTCAGCAAGTAGAAATACATTTAGTAAAAAGTGTACTAAAACAGGGAATGTTTAACGTCCTACAGCGCACGTAAAGATCTGGATCAGTTGTGTGACAGATAATGACTAAACAGAACCTGAAAACAAAAAGGCGTGTACGCTTTTGTATGCTTGCAAAAGCTGTTAGAAAAAGAACACAAACTAAAATATGATCCAATTTGAAATATATGAGAATAAAACAAAAACAGTTTTACCACTAACTTGTTCTTATCTTAAAGTTAAAATGTTAACTTTTTTTTGCAAAACAGTACCCACCTATCCCCATATAACTTCAGCAACACAAAAAAACCCAAATGATTTCCCTAATTATATGGGCTTCTTCCGAACATCAATACTGGAACTTACAAACATAGCAAAACAAGTATATACTAAGGTTTATTTGCACAAGATGTGATTTTTTTTTTTTTTTTTACAGTATTTCCAGTTATTCCTCCCAGTATCAGTGGCTAGTGTGCTGCTGATGAAACTCTCCATTGTTCTGACGTAAATAGCACACCGGTTTCTGGGAAAGCACGTCTAGGTCGGGGGTCACTACTGCCGGGACAAACAACCCCTTTTGAGCCCAGTCTTACAGGTCACTGGATATATATTGTGTGGCTGAGCAGTATTACTGTTCACACTCATTAAAACAGACATCTCAGAACTTGTAACGCCAGTGTGTTCTTGAACACAGTTTGCTTTACTGCAGCACTGCATTAAGCTTCAGAAGAATTCGACAACGCCAAAGCTGAAGAAATCTGTCCCCGAACTACTGCATCTGTGAATGCTTAGAATCCCTCTAATCAATCCGTTCTTACTTTAAAGTCCTGCAAAACCTTAATTCCCCCCAACATTACAGTAGATACCATAAATTATTTAGAAATGATGGACATGGCCAGAGTAAATGCATGAAACTGGTGGGTCTGATAAAAAAAAAAAAATTGTGTGCAACAATTTAAGACATGAAACCACAAACCTATCTGAACATCTGTTTACTAAGGTAGGAGTAGGAGTGAAAAGCAAGCTATGTGAGAAATTTGATCTCTATTTACAACCAGGAGTCAGCCCTGATAGTTCATTAAACGAACGACAGACGTCAGGCACTTCTACAAGGGTCACTTTGAACCACAGGAGGTTAAAGCCTCCTTTTACTACATTAATATGAACATTCACTGAGCGCTTTATTAGGCAACTCGGACTGGGAGAAATGTAATAAACACAAAAGCACCAAAAAAGCTTGATGTTATTAAACATTTGTCATGATCCAATGCAACGGGGAGTGCACGAGATGTGAAGAAGAGAGTAGGGAGGGTGGAGTGGATGGAGACAGAGGATAATTTGTGGAAGAAATGTCGCTGCAAGGGTGAAATTTAAAAAGGCTCAACAACCTGATAAAGAAGGCTGGTTCTGTTCTTGGGACAACTGTGGAAAATCTGGAGATGATAATGCAAAGAAGGATTCTTCATAAAATCAAAAAAATTATGGACAACCCTGAGCATCCTCTTCACGAGACAGTGACACAACAACAGAGCATCTTCAGTCGGAGGCTTCTTCAGTTTCGCTGCAATACAGACCGCTACAGGAAATCCTTCCTGCCCACAGCCATCATTATCTACAACAACTCCTTAAAGAATTGATTATATGAGCTATACCAACACTTAATTTCCCTCTGGGATCAATAAAGTATTTTTGAATTGAATTGAATTGAAATGAGAACGTTTAATAAAGGTTAGTGAGTCCTGCTATGGTGTTTGGTCTGGAGATGGTGAGAAAAACAGACAGAAAGAGAAGCTTAAGGGGGCAGAGCTGAAGATCTCCAATGGATAGATTTAGATTTTAGAAAGAGTAAATTACTTACCACCAGTAGATATAACTCTCCTATCATTTATTTTGTATACATCAAGATGTTTTGGTCCCAGAGGCTAATGGATGAAATTCAGAGGTTTAAGCAAACGCTACTTTATGAACCTTTAAACCCTTGTAGAGAATCCACTTCAAAATACTTTTACTAGTTCACAAATCCTTACATGGCTTAGCACCAAAATATGTTGAAGACCTGTTGTCATCGTACCAACCACAGAGACGACTCAGGTACTCCAACTTTAGCCTACTAAATATCCATAGGCTCAGAATTAAAAATGGAGAAGCAGCTTTCAGTTTCTATGCTCCCCTTATCTGGAACAGACTTCCTGACGAGTGCAGAGATGCTGAAACTCTGAACTGCTTTAAATTGAGACTAAAAACCCATCTGTTTAGAATTGCCTTCGAGTAAATGCTTGATGTCATATGTATGAAATGTGTTCATGCTCTCTTGCTTTATTGATCTTTCTCTTGCTTTATTGTGCATCATGTGTAATGTGTGTTTCATGCTAATTTGCTACTTTTAATTTCCAATGTTATATTCCATGTTTGCTTATTTTGTTTTTTAAAAATCACCAAATGATGTAAAGCACCTTGAATTACCCGGTTGTTGAAAGTGTGCTATACAAATAAAATTCCCTTGCCTTGTCATATTTGACTGAGCATTTTTCTTTTATAAAAAAGGTAGATTATTTACTACCACTATTATTTAGGTTAAAAAATAAACGTTGGAGGCGGTGCACAATCTATGCCAGTCTTAAGAAATCAATATAATAGCACTCACTTAAGCCTTTATAATGTTGTAAGTGAGTAATGTCTGCTTTTAAACCACTTTGCATTTAAGTCAGATAACAAGAAATGCTTTACATGTTCTATTCCCATTACATATTTCACACAGATCATCAGTGGTGCACCACCTCCTCCCTGTGTGTCCTGTTTAAATGATCATTTGCTTCTGTGTTAGTAGTCACTTAACAAAATAAAAAAGGAGATTGAATAGCATTTGCCTGACATACTGTGATGTTTTTGAGGTTGGAGTGGTTTTAAGATGATAGATGTCTGCTTTGGACTTTGCTCCTCTTGGGTCGGCTGTCTGGATACGCCTTTAGGAACAACTAATCACCATGAGAGTCATCTACTGCAGGTAAAATACTGACTGTGTTACATACTGGTTTTTCATTAGAAGTGACGCACAATAGGCAAGATTAGAAATTAGTTCATCGTTAACTTGGAGACAAATTTAGAGGACCACAGAGAAGGTTCATGGATGTAGCACTAGGACAGAGGAAGATGGCAGGGATAGATTGAGATGGGATGCAGAAGTTCTGCAATGAAACCCCTAAAGGGAGCAGGTAAAAAGAAACGACATATGACTGGTCTACATTTGCTTATAACCAAACATTAATTTAAAAAAGCAAAGAGCAATGACGCGAAAACAGGAAGTGAATTTACTGAAACCTTTTTGAGTACTATTCTAACACAAATCCATTCTGAATTAGTTTGTATTTAACACTATTTGGTCATTTGTGACAAGTCTAGAACAGGCAATAGAAACAGATCGGTTTTTTTGTGTGCGTGTATTTTAAAACGTTTTATTAGATTATTTACATGTCATTCTAGTAAACCCTGGATTAATCTGACAATAGCCGATGCCTGTCAGCTGTTAGCAAAAGCTGGGTAGTCAAAAAAAACATTGCAGATAAACAGGAGCTGCACACATGACTAAACGGAGAGACGATACAAAACAAAAGGTTTTGGGGTGTTTTTTTTAGCTGAAGCGGACTGGCTAGCAAAGCTAACGCTGCGTTCTGGTTTTTCTTTCTTTTTTTAATGGTTAAAATGAACAGTGTGTGATGCCCGCATTTGAAAAAACGTTACCATGACTACGATAGCGGTGTTCATTCACAGAATACATTTTCGGACCGAGAACCGAGGAATAACAAGACACTCACCTCCACCTCCACCTCCAGCCTCGGCCCGAGCAATGAAACCAGTGATTTCCACCTACAGTAACGTTAGCAGGTCGGACTACTCCCGAGTCTGCTCTGCACACACCCCACCACCACGTTTCCACACGTTTCACGCTGTGGGTCAGTCGTTTTCGATGGTTAACGCCGCCCCATTATTTTTTCCTTTACCTCATACGGAAAAGTCACTGGTTTCTTTTAACTGCGCTGTCATCTGCTTTAATGGTCTAAATTCTCTATTATTAAATCCAGCTGCACCGCTAGCTGCCTTAGCTTCTGTAACTTTTTTTCCCCCTTTTTTATCTGCCCTTCCTGTTGGAGCTTTTTTTTTTTTTTTTTTTTTTTTTTTTTTTTTTTTTTGTTTTATTGGCGGGTGGCAACCGACTTTTAGGAGCATTACCGCCACCTACTGTATGGGAGTGTGAGTCGTAGAGGGGAGTATCAATATTTTCACTAAATTCTATTTAATAATCCACTATTCTTTAAGAATTCAATTACTAATCTATATATATCTGTCTCTCCCTTTAACAAATTCTTTAGACTAATTTCTCCATATTTTTTGGCTTTTAATTTTTCTTCTAATGTTTTCCTATTACATATATATTTTCTACAATAAATTAATACATGTTCTATTGTTTCTCTATTATTCCCACAATCACACAATCCTGTACTATGCTTACCTATTATATAAAGTGTGTTATTTAAAGCTGTATGTCCCAATCTCATCCTTGAAATTATAACTTGATTTCTGTTATTCATTTGAATATTTTCCATTCTACCCACCTTTCCCTTTATGTTATATAAATGCCTTCCTTTCTCTTCCCTTACCCATTGTTCTTGCCATTCTTCCATTATCTTTTTCTTAATAACTGCTTTAATTTCTGCTACACTATAAGGTACCTCTATAGTAGTTCTTAATTTTGTTGCCTGCTTAGCATAATAATCAGCTACTTCATTACCCTCTACTCCTCTATGTGCTGGAACCCACATAAATCTAATTTCTAACTCTCTCATAATTATTCTAAATAAGCATTCATATATTTCAAATAGTATATCTGGTCTTTTATCTGATGATATTGTTTTTATTGATAATAATGCTGACATTGAATCTGAACATATGATACTTTTTTTAATTCCATTTTGTTCTATCCACTGTAAGCTAAATGAAATAGCCAACATTTCCACTGTGTATATAGATAGGTTATTAGATGCTCTACTTTTATTATATTTACCTAATTTTGGAATCCAAAAAGCAAATCCTGTTGTCTCTTTACCCAATTCTTTTGATCCATCCGTATAAATAGGCATAAATGTTTTATGAGTTTCACTTAACCTTTTTTCAACAATATAATCCCATTTTCCATTTCCTTTCCTCCTCCCCATTTCATTTTGAATATAAAAATCTATATATATTTTTGGCAATAACCAAATTGGGGTAGGTGAATATATAAATTTTTTAACAAATATTTTATCTTTTAAATTAAGTTCTTCTGCTAGTTTACATGATTTCCAGATCATACTCTCATATTTCCTATTATTATATTCCCCTCCCATTTTCATCCCTTCCTTAACCACATGTTCATCCTCTTCACTTCCCTGTACATTAGCCCAATAATTTAGTGTATTTAATTTGTATCTTAGATTCAAAGGCATCTCTCCCATTTCTACTTGCAAAGAAACTATTGGAGTGGATTTCATTGCTCCACAACATATTCTTAAAGCCTGACTTTGTATTACTTCTATCTTTTTTAATAATGTATTACATGCTGAACTATATACTATACTCCCATAATCAATAACAGACCTGATCATTGCTATATAAATTTGTTTTAAAGCTTTAGTGCTAGCTCCCCATTCATTTCCCCTTAAACATCTCATTATATTTATTACCTTTTTACATCTTTCTTCTATTTTGTTAATATTTTCCTTCCAAATTAATTTTTCATCAAATATAACCCCCAGATATCTAAAACTATGCACTTGCTCCAGTTTCTCCCTATATAAATTAAGTTCAATTTTTACATTCTTTTTCCTAGTAAACACCATACTTTTTGTTTTTTCCACTGAAAATTTAAACCCCCATTCATATGACCAATTTTCTACTTTTATTATTGTTTCTTGAATTTTTTTCTGCAAATATTTTATGTTTCTTCCCCTTTTCCATATTATTCCATCATCTGCAAACAATGCTTTCCCAATATCATGTCCTATATCATTAAAAACATCATTGATCATGATAGAGAAAAGAACTGGACTGATCACACTTCCTTGTGGAGTCCCGTTATCAACCTTATATCTCTTTGATGTTTTATCTCCTATTTTTACTTGAATATATCTATTAAGCAAAAAATCCTTTATCCAATTATATATTTTTCCTTCAAACCCTAATCTTTTTAATTTAATCAATAAACCCTCCTTCCACACCATGTCATATGCTTTCTCTATATCAAAATAAACTATAACTAAACTTTCTTTATTGTTTTGTGCTTTCCTGATTTCATTTTCCAAACTTACTATTGAATCCATAGTTCCTCTGCCTTTCCTAAATCCATTTTGGTACTTTATTATCATTTTTTTACTTTCTAAATAATAATTCAATCTATCTGTAATCATTCTTTCCATTAATTTCCCTAAATGAGATGTCAGTGCTATTGGCCTATAGTACTCTGGATTACTTGGATCTTTCCCGGGTTTAATTATTGGAATTATTATTGCCTCTTTCCAATTTTTTGGTAAATGACCTCTTTCCCAAACGTTATTATATATTCCTAATAATTTTGCCTTCATTTTATCCCCTAAATGCTTAAGCATCTCATAATTAATATTATCTTTGCCTGGTGATGTTATTTTAGTTCTCCCCATTGCACGCTCTAATTCAAATAAAGTAAATGGAATTTCTATTGTTGTTAGTCTTTTTCCTCCATCTAATTCCTCATAATTTTTCTTTTTAGACTCTTCTCTCCTTCTCCATCTATCTTCTGATAAATTAGCATTACTATTTATTTTAATAAATGTTTGAGCTAACATTTCTGCTTTCTCTTCATTTTTAATAGCTACATCTTCTCCTATTTTAATTACTGGATATTTAAACTCTCTATACACTCCTTTCATTTTTCTAATCATTCCCCAAACCTCACTTATTGATGTTGATCTTCCTATTTTACCACAAAAACCCCTCCAATTTTCCCGTTTAGCCCATTTAATAACTCTCCTTGCTTCAGCTTGTAACCTTTTATATTTTAATAAACTATCAAAATTATGTCTCTTTTTTAATTCTTTCATGCTTTTATTTCTTTCTTTAATTGCTTTTTCACAATGCTCATTCCACCAAGGAACATTCTTCTTTTTCATGGTTCCTTTACTTTTAGGAATAGTTAATTCTGCTGCTTCTATTATTACTTTCCTAAATGTTTGTTCCACTGTTTCTATATCTTCCTCCAAATTTATCTTACCCTGTTCTTTTTCACATATATTTCTAAATTTATACCAATTAGCTTTTTTAAATACCCATCTTCCTTCTCTTTTTTCCACACGTAATACTATATCCTCATAAATTTTTGTGAAAATTATATAATGATCACTCCCTAAATTATTTTCCTGAATGTCCCAATTACATTTTCCTGATATTTGATTTGATACCAGAGTGAGATCTAAAGCAGAACTTTTACCTGTATGTACATTAATCCTTGTCCCTCTACCATCATTTAAACATACTAAATTCATAGTATCTATGAATTCCTCAATGATCTCACCATTCTTATCTATTTTATTTCCCCCCCACAATGTGTTATGGGAATTGAAATCTCCACATAATACCACATGCTTATAATTACCTTCTAAAATTAATTTAAGATTATTAATATCTAATTTCTTGCATGGATTATAATAATTAACTATATATAACTTCATCTTATTTATATAAACTTCTATTCCTATATATTCTTCTTCTTTTCCTATTTTAATTATTCTATAATTCAGATTATTATTAATAAAAGTAGCACATCCTCCTCCAATACCATTTCCTCTATCACATCTAATTATTGTATATGGAAATAATTTAAATTCTAATTTCTTATTTAACCATGTTTCTTGAATACATATAATATCTGGTTTATCTACTAATTCATCTATATATCTTTTAAACTCTTGACCATTAGCTATCAAACTCCTAGCATTCCATTGTAAAATTAGTACCATTCACTAACCCACACCCCCCTCTTGGCTTGTATGAGCACTTAGATTATTCCTGATCTCCTCCCAAGACAACTCATTAATGTCCAAATGATTTACAGCTGCTTTTACTATGATTTGAATCCTTTCCGTTTTTGACTTTGTTTCCATTGTCGCATTTATTACTCCTGCTATGAATGTAACTAGTTTTTTCATATCTATCCACATTTTTCCTTCTCTCCCCATCCCTTGAGGAGACACTTGCGTTCTAGTTTCAGTTCGTTTCTCTGGAATCTTCCCCACCATTTTAGCTGCATCAGCATATGAGACTTTATTTTGGACTTTAGTTTGTTGTATTTCCATTTCTCTCCTCATCACTTGACAGCCTGCATAAGCTGCACTGTGATCCCCCCCACAATTACAACACTTTGGTTTTGTCCTATTTTTGCATTCTTCAAAACTATGTTGTTCTCCACACCTTGGGCATCTAATTTTTCCTTTACAAAAATTAGCTGTATGACCAAATCTCTGACATTTAAAGCATCGGACTGGTTTTGGAATGTACTCCCTTACAATGTATGACATGCATCCCAAAAATATTCTATATGGTAGAATATTTCCTTCAAATTCTATCAACACTGATTCAGTTTCTTTTTTTATTCCATTTCGGAATTCTGTAAATCTTTTTGCGTCTTTTACTTTTGCACCTTTTAAATTACTTTTTAATTCCTCAATTGTTACTTCAACAGGTATTCCCCAAATCACTCCTTTCGGTCCCTGTCCACTCATTCCCACCTTACTCATACTGATTACTTTATGTTTTCCCACATCTCTTAATTTACAAGCCTTCTCTCTCTGTTCCTCAGTCTTACACACTATTAACAGATTTCCATCTCTTAGGACTTTAGCTAACTTTATGTCACCAACCTGATTTTTTAAGATAGAAGTTAGCTTCACCGGATTCACTGTATTCACTCCATTTCCCTCACTGAATCTCAAAATGATTTTAAACTCTCTTTCCTCTTCATCTGTGCTTTCAATTAATGCAACCCTTCTCTGTTTTCTAGTTGTATCTTCATCTGAATTGTTTCCCCTCTTTCCTTTCATCGACTCCTGTCCAAAACTCATTTCCATACTGCTATCCTCACTCTCATAATCCCCCACTTCTCCCCACTCCTTCTCATTCACCACACAGCTGTGCCTACCCGCCGTTGTTTGTCCCTCTTTCCTTCTTGCCATTTCTTCCAAAGATAATCTTTTTCTTCTGACCATCAGAAAATTCCCAAGACTTTTATCTTTTCCATTCGTTTTCTGCTTATTTCCCGATGAATAACCTTTAACCATTCGCCAAAATCGACCTCTGTCCAGAACTGCTTCTTCTTCCGCCTCCACTTCTTCTTCCTCCTGTTGGAGCTTCCGCATAGCCTTGCCTTTATCATTGGTGTCCATCGCCCTGTAGGTATGGCAGGCCGATTGTGTATATACCTCTATACTCTTCATAGCGGCCATTTTTTCCGCCTCCTAGTTCTACTACACAGATCTACTTCTACGAGACACTCATTTGCTCACGCTACTTAAGTATTTTGCTACATTAGTTTAAAAATAAATTCTCACTACTAACACTTTTCCCCATCTAGAAGCACTTTTGTCTAACAAGTTGGAGCAAAAGTCCTACTACTCTAATCAGCACCCAGATGACAGGCTTGAATGCAGAAATAATAAAGCACACCCTTTTTGAATGTAAGAAATAAAATCGCTCAGAAAAAACCCCAATCGTTTTGAGATCTCGGTGCAACTGAGGAGACAAGTGGTGCTTTTTTTTTTGGATATTCTAATATGGCTCACCGTCCAGGGCACCATTTCATCAGCAAGGGGCATGAGCATTTGGAAAATAATAACTCTGGTGGTGGTTCTAGATCAGATTGACCAAGGAGCAACAGGTTGCAGAACCCTGATCTAGCAGATGAAAACTGTGATTCTACTAGTTTAGCTAAAGCTAAAGGTACAATTTTTAATTCATCGTGAAAGCAAAACTGTGAAAGTAAAAAATGAAATTTGTCCAAGAGACCAATTAGTTATGGTTTCTGTGCCAGCACACCATCGTAAGAAATTGATGTTGTGTTATCTCTTCAATACAGGGGAATCAGGGGATCAGTTCTGCAGGGCCCCTGTTGGCCCCTGTCTACAACCACCCATGTGTCCCTCACACAATAAACAACTTTACTATTACTCATTTGCATATTCAGCCAATGGGTAGTGAACACTTTCTGTGTTGTTAAACTTGAAGTGCTATAAGTAAATATAGTTGTATACTTTGGGTGGCTAATGACGCTGAACTTAGTATCTGATTTATTCACTTAATTTCCCTCTTTCTGAATTTAATTAAACTGAATTGAATTGATTTCTATTTGGCACTAGTCTAAATGGCATCATTAAAGATTGTTAAGAACTGACCTGCGCTATTCTATATTGAGTGGAGAACATTTAAAAGGAATCTTATAATTCATGATATTTATGTGTGGGTAATACATAGGGGGGAAAAACATTCTCAATGTTTGGGGATTTATTTTGTGCCTAAAATTGTGCCAATCATTTAAACCACAAAATATAGGCAAGTCATACCAGGACTGAATTAATCAACAATTATTCCAGCTTTTTTAGAGCACAATTTTGATTTGTGAAACGTTTACTTTGTTTGTGGAAAAACCAAAAAATGTGTCAGGCATAGAGGGAGATTGTCACCCAAGGTGCCATTCATGCATAAACCAAAAAGTTCCACTGATAAGTCAAAGTGACACTCTAGTCGCACAAAAATACCAACTTGTATGCTTTCTGATGCACCAGGTGACCACAAGACCAAAGTAGTCAACAACACGTACTAGCATGTTAACTGACACAAATTTTGTTTAAAGCTGCTACAGTATACTGAATCTGCCAAACAAGCTGGCTTAAAACATTTTTTTCATGCCTCTTAACAACCTTCTAACATGGTATAGCTATGAAAATTTTTGTGGAGATAAAAAAACAAACAAAAATAAGTAATTAAGTAGTTCGTTCGCATTTGTCTAAAAAGCTCAGCCATGTTATTGGCTGAGCTTTTTATATTTTATACATATTTATATTTTTTATTTCCATATGGCTCGGTCCGAAACCAACGATTGGACCATCTGGTTGTCTGTCTCACCGGACAAGCGCACTCCTGCGTTTACGTGGCTCCTCCACTCATTACACACTCACGCATTTTGCAACAAAACAACAATGGTGTGAGATTCTCCGCTCAATAATGTCAGAGAAGGAGAAACAGCCGGCTGCTACCATTTCAACTTTAGAAAAAACTACCAGAGTCCCAAAAAGAAAAACGCAATTTGAAGTCTTGGAAAACAAAAGACTGGTGACCAAACTGCGACTGGTGTTTTACGCTCTCTCTCGTTTACTGTGGCAATGCAAGTTCACATGTCAGGGGGGCGTGGCCTAGGGATGATTGCTGACTGGAGGGGTGAGAGTTCTGTGACTATTTATGATTTAAGCTAGCTTGTTCTGCAGATTCGGTATAGAAGCCATAATAGTCTACTAAAGACCATCATATGTTTACATAGTCAACTAGCACAACCTAGAAATACAACAAACTGGCTTGTAGTGCCTAGTTGACTAGGTGTAGCTTACCAGTTCACCAGAGAGAGCACATGAAATAAGCACGGGTTAACTGATTGACGTTTGTTTGGTTTCAGTATTTCTCTAGTATGACTAAAAAGCTTCATGAAGTCAACTAGTGCATTTTAAGCTTTACTAGTTGACTTTTTAGGTTTCATTAGTTGACTCTTGTACATCTAAGGATCATGAGCAAACAAGTGAGCAGAGTTTGTATTTAAAAGTTAGGATTTTGAACAACATGTCTTCAACTTTTATGACATAGTCATTCACTATAGTTTGGTCCAGTGGCCAACTAGTTCACCTACTATTTCGGACTTTAGTGCGCCCACGTCCCTTTGGCAAACTCATATGACTTATACTTTTACTATATGGACAAACTACAACTAGTTACAAGTGTAACAAGTAACTCTGTTTTTTAAAACTTGTGTGAGCAAACGTGTAACTAGTGGATGGTAGTCGCAAGCTAGTCAAGGACATTGAATATTTACAAAAAGAGCTTGCCCTATATGTAAGTCTACACAGCACATTCAGTGAGATTTGTTCTTATCCACTGAAAAGACAGGCAGTCCCAGAAACACTACTCACCACCAGGAGCCTACTGTAAGGTACTTAGAAAATGCTTCTTGGAGATAGATGCAAAGGTTCCTGGCATACGACATGGATGACATTTCATTAACACAACCTGAAAGTCTGCATCACCTCGGTGCAGACAAAAGACTTTACCTTATTAGGTAACCTGTTGCAGTCTGATCCAAAAGACAAGAGTTCCTATTTTACTTAATGATTCACTAAAGGAAAGCTTACCGTACCCTGTTGTTACAGCTGCAGTATGGATCTCCCTTTTTACTTCCCCTCTCTCTTCCTTTTGTTCTTTTTCCTCTTCTCGGTCCAGAATGAGTAAGAGCTTGGAGCTGGTATCTGTAACGCCAACTTCTCTTTCTCTCTTCCTCTCTCTGGCTTTTAGACCCTCCCCCTGTGCTTTTCGGTCTGGAAAAGGAATGACACCGTCCTCCCAAAACAAGTTTGTTCTTGTCTGACTTTTGTATTTCTGTGTAAACAGCACCCCTCTATCTCTCTGTCTCACTCTGTTTCTGTATATGTGTTCATAAACGGTCCAGTCAGACCCCCCTCCTTCTTCTCCAACTCCTCCCCTTTCTTGCTCTTCTCCTCCACCTCTCTCCTTTCTCTCTGGATTCTTGCAGCATTCTTCATTCAATGACATCAACCCGTTTACCTCTCCATGTAAGGTCAGGCTAGGGGAATGAGGGAGCTCGAAGAGGAGGAGATAATGGGGACTTGATTAGATACAGACTCAGAAAGCAGTCAGGGTTTAAAAAAAGGAGGTACAGGGGCTGAAGAAAGTATGTTCTACTCCGGCTGGATTGTGGAAAATATTTGTGCATTTATTGACTCTCAGAAAGCTTACCATCTTTTTTTGCATTTTGCTCCAGACCCCTCCTCTATGTGATCAATAACAACAAACTAATTGAAGGCATAAAACTGCATTTTATCCTTTACAGAGTCCTCCTCATAATAAGGATGTTGTAACCTTCAATCTGGTGCTAATGTTAGACACCACCCATCCTGTACGCTTGCCCTGTGTCTGGCTTTATGTCCTACTCAGACACACCTCACACCCTTTTCACTTATTTAGTCACCACCTTTGAGTGGTATCGCCTGTTAGAGGTGTAGTTGTTACTTGTTCATTGTGGGAAATCAGTTTTAACATGGTGAAGACTGAGCCTTCATTAACCCATCATTAGTTGTTTTTTTAGCCAACAAACACATTTTATGAGTTGAAATTGAATCAATTCTTAATATATGTATTTTATTCTGCATTTAGGGCTGACATTTTTGGTAGGATAAAAAAAAATTGCTTAAGCACTATAGTGCCTTGAAAAAACATTTATACTTCCACATTTTGTAACATGACAACCATGAATGTCCATGTTTATATACAGCTTCAAAACTTAGAATATTGTGGAAAAAGTTCAATATTTTTTTCACTCATTTCAACAATTGAAACCTGTATATAGATTATTTACACCTAGGGAGAAATGTTTCTACCCTTTTTTCTTGCAATTATGACTTTAAAATATTGAAAACATAAACGTAAAATTTAAGTATTATATAAGATGAAAATAGGATATTTTAGACAGAAATGTTAGGCTTTTGAAAAGTATGTTAAGTTCTCTTTACCCGATACTTGGTTGGTCCTTTTGCATGAATTACTGCATCAATGTGGCGGGGCAAGGATGCGATCAGGCTGTGGAAGACCAGGTTGCTTTGTAGAGGTCTTTAGGTCATCTGCATTATTGGGTCTGGTCTCTCTATTCTTTTATGTGACAATACCTCATAGATTCTCTATAGGGTTCAGGTCAGACATATTTGCTGGCCCAGTAATGGTAATTAAACCAGCTTTTGGTACCTTTGGCAGTGTGGACAGGTGCAGAGTCCTGATGGAAAATTAAATCACATCTCCATGAAGTTTGTCAGCAGAAATTTAAATTAAATTTCTTAAATTTAAAAATCTTAAATTTCCTGGTAGATGCTTGTGTTGACTGTGGACTTCAGAAAACCCAGTAGACCAGAACCAGCAGATGACATTACACCCCAAATCATCACTGACTTTGGAAACTTCACACTGGACTTTAAGTAATGTGGATTCTGTGCCTCAAGAGTGGAGTGTCTCTCCACTCTTGTTCTAGACTTTGCTAGCTTGATTTCCAAAGGAAATGCAAACTCTACTTTCATCTGAAAGAGGATTTTTGACTGCTAAGCAACAGGCTTTTAATGCACTAACTCCAGCCTCAGGCCACTCCTTATAAAGCTCCTCCAAATTCTTGAATGGATTTGTTTTTTTTAATGGATTTTGATTGACAATCCCCTCGAGGTTGTGGTTATCCCTTTCTCTGGGGCACCTTTTACTATCACACTTTTTTCGTTCCAATCAACTTTCCGTGTATATTGTTGGATGCAGCACTCTATGAACAACCAACTTTTTTGGCAATGACCTTTTGCAGCTTACCCTTCTTGTGAAGGGTGTCAATGACTGTCTTCTGGACATCTGTCAAGCTGTCGAGCTGTGGGTCTCTGCAGTTCCTCCAAAGTTACTATGGATGTCTTGGCTGCTTCTGTAGCCTGTTTCAAAAGACACACCGTGGCGGCATATCAGGGTAAAACTGCCACCACGGTGTGTCCTTTGAATGCGCCATGGTGGCAGTGGCAGTGGCCAGAAGTTGCTTCACAGGTGGGCCAAACAAAAAATGGGTGGGCCATATAAATATTGAAATTAAGTTTATTTGTAAGTTCCAATGTTCCTTCAACAGACATGTGTCTGCATACATCAGAAACTGACAGCACGTTTTAAACAAACAGCTAAGAACAAAGAGCACTCCACTTAGGATGTATTCAGACCAGAAAAGTCCTTTGGTTCACTTGTGTGGTCCGGACCAAAAGCAGACTTAATTTTTTTTTGTTTGGTGCGGTTCGCATTCACACTGTAGTTTTTGCAAGTGAACTATATTTTGTAAACACATCCACGTGTGTGACGATCGGTGCAGCCATTGGACAGCAATGACTAGGGCGGCACACAGAGCGCAGACCTGGAAATTGTGGTAAACATGGAAGTCCCACGTGCTGCATTCCTGCTCTGCATATCTGTGCAGTTATTGGAGCTGTCAAATCATATTGAGTGTCAAAAGCAGCTCATTAAACGCAGTTTTCACGACGCTCTGTTTCAAATTTCGGAACTGCTTCAGCGAATGCGGGCAGTAACCCGAATGAGACGATGTGCTCTGCGTGCCCTGACCCATAACATGTCGGCGGCACCGTGGCTAAACAGAAGACGGAGGATCAGGTGTGAACTTACCTTGCTACGGTGGCTTGTCAAGCCCAAAAAAGCAGATGTATCCTGGAGTTGGTTCGGATCGACTGGTTTGTATTCACACCTGAAGCAAACCGCACCAGAGTCCTTTTGGAAGCGGACCGAGACCACCTAAAAAAGTGGGTCTCGGTTCTCTGAGTCGCACCAGGATTCGTTTGTGTGTATTCACTCCTGCATAAAAAGGACCGGACCAGCATTCGAAACAAACCCTGGTCTGTTTGAAGTGGACCAAACAGTACATGTCTGAATACAGCCTTAGAATACAAAGTGTAAACATAACAACATGGCCACTGTCAGATACCCATACATTAAATAATATTTAGATTCCCTGAAGCGTTAATATTGAGGCAGCTTGCCCAGTAGACAGTAAAAGATTTAGAAGCTGTTAATCATGTTTCCGCCATCTTTGCTAACTAGGGATCATCTTGGCTCTGTGAGCTTAGCGATTGGTCAGCTTTTCCCAAAGGACTATGGCAAACATAGTAGAAATGTGCTTCAAAGAAACCTTCCTAAACTAACAGTTTTTTTAATGTGCATTCAGCCAATGACAGCAAGCAAAAATGTAAATGTCACCTCCAATCTTATTCTTTTATTTTATGATGACATTAAGTGACATCCCTCAAAAATTAAAACATAATTATTAAAATATATATATTATATTAAAATATAATTTGTTCTAATTCCATTTATTTGGGTGGGCCCTCATCCAAAGTGTGTGGACCTAGACCACCCCAGGCCCACCCATAGCTAAACCCCTGCGTGGCGGCATGGCGAGGTGAGAATATTGTGCCATTCATGTCACCAAGCTTGATAGTAATATGACTGCTACACCAGACTTGACGGCTCATGAATGACCAAAGGCTCCCTGATCCCTCCTCCGTTTTGCAGCAAAGTGGCGCAATTGTTTTTTGAAACAGGCTTCTGATTAATACTCTTCTTGTGTTGTTAGGATTGCTGTTGTGCCATACTCTTTCCATTCTCAGATAATGGACAGAAGAGAAATCCTTTAGGGACATCTGAGTAAACTGACCAACTGCAAACAGATGCCAAACTTTTCAGATTTTTAATTGTTTAAAAAAGAAGAAGTGGAAAACTGTGCTTTATTTTTCTTCCACTTCACAATTGTGTCGTACCTCATGCCTAACATATAATCTTAATAAAATACATTAGTGGGTATAACATTTTGAGAATGAGGCTGAGGAAATAAATCTGCAATCGAAGCCCACGTCATGATTTATGACTCATGTTGAGACACGGCAGAGCTGTGCTAGGTTACGAAAGTGTGGGTAAAATATGTGCTGAGCGCTGACAAGCCTCTGTTGTGTAACCTGTTGCTGCATGGGGTCATGTCTGCGAGCTGCAGGGAGTGGTCACCACCGGGGGTCTTTGATGGCCTATTGTGCCACAACAGGAATGTTTCCAGGTTCTTGCCGTTTTCATTTCCAGTCCACACATTCCACAGAAACTGTAGTAAGTTTGCAGCCAAGTATGGTCACGCTTATCTTGTCTGCGGTTTTTCAGGCCAGTGACATTGAATAATAAGTCTTTGTTTGTTGTTCTGGATTTTTCCACCTACTTTACTCGGTTGTTTTCTAATTCACAGGTGAGGGAAGTAAGCATTCTGCTCCTTGGGTTTCCACCTTGAAGTTCTGTGTGCTGCTCTGTGATTTAAGTACGGATCAAGCAGCGAGAAAGCACTTTTTAGGCTCTATAAAGGTAAAGAAAAAACAGGGGGCCATCAGATTCAGAGCCAGACATGCTGGAATGCAGCCAGGCCTTGGAATAAACAGTTCCCTCTCCCCTCCCTCGGTAACGTGCCACATTTTTGTCTCCTTCCATCCAAAAAGCCCTGCATTTTTTTCAGTTTCTCTCCTTGGTTTCCGAGTTTGTGTTCAAGGCTGTGCTTTTATTTCCAGCCTCTTGGCATAAATTATTGTCTTCTCACATTACCTCACCCCTTTATTCAACCAAGCAAATTATTTCTATTCAGTCCAGACACGCAGTCTTTAGATCTTTTTCGGTTTGTCTTTCAAAGGACATATTTGTTGTCTTGTCCCAGGAAAACTTGACTGACATTTGAATGCAAAGGAAATGTAACTGTATACACTGGTATAAATATCTTACAAATAAACAATGTCTTACTCCGTTCACAAAGTTTGTGTTTTATAATTAATTTTGAAGTTTTATTCTACACTCTCCCTCAGCGATGCTCTAGCAACTTTAGTTTAATTATTTATAAAAGCTAAATAGGAAAATGATATGGTTTGTAAAAGCAATGGCGATGTACAGGTGAATTAATATAAATAGAAATGTAGCTGCTCTATGAAGGCCTCAGAGAACATGAGTGAACAAGCAGTATCATAAAGACCAAGGAACAAAATTATAAAAGAATGTCCCCAATTTGTCACCAAAACCTGGAAAGAGCATTGCACAGCTGCAAACTTACCAAGACAATAGAAACTCTGAAGGAGCTGCAGAAGGCCACACCTCGGATAGAAGAATCTGTTGAAGCATATTCATCTGTAAGAATGGTCCAGAACTAAACCAAATTTGAATCAGTGGGAAGATTTTAAATTGATGTTTACAGTAACTTCCAATCTGACTAGGCTGGAAATACTTTTTTGCAAAGAAGAAAGAGTGAACATTTCAGGCTCAAAACGTCATGCGCTACTTTTTATTGAGCCATATTAAAAATACCACAGAAATGCAATAAAATGAGTGGTTGTAATGTAACAAAATGTTCAAGGAATATGAATATTTTTGCATTTTTAGACACAATTTAACCGCTTAAGTCACAAACAATCTGAATTATATTTGATTCTCCTAAACAGTGATTGTCATTTTTTTTTTCATAACATGCCACTGTTAGTTTTAGCTCAGTGGCTCATAACTGTTCCTTTAACAGTCAGCTGCAAAAGTGATTAATTGCACCCCTAATTATTTTCTTTCTTTCTCACGTTTTCAAATCAGAACTGCACCCACAGCAATTTGATGCTGCTCTGCTTTGCTTCTAAGCCGTAAAAAATATTCTCAATGAATATTAGATGCACTGGAAATCTGAAGTTAAGTGCCAGGAGAAAAAAAAGATGCAGTAAAAATTTGTTTCAGAAAAAGGAGGCTCAGGTTTAGCACAAAAAAAATATTAAAATAGGACAACTGTGTCGAACTTATGTTTGCACAAAGTACCGCAGCAATGTTGTGAACCTGTTCACATATATGGCAATAAAACCTTTCTGATTCTGACCTAATTGAGCAAGAAAACATAAGCATTATAATATATTCCTGCAATAAATACTGATTGTAAGTCTTTTAGGAACATCAGTTGTATTGCTCAATATTGAATCCCTACTTTGTTGACCATCAGGCATGTAATACAGGGGTTTTGAAGGATTTATCAGAACTATGAAAATAAAGGATAACCAGCTGTGGAGTTCTGAAAGGAAATCACAACAAATGAAAATCTACACATCTAATTCTGAAATCTCAGGAGGACTAAAAGCTAAAAGTGGGTAAGTTCCTAAACAGCCAGTTGGTGCATGATCAGAGGTGCTGAGAAGTTGTTTTTATGTCAGTAACCATTGACAACATACAGTTTCTTGAACATCTTTGACAAACAACAAGTAGTGCATAATTGTAAGGTGTCAGGAAAAGGATACATGGTTTTGAAGATTTTGTCAAACACAAATCTGAAAAGTGTGGCATGAATTTATTTCCAGCGCATACATTCATCTTTCTAAATAAAACCCAGTTCAACTAATTGTTTTTAGAAGTGTCTAAAACAGAAAATAGAGTTCACCCACAACCTCAGCTGTTCTGTGGAGTTGCAATGTAAACAGGCACTATTAAAATATTAATATCCAAGAATCCTCCTGATGATGGAAATCCGGAATTTTTTTTCATTTTTTAGCAGATTCATGTAATTTATTTGTGGACTTAAGACATTCTCATTTCGGTACCCAAACAATCCTGAAATTCTAATATCAATTACAAAGTCCAACTGGATATCCACCACCACCCTTGCCTAGGGGTGTAACTGTACACACAAATAACGGTTTGGTAAAATTTTGGTTATCTTCAATCAAGAGAAAAAAGTGTCCACTATAGAACTGAAAGGATATCTGGTTTGTATTTTCTTAATTAATAAAAAATAAGCAGGTATAGACAACAACCATCCATCCGCTGACTGGATGGATGGTCTTTGTTTAGATATTTTCTTTTATAGACTGTGCGGACATTTGAGAATTAAAAAAACTTTAAAACACTTTGGAATTGTTTTGACATTTAGACAATCCAGTGTACAAATTGTATTTTAGGTCGCTGCTATCAGGAAGTCCGCTCTGGTCAAAGGGACTACGACAGTACAAAGAAAGTGTGTGTATATATGCTGTGCAGCGTTTTAGACTTGTTGAATGCTGCAGACAGCTGGATTTAGACTTTAGCTGATTTTTCTCCTGTACCTGCAATCTTTACATTTAGCTTGACATTGTTTCGAGTACATAATTATGTGAAGTGCAAAGTGAGCTATGAACCTTATTGCTGTTGAAAAATGTATAAGCTGACATTTGCTTGGTCCACCTTTCTTTCTTTCTTTCTTTCTTTCTTTCTTTCTTTCTTTCTTTCTTTCTTTCTTTCTTTCTTTCTTTCTTTCTTTCTTTCTTTCTTTCTTTCTTTCTTTCTTTCTTTCTTTTTTTCTTTCTTTCTTTCTTTCTGCACTGTATCTTTATGAGAAACCATTAATGTTCCCAGATAGCAGAGTTTAGTGATACCTGGGAGTCCTCTCTGTTTTGTTTTGGTGTCACTTCTTCAAGTTTTGCTACAGAACGTTTCATTGTTTAGGTCACTTAGGTCAGCACATAAAAATTCTGCATGTGTTCAGGTATAAAACAATGCCATATTTGTTTGGAACATGTGTATACCAAACCAACAGGGCTGTACCAGATATTTTCGGGACTAATATGTGTACCGTTGCACACCGTCTCTTGCCGTAGTGCATCCGATATACAGGCTGGATAATACATTGTTTCAAATAGAGAGCCAAACCGTGCCTATATGTTGCATAGCTTCCTTTACCAATTGACAAAATGGTGCTTAGTCAGTTACTTTGCAGTGTCTTGAATCCAGAGTTAAGCTCTTCTTTTTGCCCAACTACTTCCACTATAAGGCATGTGTAAACCCTGCAATGCCCCTGTACCTCCAGGAGGTGTCAGGCTGACACACATCACAGTGCTGCACACAACCAGAGTGAAACTAAGCCGTCAGGGTAAGATTCCCCCACATTCTCTGACAGCAAGCAAACAAGCATCAGCCAGAAAGAGGAAACCTATTGATTTTGACACGGTACTAAAAAAAGGACAAACACGGTAGTTGAGGAGAGTGGACACATGAGAAGCAGCCTTGACTCTGAGGCATCATCAGCGGTGGTGGTGGTCTAAATGAGGAGGGCTGAGAGAGAGAGAGAATCTAGGGTAATTGCAAGAGAGGAGGAAAGAGAATTGTAAATAATAGACGACATTCAGGAACTCCTTGTATGCAGGGTTTTTCCCTTGGGTAACTGCAGTGCATAAAAATACACATAAACATGCAGACTGGATGCCCCTTAC
Source organism: Valencia hispanica (assembly GCA_963556495.2). NCBI lineage: Eukaryota > Metazoa > Chordata > Actinopteri > Cyprinodontiformes > Valenciidae > Valencia > Valencia hispanica. The sequence goes on from OY747710.1 coordinate 20,541,713, forward strand.
ACATAAATGTAAAGCTCCCAAGAAAATAAATCTGCTAGAGCACATAATATAGAGACTAATCCCGCACACCAACTAGCTGTATGCATCATTTCCCACTCCTGCTGGATAAAAAAAGCTCATTATCACATGAGAGGAGGGACAGCCTTTTGTCTTAATAGTATTTATCTCTCTCTCTTGTTTCTGCCTACCTCCTACAACGTTTCCCTCCTCAAAAACAAACATAGCAGGGAATCCCTCCCCATTCTTGCACTCCCCCTTTCATCCTTTTTCCACTCATTTTTCTGTTTTTCTCTCTTTTACTCCCCTGAATTTGCTTCATACATCAAATCCCTCGTCAAGTTGGCTACATGATAAACCAGTACTCTTTTTTTTCATTCTTTAATCCTCCCTCACACTAACATGACTCGGGCAGATTTGTAGCATGTGATTTCAATTACCAGAGACAGAAACACACTCCACCAGCAGTTGGCTTTAGCAGATTGCGAAATGAAGACAATGAGTTAAAGGAAGCAATGAACTGTGACCAACTAAAGAAGAAAATCACCTCTTTTACACCAGTTACGTCCATCTGTGCATGATTTGTAGAGCTTAGTAGGGCTTTATTAAATACATTAAAAGCCAAAGGTCATCATATTTTGGAGGCTGAAAATATTGAACAACATGGATAACCAAAACCAAAATAGATTATAGGCCTTTCCATTTTTTTAATAATGTAAATAACAAACTTTAAAAAGCACTTTAAAAAAATAAAATCAGTTTTTTTAGCCACACCTTTAAGACAGGATATACACTTATACATATGGGTCACAACCCAACGTTTGTAACGGCACTAGTTTAAAGCTTGTCGCTGTCATAGGCTGTAAACAGAGAATTAATTGTTTACCTTAAAAATATATTTTTTCAATGGTAATATGTTGATTAGATGTGTGGCTACTTATCAGTGACATACAAGGAGATTGTGGAGAACTGACTACAAAGGTCAAGGTCAAAGTCAAATTTGTTTATATAGCACATTTTAATCACCATACACTTACCAAAGTGATGTACCATAAAATGCAGAGATACTTCCAACTAAGCAAGGAAATATCACAATATGCATCAATTAATAAAAACAAAGCAAGCCATGAATTGCAATTATCTAAAAAAATTATTTTAGCTAGAACCAAAAGCCATGGAAAATAAGTGAATCTTGAACAGCAATTTAAAGTGTGTTCTGCCTCGGTTACCTCTCTGTTTTAACCAGTTCTTGGGCAGTCTGAGACCCTCAACCAGAGGTGTGGATATGAAGAAACTCTAGTCCATAGCACAAAGTCCATAAAAAACCCTTAAAAGTAAGTAATACATTTTTTTAAACGACCCAAAATCAAACAGGAAGCCAGTGAAGAAAGGATAGGACAGAAAACATATGATAACCCTTCTTAAAACCAGTTAAAAGATGACCTGTGGGATTCTGGACTCTATGCAGATAGAGGTCATCTTCAAAATGAGGGATAAACTCTGAGGATGGAAAGACAGGTTCTCTGTTGGAAACACGTTTGCCCCAGAATTATAAAACAATTGAAGTTTTATATTTAATGGAAGGGACAACCCAAATCTGAACAAAGAGGACACAGCACAGTTTATGCCACAGTTGGGACAGATGGCTTGAGCAATGAATCAACAGCCAAACCACTGAAGGAACCACTGACACTGTTGTGGGCCTAACATTTCTCAGGTAAGAAAATACTTTCTTTTACAGACGTTTTTATTATTTATGAGCCTCCTGTCAGTAGGGAAAGTTTGCTGATACCTATAAATCAATGAGCACTCCAAACAATACACCAGTACACTTCAACACAATAATTAGCCCCAGATTTGGGTGGGGTTTTTCTTGTGTATTAGCAAAATAAATGAGTTTCTGATTATAGCTATGATCTGATTAGATATCGGAATTTTAACTTCACATCGATTAATGCAAGTTTTGCTGGAGATCAAGGTGACTTGTTAGAGCCAAACAACATGTTTTGAAAACACTAACTGTAGATAGACTTGCAGAGGTTGAATGGGGACAGATGGTGTCCTCAGAATAAGGTTTTGACTTCTGGATTGCTGTAGAACGGTTTTACACTCAGAATAAAACACAGACTGATTATGTGGATAAAACTGAGAACTGCACAATAGCTGCACAGTTTGGTAATACAACGTTGGAAATTCTGGTGACACAGTTGTTGGGAGAAATGGGAACACTGACCCCGATATGGATTCAGAGTAACATTGCTGGTCTTGAATGCTGCCTGAACTTTATGAAGGAGTTGTTTATCCCCTAAATTAATAAATTACAGGTAGACTGGCCTCAAGACAGAGCACTTTTAAAGTCCTGGGTGGCATGCAATTTCTAGGTCTCTAAGCTACTGCACTCAAAAAACATGTCTCCTGACCTCCTCTTCCTTTCTGGATAAACAACAACATTTATCTTCATATTATGAACTCACATTTGAGCTAGAGTCTTTTCTTCTGGGTGGCCATTGTGTTATACAATGAGGCTCCAATCATTATTCCGTCACTATTTGACAATTCTCAGCTGCATTCTTCACTGGCTTGTGCTTGCTTTTACATATATTTCTCAGTTCTGTACATGGAAATGGATATAACTAATGTGAGCCACAAGCTTGAACACAACTAAAAAGAAAAGAAAATTCTAGAAATTCTAATACAACCCTTCAATCAATTTATTTAGGCAAGACACTTAAATAGCTTGAGAGAGACAGCCTTAACACTGTTATTCTGCAGTGTACCCAGCACCCAGGAGCTGATACACAGATAGTGACAGGTACAAGAAAAGCCACTGATAACAGAAATGATGTCTGTGTCTCTGAGATAACATTAAACAGAAGATGCTCCATTTTAATTCCGTTCAGCATCATTACTGCAGATATGAAAGCAACAGACGTGCCGACGGTAACATGATAGAAGTTGTATATGTTGTTTTGAAAGGCTGTTTCATGCCACAGAATTTGCTTTGTTTGTGTGTGAGTGTGTGTGAATGTGTGTAAGTGTTAGGAAGCAGATGACGAAGACGGTGAGAGGCAGCCGTCCTTTTGAACGGTCGATGTATCAAGAGGGAGATTAGTGTCAAGAATCTCTTCCCCTTTGTATTTGACCTTGTCTCGCATTGGCAGGCCGTGTCATAAATCAAACATGTTGTCACACATGGATTGTGTTGCAAGCATTTGAGTGTGTATGTTTGACAAGGCTGCAGCTGACCATTATTGTCATCATTGCTCCAGTAAGGCAGAAATGCTCTGTGAAGGTATGTTTTCAGGGCACTGGGTTGATTGTTGTGCTTTTGTCAGCAGGTTCAGGAGGGAACTTCTAGGCTGAAATTTATGACAGAAATGTGGCATGGCTTTGTAAAGGTGTTCATTTTGAAATTATAATCCTATTTCACAGCAAGAACTGAACAAGAGTTAAAAGAAGAAATACACTGCTTTTCAAAATAATTAATAAATCTTTGTAAAAGATAGCTCAAACTCAGATTGGAAGCAGAGATCTACAAGTCTTGTTACAGATTCTCATTTGGGTTTAAGTCTGGACTTTGTCTAGGCCATTCTAACATCTGAATATTCTTTGATCTAAACCATTCCTTTGTAGCTTTTACTGTATGTGAAGTTGTTGTCCTGCAGTAAGATGAACTTCCACCCCAGTCCAAAGTCTTTTGAAGCTTCTATCAGGTTGTTTTCAGGTATTGCCCTGCATTTGGCTGATTTCATCTTCTGATTCCTTTTAAAGAGTTTCTCTGTTGGTGCTAAAGACAAGCATCCCCACAGCAATATGCTACCATCAACATGTCCGCATGTGGGGGTGGTGTGTCAAACTCATTTTTTGTTTTGTTTTGTTTTTATGAGAGTGTTTCTTCACTAATGTTCTCTAACAAACCTCTGTGGCATTCACAGAACAGCTGGATATATGCTGGTGGACTCTGTTTACTAATGAGTGTAATTGCGGATGTCAATTGCATTAGATTTTATTTAAAGGTAAGAGAGTAAAGGGGGTGAATACTCAGAGGTACCCAGTTCAAATCTTGCTCCCTCCCTTCACTGCGATAATTGGGGAGGTTACGTCAGGAAGGGCATTCAGCGAGAAAATCATCTGCCAAGTCCATCTACATGCAGCTGTAGAGTGGGAGAGACTGCTGTGTGGAGGAAGGTGCCGAAAAGACAAAAAAAAGTAAAGGGGGTCAAAAGAAATGCACCCCAAAGAATTTTTTTTTGTAAAAAGACACGCATGTATTTTTGTCCTTTCAATTCACAACTATGCACTATTTTGTTTTGATTACATAATATCCTAACAGACTACACAAGTGTTTCTCAAACTTTTTTTATCATTCCCCACTTTGGACAAAGGAGTATACACAAGCCCCCCATGCTTTTATCGCCCCAACAGAATGGTGACCACGGCTGATTTTTACAGTGTTTTATTTATTTAAATAGCCGAGTTAGTCTACAAGTTTTTAAGGGTATAGATTAGTTGGAAAAAGGGGTTGCGCACTGGTATAAAACCGGCTCAGAAATAGTAGTTGCTACATCTAGAACTTCAGCACACAGTTGGAGAAAATAAAAGTTGTAGTTTTATCAAATTTACAAAGCTTTCAAAAGTACAAAATAAAAATAAATAAATAAAATAAATAAAGAACAAGATACTCATCCCTGTATTTCCTCCATGGTTGACCGTGTGACTTCTCTGACTCTGAAACGTTCCCTGATCTTTTTAGATATTTGTACATTTTGTAGATGGAATCACTGATAATGCGGCTATTCAGCTTGTTTTGTTCTGCTGCGATATATTCTGACGTCAAACTCCCAGCCTGATGTTCCAGGTCCCGGTTCTGTTTACAATGATGATCACAATTGCTAATTTATTTGAGTGTGTTTAATTTTGTGAGAGGGGGGAGCTGGTTGATTTAATTTACAGTGCAGTGAAACATTCACAATGACAGAATCTAGGGGGGAAAAAAACTATTTAAATCCCATTGATGTCACGCCCCACCTGCAATACCTCTGCGCCCCACCAGTGGGGCTCGCCCCATAGTTTGAGAAACACTGGACTACACTGAGATCTGTTGTTATAATATGACAAGATGTGAAAAACCTCAAGGGGTGTAGATACTTTTCCTAGTCACTGTGTGTCGCTTACCTAAATTAAAACAATAGACAAAATGGAACAAACACATTGACTTAAGATGGCGACAGAAGCTTGCAGATGCATTGCTGCATCTAGTGAACTGAAAAAAGAAAGCACATGTCAACTGGCACTGAGAGTACCAAACAGAACTGAAACCAGAACATGAATCTGAACAGAGACATAGCACAAAAATAAACCCAATGCTACAGATTAGCTCATCTGTATTGGATAAAAGATTTAGCAACCAGTTGTTTGTCATTCCTAATTTCCGTGGACATGAGGCTGCATCAATAATAAGACACAGCCTGAATTTGATTGTGTTATTGTATATTCTCTGATTGCGATGGCATGTGAAGAAATAACACAGCAGCCTGATATCCAGGGGAAAAGATGTTGCAGAATCTATAGCTGTTCTTTTTTGGATGCTTCAATTCCTCTTTTCAGAAGCTAGCAGAGAGAGGATTCTATTTATGAAGGAGGGTGAGATCTTTAATGATATTATGAGCTTTGTTCAACCGGTATGTGATGCAAATTTACATTAATCTTTCCCGGTTTTCATAAACAAAACAACTCATTGTTAGTTTGTTTGCTTTTTGATCAAATTATTCATTTTCTGCTGTCAATGTTTTTGGATGTATTCATAGTTTTTATATTGGAGAGACATTTACAAAAGTCAGGACATGGATCACATAATTATATAACTTAAAAAACCCTCTTCTTTAGGCATTAAGGATGCTGTGCTTATAAATTAGTTTCCATCACGAAGTATGTCTTGCTCTGACTTAATCATTAAGTAAATAAATTGTTGTTTTGGTTTACATATTCAAAATAATCCAATGTAATGCTAAAGAAAAAAGAAAACTTCACATGATACATATGCTTAAAATTAATATATTTTAAATAATTTTTCACTTTATGACAACATATTTTTAGGATTTGTATGTGACTGGGGCTCCACAGTGGCACAGTTGGTAGTACTGTTGCCTTGCAGCAAGAAGATTCTGGTTTCAAATCTTTCTGCCTAATTCGGCAACTTTCTGAGTTTGCATGTTCTCCCTGTGCATACGTGTGTTCTCTCCAGGTACTCTGGCTTCCTCCCAAAGACATGACGGTGACCTTAATTGATCTCTCCAAATTGTCCATAGCTGTGTGCAAGAGTGTGCATGAATGGTGGTTTGTCATGTGTGTTCCTATGTTGCCCTGTGATGAACTGGTGACCTGTCCAGGGTGTACTCTGTCTCTCACCCAATGCCTGCTGGAGATAGGCACCGGTTCTCTGTGACCCTGCAAGGATAAGCGGGTTTGGATGGATGGATGGATGGATGGATGGAGACAGCCAGAGTTGAAAAACCTAATAGAAGCAGTAAAAGAAAACTGTGGCAGCGGTTCTCTTTCTAGCAAGATGTCAACCCTAAACAGCCAGAGCTACAAAGAGACAGTTTAGATTAAAACGCATTTAGATGTTAGAATAACCCAGTCAAAAGCCAGACTTAATTTCCATGATAATCTTTGACAAGACTTCAAAATTGATTTTTGTTAATGGTCTTGATCCAATCTGACTTGGTCTGAGCAACTTTACAAAGATGAATGAGAGGAAATTGTAGGCTCCAGTGTGATTTTCTAACACATAAAACCTCAATAAACTACATTAAATTATTTGACAAAATATTTAAAAAAAAACAATTCAAGGGGTATGAATACCTTTTCAATGCACTGCATGTGCACTTTTCTTGACAAGTAGAACAACAGGAAGATCGGATGAAAACACCAGAATGTTACCATGAAGCATTTGTAACCACAACTGAGTGAAAAGACAGTGACTCACTTAAATGACTTCGAGCCCATCAGACACTGACTGGCTCAGAATCATGGGCAGATGGACAGAGAATAGAGTTAAAGAGTAAAGCAAGGGCTAATAACACAATTGTCAGTTTGTCAGCAACAATTACACCTATCAGTGAAGTACTTGTGAAGTATATATATATATATATATATGATGATATCCAGATGAAGCCAAAAGAAGGATGCCCACTTTCATCTAATTTGTATCTAAATTTCCCCAAAGTGACTCTCCCTTTATCTGTCAGTTGCCTCCGTCCATTCTGGAGTGTTAATTTATGTTACACACCTCTCCCGCCACATGACTTCACTGTTCTCTGCATTCCTTCCCATCAGATCAGTTCCCCCACTCCCAATCTGCCAATGTCTTCTGCTCTTCCTCCCAGCTGTCCTGGTCTTTCTCCTCTCCCTCATCGCTGCCAACTTTAATCAACAAAACATGACAGACTTGACCACACATGCAAACACCCACATCCAACCTTAGTATACTGTGTATCTCAAGTTAAAACACCCTGTTAAAATGCCAGGTTAGAGAGATGTAAAAGATGAGAGCAGATAGATAGATAGATAGATAGATAGATAGATAGATAGATAGATAGATAGATAGATAGATAGATAGATAGATAGATAGATAGATAGATAGATAGATAGATAGATAGATAGATAGATAGATAGATAGATAGATAGATAGATAGATAGATAGATAGATAGATAGATAGATAGATAGATAGATAGATAGATAGATGTGTTTGGCAGCATCGCTTCTGTCAGTGTGCCCTAGGGCAGCTGTGGCTACAACGTAGCTTGCCATCACCAGTGGGTGAATGTCTGAATGTAATGTGAAGCGCTTTGGGCTTCTCAAGGACTAAATAAAGCGCTATACAAGTACAGACCATTTACCATTTAATCAGATGAAACAACTGGATGAAATTTTACATGGTGTCTTCGGAAAAAAAACTGAGCTGTCCTTGCGTCCATCAGTAATGTAAAGAGATTTCTATATATAAAAAAAGGACGACAATCAGGTAATTGACAATTTATCCTTGTGCTTATTGTGCATTTATTTTTTATCCTTTAAAGGTGGAGGAAGGGAGGGCCTCTTCAGACTCACTCTTAGACAGAAATGAGGAATCTGGTCCTGCAGACAAGCAGGCGCATCCAGCACCTCTTCCTTGAAAATCAGTTTACGGATAAATCTCCTTGTGGGGGTATGTTTTCCAGGAAAGAGCTGAAGATCTCAGAGGGTTGAACTGGAAGTGAATGTAATTCCCAGAACATCTAAGGAGCACACAAGGAGTTAACAAAAGATAATCGCTGAATCCTTAATACCATGCAGGTGATTACCAGATTAGGTTTACGGTTCATTACCGTCACAAAAACATGACATTTTAACAAGGGATTGATACACTTTTGCCAGCCACAGTATCTTCTGCCCCTTTTTCACTGTCCAGACTGTGCCTGCAGCTTTCTGGCTCGTGTTAATTTGTAATCAGCAAGAGAGGAGAAATGACTAGAAAGACAAGAGAGGGAATGACAAAAGTCGGGATAATGGAAAATGTTATGTGTGGTTGCCTTGATATAAGTCAAATAAAGGAAGAGGGGTGTAAAGGTTGAAGAAGCAGCAGAAAAGAAATGAAGAGATACCCCAAAGTGAGAGATAGGAGCAGAGATGACTCAGATGACAATAAAAGAGACTGCATCAGTCTGACTGTAAAGGAGAATCCTATGCTGTTTTTTTTTTTTTGCATCATTGCGTGTAGTTTTATCGCGTGGGGATGTGGGAGGCAGGGATGGGGGTGGAGAGGGTGGAGGGGGTGGAGTGGGTAGAGACAGCCGCTGCGGTGCATTGTCAGGCTGAGCGCACGCAGGAGAGGGAGACAGAGAGAGAATCCCCCATTTTAGCTCAACAATATTACAGCAGTGCAGCGATATCTACAACAATGGCAGTCTGGCACTCTCAGCACTGTGCTATCGATCCAAGCAGTGGAAACCCAATACATGCACACGTTCCCTGATTTTTTTTCTTTGATTTTTTTTCTCTTTGCATGTAGTTCTCAGATGAAATTGAAAAACTGCAGAAATTCTCACCGAACACGCTCACTGGTGCAGGTAGGAAATTGTTAGGGATTTTGATGGCAAAACATTTGTGAAAATCTCACGTGACATGTGTGTTTTAAATCATTGTAATTATGTCTTGCACCCTTAATTTAGTCTCAATCTGACCCCCCTCAGGCACACTTGACTTACAAACTGGATCTCCTCTAAGAAACCGCACTGGAGACGGAGAGCACGAGTGAGGGAGAGATCGAGCAAGCGCAAGAGGAGGGGAGAGAGACAGAGAGAGCATAGCAGAGGAAAAGGAGGAAAAAACAGAGGAGGAGGAGGAGGAGGAAGAAGAAGAAGAAGAATCAGAGAGAAGGAGAGAGTCGCAGGAGGAAGGAGGAGGAGAATGCTCGGCGTCTGGGCAACACTTCCACGCTTGTGTCCAGGGCCTTTGTGAATACACCATGGGATGCATCGGCTCCAGGAGACTGAGTAAGCAGCACCGCTCTTCTTTCCTCTCTCTTACTGCGGGATAGAATAGATGTGTGGCCGGGGTGATGATGGGGAGGAGGAGGAGAGAGAGGAGACAGAGGGGGGTCCTGCAGAAGCATGCAGGGGGTTCTGCGTGCCTTTTTTAATTGTTGGTGTGTGTGTGTGTGTTTGTGTGTGTGAGTGAGAGAGAGAGAGGGAGAGCTGCTTGTTTTGGAAAGCTGTGCCCATGGAAGCAGTGCACACAGCATACTGACGATATTTATTAAAATCTGTGTGTTTGGGAGTGTGTGTGACCGGGTGCATCCCTGCATCTCTGTGCCTCCCCCCTCTTCCCTGCCTCCATCCCCACTCAACCCTTGATTTATGATGCTGTTTGGCAGTACGTATATGTGTGAGTAGGAAGCACCGGACGGAAAGCAGAGAAAGGCGAGCGGAATGCTGTGATAGTGCTTATTTATAGATAGCCATGGCTTGGAGGGAAGGAAAAAAGAGAAACGGGACAATGCAACGACAGTGTTTGTTGTTATTTATGCAAATAATAGGGAAGGATGAGGAGGAGGTAAAGAAAAGAGAGGCAGGCGTGCAGGGAGGAGGGGAGAGGAGACAGGCGGATGGCGATGTAGGAGAGGTGGAAGAGGGAGGGGCAAATGCATGCAGGGGAGGGCGTGTGGTGCTGAGCGGAGTTTTCAGGTGAGGACAGTCCTGGACAAACCCACGTTAAGTACATCAAAGCAACAACAAGGCTGCTGCTAAGAGAGGATGGAGTGTGAAGATATCATTGCAGGTAAACATTCAATGTTTACATGCAAATGGTTCCCATATGGTGCACTTCCACGTCCATCATAAGTGTGAAACCTGAATCACAGTCAAAAAGGGAAAAAAATCCCCCTGCTGTTAAAAACTAATGTGTCATAAATATACTTACAATGGGTTCATTGTGAGAGTGGCACACACATATTTATATATGGCATATATATATATATTTAATTGAACAATGAAGGGAGTGAGTATTGTGTAAATATTGAGTACAAGAACAAAAGCTGCAGAGAGGTATAGATAGGCAAAGAAATATTTCAAATCTGCCATCACTAATAATATCAACTGATTTATTCCTGATTGATTGCCTACTATAAGGTTTCTCATAACCAAAGTATCAAACAAGAGGCATCTCATCATAAACGCAAACAGCTCTCCCAAGACTAAACATATTGCACTGTTACAGTTATATTTCTAAACTTCTGAATATTCCAATGAGCACCACTGAAGCCTTAATATTTCACCATAAACCAGCAAGAACAAGGTGCTCCTTGCAAAATGTCTTACAGAGGTCAAAAGAAATAACAGGAGAGGTTTTCATTTCTCCAAGGACCCCTCACTGAGCTTTAAAAATACTTGCAATTTGCAGGTACAGTTTTTCCTTGAAAATAATAGATAATGCACTCAACCACAATGGCTTCTATGTGCATTCACTGCGCAAGACTTCACTGCTCAAGAAAAAGCATGTTGAAGCTCATATAAAGTTTGCTGCAGATGATTTTGGACAAGTCAATGAAATGCTGGATCAGATCAGAGCAAAATTTGATTATTTGGATGTCACTCTACACACCATGTTTGGAGGAAGAATGGTACTGCACATCACTTCTCAAACCTATTCTCAATAATGAGGTTTAAAAGTGAGAGTATCATGGTGTTTGTCAGCATATGGTACTGGCTGATTTAACTGCAGGAAGGATGATTAGAGAAATGTACCAGGGCTCTTTAGATAAGAATCTGCTAAATGAAACAAGAGTGGCAAGAAAATGATCTCAAACATGCAGCACAGGAAGCTTTCAATTGGAGAAGGAAAATAAATTTGCTGAAACATCACAGTCAATGACCCTAATTAAATCTGGAAGAAATACAATGGAAATACCTGAAAAGAAGCCCAAGAACACTTAAAAAATGGAAGACAGGTTGTGTGGAACAATAGGTCAAAATCTGATCAATCAGAGTCATTGCTTTCTCAATTCAGGAGACACCTTAAGGTTGTCATAACCAAAAAGTGCGTTTTTATATGTGTTTAAGAAATGTAATTAGACGTCTTCAATACTCCTTCCATGCCATTCCACTGCATTACACAAAACTTAATTCATGACCTTGTTGGATTTCTTTGTATGTTTGAATTACTTGAGTTGTTTCTAAAATGTTTCGTGGCCTTAGTGTCTGTAGCCATAACATAATATGTATAATATTCTATGTGTATAGTAAGAAAACCGTTTGTGTGATCAATACTTATTGTCCCCAATGTATTTACAGGAATAAAACACACCAATCAGCATTTATGTCAGGACTAGGTTATAGATGGTGGGGTTTATTTATTCATTTTTAACTTAATGTGAATTTTTGATAAAGAGGATCTTAAAAATAACCAGAATTTGCAAGTTCAGAAAACAGTGAGAGGACTACATGACACAGTTAGGAAACCAGGTGTGAACTGAATACAGCAAAAACAGCAGAAAATAATAAATAAATGAATAAAAACCATCACAGCAGCCTGGGCTGTCCAGAAAGCTTTATGTGGCGCCTTTCAAAGGACAGAAGGAGAATGGGATCCTCTATCAAAACACAGTGAATCCAGCTGCAGGAAATAATGTGACTGAAAGACACTTTTAAATATGTACCGGTTGTTTGGGACAGAAGATGTTCACAATGTTTGTTTTTATGGGTTAGTGACAATTTGCAATTGCTGCATTCTTCCAGAACATCATCCCATTGTGTCTGTGCAACTGCACGTTTTGTATCCCTCAGTTTTCAATAAATATTCCAAGCATTGTAATGCACCACAGCGTAACATGAATATGTAAACAAACAGCACTTAAGAGAACAACGATCCGCCGTTTTCAAGCCGCTTAGGGCCCTGATTCCCCTGTGAAGTAGCGGAATCAGCAGCAGTCATGCCAGTCTACAGGCGTGGCTGTGTTTATCCTGAGTGAGAATGGCTTTAGTACGCTCTATTGATTGGCCTTCTCAACTGCAGTCCACGCTGCCAAGCCGAGATCAACAGGACGAGCAGCGTGTCTCTGTGTCGGAGCATAAAGCCCTGATGTGTCTGTATGTCTGTCCAACTCCATCATACCATGCACTGTGTGTTCAGAATTTGTAAATGTCTGTCGTAGTAACAGGAACCCCCACAACAGCATGGGAAGCTTTAAACCAGTAGGCAACAAATTACATGACTTACCTACAGGTAATAAGATACATCAGTTACCCATAACTTTATGACCATCTTCAGAGAAACTAAGTAACTCTGCTTATTTTGGACCAACACAGTGACCTACTATGAAAACCTGCATTTAAGTGTTTATATAATTTAAGATAGTGGCTTCTAAACCTTTTATAACCAATACCATCTTAGTAAAAACATAATTGTTTACAGGCTGTACACTGGTACAGTTGGTAGCACTGGTGCCTTGCAGCAAGAACATCCTGGGTCCCAGCCTGGGGTCTTTCTCCATTGAGATTGCATGTTCTCCCTGTGCATGCATGGGTTCCCTCCAGGTACTCCAGCTTCCTCCCACATTCCAAAAAACACGACTGATAGGTTGATTGGTCTCTCTAAATGACCCTTAGGTATGAGTGTACGTGTGCATGGTTGTTTGTCTTGTGTCTCTCAGGGAGTTCTTGAAATCTTCCCCTCTCTACTTTCTATTCTTGTACGGCTTACATTTACCACTGCTCTAGCATACAGTATCCCTGCCTGTATAATAGTGGCACCATCAGAGCAGGCACCTTCAAAAACACTCTAGAGACACTAAAGTCTAAACTTTCTCAAAAGTTCTCCAAACTTCCCAGATACCAATCTAAAGAGATTCAGTTACATCTCCAGGAATGTCCTGCAAGCTTTACATGCTTTTGTGCTGTAACATGCCTTCTTCAAAGGAATGTGTCACCTCAACAACCTCCAGTCAAATCCCACAAAGCCGATCCTTAAGCTGTAAATACTGGCTTTTGAAGAAGGAAATCATCTCATACTTGCAGGAAATTGTGCCCCAAGAACCAGGAATGAATAAATGCTGCTACCACACCTGGACACCCAGTGTTTTTTGACCATGCCTTGAATGCTGAGAGGTTTTAGGCTCCCAAGAAGGGGCAGTTTAAGATAAGGTTGCTGAATAAGACCTGGACATGAAGGTTGGGGTCAGTTGTTTAATTTAAAGTTTATTATGTCTTTTTTGGATTTACACAACAAATAGCCGTCTTTAAAGGTAACACACTGGCTGTCGGCTAAATTGAATAAAACTTGGTGGAGAAAATGAAACAATTGGGTCACATCCATCCATTATCCATGTTGATAAGTGTTTACAATGAAGCTATTTTCTTTTTTTTTTGCTGTTTTGTCCAGTGCATGAAGCAGTCTACATCAATGTATCACAAGGTAAAGGCCTTGAAATGCAGCACACTGGAGCTGCATGTTTTTCATACACTCGTCCGATCGATACAATAATTACCACCTTTTATTTATGAAGCATGAAAACTGTATTACATTGATTATGCTTGTATCTGTCAGATTACCTTCCTGCAGGTGAACACAGCAGCAGTTTAACACTGTCTCAAAAACGTAACAATGATTGCATTTCTGAGATCTGGAACCGTTAATTCTATTAGCAATCGTTGTGCCAAAAAGCTCCACATCAGAAGCTTTTTCTCTTTTCCTGCTTATTGGCGCTACTCCTGTGACTGCTTGAAAAAATCATTGTTAAATTTGGTGTACTGGGTGCAGCATGACAGTAACTATGGCTGTTTAGGCTGCAGAGTTGATATCATACATGTGAACGAGGGGAAATGTTTGCAGAGTCCTATAAGTGGAACATTTTCTGTCCTCATCTTCCTGTTTAGAAATGCACAAATTCTGTTAAAGAAACTGAACACGTAGCTAATCACAGAGGAAAGTCTCTTAGTTATTTGTACATAGAACAGAGGTTTAAATGAGTCTGTGAAGACTGAGTTCAAATACCTGAAAAAAGAGGTGCTTAAAACAGATTCAAGCTTAGAAACACTTTTAAAAAATTACAACAAGACATGTGGCTTCTCCTGGTTCTGTTCATACTAAAATCTACATTAATACAAATATTTGTCATTAGATTTTCCAGACATATTATTGCTTAATTCAGCCAAAGTTCTTTAATACATAAGATTTAAGACATTTTTTTTCTTGCTCTTTAAAATATGGAAGGAAATCAGAATTGTAATTATGCTCATCCACATTACTTACAGTAACTATTTTCATCCTGAGTCTGTTTGCTCATGTGTATTCATGTGTTGATGCATGGACCAGCGAATGACCTCTACTTTACATCTCTCTTGGGACAGCCCACTTGCTGATATATTTATGCTGCATGTGGGTGTGAATCTAGCAAAAGCATCTCTGCTGCTTTAACAGCTTCTACCATTGCTCTACTATTTTTTTTGTCACAGCGTTTTTAGGAGAGGGATTCCCTGCCATTAAATTAAGAAGCAAACACACACTTTTGCCATCTCAGACACTCAACCTGGTGTACAGCATTTACCATTTCCGAGTCCCCCTGTAAACTGGCGAAGCTGATATAGGCGTAGGCTAATTGACAGGCTTCTCTCCAGATTGGAAAAGCCTTGTGAGAAAGAGTGCGCTGAGGCTAAATGACACAGAGATGTGGTACCCCAGGAGTGAGGCTGGACCCGATGACCCTTAGAGCATGTCAGCATGTGTGTACGTGCGTTCGAACGCTGCTCAAGGACTCCAGGAGATGCATTCTGCTGCCCTCTAACTAGAGACCACTGTATGTGGGGGGGGGGGGGGATGGATCAAAATGCATGTGGTTGTGAGAGGACTGTACATACCCTTGCATGTATCATTTTGTGCTTCAGATCAGAAATGAGAGGCTTGTGTGTGGGCGCACGATGGCAGGTGTTCTGTAAACACTGTGACTCAGCCTCTGAGTGAGTTATGAAATTCGAAACATAATGCTGTCAAGTAGAAATTTCATCTCTACTATTTGATCTGTGTGTAAAAGCATTGTGTGTGTGTGTAGTTATATGCATTTGTGAAGCTTCTGTGTGTGGCCAGCACTTATTGTTTCTGGAATATCTGTAACCACTAACCACTTTACAACCGATTAAAAAATGCTTTAGTTCTCATTGATGGGAAATCTCTTTCTGAATAATAAAGAGCAAAAAACTTTGCACATCTACGGACAGAAACTTTTAGTCTTTTTTCTTTGGAAAATTGCTCAGTCTCAGTCGTATTTATAAATAGCTTCAGTGAACATCAATTTTCTAGTCTTGCCATAGACTCTTAAATGAATTTTGTTCTGGACCTTTAACTAGCCCATTGACTGTATGTTTAGAGTCATTGTCTTGCTGGAAGGTGAACCTCCACCCCAGTCTCAAGGCTTGTGATGATATAGTCCATGATAGCTTCTGAATCTGACAGGCCTTCTTTTCCTCTATGAGCCAATATTGGGGGTGTGCTATTATTTTCCTGGAGGGTCACATAAGCAACTGTGACTGTTAGTTAGGTTTGAGGTTACTGGCTGAACAAACACTTGTTGAGTGAACAAGCTCTCAAACAGTTCATTTAAATCTAGTGGCTGTAATTCTTGAGAACAAGCCTGAAGCTGTTTTTTTGTTTTTCTTTACAATCGTAGCATCAGCTATTTAAATTTAGCTTCATAAACTCACATCTTACTCCGTGTACTCCATGCAGAGCCTGCCTACAGTTGTTGCAAGAGGAGTTGGTTACGTTGGAAAAGAAAGATGCCACCTTCACAATAAAAGTCGGTTTTCCAAAATAAAAGCAGCATATTGGAATTATGGCAAATAATGCATGTTTGATTTTCAGTTTTCATGCGCATCAGCTGAGGGCATCTTAAGGGGTGGATGTGACCCAGATTTGCTCAGGTCTGAGGTTAATCTAGCTCCCTTCACCTCTAGGCAGCCCCCCCCGTTGAAAACCATGTTTTATTGTGTGTGTGCATGCATGTATGTATTCTAAGCACTATAATTTGGGTTTTATTTGACCAGTGCAGCTTTTTTCAGGTGTTAGATATGTCCCCTATATCAGTGGTCCCCAACTATGTTCACATGGCCACTGTCCTGCAAGTTTTGGATGTTTCCCCACTCCAGCACAACTGATTCAAATGATTGCATAACCTTCTTAGCATGCCTCCAATTTCTGCAGAAGCCTGTTAATCCTCCAGTCATTGAAGCCAGGTGTGCAGCAGCAAGGAAACACCTAAAGCATGCAGGACAGTGGGCCATGTGGACCAGGGTTTTAGACCTCTGCCCTATATGACTTTTATCGAATTGGAAATGGGATTGGCTATGGTTTTTTTCAACAATGGAAATCTTCTTGCCACCTGCTTTGTGGAGTGCACAAGTAATAGTTGTCTTGTCAACAGATTCTCCAACCTGAGCTGTATCTCCGCAGCTCCTACAGAGCTTCCATGGGCCTCTTGCCTTATTCTCTAATTAATGCTGTCTTTACCTGGCCTGTCAGTTTAGGTGGATGCCAATACGTTTATAAAGTTTGGAGAAGGGATTTGTATAGCATAAGAACTGCAATTTATCACAATGATGCTAAATTTTGAATGATGCTTGCAACCCCCAGCAACTGACAGCATATTTTGAATTGTTACTGTTTGACCTTTTTTTTCACTTTTTAATTCATGAGAGGATTAGTAATTATCAATATATTTGAGAAAAAAAAGATTTAATGCAATTATTGTTTGCTGTAAAGTGGTGTAGTTTCTTTGGTAGCCCATTAGACGATGGGTGACTTTTATTTTTAGAGCAATGTTTACATTTGCTTAGTTCTCTGACTGCATGCACCAACAAATGAATGATCAAAAGGACTGTAATGCATATTTGAATCATTTTTATTGTCACTTTAACCCTTATTGCAACAAATACCACAACATATAGTAATACAATTCAAAGTCTATCTTGCCTGCTGTCAAGGCTCTGTATATTTATCAGGAATGTCATGATGTTGCACAGGCTGTAGGTCTTCCTTCATCATGCTGCAGTACTGAATACCTGAATCAGGATTGCTGCTCTGGAACACGTAAATGTCTGGTGGTCTCATGTCGTGTTTGAGTGGCTTAGTAAATGCATACTGGTTTTTCTGAGTGGACTGTGTCTTGAGCCCCTTTTAGCTCAGTTTCTTCCACCAAACTCCTCCAACCATCTGGGCTTTGGACCTCAGCTGTGTTTTCGCTGAACTCTGTACATCACTAAGTCAGCATCTGCACACGGAGCTGTAAGAGGGCTACTATCCAAAGCCAGTGCTCCGCCGTGGCAACCAGCCTTGCTGCAGCTGTCACGGTAAACAAACACCAAGCACAGCCCCCTGGTTTCTTGCTGTTGTTGCTGCAGGGCACTTGGAGTAAAAATGACTGATGAAGCTCAAATGTTTCTCACTTCAGCGGGAGCCGTCACAGTACTACAGCTGGAGCTGGAGTTGACAGTGCAGACGACGAACATCCCTTTGTTCGTTATGGACCTTCACATTGCTCCCTCATTTTTCTTTTCCTCTCCCTCGCTCCTTCTTTCCGCCTGAGCTAAGTCCGGCTCCCCATGGCCGTAGGGGGTATCCAGCTTTGTGCTGCTGTATCTGCGGGGGAGGAGGGAGCACGCACCATGGGAAGGAGAGCTAGCTTAGGGCTGCAGTCATGTGCTCGCTTGTTGTTTCCTCAAGGAGGGATCCTGGCTGCCTCCTCTGAAGCAGAATAACACTTACTGTGCGGCTTAGAGCATCACCTGGCCATAGGCACAAACACAGAGGAGGCTTCAAATATCTCCTGAAATGATGAGTAATATTTACTGCTGGTCACCAGATTCAGCTTTGTATTCATAACCCTTGAACTTGATCACATTTTGTCACAATGCAAACTCAAACTTCAGTGTTTTATAAATGATACATTTATTTTAATTTAATAAATGATACATATATTAAAATGTGACACAGACCAAGGTGTGAGTATTTGTGATATGAAAAAAAAAATAGCTTTCTATTTTTTTTTAAAGATTGCAACTATATTGACTGTGTGGTGTGCTACTACATTCAATATTTTGTAGAGTCATCTTTAGCTACACCTCTCTGTTTCTCAGGATCAGTCAGATTGGATGGAGAGCATCTGTGAACATTATTTTCCAAGTCTTTACACAGTTTTTCAGTGGGATTTACTGTAGGTCTGCTTAAATGCATGTCATTCCATTATACTGTATCTATTGCTGTTTGTTTAGGGTTGTTGACCTGCTGGGAGGTGAACCTACACCCCAGTCTCAAGTTCTCTAGCCTCTACCAGAATTTCTTTCAGGATTGTATTGTTTTTAGGTCCGTTCATCCTCTCCTTAAGTCTGACCAGCTTAAATGCCGAAGAAAAACGTCCCCAGAGCAAGATGTTGCACCACTATGTTTCAAGTCAGAAGGATGAGTTCAGGGTGATGTGTGCCACACATTGCATGTTGCATGTAGAGCAAAAATTAAAATCTGGGTCACATTTAACCAGAGCACCTTCTTTCACATGTTTGCTGTGTTCCCTATATGGCTTGAAACAAACTGCATATGGGATTTTCTACAGCTTTCTTTCAATAATGACTTTCGTCTTGCTACTCATCTATAGTGACTAAATTCATTGATTGCACAACTAATTGTTGCTCCTCCAGAGTTACTGTTAGCCTTTTGTCTGCCTTTCCGAATAACACTCTCCTTGGTTGGTCTAATTTAGAAGAGATGGGAATGTCTTGGTTAATTTGCTGTTGCGCCATATGCTTTCTATTTTCAAATTATGGATTGAACAAAGCTCTGTGAGATTTCCCTCTGATTTAAACTTCTCCACAACTTTATCTCTGACTTGTTCTAGTGTGTCACAGGGTCTTCATGGAGCTGCTTCTTTACTAATATTCTCTAAGTGGGTGCTTTTCAGCCCAAGTCCTCAAGGCACACTGTCCTGCAAGTTTTAGATGTTTCCCTGCTTTGCCACACATGCAATTGATGGCTGATTTATAGGCTTTTGCTGAACTGCAATCATCTGAATCAGGTGTGTTAAGGTAGGGGAACATTAAAAACCTGTTAGGCAATGTGCCTTGAGGTTTAGGGTTGGGAAACACTGCTCTAAAGAACATCTGAAGTCATAGAACAGTTAGAATAATGCTTAAAATCCTATTACTACTTACTAATTATTTGAGTTATGCAGGATGTTTGTTGCACTGGATTTTACTTAATTTTTTTATTAAACATAATACAATAAATTTTACAAACCATGTATTATTTTCTTCCACTTTGCAATAAATGTCAATTTCCCAGTCTATCTCATAAATCCCTCATAAAATACATTTAAGTTTGAGAGAAAAATGTTTAAGGGGCATACATTTCTTTTCAAACCGCATAGCTTGTTCCAACAGAAGTCCCTTAATGTGACTGTCAGCAAAGCTAAAACTGAAAGATGCTAGAAAATGAGTGTTGTTAATGCGGTACACTGTGATGATTCAGTATCACGGCTGAATGACTTCTCAGTAGCTTTGTGCTCTGCTGCAGTTCAGAGAAGTCTTAGGCCATGTTGTGATTTATGTGCAGAGAGAGTGATTGCTAATTTGCTAATTGGCTGAATGAGGCTGATGGATGGAGGGAGGAGAGAGGCTGTGAAAACTCGAGAAGAAGACAGAAACAGGAGGAGGGAGGGAGTGGTGTGAGTGCATAATTAGACGATTTGTTGCTGGCAGCTACATGCATGTGGACGTGTATGTTGAGTTTGTGTTTGCAGGGCAGAATTGTAACCCAGATGGGTAAAAAATCTAGGACACTCTCCCTCTGCCTCGGCTGCAAATAATGTACATGCTATACAGTTGTGGTCAGAGGTTTATATACACTCATCATAGGCATGAATGCCATTTTATTTTTATTCTTTGAATGCATTTGAATTGTTCTCTTTGGGATGGTCATACATCTAATAAATCTGTCGTCCTTTTCTATAATCAAGAATGGTTCAAAATTATACATGCAGGCTTAGATATATACATACACAGAAACTACTAGTTTGTTAAATGGCAAGTACCCCTGCAGCACACACTATATTCTTTTAATTTGTGGGTTTTTCTGGCATAAATCCGGATTTCAGACATAATCCACAAATTTTCAAGTCAGGACTTTGGGAGGCATGTTCAAGAAACTTAATGTCAGCCTGCTTTATCCATTCCAAGACTCGTCTTGATCCTTGTTTGTGATTACCTTCATGTTGGACTATCACCATCTGTTTACAAGTTCAGTACAGTGATAGTACAGTGACAGTTCATAGTGAAGAAAGCTTTACAGGACCTTGAGGGGAGAGGGTCCCGATGAAGAGAGATGCTGCAGCTCAGAACTCAGTTTGCAGCTGCACTCTTTCTGGAAAATACGTTTTGTGGTCTATTAAGACAAAGATTTAGCTATTTCGCTATTCTGACAAGAAGAATGCTAAGAGGAGTCCAGAGAATTTAACAGACTGTCAAGCTTTGTGGTGTAGCATCATACTGTGGGACTGCTATTTCTATCAATGGTACTGTTGCAAAAAAACTGAGGACTTTTGTCTTAAACTTGCATCAAAATTTGCATTGGATTATGTAAATCCTAAATATCCAACCAGAATCAAGCCTGAAGCCTATAGTTGGCAACTAAAACAGACATGTAACCCTATTTGAGATTGAGTGTGTGTATACAGTATGTTTGAGTCTGTCTTTATAATTTTAACCAGTTGTGGATTGGAGAAAACTTATAACGAATTTAAGCTTGTGCACTCACATTACATTGTTGTGTTATTATCATTCCACCCAGAAAGAGGAACGGTTAAAAAAGGCTCCCAATTAACCGTAGAGTCTTGCTCACGGATGAAATATCTATAGCTTTCACTTTTCTTTGCACTGTTTTTCTGTTTAATTAATAGCAGCCAATAAATAACCCGCTCACATTACAAGCTAATAGTCAAACATGTATCTAATTCTTCAGAGGGCACGCAAAGTTCATGCCTATTTGTGGCTCTTGAGAGTAAATTTGTTCATTAACACTGTGATGTAAAGGGATGTCTAATATTTTACCAATTTTACTTTTAGGAACACTGTTTCTACTAATGTATTTCATTTACAGTGCTTTGGCACATGTTATGTTATTAAATCATTAAATAATACTTATAAACAATCTCCAGAAAAGCTCAAATCCTCACAGCAGGAAATATTAAAGATTTAATAATTATTATAACAGATGTTACTCTAATAAAACTGTGATAAACCACAGTCTTCCTAAAGAGGCGGACATAGATGTTGGAAATAATGGGACATTTTGTAAAGTGTCCTTTAGGATTAAGTGGGATTGAACTTCATGAAGTATGAATCAGAGGCTTTAATTGCTGCTGGATTAGTTGATTTTTTTTTTAAGAACTCCCAGTGAGTTGATTAAAACTATCATCTTTAGAAAAGTACAGTCGATATATTCACAGAGACAAAATCTTTGTGTACCTTTTGTAAATGTATCCTGAGGTAAATTTGGGAAGCAAAGAGAGAACTGGGTCAATGGAAACTGGGTTGAACAAAACAGTAAAACAAAATTCTATCTTCTTTGATCCGAATGAAAAATCCAGATTCAAAGTTATTTAAGAAGAAACTCCAATGCTGCAGCACATGTGCAAATGTGACAAAGTGGTCATATTTGTAGTTTGACAGCCCTTTTCTCACAGAAGTGAGGACAAGGATTTCTGGAATGAAATCTGTCCCCCGTCACTTGCCCTTGCAGTTATCTGATGTGACTGAGTGGAGTTCAGAGGGAAGGCTAATATCCGAGAGCCCAACAGAGACGGAGCACAGCTGATGTTTCTGAATCACTGGGTCAGTGGGTCATAGACATCACTGGACATCCACAGATCCAACGACTCAGTGCGACTCTCAGAGCTCCTGAGAATTTGCTCGCGATTGCCAATTGCAGCTGTGTGAAACATGACTGGCTTAGAAGCACACGTGCAAAACGAGAGACCTGCAGAGTGCTGATGCAGGAGAGAGCCCCTCTGAGAGTTACACGCACACAGAGAACAGACCCTCTGATACAGAAGAGCACCTAGAGACTAAGGCTGTGTTTAAACTCCATCAAGAGCACAGACTCTCTAATTAAACCAATGTTTTAATTAGGATTTGGACAGCCGAATGAGAAGGGATAATAACGTTCATTTATCCAGCAGAGAGCGTGAATTTCAAATGAGTCATGTAAATGTACAACTAAGTGATTCATTTGAGAATAATCTGTCAATAAATTATATAGACAGTTGTTCGGGAAAATACATCAATGTACAAGAATGTAAACAAAATTTGTTTGTAAACCGATCCTGGTTTGCTCATGTTTACAATATATCCTAATTTGAAAACTGAAGCAGAAGAAGTTAGAATCTGATGACTTACTGTACATTAAACTAGTGGATTCATTATTTATTTAATCCCATTAGATCAATATCATCATACATTTAATGAAGCAAGGAGATTCTGCATTAGGGCTACATGGTATCAGGAATACTTGTAATATGCAAAAGTGTTGATGAATGTGATGATGCAGGTTTCCTATTCAGTTTTGAACAGCTGCCAAAGAGGTTTTGTTTTCGCCAGGGTCTGTTTGTTTGTCTGTCTGTCTGTCTGTCTGTCTGTCTGTCTGTTAGTTAGCAACATAACTCAAAATGTTAGTGGTGGATTTTGATGAAAGTTTCAGGAAATGTCTGCAATGGGACCAGGAACAAGTTTTTATTATTTGGGGGTGATCAGAAAACCGCCATTACTAAAGAAACAATTTTTGTTATTAACTACTGAACTAATAATGATATCCATGTGAATCCAGCAGCTAAAGGTATGTTTTCTGAGCTGCCTTGGTGGAGGTTTGCATCTCAGAGTGGTTTACTAGTTAAAGTATACTATCTTCTTTTAAGTTTAGAAAAGGATTTTCTAGACTTCTTTCCTGTATTTAAGTGTCTAAAGGACAAAAATCTAATATTGCTTGATAGATGAAGTGGTTTTCAAATTCAGGCTGTGCTAAACCTGTGGTCCTAAAACAAGGTCAAAATGCCAAACTTTGCAATAAAGCTTTTTATTTTTGAAACCTAAAAAAGGTATCAACTAGTGCTTTAGAGAATCTGTATGGATTGTAGACGACCTGTCAGGGTGTACATCGCCTCCAGTCACCAGCACCCTTGCAAAACCCCAGGAATAAGCAGGTACAGAACATGGATTTATGTAAGATCATTATACAAGTATAAAAATTACAGATTTAGCAATAAATCTGACCTAAGTCAGTCCAAATGCCAAAGAAGGTGGGAAATGGCCCTACACAATTCTCTGAAAATGAGATGTCTCCTGCTGGAGTGTGTTGTTTCATGATTTTTGGAGCCTACATATCTTATACGCAGGCTCCACAAATAATAGGACAATTCAATCAGCTCGAGGTAAATATTTTATTCTCAGATGTCCAGAATCTAGAAGTTTGAATTTGGAAATGAAAAATATGTAGGAACCCCTGATATGAGTTGAGATAAATTAACAAATACTTAACTAAACTGTGTTAATGCCTTTCTGGTTTGCGATAATTGCAAACATATCTCCAGATAGTGCATAGTCTATCCAGTTGCCAGAAAAAAAGATATTCCTTATATCCTCCCAACAACATGGTAAATGGCCTGTACTTGTATAGTGCTTTATTTAGTCCCTGAGGACCCCAAAGCGCTTCACACTACATTCAGTCATTCACTCACTGGTGATGGAAAGCAACATTGTAGCCACAGCTGCCCTGGGGCACACTGACAGAAGCGAGGCTGCCGGACACTGGCGCCACCGGGCCATCTGACCACCACCAGTAGGGAGAAGGGTGAAGTGTCTTGCCCAAGGACACAACGACTGAGACAGATGGAGCGGGGGCTCTAACTGGCAACTCTCCGGTTACAAGACGAACTCCTCACTCCTGAGCCACATTCGCCCGGTGTTGCCCCAACAACATGGTGTTATTAAAAATATACTTGTAGCTACAGCTACTGAATTGTTTATACAAAATGTATTTTTTTAAGCACTAAGGCAAATCGCTTGATGATTGAAACTAAGTAGAAAATAGACAGGAAATAAAAATAAACCCAATTAAATAAAACACAAACACTAATTTCATGCTACTGGTCAAGGGAAAGAGAAAAATATTTCCTAAACCTGAGATAACTACCAAAAATATAATCTAAGTTGATTAAAGGATCAATTTTCAACAAAAATGTACTGATCTTCCAAGAGTTCAAAGAAAAATGCCTAATTGTGAATATATCTAATATTAATTTCAGGAACTTAAAGTTTTAAAACTGCCTAGGCATCTAAATTTCACCGAGGCAGAACAGGAAAAAATAGTACCTGCTGTGTGTTAGAAAAGGCTGCTTACTTTTTGAACCTCCCTGTGCTTCTGCACCTTGGTTTTTCCTCCTCAGTTACTCTTCTCAGCTGCAGGGATAGTCATTTTTGGCTCCAAAAGTGGTTTATTTTGCCAATAAAGGCAAGTATTGCTGGCCCCTACTGGTGCAGGCTTTAGGGGTCTTCACTTTAAATTCATAACTTGTTGACACACTGGAAGAAACTCACTTAGGTAGGCTAAATAGGTCCACTCCCCACAGGAAAAACCTAACAAAGTAACTTCATGCAAAAATTGAACCAACGTTGAAAAGCATATGATATATTATGCCAAATTTGGCACGGCCTAGTTCTGACTCTGCCAGCAAAAAACTTCTGATTGGGTCTGTTGTTGTTTTTTAAAGTCCCAGCACTAAGCTGCTCACCTGTAGCAGGC
Organism: Valencia hispanica; assembly: GCA_963556495.2. Taxonomy (NCBI): domain Eukaryota; kingdom Metazoa; phylum Chordata; class Actinopteri; order Cyprinodontiformes; family Valenciidae; genus Valencia; species Valencia hispanica. The sequence goes on from OY747710.1 coordinate 20,567,079, forward strand.
AGCTTACGGAGGAAAGAGTCGTCATGAAAGCCTAATCAGCCAATCGTAACACATCCAACAAAGTCATCCTCCTTAGTCTTGAATTAAATTAAAAACTATTTGGAATTTGGAAAGCTCAATCATATATGGTACAGTGACGTGACGTCTTATGAGCATAAGACTTCAGGGTCATAAACGTGTTCCTATGCTGACGTTCTGGAAACCCTCAGCATGGGATAAGAGGTTGTTCTGGCTAACAGTTAGCCACTAACTATAAGATTCATAAGATTCCAGCAAGGACTTTTTGAAGGGCCTTGGTGAAACCAGTTCTTGTGGGTGAAAGGTCAGATCTGGTGAGTTTGTGTACCTACAGAAATATAAACTACTTGAGCCAGTGTTCTCAGACATCTGTCATGGTGGCTGGTAGGAACCTGCTGTTAGATCTACTTAAAAGTCCTTGGAGAATGGTCACAATAGAGAGAAAGGCTGCAGCACAATAGTAATTCTAAGAAAGCAGAATAAAACAATTTATACAACTGCAAAAAACTGAAAGGAATCTCGGCAGAAAACTCAGTGGAGGCTGATTTGTTTTAGTCATGCCAGTTTGATTTATTTATGACTCGCTTATTACCAACAGTGTAGCAAAACAGAGTTAAAGAGGGGTGGGGAGGCAGACCCTTATTTATCAATTGATAACTGTGGGGAAGGAGAATGTATTCCCAGTCAAATTTAAATATGAACAAGAATTCGGCCTAAATGGCTTAATACCAGGCCTGGCACCATGGGCAGGGCCGGCCATTCAGGTATCGGCCCGCCCAAGACAGATTACAACGCCCTAAGTTCCAACCATCGCAATGTATTGACTCTGGCCCACACTCCATATCAGTCGGTGGTGATAATGCTCCAATTTGTTGTTTGCAGGTCGCTGATAAACACAAAGAAGAAAAAGTGTACTGTGTTGTTAGGCTAACGGCAGGCTAACGGTAGTTCTGATGAAAACTATGTGAGAAATACACACAAAGAAGGGAATTGTCAAGGTTTTGAGCGGCAGATGATGTTGGATTTTGGACATAAGACTTGTTGTGAAGTACCTAGTTTAAAGGAGGACATTACTGGACCGTTGTGGATGTAAAAATACAGTTTTTGTTTGAGATGGCTCTGTTCTGGGTTTTTAAGGGTGGCTTAAAATGGTAGGTTGTCATTTATTCGCTTTCTGTGTGGCTTGACAAAACCACTCAGAAGAAATATATAAAAAAATATATAATTGAAAAATATAATTTATTGGCATACATCATTTTAATCACAGGCAGGATTTAAACTTAAAGGAAGTTTTTTTTTACCTCGGGTGGGTCGTGGATAAGGATTTTTTATTTCTTTTTCCATAATTATCTCAAACTTTCAGGCTCCGAGGCGACCTATATTTAGAAGCACTGAGGTTAGGTGGCCTTCCTTTTAAAGAAGAAGAGAGCTACTGACGTCTGGTAGCAGCTAACAAACAATATCAAAATAGTTGACCGCAGAATCCAGCGCTGCAGCGAGAGGTACTAAACACCCGCAGCTGTAGCCCCACCAGTAGCGCTTACAAAGATCTTCTATAAAGGAAGATACCTCACTGAAGTACACAAGCATACACATAGTGGGACAGTGGGTCAACCGCAGATGCTTTGGGAGTACAAAAACAAATGTTCTGTCCACCGATCTAGAACAGACTGGCCGGGAAAATTCCAGAACCTCCCTCTGGCCAGCCCCTGAGAGAATCCCAGCTTTCAAATGAGGTATAATATGAATATGCACATAAAGCCATGGCGCTGCCCCAGCTAAATTGCCCTGGCGCCGGGTCTGCTTAATACTCTGGACATATTTTTCTTTTTTTCTAAACAAAAATGATGCCGAAATAGTGACGTCATTGAGTTTATTAGAATGGATTTTTCTGATTTTATGTGAAAGGAGGAAAATTGCCATTAGTAAATATATTGTATTAAATGCTCTCGTCCTACAATGAAAAATCTGTCAATTCATTGGGTAAATTATACTAAGGAGTTAATGAATCTATCAATGATAAAGTGGTAAATACTTCATAAACCATCAACAGCTTTATTTATTGATTGACAGAGGGGTTAAAATTGACCAGTACCCTCTTTATAAGCATCAGTGTATGAAAAGGCTCTCATAGCTGCGTTGTAACTGCCTTTTAAAAGATTTATTAAGTGTTAGCAGCATAATTAATAACAGAATTTAAACTTATATAAGTCAGTATGATATCTATGGGCTTAACTTAAAGTACATGGTAAGTATCATATAGGCACCCTGTAGGAAACCCATATGTATCCATCAAGTGCTCAGAAGTAGCAGGAGGCTATGGTCTGCAGCTTGTAGGTACCTGTAGAGGTATCTGTTGAATGTGATGAGTGTACCTTGTAAACACCTGGGAAATTTCAGGCTGTAACATGAGAATCTGTATTGTGGCTATGGATATGTGGGAACATTGTGCACTGACATGTGTTTCTTTTGTAAAATGACTTTTATTATAAAATTGGCATTTGCAAAAAAGTGAAATGTGCAAACAAGATTTTTGGGCACCATTTAATAAAAAGCTGACAATTTGGGTTGTTATATTACAGATAAATACTGAATAATATTTTCTTCTTTTTTGTCTCCTTCTCTAATGCATTCACAGCGGCAGATGGCGTGCCAGTCCAAAAGGATGGGGAGCAAGTAAGTCCTCAGCTTTCCTTCTCACTTTGTCGCTTTGTTGACTCCTTTCACTGTGGATTGTTGCTTCTCCACTTGAGGAACCAACATGGCTACAAACTATTTTACTAGCTTCTACATGATGATAAATCCACCAGCTCACCTGTGCTCATGCTGTTGGTTTAGAAATTTCAGTTCCTCAACTTTCACTGCTTTTCCCTATCAAAGATGGGGTGTCGTATATTGAAGAATCAGCAACCGCTGGTTTTGAAGTTAAGAAGTCTGATGCTTGTCACCCGTCTGACTCTGCAAAAAAAGGTGTTTCATATAAGAACAGCAGAGGCATCACCCTCCCTCCTTCTCCAACTTTTACACATCACCATTGCTTTGTATTCTTTTCTCTCCCCTCTCCTCTTAACACTGATCCCATGAGACAGGACATCCGAGAGGAAACCATTTTGGACTAAAGTGTAGAGACCTCTACTTTGCCACCAAATGCTCTGTGGACTGATTGCATCATTTATTAATGTGTTGTGTCCCAGAATGCCCTTCGGAAAGAAAAAGCAGCTGCATGCACGTACACATTCACACACACGTTGACAGAATGGTCAGCTATTGGAAAAGAACATTGGCAAAGCTGCTTCAAGAGGCACAGCTCTACCACTCAAGTGTGTTAAATCTCTCATCACTTCTACTCCTGTGAAAGGGAGGGAGGAGAGACAGTCAGTGAGAAAGAGAGGGAGGGAGTGGGAGGAAAGAATAGAATTACAAGAAAAGCATGAATTACACAGGAGGGGGTTCATATCGAATAATAACAAATGCCGGGATACTCGCTGCATCCAGTTGATGGACACAACTCCAGTTAGTGAACTCAGCTTGCGCTACTGACAAAAAATTTAATCAACTTTTGTCATTAAAATTTCAATTACTTTAACTTTTATACACCAAACTCAGGTACAGGGGCCTTGAGCTTTTTTACATTTTGTCATGTTGCAATCACAAACTGCAATGTCAGTCACTTTTCTAATCCTGATGCGGAATTTCTTACCAGCGCAGATCTAACATCCACTTGTGCTCCCAGCACAATTACCACCTAATCAGTGGTTTCTTTCTGGGCAGATGTTGCAGCATTCTTTGTAGTGGATATGTCAAGGTTTTTAAAGACTAGTCCGTATGCAAACACGTTCAGGGCAGAGTGCTGCGGTGCCGCTGGTACCCGTTTCAAGATGGAAAAAAACATCAATTAAATTTCATGGCTCTGGCTGAAGTTTCTTTACTGCAGGTGAAAAAATATTTATGTAATACTTTTGTTTGTTTAAGACTCCCAAAGAGAATCGTGTTGATATATTGTGTTTGTGGAGAGAACATGCCAGGATATTCCCCCAACTTTGCACTGGCAACAGAATGTTCCCGCTATCCTGCGCAACCAGAGAGATTTTTCTGCGACTGAATTTGCAATTCAGAAACGGAGAGCGCAGATAAAGCCATGGACTGTGGACAATATTTTGTTTCTGGACAGAGATATCTGCATTAAATAAATTTCAGCTGTACAGTGTTACAAAGAAATAAAAGGGACATGATTCATTGTAATACAATTTATAATCAATTGGGGATTGTGTTATTTTCCGTCTTTGATCAGTTTTTTTAAAACTGTAATGGAAAAATGTAATGGCCGTTGTTAGCAGGGCTCCTACGGTGCAGCAGGAAAATCGAGTGTGAAAATGAAGCAGGACATCACACATAAGTTCACTTTCTGAAGGGCGGCTCAACCACTCCACTACTCCATCAGTAGTGCATTCACAAAAAGAAACACCATCTGAAGAGTGTTTGTGTGATGAGCTTTTGCCGTTACTTTATTATGACGCAACCTCTATTCATCATTACAATAATCAGAAACACCTGTGGACACGCAAACTAACAGTCGTCCTTCATTTTGAAAGTTTACAATTCACGTCACTGACCACGTCATTATCAACTTTACGCACAGAGTTTAGGAAACTGAATCAATCAAAAAAGATTCTAATGAGAGCATCTGAGCATCATCATCTCAGACTTGGATACTCAATGCAATGCTATCCAGGAACTGACAGCACCTTGGAGATTTATGGATGCTTCAGAGCGCTTAGCAGCAGCGGACACAGACCAGCATATTATCCACTGATCCAGAAGGAGAGCATGCTGTGGATTTCCTCCTACTGAGGCAATAAGGAAAGTCCCTGTTGAGAAAGAAGTGGAGCTTGTTATTCCAGTCTGCAGTGTGCGACTGGAGCAGATTCATCCTCCGATACGCACAAGCAGGTGCGCAATTCACGTCCATAGACCATGAGAAAGTTGTGAGACTGCAGCTAAAATGTTCATATTTAGTACATGTTATCATCTGCTCCATGTGTGATGGCACGATGGAGATTCTTTGTTCAGACTGAATATTAACTAAAATGAATGAAGAATGAAATAATATTGAATGTTTCAGATTTTCTCAAAGTTTAAAAAACTGTCAAAGACAGAAAATAACGGGATCCTTGATTTAATGTAAATTATAGTAGAATTAATTATTTGTCTTTTACTGCTTTGGAATATTCCACCTGCGGGTAGCCGCCCCATTGCAGGACTCTGAACTGTTAATAAAAGTTTCCCCGCACAGAATGGCAAGGGTTGTTATTATTGCGCATATAGCCAACATTGCTCTTTGTGATGATGATTCTTGCAGGTCAACAGCCTAATGATGTTTTTCAGTGCCTTTTGAAAAATAAAAAAAACCACATAAGCTTATGGCTTTCAACTTTTATTGATTGAATAAAGATACGATTTTCAACACCTGTTTATACACTGCAGTCCATATTGTAATGAAACCTGAAATGGATGAAAAATTATAGGCAATATCAATAATTAATAATAATTGTCCCCAGCTATTTTTAAACCACACTCAAGTTTATGGTTATTGTCCCAAGCAGTTTTAAAAACAAACTGACGCCCGTGTCTAGTTGTATATTCGGGATTGTTATCCTGCTGAAAGTTACGCCTCCATCAATCTTTTGCAGCCTCTAACAGGTTTTCTTCCAGAATTGCCCTGTATTTATCTCAATCTATCTTGTCATTAAATCTGACCAGCCTCCCAGGCCTTGCTAATGGAAAGCATCCCCTCAACATGATGCTACCAACACCATGTTTCACTATCAGGATGGTGGGATGTACAGTGTTCTTTGACTCATAGCCTTTTGCATCTAGGTCAAAGATTTGTACTGTGGTTTCATCAGATCAGAGTACTTTCTTCCACATGTTTACTGTGTCTACTACATAACTTTTGACAAACTCCAAATGGGACCTCTTATGAGTTTGTCCTGCTTTTCCCCAACTTTTTCCTTGAGCTGTTTGCTGTCTTTTATGGTCTTCATTATGCTGTTGTCCTCTCTTGTCATCTAACAAACCTCTGAAGCCTTCACAAAACTGCTGGGTTCATACTGAGATTAAAGTGCACACAGATGACTGCTTTTACTCATTAGGTAACTTTTGTAGGCAACTACTTGCTCTGATTAGGAGTATCAGAGTAAAGAGGGCTAAATAAAAAAGCACGCTACACTACATATTTTCATTTATAAAAAGCAAAAAGTATTTCAAAACCATTTAGCATTTTCCTTTCATCAGACAATTATGTACTTGTGTTGGTCTATCATACAAAAACAATATGGTTTCTTCATACTTCAAATCAATTCAATTCAATTCAGTCTATTTATATAGCTCCAATTCATAGCAGATGTCATCTCAAGGCACTTTACAAGAATAGTCATTTCAATTCACTTGTACATACATTTCAATCAGTTTAAAAGTTTTCTGTTTAAGGAATCCCAGCAGATTGCGTCGAGTCATTGACTTGCAGCGTTCACTCTTCAGAATGAACATATAGCGACAGTAGACAGTCGCCTGTTGTGTTGTTGACTTCATGGCAATCCCTCATACTGAGCAAGCATGTAGCGACAGTGGAGAGGAAAAACTCCCCTTTAACAGGAGGAAACCTCCGGCCATCTGCTACAACCGACTGGGGGTTCAAGAACACAGAGCAGAGACACAGAAAGAACAAAAGAACTGATGTAAGAGTATTTTCTATATTAAAGAAAGTAAAAAGTTGATAACAGGACACGGAGGAAGTTAAAAGTCAAAATAACCGCAAAAAATGCAACTGGACTGTAGTAGAAAAGAAAAGTAGCAGAGTGAGGAAAAGTATGTCCTCCAACAGTCTAAGCCTATAGCAGCATAACTACAGAGATAGCTCAGAATGACCCAGCACGTTAGAATGAGACATGAGAGAGGCAGAGTCTCATACTTGATTATAAGGTTTTATTTTATTTAAGTATTTATGAGATGATCATGCGTTCACTGTATTGTCTTCCCAGACTAAAGTATTTCTTTAGAGATTAATGGGTGCTAACAAGGTTACAGATAATTCAGGTTGATCAACTTTCTTCTTTTAGCCTCTTTAGTAGTTAAAACCTTTTTAATAACCTAAAATATGACTAGATCAGACTCTTATTTTGAATAACATAATCTTATTTTGAGTGGTTCATTTATTTATTTTTTTCCTTTTCAGGTCTGACTTCTGCAGAAACACTCCTCTTGATTCTCTTTTATTTAGGCTCTAATCAGTGAGGAAACATTTCTTGAAATGATCCAGAGTTCATGATAGAAGCAATAATGCATAATGCATTCCAGTTTTGTTTTCGTCCTCACTGTTTTGCTCAATGACAAGGCTAAATACGATCGTAATAATGATTACAACCACAGGATTTTCCACTTTCAAATAATGTGAGCAACATGTTCATTAACAGCAGTCCTGTGATTGCAGATAAAACTAACACTATCAAGAGTTTAAATCTTAGCCCTCCGTTTCAACTCTTTTTTTTGTTAGCTTATTAGGTAATTTTTGAAAATAAGTTTTATGGCCCTCACGAAGCTCCTTGTAACTTCTTCAGGGCTTCTGCATTGGCGCCCCTAATTAACACCCTCATCGCTTGTGTTTGCACAGATGCAGTTGCTCAAAGACATTTACACACGCTTAGCTCCCCAGTGGAACGGACCCTCTACTAGCTAATATGCCGTTGTCCAATCTAGCTCTCACCCTGCAGCAGTTTTTAATTAGGGCATATAGGTGGCTGCCCAGGTTGGCATTAGATGAGGCGTACCATGAGGACCTCATAGTAAAATGAGACTATTGTTTTTAAGCATGTGCAGACAACAGGAAGTTGGACACCCTATGTGTTGAGTGGGCGTCCCCGGCTTCCTGCTGATAATGGAGAGACAAGGATACGCGTGTAGAACTGTACTGCATTTTATCTCACCCAAAAAATGTGTACCGTTTTCCAGCATTTTAACTGGTTGGAAGGTTGCACAAGGAAGGGTTTCTCTACTGCACTCACTAGCTGTAATATGTTCAACTTAGTTGCATGTTCTGAGCTACCTCTCTTTTTTAAAGTGCGTTATTTTTATTTGTATAGCAGCCTTCTGCAGTATTAATGCACAATAACAGGAGCTGTTGGCCCGCCCTTTGCAGCGGACCAAGTGCAGGACTCTGTTAAATGTAGTCTTTCTGTTGATTCTGCATTTCATCAGTGTTTCCCAAAACAGTGGTTATTTGGCTCTGTGGCTCACTTAATATAAAGATCAATTGTTGTACTGTGTTTTTTGTTTCATTCCTTTGTTTTGTGCCTCCTTGAAAAAACATTGGCCCCCCTGGAAAATTTGATCTAGAACCTCCACTGACGGTGTCAAGTGGCTTTTCTACTGAAGATCTTCAGAAACTAAACAGAAACTAAATTAAAAAGTCTAAAGAAGGCGTTTAAATGGCCTTCAGTAGGACTGGAGAAATATTGACCAAGAGCCCTTTAAAGAATGAGAAAGTCTGGCTGGAGGTTAAAGGAACAGGGGGCAGGATTTGTAAATAAAATAAACATCCATGTCCAGTTTTTTAATGCTGTTGGGTGATGAAGCGTTATAAACCAAAAATAGTGAGCCCACCCACGTATTGCTCCATTTTCTTAAACTGGCTGTGTGCTGCAACATGTGCTGCAGTTCGGGGCCCGAATTTCCCGGGTGGCGGTGTGATGTCTTATTGACACTGCGTGCGCGTTCTCAACAGCTTTAAAAGAGGAAGAAAAATGGTCGTAGACCTCCATTGATTCAATTGTGAGAATGGATTCTTCTGCAACTGGGAAATGACTCACAGCCCACTAAAAAGTGTCACTAAGAAAAAGAAGTATGTCACTGTGAAGAGGTATGTTTTTTTGTGAAGCGTTTGTGCGCTCTCCCATGCAGCTGGCTGCAGTTACTTGCAGCGCCGGCTGTGTCGCTCGTGAGTTTTGTTTCTTCATTCTGCCTCATGCTCCTTTAATAAATAAATGGTAACTTTAGAACTTTGGACTGTACAGTTCAATTTTATACGAGTCATTTTTCATAGGGTACCATATATACTGTTGCATTAACCATACCAGAAAAAATAAAATCATGGAAAACTTTGGTGTTATAAATTATAATGCCAAAATGAGCTTGTATTGTTATTTGTCAAATCAGTGACACCATACTATTCATTTAGTGCCAAACGTTTTTAGACATTTTCATACAAATTTTTAATGTTTTATCACATTGTTACTACAAACTTCATTGTATTTTATTGGAATTTTATGTGACAAACTAACACTAAGTATACTAACAATGATAAGAATAATTTTGAAGTGAAAGGAAAATGATACATGGTTTGCACTAATTTTACATAAGAACATGTTAAAGTGTGAGGTGCATTTTTGGTCTCTACAGTGTTTGCACATCTAGAAATTTGCCCCTTGTTCTTTGCCAAATAGCTCAAACTCAGTCAGATTAGATGGAGAGGATCATTTACTTTCAAGTCTTTCTCAATTGACTTTAGGTCTGGACTTTGACTACGCCTCTCTCTCTCCCAGTCTCAAGTCTCCTGCAGCTTCCAACAGGTTTTCATCCAGGACTGCCTTGTACTTAGCTCTGACCCTCTAAATCAGCACCCCTGTCCCTGAAGAAAAGCTCCCCCACAGCATGATGGTGTCACTGCCATGTTTGACTTTGGAGATAGTTGGTTCACGGTCTTTGCACAGGGATCATTTTTCTCTACACATGGTGTTTTGCCTGTAGGCTAAAGAATTCAGTTTTGGTCTCATCTAACCACAGCACAAGAGAAACTGCTTTCTTGTCACTTTCCTATAAAGGTTTCAGGTGTTTACACTTTTTTGACAGGTTCTTTCACCTGAGCTATGGCTCTCTGCCGCTCTTGAGCACTTTCTTCCACATGTCTGTTATGCCCTCTTAATGGCTTGTGGCAAATTGCAAACAGGACTTGGGTTTCTCTCATCAACAGTTTTCTTCTTGAAAATCTTCCATAAATGTAGGAGTACATGACTTATTTTCCTACATGAAATGTGGCTCTCTGTAGCAACTCCAGGGTTACAATGGTACTCTTGCTTCTATGATTAGAAACACTATCCATGTTCAGATAATGCATTAAATACAGATATGTTACTCTATGTTTATAGCTTGTAATATTGTTTTATATCCTAATACTGCTTCAAACTTATCCAAAGCTTTCTCCCTAACCTGTCTGCTGTGTGAGGCCTCAGAGGTCTTCACAGAACAGCTAGATTTCTACTGAGAATAAATTATGTACTCTATTTACTATATGGAGTGCACTGGATGTTTTAAGGGGTAACAGAATAAAAAGGGATGAAAAAATGCATGCTTCACCAATTTCTGTTAATCTATCACACAAAATAAAATAAAAAATTCTGCAGTTTGTAACATTACAAAATGTGAAAAAGTTCCAGAGTAGCCTATTTTGCAAGGCAATATGTTTTGCACAGTGTCACAGTATCTGAGAAGCCCTATACGGTTTACAATATGGGTATCCAAATATTTGCAAAAATGGCTTTAATCCTTGTGTACCCATCAAAAAAAAAAAAAAAGAAATCTTGTCCATGTGAAAATGCCGTTCAAGAGGAAATTGATGGGTTGCATTTGTGTTATTACTGCTACACTGTGTGTCTGTGCACATCGACAGTAGGGTGAAAACTTTTAGGCCAGCAGGCCACAAGTGCCCCAGTCTCAGCTGATAGAGGGAAATAGTGTCGCAGAAGCTGCTGCTTATCTGAGTCCGCCTCTTCCCTGCACAAACACACACATACGCACATACACACACCCTCCTGTTAGCCGAGGCCACCCGTCTGTCTGTGGCATTAGATAAAGATCAGCACACCACTGACATCTTTCTCAAGCACTCACACACAATATTCTGTTGGCTTTCATGGGTTTTGGCAGCACATGCATCCGAAGAGGAAGCTAATTTAACCATTGCGCAGTCACTCTGCTAAACATAACTAAGCAAATATAAACTGATCCCTGTTTAATCCTCTCCCTTCTCCCTTCATTCTGGTCTTTTGGAAACTCACATGTATCTGTCTCTCCTTTTTTTCCCTTGCTCACTTTCTTTAATTTCGTCCTTCTCATCCGCACGTCTGATTTTTAAACCAACTCGGTGTCTCGCTCCTTCTCAACGCATGTCAATGTTCTGTCCCTCTCTCTTACTCTTTGCTGCTCCCTCTTTTCCCATCCCTCCTCCCGTTTCTCCTCCTCAGCATGGACGTTCAGAGTTTTCATGGGAAGGAATCAATGTAAGTGTTGTGGCATCGTTCCTCCATCTATGACTTTTCTCTACTTGTTTTTGATTTATATCACCCTGTAGCTACAAGCTCTCTCTCCCTCATGACCCCCTCTCACCTCCTCAGCTTTATATTAGACCCTATGCTTTACCGTAGTGGTGCACAGTAGTGAGCACAAGCCGTTCTTTTTAGTTTACTTGGACTGAGTATTTGGGTAATACAGATTTTGACCTTTGTATTAACCCAACATCTCCATCACCTCTCCTCTCCACTCACCCTCTCTCTTTATAACACACACCTTGTTGATGTCTTTGTGTCTCCCGTCACACCATCCACACTCTCTTTTTCCTCCCCCCCTTCCATTCCTCTTTCTTCTCTCCAGCTGTCCATGGAGGACACCACATCAATTCTGCCTCGGCTCAAGAGGAACTCAAATGCCTATGGCATCGGGGCTTTGGCTAAGTCTTCTCTGTCAGGTGTGTCAGGTGTGTGTCTGTGCTGGTTCTGGTAAACGACCCCATGCTGGCGCCGCTCCTTAGTGGGCTCAGGAGTCAGCATGGTACCCTTCAAAGGGTTCCCCTTCTATCACTTCCTCTTCACAAAGACACATCTGTCGTCAATGGCTCCTCAAATGGCATTGATGAAATAAATCCAGCATAAAACAGACAACATACACACACATTGCATCGTCATACAGCTCATCACTCCATTGCAAGGTGAGTAGGATGTGTAAGAAATCATGCAGCGGATTTATTTCTACTTTAATTTATAGTAATAAATGCAAATAATCAGCCCAATTGATCTCATAATCACTAATAAAAGGATCTGAAATTTGTCTGATGGATAAATGATTCAACTATTTCAGAGAACAAACAAAGAGATTCAGGAAATTTAGTTAAGTTAAAATTATTTCCTCAATTGTATTATTTAATCACATTAAAGCCCATATTAGATGAGTTATTTAAGTTATTTAAACGATTAACTAAAGAAAACAAAACTTCACACAGAACTTTATGAAAATGAATTAAGCGCAAATGAAATACATTAAATTCAACGAATCTGGCAAGTTGAAAAGGCTTAGTTTGGCAAAGCATTCCCTGTGGTTCTTGTTGGGGGTGAAGAGGCACTACGAGATGCTCATCAACCAATCAGAGCTGGAGTTTGGAAAACAAGTGGTGATGTCAGGTTTCACAGCCAACAAGAATTTTGGAATCTGTAAAGATAAAATATAATCTCTGACATAAAGCTGTTTCCAACATGGTTTTCAACATATGATCTATTGTTGAGCAAGGGAGGCTTGCATTTTATTCATTTTCTTGTTTAAATCTTTAAGGGGCTTGTGGGTTTAATCACAAGTTAATTACGGATTGTTTAAAAAGTTTTTTTGAATTTTTAAATCATGAATTAAGATCATTCATTGGAGAGCTGCATAGAAATTAATGTATTCACAGACATTCAGAAAATACTTCTTTTGAGCAGAACTCTGCGGGGTCGTAACATCACTCCTTTATAAGATACAGGGATGCTATTGGCAGGGATAAGAAGGTGCTTTTTACTAATCTAAAAGTTTCATCAAGGATATTTTCAGTGTCTTTTAAGAAAACAGTTTAACGTTTGAGGGGGTCGAGGTCACTAAATTTGGTTGGTTGTTGTTGTGTTCTAGTCAAGTTTTACTTTGGATGATCCCCCCCGTGTGAGGTGCTATGGTAAAGCAGTGCAGTGCAGTGCTTTCTTTTATTGTAGTGTTTTTGATTTTCCCCTGCTGTTTTTGTGGAGTTTATTTCGAAGTTGCAATTCAGTGTAGTGGAGTGCAGCTGTTGTATCGTGTGTTGTGGTGCTGATTTGTTCAATAATTTATTCATAAATCACAACCCACCCCCACGCACCAGCATCAGAGAGAGTTACAGTTCATGTCGTCATATGTTGGTCACATGAGGGGGAAAAAGAATGTATGTTCAGCAGCATCGAGTCGAGTTCTCATACAAACACCGAAGAGAAAAGGGAGCAATTTTCTGCTTACACAGCGCAGCATAGCAGAGGTGTATGTCAACAAGCCAACCTCTCATCATTCACACCTCGCAGACACCTCACCCCTATTAACCCGCTCCATCCCATGATGCACCTGTGTCAGGAAAGACACATGCACTCTCTCCTCTCTTCCATGCACCGTGACCTGGTGAAGTCTCATTAAACATGGGGCTGTCGTCTCCACAGCGACCAACATTCAGTGGTTCTCAAAATCCATGCTAATGACCACCCTCATTTACCCACACACATCTGATCAGCAGGATTGGACTGATTTATTTATTTATTGTGTAAACTGGTGTAGCGGGACTCTGGCACCATTTATTTCCCTATTTATTCATTTTCATGCCTTACAGTGTTCAGTTATTCAGTATTTATCTAGTGCTGGGGCCAGAGTGTAATGATCAAGACAATAATTAATTAATTAGGACAACATACAAAACCATCTATCCTTCTTCATCCTCTTCCGCTTATCGGGGAGCAGGGGGAACAGCTCAAGCAAGGACACCCAGACTTCCCTCTCCCCAGCTACTTGCGCCAGCTCCTCGGGAGGAATCCCAAGGCGTTCCTAGGCCAGCTGAGAAACATTCTTTAAGAATAGGGCATTTTCAGATACCAAGTCCCAATTCAATTCAATAAACTCTCCGCCATATTGGAAGAGAGCCTCAGCCATGGAGAAGTTGCTCACCTCTGAAATGTCCATAACAAAATACAATCGGGTGATGATCGATAGCAATTGCTGCTTTCCTCTTGAGCCGCTGTGACACCACAGGTGATGCGCGTGCACAATTGTTGGGAGTGGTGGGGGGGGGGGGGTATTTTGGGAGAGGCCAAAACACTCCTCAATGATGTTCCGCATGCTGCAGTCTCTAATCCAATAGTTTGTGCCAACAGCAGTTTCTGGAGGACAGTACTATGTTTTTAAACATTTATGTGACTTGACATATACAGCTGCAGTTGAAGTTGCTGCAGTCTTCGGTAAATGGTAAACAGTTTGCTGAAGACGTAGGCTAATGCTAGCATTTTCACTCTCTGTTTTAACATTACTTTGTTGATTACTCTGCTCAAAACATATTTAAATGCATTTCCAGGGAATCTAGGGCAGATAAAACTGACAACAAACATGTTGTACTATTTCAAAACCTACCCAATTTATTTTTAATGTTTTAAAGTTTAAACACTGGTGTTTTGGCTGCTCTATACACAACTCTTTCTCAAACTGACAGTTTTCTGACAGCAACCAGAGCAGATCACATGCAACAGACAGACAAGGAACTACAGCAGCCAATATAGTCTCTCTTTCACTGTAAGCATCATTGTCATTGTAGGGGGATAATCATATAGTTTGAGAAAGCCCAGGCTTGGTAAATCCACAAAACAATGTTTGTCAATTGTTTGCATGCAGCTTGCAACATGATATTTAAGGCCATGATTTTTTTTAAAGAATGGCTGTGCAAATTGATATAAAATCACAGACAGAAGACCAAAGCAAGGTTTCAGGATTGGAGTTTAGTCAGAGACTCTGATACAGATCATTTTAAAATGCTTTGATCTGGACCCCAATCCAATACTTGGGATACTTGGGATAGGATTGGGACAATCCAAGCTAAAATAATACTTTATTTTGAACTGTATCATCTTGGATTCTTCTCCATAAATGTCATTAACAAAATGAGAACAACTAGAGCCTTTTTGACAGATCTGATTTAAAATCAGTTCTAGTTTTTAAGGTAGACTCAAGTTTTATTGCTTGAATTTAAGAGCCTTTTTATGCCTCGATGATTCACAGATCAGGTTTAAATGACTAAAAAATCCATAAAACATTTCTTTGAACATTGTCATGTACTGGATTGAAAATGAGTGAAAAAGCACCCAAAGTCTAAAGAACATTTTCAGAAGACCTCCAGAAACCCTGAAAAACTACTCTACAAGAAAATCTGACTGCTTAGAAAGAAAGGAAATGAGGGATGTTCCAAAACGTTTCCACCGGACTTTATCTTATGGCAGTATTAATATAAGGCTAAACACTGGCCATCTAATCATAGGCAGTTTTTAAAGCAGTTTCTCAGTCCAATCCTGCAAGACATCAATACTTTCACGGATCATCACAGTCTCCATCGATCAGCAGAAATATAAACATGATAATAACTTAACTATACGTTCTTGGTTTTTTGTCAATCCATCTTCTCCTCCACCTTTTCACCTCCACATCTCATCTAATACTTTCATCATTCTTTTTGACATACTTCTCTCCCAACGTCTTTCAAACCATCTTCCCTCCCTGTGCTTCCTCCTGGGTTGCATATTTTTCTAATCAATCAGGCGTCACCCGCACCATGAAGGAAAGAGTAACCAAGCCTACAGCCATGGCCCAGGGTCGTGTTGCTCACATGATCGAATGGCAAAACTGGGGCATGCAGACGGTTGGCGCAGGAGGTATACCCCAGTCCCGCATCAGCACCCAAGAGCGGGAAAAAGAGAGGCGGGCAGAGAACGATGCCTACAGCGACCTCAGTGACGGAGAGAAGGAGGCTCGATTTGCTGCAGGTGTGATATAAGCACACAGCCAGAGGCCGGGCACACAACCGGGCTTGTTAACTGTCATCAGCTGCATTATGTGCTCATTAAGCAAATGTTTAGCCAATTAAACATGATGTTTAGTTCTAACCAGGGTCTGTTCTTTGAACTTTGACCTCAGGCATCCTGCAGCAGTTTGCAATCTCAGAGGCAACACTTCTAGCGTGGTCGTCGATGGATGGGGAGAGTCCGCGGTCGGGTTCAAACCAGGGCAGCGTAGCTCACCTGAGCGAAGTCAACCAGGAGAGCATCACCAGTCGAGGTAACACTCAGCAGACACAACAGAAAGCAGCTGTTAGGACATTAAGGTCAAGATCAAAATGCAAGAAAACACAAAACATGGTTCAGGCTGGCTGAGCTAGTTTGTCAAGAAAGCTGCGGTTAGGACACTCCATTAAAGATTTTGTTTATTTAAAAGAAATGTTTACATAATGAATCAATGTCTGATCTTTTTTATTGATCTCTAGAAAGGAAAGTCGGTAAAAGGTAAAAAGCAAACATTAATCTTGTTTTACATATTCAACAAAGGATTTTACCAAAATCTGTATTTTAAAGTTGGAAAAATTAGCAAAATTGTCAAAATTAACCATTGTAAATACATTTAGTGAGACGCTTCTACCAGTTTCTGACATTGCTCTAAGGAAAGTTTGCCCCATCTCTACCAACAAACTTGTGCAGTCTCCTTCTGATTGTGCACGCATGCACATTCACAGTAGCAAGAACCTGCTTTGAGTCCCATGTTGATATTTTAGGGTTTAAGATGATTTGAGCTTTGTGCCATCTTGTATTATCCAACTAGAAGTAGCCATCTGGTAATGGAAACACTGCGGGTATAAAGCGATGGAAATGGTCAGAAACAACGCAAGTCTTAGGGTGCATTCACCCCATTCCTGTTTAGTCCACTTTAATTGAAGTCTAGTTCGTTTGCCCAGAAAAGTCGTTTGGGGAGGTGTGAATGCGGAATCGAACTCTGATGCGGAACAATAAAGTAAACTCTGGTCCGCCTAAAAACCTAAGTCTTGGCTTGGTTGAAATGAACTCTGATGCAGTTTGATTACATATGTGAATGCCAATTTGGCAGAGTTGCTCCAAATATAGCTATACTTTAGGCATTCCGTGTTAAATAAAACCAAAATGACTGCACAAAAACCACTCCACACATGTTGAGCCCATTGCTGCAACAAAAAACCTCTTAAATCTGATTGATGCCCCTCCGTGATTGTTTACATTTCATGGAACCAGGACCCTGTTTTAAGTGCTCTTGGTGCAGCGCCATCACAGATGACGAGGTAAACATGTTGCTCAGAAACTTTGGTTTGTTTGACAAAGTGCAGTGTGAATGCGAACCCCACTAGCTAAAATAAAGCAACAATTTTGGTCTCCAATAAAACCGAGTCTACAGGATTATCAGGTGTGAAAACGGCCTTCGTTTTCAGGAGACTGAGACGCTGTATCCTCAGCTTTCTGTTCTTAGCTCATATGAGTGACACTCAGGTTCAGGTTCCACCAGCTGTGCATTGAGTTGCTGCAATGTGATTGCTTGATTTATTATTTACCAAGCAATTGAACAGGTATATTCATAAAGTTGTTGGTAACTGTATGCTTAGTAGCAATAACATTAATAAGGTGTTGCTATAAATTCTAGTCACTGCTACGCAGATGATATTCTGTTAAATATCTCTTTTAAACATCTCTTAACTTTTTAACATCTTGATTTGCACACGATGCACAGGTGCTTCGCCTTCACTAAGGCACGAATGACTGAGAACTTTCCTTACCTTAAACAAGGGAACACTGCACTGACAGATTGTTGCCTAAGGTGATGGAAACCCTTGCTCCCCAGACCTCGTTTGCTCAATCTTTTGTTGAGGCTGTCGCGGTAACTGTCGATTCATTTTTTCAACTGTTTACAATTGTGACTTTTAAACTTTTTGTTAGTTTTTACACTGAAGTTATGAAGCATTTTGCACTAATTAAATATGAATGCAAGCATGCCCACCAAGTCCAGCAAACGAGAGCAATTTGTAGCCACTTTTGCATCAGTATGCAGCTGTCCTCACTCTAGCTACAAATATAGCTAATGCAGAAGTGAGCAAAGAGATATAAATGTTTAAATATTACAATTCAGATTCTAACTTGATGGTGCTTTCTTAAAAATGTTACGAAAAGCATCTAAATGAAGAAAAAAACATCTAAATGAATAACTTACATCCAAGTGGCGTTTCTAAATCAATAATGAATGTGTTAAATTGTAAAAGACAGTGGAATGATCCATTTAGAGCTAAAAAGCACTGATTGAATTAAAACATGTCAGACTGTAAATTAAGATTAAAAATTAAAATATCATATACAAACATGGTGGATTAATTCCTTTATTATTTGTTTATTAACTTTGTTAAAATTGTTAAAAATTTTCCGCAATCGAAAAGGTTTGGATTCTGTCATTTTAAAATGCGACATGATTTCAGACAAAGCTAAGAAATGTTTGTGATATTATTAGAGATTTTATTTTAGAATGCATTTACATAATGCAAACAGGCTTGGTTTTCAACAATGGGGGATTTGTTCTAGCAGTAGTTTAAATAAATTACATTAAATGTGGGTTTAAATACACCTTAAATGCCTCATTCAAGTATAAGTAAACTGCGTCAGCAAGGAGAGATACAATTTGCTCTTGGTCTCTCTTAAAAAGCAGCTAAAAAATATCTTTTTAAATTTGCTTTTGGCTAATTCTTCATTTTGGTTTTAGTTGTTCTCTCTTTCTGCAAAGCTCTCTATGACATTAATCTTAAAATGTGTTGCAGAAATAAAAAGTTTCTTTACATTTACATCCTTACTAACATTCCCAAAAGAACATGTTAAATTTAGCTTGAAACTTCCAACCTCTCCTTGCACCACTGATAAGGTTGAGGAGTCTTTGCTGGATTTCACAATCCTTCCAAGTGGGTTTTTATCTAAAAATTTTCCCTCCCTCAGGCCTAGCATTTGATAGTGAAATTTGAGATTAAAGTTTTTAAACCACCCCAGGGCTTGAGGGATTATTGCATTTGCTTCAGATCATTCTGTTATTTCCTTTAAGTCAAACAAAACTTGTAGAACATGTAGAACATGTTTTTTTGCTGTTTTAACTCCTCAGATTTAACGCACATCTTGTCCTGGGAGAATAAATCGTGCTTAAAGTCAAAGCTGTGTGCAAATTCTGCAGTTTTACTGGATTGCTGACAGTTTCAGTGCAAACTGGGGAGCTTCTGTCATAACACTTCAGTAGAGATGCAGGCATGTCTGCTCAATTTTTATATATGTTACCTATCCTTTACCCAAACAACCAGTTTTCAGCGAGTTGTGATTTTTGTTCCTTCACACATCTGTTCTTGGAGATCCAATAACAGCTGGTGTATTTTTAATCTTTCCAGATCAGATATTACACCAGTCCTCAGCAGATGTGTGGCCTCACACGTACGTTTCCCAGGGCCACTACTGCCTCTCGTCCTCTGACGCCTGGGAACCAACTAACACCGACCCTTCCGGCGTGGCCTCACCCCCAGCTGGCTCCTACATCACGGGGACGGACGGCTACGACGGCCAGGTGGCGACTCACTTCCTGTCCCAGCAGCAGCAGCAACAGCAGTACACCCTCCAGCAGCAGAGCCACATCCAGCAGCTGCAGCAGCTCCAACAGATCCAGCAGTACCAGCAACAGCAGATGATGCAGTATCAGCAACAACAGGTGATTGATGCAGAGCAGGTGGACACTCAGCGGTGAGCACAAGTCGCTGCCAGGAGGAACATTAGCCGGGGAGAGACTGCATGTGGCTTGGGTTTGGTCCAAGTCACCGTTATGACGCATGAAAGAACAGTAGCAGGCCCTGGATGAAGAAGTGGTGCAAATATTTTTGCAGTTTTCAGATCCGATTAGTCCTTAAAACAAAAACTTTTGATTGATTTTGCTAAATAAATTATGAATTGTAAAATAAAAATAGATGCAGATAGATGCATGACTGCTGACTGAGAAGCATGTGTTCAAACCTATCCCAAACAGTGAATTTTTCAGGGGCAGTCAGCTAAAGAAACGAACAAATTCAGTACATTGCAAAATTATCTACACCTATTGAACTTTTGCACATTTACTCATGTTACAACCATAAACTGTAATGTTTTTTTATTTAATGTAGTTAACTGACAGAAAGTACTACATAAACATAAAGTGAAAGAAAAAACATGGGTTTTAAATGTTTTTACATATAATCTTAAAAGTGTGGCATGCATTTGTGCTTGGCCCTCCTGAGTTAAAAAGTTGCAGTGCTACTTCTCAAGATGAGTCAGATTGGATGAGAAGGCTCTGCAAACACCAGTTTTCAAGTCTTGCCAGATTCTCATGCCTTGCCCACACGTAGCCAGGTATCTCACAAAACGAAGAATATTTTCTACGATTTGGCCTTCCATCCACACGGAAAAACAGATTTAAGGCACCAAAAATGATTCTTTTTAAACGAGGTGGTGAGAATATTCTTTTTTTTTGTGTTATTTTTACCTGGCTAAGTGTGTACATGGCCTTGGTTAGATGTTGATCTAACTGTGCCAATATAACACATGAATATGCTTTGATCTAAACTATTCCACTGTAACTGTTTCCTTTACAGTTTTACAGTGTTTTATTTACACTGGGATTAAAAACACAAAGGCAATTGTTTTATTTAGGGATTTTACAGTTAAGTGGAACTGACTGCAATTGCAGCAGTCCTTTTCAGTTATAGTTGTAGAAAGCTTAACACCCCAAACAACATTTTCACTCCACTATTATGCACTACTTTGTATTGGTCTAGCCAATAAAATCACAATACAATACTTTGAAGTTTGCGGTTTTGTTGTGACATAATGTAAAGAACTTTAAAGGGATAGAAATACTTTTGCAAGACAATGTAAAATACAAAGACATTGTCTCTGTACATTGACATTGTAGATACATTTTTGGCAATTCAGTCTAAAAATGAGCAGGTGCTCTAAGTTCCTTTGCATCTTTGTGTTTCCAGGCTCTGGAGCACAGGCTGCACAGTGCCAACCATTCTCTGCAGGCGACACCCAACAGCACCATCCACAGTCTGGTTCAACAGGTCCACCCTCCGCTGGTTGATCTGTGGAACACGGGGCAAATGGAGGCCTATCAGGCAGAAGCCGGAGGCTACATGGGCGTAGCAGCTATGGTGGAGGCTGGCCTGTGTGTTCCGGTGGGAGAGGAAGTGATGGGAACCGAGCACTCCCCGCTTCTGGAGCAGCAGGAGGAGGAACAGGTCATGGTGAGGATAAAATGTGGTTTTATTATACCAGATTACCTCCCCAGGAAATAAAAAAAGACTTGCATCTTTCTGAGAAGGGTCTGTGAGAGACCACACAGATGGTTTAGTCAATTAAATCAAAGTTCAGGGCAATTGTTTAGTTATTTATTCAGTAAATTCCAATATTTTAGGAATCACAGCTCCAATAACGAGGTTCAGTACTATCAAATGAATTACAAGTCTATTATTACAAGTACTTAATTACAAAAACTGTAGAAAGAACTAATTAAATGTTGAAACTGAGAAGTTGGATTTGTTTTATAATGTATTCACTCACAACTTGCAGGGATTTTCTATTTTCAAATTTGCCTAAACACCTTAAGTTCATTACAGTTCAATTTAGTTTAAGTTCACATTATAAATCATATTCATAAATATGTTATTTCACTTTTCAAATTCAGCCTTCTAGAGTATAGTGAACCCCTGCCCATTTTTTCTTTTAAAGACTAAAACATTCCAAGATGCCTTTTGCACTCTTAATCATGCTGCTTTCTTCTTCATCAAACTAACCATCCTTAAAAGTCTCTTAACCAGTAAACAGAGGCCACCGGTGTGAATTTATTATTAGTATAAATCTAGCTGTTCTGTGAAGCCCTTAGAGGTTTCTTAGAGAATATCTGTGTACAAACATCATCATGAAGATCAAGGAACACAGCAGAAATGTCAGAAATTAACATGAAGAGTTTAAAAACAATATTATTAAATTAATAAACAATACCCCAAGCACTGTTCAATCCAGTGTCTCTCCACCTAAACCTACAGGGAGAGCAAGAAGAGCATTATTCAGAGAAGGAATAACTCTGGAGGAGCTGCAGAGATCCACAGCTCAAAGGAGAGCATATATTAGTCATCCATAATAAGTCCTGTTTCCAAGCCATGTAGGGGACACAACGGACATGTGAAAGAAGGTGCTCTGGTCAGATGGGACCAAAATGTAACTTGTTGATTCACATGCTAAAAATTGTGAGTCTGAACACACTATCTCTATGGTGAAACATGGTGTTGGTAGCATCATGGTATGGGAATGCTTGTCATCAACAGGGACATTGAAGCTGGTCAGAGTTGAAGGGAAGATTTCTGGAGCTAAATACAGGGCAACCCTACAAGAAAATTGAATAGAGGCTCCAAAAGACAATTAAATTGTTTAGATTAAAGCATGTTCATGTAGGCCAGTCCAGATCTAAATCCAATTAAACATCTGTGGCAAGAGTTGAATACTGATGCTCTCAAATGCAAAAAAATTGCAGCTGTAACTGCAGCACAAGTTGGCTTCTCAAAGTATTGATTTAGGGGCAAAATAGAAATGCATACCACAACTTTTATTTATAAAAAACTGAAAATGAACTGAGAAATAAATATGTGGCATAACCGCTTCTGTTTTTGATCTGAGCACACTTACTCCCTCACCTCCATCCTGATCAGGAAGAAGATATAACGCTGGCCATGGAGCAGGAGTCGGCCATGTTGACTCCACCCACACAACATGGAGATGCCTCTGGAGGCAGTAGTCCGGGGCAACCGCCGGCGGAGCCAATCACAGAGCGGAAGACCTCTGATGTCACCTCTGGTCTCATTCAGACACTGGAGGAAAAGGAAGAGGAGGAGGAAGAGCAGGATGGGCCACCTGCCTCCAAGGCCACCAACTGAGCTCCTGATCATTAAGACTCCTGAATACAAACTAACCTGGGAGTCAACAAGGGACGAGCAACATACAATATATATCTATTAATCCGTTCCTTTTCAGGTATCAAAAACTTTTTGGTTTGAAGGTGAATTCCTTAAAATGACTCACAGCAAGACATGAGCTCATGCAACAAAGGACACCTCTGTCTTTGTAAGCCTTACACCCCGAAGGTTTAAAAAATAGAGTTGAAACAGAGCAGAGGAGGGCAAGGATGAGGAGGAGGTTGAGCATTTTCAAAGGGGGCAAAGAAACCAGACTGTGATGGAGAGGAGGGCAATAGAAACATGCATGCTTTTTCTTTGAAGACCAACAACTCAAACCAGTCTTTGTCTTATGATAAAAATAAAAACCTAACATAAATCAGAAGAAGAAGAACAATTTTTCTATTAAAGCAAAAAAAGAAAGAACTGTAAGTGATGTATAAGTGTGTGATGGGATCTTAAAGGTTACCTGATGGAGAGCTGCTCTGTTTACAGCCCTTAACACATTAATTTTCCTCTTGGATCAAACACATAAACCCAAACACTACAAAAAGCAACCCAAGCAATTTAACAGCTGCTTAAAGAAGTCTCAGCATTTCAGTGAAATGCAGTTTAACTCCTCTGAAATCAATTCTTCTGCAACTTTGTGGCACAACCCAGGGGCAAGGCCGCTCTGCTGACTGCACACACCCCACCCTGCACAGATAAGGATTGTACTATAAGATAGCGTGCTTCCTACTCTGTCTCTCTGTATGCATGTCCTTCAGAGTACCACAGAGTACCTGTAACTATACAGCACTGTAAAAGACTTTGCACTGAACCATTGCAATCCCAGGTG
The DNA here is from genome assembly GCA_963556495.2 of Valencia hispanica. Classification (NCBI taxonomy): domain Eukaryota; kingdom Metazoa; phylum Chordata; class Actinopteri; order Cyprinodontiformes; family Valenciidae; genus Valencia; species Valencia hispanica. The sequence goes on from OY747710.1 coordinate 20,590,853, forward strand.
GGAGTTCCTCGACGGAGACAACTGCATATGTGACTTTAGTTGAGTTTGCGTTGTTTTTATTTTTGTTTTTTGCACTAAAGCAATCCAGCAGGTCAGTGTTTGCCTTTGGACTGTTGGCTTGTTCCCGTTCTGACAACCAAAACCACCCGAGCCACTTCATGACGCAAGAACACTCAGCTGCTTTGTTTTTCACATAGATCCTGACACACAGAGGATGTTGACCATTATTCTGAATGTACTAGATGATGGGGGGCCGGTGCACGAGCGCTGATGGGCCACTCAGAGCCGCACCGTATACACGGACACAGGAATATCTAAATTGTAACCAGCAATAGGCAGAGGAAACACTGGCCTTCCAAAAAACAAAATAAAAAAGACCAGTCCAGCTCTGTTGTTAAGACGTAAATATAGTATGTAGTAATTGCCTCTCAGTCACAGTCAAGGCTGTTCTTTTGCAGTATGATTTCTTTATTTTTCTACACCTCTTGGGTCCTAATTTATTTTGGGGACTGTGCTCAAGCTTTGTTTTGTTTGTCTGTTTTGTTTACCGCTGCACAATTAAATATAAAATGGACCGAGCAATCGATCAGACTGGAACCCAGTAGCTGGTTGAGCTCAATCAGGTTAACAGGACTGAAGACTGGATGTGAAACAAGACTGGTTTCTTCCTGCTCATCATTACTACTGTGAAGCAGCTGCCTGGGAGTGTGGTAGTGATGTGTGAGGAGCATTTTATTTCTTCATTGATTTCCTTTTTTGCAATTAAGAAAGAGTGCATGTTTCTCAGCAGGACGGGGAGTTGAACAGCGGTGGTGAACTCTCTGCATCTTTATACCGTCTGGGAAACACCTTCTCTCACTTTGAGGACTGTGCGAGATACGTTGAAAACAAAACCTGCAATTTATTGACTTGAATGAATTTATTTGAGTGCTTCTTTATGCAATGTCGGGGGGCAATATTTATTTTTCTACTGCCTTGTTGAGATCCCTTCCAGTATAAGTTAAGATAGGTGTCAGGGCTGTAAAGCAGATTTGTTATGTTCTGGTTTTTAGCTTCTTTCTGCACAGAGATAAGAGACTGATAGTTGTGCAGCTCCTAATATGAAACATTTAATGAAGGCTTGCAAAAGTATTCATGTCCTTTGAACTTATTCGTATTTCACATCACTTTAATGTATTTTAATGTATTTTAATGTATTTTATGTTAGAAACCAACACAAATTAGTGCATAATTGTGCAGTGGAAGGAAAATAGAAAATGACTTTGTAGCAGGTGGATTTAGCCACCTCTACTTTTATACACCTAAATAAAATGTAGAGGAACCAATTGCCTTCAGTAGTAGCCTAAGAAGTAAACAGATACCACCTGTATTCTCAGTATAAATCCAGCTGCTCTGTGAAAGTCTCAAGAGGTTCGATAAAGACCATTAGAGAAAAAACACCTTCATGAAGACCAAGGAACATAGTGGACAGGTCAGGGATGAAGTTTTGGAGAATTTTAAAGCACTTTTTTATGCCTTGCAAAAACTAATAGTAGTTCTGAAGGAGCTGTAGAGATCCACGTTTCAGGGGAGGAATTCATCAACAGGACAAATAATAGCTATACACTCCACAAATCTGTTTTTTTATGGAAAAGTAAATAAAAGAATTTGTTCAAAGAAAACCATAAGAGGGCCTATTTGCAGTTTGCTACAAGACATGTAGCTTACTCAGCAGACATGGACGAAGGTGCTCTGGTCAGATGAGACCGAAACAGAACTTTTGGCCTAAATGCTCAAAGCTACTGTATGTGTGGCAGAAAATTAAACTATTACCTGGAAAACATAATTCCCACAGGGGCACGTGGTGGTGACAGGATCATGCTGTGGGGAGGCTTTTCTACAACAGGGACAGGGAAACTGGCCAGAGTTTATGGGAAGACGGTGGAGCTCGATACAAGACAATCCTAGAGTGAAACCTGTTAGAGGCTGAAAAGATGTGTGACTGGGGCAATTTCACCTTCCAGCTGGACTATAACACTAAACAGACATACCTACAATGGAATGGTTTACATCAAACATGTTTATGTATTACAATGGCCCAGTCAAAGTCCATTCTGAAATCAATTTGAGAATCTGTGGCAAACCTTCAAAATTCATGTTCACAGATGCTTTCCATCCTTGAGCTATTTTGCAAAGAAGAGGAACCAAAGGTTTCAGCCTTTAGATGTGCAAAAGTTGGTGGAGACAGATCCTAAAAGATTTGGAGCTGTAATTAGAGCAAAAGATGGTTCTACAAAGTGTTGTCGAATGGGAGGTATGATAAAACTTTTCATGTATCATGCCCAACCACACACTAATTTGAGTTATTTATTGCATAAAATCCAAATAAAATACATTGACATTGATGGATGAATACTTTTGCAAGGCCTTTTATCCAAAACTTATTTTGGAAAGCTGTAAGAACATCTTAAGAAAGCTCAAACCCACAAACAGAACCTCTTTACACTATGGCACACATTATTTATTTATTGAACGATTACTTGGTAGGGAGAAACACCTTGATGCTGTACAGAGGCTGTTATTTCATGTAGATACCAACTCATCTAGGAGCAGTATCTTTTTTTCTTTGAGCTTAGCATACAATGCAGTTGAAAGATTTATACTTTTGTTGAAGATGAAAGCCTCACAGCCTATTTGGGCTCGACTGTTTGCTTTTAAAAAATATATTTCTTTGTGAAAGCTGCAGAATAGACACTGCTTCTCAATGAGTTTTTTTTTGCTTTTATTCCCTACTTTTTTTTAAAAGATCTGTTGATCTTGGTGAATGAATAAAGAAATAACATGAAACCAAATACACTTCTGTGGATGTTAAGGGTTTACTGATCATGTTTTTGTTAACCTAATCTGATTTCCTCCTGTTTTTGTGTAATTCCCACTGCCGTTTTTGAGGAGCTTCAGTAACTTTTCTGCTGGCAGGATAGTCAAATATCTGCCTCCGACCCTCTGCCTTTCTCTTCCTCTCTGCCCGTTCTGTATACTTGTATCCTTGTGTATGTCTGTATGTGTACAGTAAAGAAAAACTAAATGCCCACTGTCTTTCCGGAAAAGTCACTGCCTGGAGAAATTAACTTTCCACCTCAGTCAACTGGGGTTTTGAAGCCCTCAATAAATAAAATCTGGAGCTGTGTGGTGAAAATGGCTGTATAAAAAATGCTGTGTAAAATCCGATGGCTTCTGTAAATGTATGCATAAACTGGATTTGTTTTAAATGAGGCAGTGTGACTGATAACGCACCTATGCATGCTTGTAGGATGGTTCTCACAGGTTGGTTCTTCCGTGTGGTTTCCCCTCTCTCTTCTGTCCACAGCTTTCTTTCTTTCCCCTCCTCTCCCTGCACGACATAGCCTCCTTCGCCTTCTCCGACTCTTCTACCTGTCTCCTTTTTTTTTCCTTCTGGTGGAGAAAGAGCAAATAAACAGACCAAACAAATTGCCTTTTTTGTGGATATGAGTGGGTCTCTTTTCACAGGCTTTAAATAATTACAATCTCAGTGGTTCCCTGTATTCTCTTGAGCTTTAACACATTTCTGTTGTTTATCTGTTTTCTGTCTCTGCTCAACTTATTTGTGACTGACAGACAGACAAAAAAAGAAGTCAACAAGGAATAGGCAGCAGTGTAATATATGCTTTTTTCAAAAGCCCTCCTCTTCCGTCCTTGTCAAGAATTGGGTGTCAGGAGAATATAAACAACAAATGCCCTCTGTTGGGATAAACTGCTTATTTGTTGAAGCTCACAGAGGACTCAGTGCCTGAAACACATTGTTGACCTTCACAGCACAGAACAGTTTATATACTCAAAGGCTGGGAGTAGTGTTTATTTAACTAATTGGTTCTTGGTGTAGGAGGTGGATCACATTGGTTCATGAGTTTATGTAAAGTTACATAAAATGTGACCAAACCTCATTTTAGTTCTAGGCTGTCAAATATATAACTTGCTTGAATCATTTTTCAGTTTGTTTTGCTATTTTTTGTGTGATTTTAATAGAGATTAAGGCTACCTTTCCAATCACCAGCACCTTTAAAGAGGCGACCAAGATCCTAAAGCTTATGGACGGTGGTGGGGACATCATGATGGGGGATGGAAAGAGAGCATGTTGGGTTAATCACAATTGGTAGGTATTTTGATTAGCGTCATTTTTGCATAATCCTGATGTTACATCTTATGTAACAAATTGATGTCATAATACGCATTTACGAGTGATGAACACCGACATAAACCAATCAGATGGCTAAATCCTCCATTCATTTTGTGATTTACATTTTCTTTATGCCTCACAATCAGCTGAAAGATTCCTGACAGGAAATGGGTAATGACTCTACCACCAGTTTTATACCACTGATCCACCTCAAGAGGGAGTAAGAAAACCTATGGGCTCTATGGGCTGTTAGGATGAAACATGATTGTGGAACGAGTAGTGAATAACACCTTTCAGACATTTTTTTTGTTTTGTGATATGCATTCTTTACACCTAATGACGAACTCAAAGGGTCCTGACAGAAATTGGAGGTGGGTTGAAGTCAACCCATCAATTTTAAACCTTTGATTCTCCTCAGGAGGCAGACACAAACCCAGCATAAGCTGTACGGGCAAGACAGCATTGTGGAACGAGTAGTCATATTATACAAAACAAAGACAGAAGCAGTTGCAGCCCAGTTTGAGAAGAGAGCGCAAACACACAGGCTGATCCTCAAGTGCCTAAACTGAGAATTACACTAGTCAGAAGAGGCTGATGCAGATAATGATGTGAGGAGGTTGGAGCACAACAATCATGCTGAAAGACTGCATCACAAAAACCGAGCCAGATGGAGGGATTGCTCCAGTGAATACTGCGAGTTGTAACCTTTGGTTCCACAATCCCACTTGCATGCTCTGAAAGCACACAGTCTCGCAGGAATGACTTGTAAACGTGACGCTTTCAGTTCTGAAGACCAACATTGCCCTTATTGCTGCTTGCTTCTTCTCCACCCACAGCAGCATCCATCATGGCTCGGAGATCTTCATATTCTTTTCAGGAGTTGATTTTTTTAGAAAATGCTTGACAGAGCAGATGAAAAGACAAAAATCTAACATAAAACAATGTTGGACAACAGAAGTGTCAGGCCATAAGATGTGATTCACTAAATATTTGTAAATTGCAAAGCACCAATTCAGCTTTAAATAACTTACATGAGTTAACAGACAACATAATTTATTATTTTTTAACAAATTAGAAACTTGTAACAATTATTTAAATATTTTATGTATATCATTAATTTAGTTGAGATTTTTAAATTTGCTTTTTGAATCAGTAAACTTTAAATGCATGATCTCTTTAGCCTTTTGGCCAAATTAATTTTGTTTTTAATTGATACACAGTATTACTTCATTATTGCACAGTTCATAGCTGTCAGTAGCTCACATGTACATAATGAACTGAAATGATCTTCATACACGCGACATTCAGCTCCATCCACCTCTGATTTGGATGGGGGTGAAACATCATTGCTTTGTTGGAGTGAATGGGGCTGCTTTTGCAGTTCGGAAGAAACAGGAAGACACCTGAGATTCAGAAGTGAAAAAGTGAGATTTCTGTAAAAATGGAACAAAAAAAAAATATCCAGAACTGAGTATTTCAAAATGGGTTTGTGTAAACCAGTTTGTCCTGGTGGCTGAAAGTCAGTAAGGGCTGCAGGAAGCTTGCTCCTCCATTCAGACCGCTGCTCTGTCCCAGACGAAAATGAGTGAAATCACAAAAAAAGTAAAGGTCCTTCTCAATGTCACCCCATTCCTCTTACAGTTGTTCATCTGATTCCTCACTCTCCCTCTCCTCCTGCAGGGAGGACAGTGTGAGGACTGGGCTTGTGTGCGACACGGGGGAAACGGGAGGCGAAGGGGAGGAGGAGGAGGTTGAAGGGGACACAGCCTCCTGAGACACTCCATCAGCTCCTCTTACCTTGGTGGAGCTCCCACTGGTGCTCCCCGCACTGCTGGGAGATGAGGGGACTGTTTCAGACCCGGGAGTTCCTCTCAGAGATGGAGTCTTTCCCTGAGAATCATCTCTAGACTCTCTCCTCAGCAGCTCGCTCTCTCTTCTGCTCCCCTCTCCCCACATGTCTCTGTCCCGGGTGGGTGAGGAAGCAGTGGAGGAAGAGGGAGCCTGGTGTTTCTTGGTTTTCCTACTGGCGTCCCTGAAGCTGGCCAGAGGGGGACGAAGTCTCACGCCGCTGCGAGTTGAGCCCTCTATGGCCTTCTGTAACTGTAAAATGAGGGAAAAAAGAATCTCAATACCTATGGAGGAGGATCTGGAGAGAACAAGCTCATTAGAGTTATAGAATATGTGATAAGGAAAGTGAATATTGAAGCAGATGAGGGATGGTTGATTACAATATAAAGATGAACTTGATTTTTTTCAGTCTCTTGATGCAAAAAGTGAAACGTCATATATAGTAGATTTATTAGACAGAGTGATAATATTTCCAATTTTTATTTCTAGAAATATTGATGCTCATGGCTTACAGCTAATATAAAGCCCAACATTTAGTTTCTCAATCTAAATAAGACCAGTAACGTTGGCTCGGATGTTAGGGACCACACAATCAGAGCTCTCCAGCAGAAAGGTCATTGACACCCTCTATAAAGAGGGGAAGCCGCAAAAGATCCTGGCTAAAGAGGCTGGTTGTTCAAATGATACTGTATTCAAGCATATTAATGGAAAGTGGAGTGGAAGGAAAATCATGGTAGAAAAATGTTCACAAGCAACAAGGACAAACACATGTAAAGCTCCTCTAAGAGTTTGTAGATTTTCTCCCCACAATGAGTGATGGTTTGGCAAGCCCTAGCTGTATTTGATATCAGTGATATGGCTTTGTGCCCAGGGTGGCATGGCGTAGTGGGTGCTACGAAATATATAAAAATAAATGATCTGTCAGCTGTGCCCTGAAGAAGTGAATTGTTGTTTATTTGCACGTCCAGTCAACAGGAACAACACTAAAGTTGGTGTCAGATGTAAAGCCTATGATTCATGGTCTTTTTCTGGAGGTGTTTTGTTTATTTTGTTTTTGAGCCTGGAGTACACTTGACTATGAACTCTAGTTCAAACTCGTATTTATTTAGACAGGTCAAACCTCAACTGAAGTGATGCAACAAACAATTTTTGGTTTGTGAAACCACGGTGGATAAAGGCAAGTCTGCATTTCCTCATAAATGTTTAAAAATCCACCCATCTGTCTGGAGTCCTGATCAATTATCCAATCAATATCTTTGGTTATTAACAATTGAGATAAGTTGTTAGGAGTCTGGGGTGTTTGTCTGTGTCTATCTTGCTGCATGTTTCTTTCTGGAGAACTCAACCAGAAGTCCTGTGTGAGCTGAGGACCTGTCCATAAAGCCGGGGGCGGAGCCATCTCTCCAGCCTGCACAGGTGCAGCTCATTAAGGCTCATCACAGGCTGGACATAAGGAGCCGGCTGTCAGATCCCCGCTGCCTGAGTGTCAAACTGTCTTAGTAAAACTCTAGGTCTCTGTGTGATCTACAGAGGTTCAAGTTGTGCTTTTCTTCTGTGACTAACCTGTTTATACTTCTATGTGATCCTTCCAAGGTTTTCCTCGCTGCAATCTCCTCGTGATCAGTTCTCCAGCTTCTCTACAAGTCTTGGTCTCCTCTTCACGTCTGACAGCCTTCAAGCTTCAAGTTTCTCCGTGGTCCATGCTTCATCTCCGTGCACTGCCTGTCCGCCCTCTATCCCCAGATCTCTCTCTGTCTGTCTGTCTGTGTGTTGGAACAGGGGTGCATCCAAAAGATGCAGGATTGTAGCTCTCGAGGACTGAAGTAGTAGACTCCTGCACTAGCATTAACAAGGCTAACATTGAAGCAATCTGGGCTTCTTTGACTCTTCAGCTGGGCCACAGGCTTGTCAACTCCATGTCACGCTGCATTGATACAGTAATTCATGTAGAAGGAGCTCCAACCATAGTACTGAATATGGTGTATTACAGTACACAAATGTGCTTTTCTGAAATGTTTTATTATTTAATAAAGACTTTTCTCAGAAACTTTATTTTGGTACAATCTACCATTCTCACTCTGTGCAATGAATTATTACAATGTATAACTTTACCATTTTAACTGAATTACTCATTTTACATTTGCAGTGATATTCTGAGATGTACTTGTAAAGGATGAGGCACCCACAGCTGCCCACAAATCCTCAGAGCTCACTCCAATGCCACACTAAACCATGAAAGGTGATTAGAAATGATGCAGAGAGGCCAAACATTAGTGACTTTACCTCTTTGAGTGCCACGACTCCCACTAGCTTCCCGATGCTGGTGACGTAGGCGTGACTGAGACCCAGCAGGGAGAACAGAGTGTGGGTCTGAGTAATGACATGGAGGACACGATCCAGTCAGTGATATATATGATGCGCTGTGACAGTTTTCACCCTGCATGAATGCACTGTTAAACATTTTGTCCACAAGTAAAACACACTGTATGACACTGCTACACAGCAGCACTGGGTTCATTTGAAGCAGTTCTGACTGAATTTTCAGCAAACAACCTACAGTATAAAATGTCTTACTTCAAATCCTTCCACCTTCATAAAACAGTTCCTACACTGAGGCATACACAGGATGTCTTCACTATCTTCAACCCAGAATTTTCAGTTTTGTTAAAAATTATATAAATATAAAAAAAAGATTAATTGTACATGTAAATTAAAGACTTTGCTTCTGCTATTAAAGTCTAGTAGAAAGCAAACACAGCTCTGTGCAAAAGTTTTAAACCACCCAGACTTTCAGTGCTGCACCAAGCAACTGGACCTTCTTGTAATCTTGAAGTGTTCTGATCAGTTGTTTTTCAGTTGGATGTTATTTAGTTTTCTTTTGACTTTGGTCACGTTTTTTCTCATTTTATCTTAAGACCTGGTGCTTCAAAAGCATGCAATGCAAATGTATTCATACCGTTATTTATTTTACATTTAGCAAAAACCACAAGCTGTAGTGTATTTAATTAGAATTTCATAGAAACAACCAACACAATGTAGCAGATATTTATAAGGTAGAAAGAAAATGATTGGTTCTTGGGGTTGTTTTTCTTTTTTTAAAATAAATGAATGAGCTTAAGAGTAAAAAATGTAATGTAGATTTGCGTTGAGCCTCTTTGAGTCGATAAACCACGTTTTGTCTGCAGTTATACCTGCAAGTCTTAGGAAGTATGTCTGAAGTGTGGCTCATTCCTTTTACTAAAATAGCTCAAGTTCACTCCACAGATTTTCAACAGGATTTAGGTTTTGACTTTCACTCAGTAATTCTTACATTTAATTATGCTTTGATCTAATTAATTAATTGTAGCCCTGATCATATGTTTGGGATTATTGTCCTGTTGGAAGGTGAAGTTCCACCCAGTCTTTAACATTTTGCAGCCACCAACAGCCACCCTTCTTCTATTTAATTCTATTTATCCTCCCATCAGCTCTGTTAAACTGTCCTGTCATGTCCCTTGAGAAGAAATGCATTCCTACAGCATGATGCTGCCACCACCATTATTGGTCACTCGGGGAGAAGTGTGTAGGTTTACTTGCAGTGCTAATTGCTCAGCATTTTACATTTTACTCCAAAACGTTCTGTTCTGCTCTTATCTGACCAGAGCACCATCTTCTCCATGTTTGTTGTTTAACTACATGATTTGTATCAAAATGCTTTAGGTTTTCTTTCACCCATTAACTTGCACAATTTTGTGTCGTTTATGTTAATTTTATGTTAATTGTTTATGTTAATCAAGAAAGTAGATTTTGAAGTTTGACAAACTGAAAAAAAGTCAAGGGCTATGAATACTTTTGCAAGGCACTGTGTCTAAAGTCATGATAAAAATATGTCCAGAGCAACTTATTCAACCTCGGAGCGCAGTAATTACATTAAATGTTGCAGTTGAACAGGTCCAAGTTCTTCATCTTCCTCATTATGTACTGGTCCCTATTTATGACCATGAAATGTTTTGTATTTTAATGTGTCAGTTTTTTTCTGTCAATTAAATACTTTGAAAAGGATTTTAGAGGAGCTTTAAAGGTTTTCGTTGCCAAACTTTAACTTTATTTTTGTGTCTTAGCTGTTGGTACAAAAATGCACAGGTTTCCTTCATACATATAGCTGTGCATGTAGTCTTTGCAGCACTTGCCTTGTGCAACGACGTCCTTTCCACCAGCTGAAACGGGGAGGGATCTATGCGTATCTGCTCCATATCGATTGGTTTGTCCAGTTCTTCCTCTTCCCAAGCTTTGATCTGAAGCAGCCAATCACAAAGCAGAGACACATACTCAGATTATTGATCAGGACACTGGTTTGTTGGCTGTTTGTTAACTGTGTGGATGGTGAATCAGTGTTATACAGTACCTCCTCGGGGGACATGGTATCAGTTAGTGGCGGAGGCACGTCTTCCTGGAGGAGAAGGGAGAAACAAACAGATGATGGACCGACCAGTGAGCAGTTTGGGCACATAATGAGATACCCCTGGTGGTTTCAAGGTTTCAGCTGATGCAAAGATGTCACTCCTGTTTTACATGCTTCGTGCTGTGCTCTTCTCACATTAGTGAGGTTGTTTCATGCTGCCAGGCTGGACTGATAACCCTGTCTTTGCTGCCGCTGCCAGCTTGACAGCAGATCACTGATGCCCTGCTGCTTTGAGCTGTTAACGTCAAAGTGATGTGTATGTCGGCTGATCTTAAGGAACCTGAGTTTCAGTCTGGCCTGACGAGGAGGATGAGGAGAAGAGTCTCTGAAGAGTCCTCCTGACAGACGACAGCTTTCGTTTGTCTGAGAACACGACAGGGCGATACGTGTCAAAGAGGAAAGACTAACATGTGATGGGTGAACCTGTGGAAATACTGTCTTACCTGATCCCGTGTGGTTGGTGGAGGGATCCTGGGGGGTTGAGGAGGGGATGGGTCCGTTACATCCTTCTTGCACAGGAGAGACAGCCTAAAGGTTGCAAGATTGTCAGTGAATGGTTAGCAGATCGGACCTCCAAAATTGAGTAAAGGCCTGATAATGCCTTGAAAAAGGGTTTTTTTCACATTTTGTCCCCTCACAACCCCTTAAATGTATTTTATTAAGACATTATATATCAGACCAAATCAAAAATTCCATTATTGTGAAGTGGAAGGAAAATTATGCATTGTTTCCAAAAAGTGCGGCATGTTTTTGCAATCAGATCTCTTTTACTGATACCCCTAAATAAAAAATTTAAATGGCCAAGTCAAAGTCTACACACAAATCCAATTGAGAACCAGAGGCAAGACATGAAAGTTAATGCTGACAGATGCGTTCCATTCAATCTGAATGAGGTTGAGCTATTTTGCACGTCAGTCTGCAGATATGCAAAGCTGGTGGAGACGTACTCGACGTGTTTTTTATTCAAAATGCATTTTATTTGGTCTTTTACATAAAATCCCAATTAAATACACTGATGTTTGCCTCTGTAAAGTGTATGAATACTTTTGAAAGACACTGTAAATCATTTCTTTGTTTTTTATTGTTTGCTTTCAAGGAATCAGACTTTCTGGTACCTTTTTGTTAATCAACATTATAGTATTTCTTAAGACGTTTGCTGCTTCTTAACTAATTTTTCTTTAATTAGAGATTAATTAAGTCCTATCTCTTTTTAAAGCATCTTGGGGGTGCCTAAAGAGCTATTGGTCCTGACCTCTTCATAAGATTATAAGAAAGTCTGGCTACTTGTGTGAAAATATAAATAACTTAAGATGGGTTTAAAACTTTTGCACAGGTATTGTTTTCTTTAGACCTTGTCAGGGGTTTCTTCTCCCTCCTCATCTACAAAAGTGAAGGACTCCCAACTAAGTTTGGACCCATGGCCTGGTGAACTGGGACCTCTTTCAAAAACTCGTCTTTCTGGAGAGAGCCACCAGTCTAAGACAGCCTGAAGCTCAGTCCTCTCAATCGAGCCCAGAAGGATCATGGATTCTGCAGGAAAGCAAAAAATTTTTTTATGAGAGTATCAACTTTACTTTCATGGCTGTAAGAAATAAATTACCTTAGCTTAGCATAAAGCCTGGAAATTGACTAAAGGTGAATCAGACAGCTTTGTGGAGGGAACACACATTACGGCTTGTCTAATCCTTTAACACTAAGCCTTTAAAAGGAAAGCCAGGAGCTGAGAGCCAATGTGCTGATGTGGGTCGCCCTACCTTTAGAGTCAACCAGCGGGATGGTTTTCAGGGTAGTGCTCTCCAACAGATGGTTTAATTCCCGATAAGTGGAGTGGGAGGACAAGAATTTCACTTTGCGCACCATGATGTCCTCCACGAAGATGTTATATTTGCTGTAAAAAGAAAAGCAGCCAACAATAAATACCGTGTTGTTTTCAAAGACAGCTGCCTCAAAATGCTGAAATAAAGGCTTTGAACTTCACCTAATGTGCCCGAGAGCCAGCTCAGGCAGGTAGGGCAGCTTCTTCACCTGGATGATGGAGTCGTATAGAGACGGCTGCAGACCCTGGGCCACCATGTTGGCCAGGATGACCGCCACCATCATGGGTAAGATGTGGGAGATTTGACCAGTCAGCTCGAAGCAGATCACTGCCGTGGAAACCGTGTGAGTGACGGCGCCTGTCATCGCCGCCGCTCCTATCACAAACCGGAGCAGACAGTCAACCATGATTAATCTAACCTAATTTAAAATCTAAAATCACCATTCAGATTAGGGAGGAAGTACTCATCAGTAACCCCTGTTCAACCCTGTCCATTCTAAACATTTATTAAACTGAGAGGAGGGTATAAAAAAGATTAAAATGTTTTATCTCCAAATTTTAATGATTTGCACCAGACATAGTTACATACTAGTGATGAACGGTTACTCTGCATCCTTTTGAAGATTTTAGGGAAAGACACAGAGATCTTCCCTTGTCAAAAGAGAAATCTGAAACACTTTTTTAGTAGTACAAATAAAGGTTAATTCAATGCCTTGTAAAAAAATGTTGTTTCCTTGCAGATTTTTGGTGTTTCTGCGGCTTTGTGCTATTTAAATGTTCCAGATCACCAAACAAATTCAAAACCAGACAAAGATAACCTGAGAAAATACAAAATGCAGTTTTTAAAGTATGTTTTCATTTATTACAGGAAAAAAAGGATATCAATACCAATCTAGTTCTATGTAAAAATGCTGTGGTTAAGCACATTCTTTAGTTCAGTTTAAGTTTAAAAAAAAAATTAGTGTGGGTGGAACAGTTTTTGCTTGATAGATTTATAAGTTCTGGGATGTATATGGGAATCAGGTATTGTTCAGTGGTCTGATGGCCAGAGGGAAGACACTGTTTGTCATCCTGGTAGTGGAGGCTGAAATGCTTTGAAACCTTTTTTCCAGAAGGCAGAAGGGAGAAGAGTGTGTGAGGGGTTGCTTTGTGGATGCAGCATGTGTTGAAGATGAAATAAAGCGCACTTGAGTTGTGCACCAGGACAACGATCCAAAGCATATCACCAACTTCCACCTCTAAATGGCTCCAAACTAAAAAAGAAACAAAAGAGAAGATCTTGGAGTGGCCTAGTCAAAGTCTGGATTCAAATCTGATTGAGATGCTTTAGTGTGACTATAAACAGGTTGTTAGAGCACCTCCACTGTGGCTAAATGAAAGTAATTCAGTGGGCCAAGATTCCTCCACAGCACTGTTAAAAACTCATTGGCACTTTATGTAAATGCTTGATGGCAATTGTTGCAATAGTGGTGCAAACAGTTATTTGGTTTAGGGGGCAATTACTTTTTTTTTTTTACGTAAATCATCACTTGAAAGCTACTTTTTACATTCAGTCATGTTATCTTTGTTTGTACTGAAATGTTTGATGATCAGAAAGCAAGCTTAGGTAAAAGCTATTCACTGTCTAAATGACCAACTTTGAGTTTCTTCCAATTAATTTCTTAGACCCAGTTGAATAACTTTACTGTCAGGCAGCTTTGTAATTATTGATAAAATGTTAAAAATGTTTCTGTTGCCGTACTATTACCTTTTAAATCCTAAAGAAGTAGAAACAATTTAATATCCAAATAAAATCGACATATTCTAAGTTATTTTAAAAAAAACAATAATTTTTGCTAAATCTACAATAAAACCCATCTGGAAAAATCAATGTACAAGGGAATATATATGAGGAGTAAGAGGCTAACCAATGACAGCATAGCCCCCTGGCAGGATGCGGTAAACTATCCCATCAAACAGTATCCCATTCGGGAAAAGAGTGGCCATGATCTCCCCGACGAGGCGGCCGAAAGCAGCTCCTTGAGGAGAGAGATAAGACACGCTGGTAAAGACAAATTGAACAGAAGCTCAGCGTCGGATACTGCACTTGCGTTACAAAATCCTCTTACCTAAAATGAACACTGGCATGAAGGCGCCAGAGGGGATAGGCATCGTGGTGGAAACTGCTGACATCCAGAACTACAGCACAAAAGAGGGATCAAGGTAGGATATAGCCCAGTCAGTCCCAGCAGGTTTACGCTTTCTTAAATTTATGCTGTTTCTATGAATGCAATACCCTACATATGTAGTTAAGAGGAACAGGGAGATACCTTCATGATGAAGAAGAGGAGAAGGATGAGAAAGACGCTGACGTGAGGATGAAGCCAAGCGGCGGAGCGGCCAAGGCCAGGATGAGCAGATGAGTCTGAGATTTTGGTCCAGGTGAAATTATCAAAAAGAGAGTTGATACACTCTCTGGGCATCAGCTGTCAGAACAGAGAGACAAAGACAGGAAAGGGTGCTCAATGTTGATTACTGTACTACTCAAAAGTCTTGTACTACCCTCTATTTTTAAGTGCTTAAGGGTCTGAAAAGTCAAAAGAATGAACAAATAAATCAGTTCCTAATAGAAAAATGGTATCTTTTGATTCTTTTTCGTTATCTAATATAATACAATAGGCTGTTTTGGTTCAAAATTCTCAGACTGAAACAAGTGGATTGTAACCTTTAGGTTCAGAATACAAAATTGTCTCTATTATTTTAGGTATTTAGTATTTTAGGTTCCTATTTACAGGTAGTTGTATTACAGAACAGGAGACTGACAGACTGATTCCAGTAAGGCAATCACTGTACTGGTCTATTGTGGTAAAGAGAGTGCTCAGCCTAAAGGCAAAGCTGGGAAATCACTCAGCTGATCAATGCTTCAATGGCAACATTAAGTCATAAACTGCAGGTAATGAACAAAAGATTGAGGTGGTGACTTTGAGCTCAGGTAGACGGACGGACGGTCGGACGGACGGACGGATGGATGGATGGATGGATGGGTGGATGGGTGGCTGGGTGGATTCGAATAGATGGATGTTATTAGTTTTCTAATCCATGTTTTTCTAAAACCACCTCAACCATTGGGCTCAAAACACTTTCAGACCCAGTCAGCACAATATTCCTCCTAAGCATCTCCTGAGGTAATATAAACGCTGTTAAAAATTAGAGCCTCTCAGAAAAAAAGTGAGTTTACATCTCACCTCTCCAGCCATGAACTGCCCAAACCCAGGAGGAAACGTGACGGTGGCAATGATCAGCGTCACAGCACCTGGATAGATCAAACGGCTGCAAGTAGACACAAACACAGACTCATTAGGAGGAACACTGTATTCTCAGATACCAACCGCACTGCATGTCATTTAAATTAGTCTGTTTGTAACCAGCACTCACTGTATGAGTCTCTTGGCGCTGCAGCTCACCTCTCCCTAATGGTAAAGCCTAATGTTCCCTGACTGCATAGTCTCAGAGGATAAGTGAATCTCCCCCTTGAGCGAATAACTGGGTGTAAGGTTGCTAAGATTTGCTTGCTCTCCTGGCCAGTTTTGTGAGACTGATGAGTTTGGAGAGTAGAGCTGAGACACATTAAGAGGAATTGGATCTAAATGCACAAATGGTTTCCGTTTCAGGGAAACCGTTTCTGCAAGAATCACTGCAATTTTCGAGCAGAGCACCACAGTAATTTGCACCATGAAAGACAACAACATCTGTACACTATATGAGCATGTGTGTGTGTGTGTGTGTGTGTGTGTTGAGATCTTACTGTTTGGTTAGAAAGCGTGTGAGAGCTGTTGGTCTTCTCATGAAGAGAACCACCTGTCTGTTTAGGTAAACAAAGAACGCTCCTAAAAAGCCACATGAGATCCTAAAACAGGAAGAAAACTTAGAGTTTAAACATCACGCACAAGTTCAAGAATGAATCTCATAACACTATACTAACGTTGAATACACAGAAATATTGCATCTGCTTTTATGTTAAACAGCAAAACAAGCCAGTAAACACAAACATACAGGTTTTCAAAAATATCCTCACCCTATGATTGCAAATGCCGGTAACTCCTGCAGGTCAAAGGGGAAATCCATCCGGAAGTTGGTTTTGAATAGGGCTGTGATTGTGACTGAGAAAAGTGGAAAAAAATAATAACATTGCAGAGGAGTTCAACAATAGAGAAGATTAAAACAGGCAGCTACCTCTCTAGTCATTATATACTTTATAGTGGAGAATTTATACAATAAAGTTAGAAATGAAGCTTTGATCATAGGCCAGGGAGGAGTGTTGGAAGTAGACACGTGGCTGTGTTGCTGTGAAGGATTATTTAGTATTAGCCTGATAACTGCCATGGTAAAGTTCAATGAGAAATATGTTGGCAGTGTTTAAGTGATGAGACAGGATACAACAAGATCACCCTACTGTAAAAAAATATGTTTACGAAGGTTTTTTAGTTATTACATATATATATATATATATATATATATATATATATATATATATATATATATATATATATATATATATATATATATTAGAGAACTGAAGGGAAAATGTTGCCTGAGGGTCACTAGTCTCCTAAACTTTAGAGCTTTGGTATACATCTTTACCAAGTGTGCCGAAAATAATGGAGGGCCATGTTCTTTCTGTGCAATATTTTAGAAAGAAATCCCTAGAAATGTCTAAGTTGATCGAGAACATCAGTTTTGATGATCAAATGACATTGCATGGTTTAAATATGTGCATATTTGTAAATACAAAGTCTACAGAGTAGAGACTAAAAGATTTGTTAAATGTAAAATGGACTTGGCTTTATAAATATCAAAATATGCTGTTAAATGTTAGCATTTTGTATTCTGTTTTATACTTTGAGTGATGAGTTTAAAAGTTTGTGGTTAATCTAAAGAAGCAAATTCTACTTAGCTGCCATACTCAACATTTTTAGTAAAATGCAGCCTCCGCTGTCTTTCCCTGGCAGATTGTGTGTGTTTGTGTGGCGTTAACTTCTCACCAGCATCCTTGTTCCAAACAGAGAGCACCCTGAATATGAAGGCACTGAATGTGGCAGCAAAGTATCCCCGCCAGTAATTCCTCACAGCAAAGTAGGTAGACGTGACCTCAATACTGAACAGCACTCCTGGTGAGGGTGGAGGGAAAGGGGGAAGAAAGACAGAAGGAGGGATTACAGAGGAGAGGGGTAGAAAAGGAGGATGGATAGAGAGGTAATTGGGAGAGGGGAAAGAGAAGGTGAGAAAAGATAGAGATTAGTTTTGAAAAGCAGAATGAGTCCAGAAACCAGTAAATATACTCAACAAGAGAACCATGGGGAGTTAACAAACACTCCAGCACAAGTAATTACACACAGTAACACACAAAAACACATGTAGGAATATACAGAGACAAAAGACAGTATGAATTAACCGAAATCAACTAAACAAAGTACAGGGAAGAAAAAATATATTTAAAGACCAGAGTATGCCAGATTTTAAATAATTTATGATATAGAAAGTGTCCAGAAGTTTCATACATTTTAGATAAACAGACTTTTATCCACCATCCACCATCAGGGAGGCATGTAATCAGTCCCAAATTCATTCTGCAGCCTAGCGCTGATCTTAAATATGCAGCCACAGTCACATCCAACAATCTTCAAGAAGTACAAGGCAGAGCACTGCAGCAGACTTTTGCAAAACACGAAATAATAAGATTATATAACATTTCTTTCTTCTTGTGCACACTATTTAAAACTGAGGATTTCTGTTAAAGGTTTTTAGTTTTACTAAGTAAGAGATAATTTTTTCTTTAAACATGTGAATTTCATTAAAGTTTAATAGTTGAAATTACCAAACTTAGAAAACCACTAAATTACAGTAAATTCTCACACTTGAGAAACTGGAAACAAATTACATTTAACAGTCTTGATTATAGTTCAAAAACTGATCTTACTGTAAATTTAGCTGATGGTACAATCATGTGAAGAAATTAGCACACCACAATAATTATTCAATCTGTTATTTAGAGATGTTGAAATATTGATGTCTAATAAAATTTTTATCTCTAGAAAAAAAAGAAGTGATTTATTGCCCATAAAAAACAACATTAAACTCTGTTAGACACAGTAAACAACAAATATATATATTAAAAAAAGTTCATTCGAACTAAGGGAAAAGTTAGGACACCCAACCGCCAAACAGCTAGTGCTACCACCTGTAGTTGAAACAACTTCATTGAGACACTTCTTGTACTCATCTACCCGTCTCTCACATCAATCTGAGGAGAGTTTGCCCAACTCCTCACTTTCAGTGGTAAAGCATCCAATTACCATGAGAATTCCCCCTCCATGCTTCACATTTGGGTTTTTTCTGAAATGCTTTGTTTGTTATGTTGTATGTCTGGAAAAACAGTCTGGCCTTTATTGTTTTTTTCGAGAGAGCAAAGGTTTCTTCCCTTCACACCTCCCATGAATATTGAGCATGTGCATCCTCTTTCTAATTCTATTTTCTTATCAACAGTAGCTCTAGGTCCCACTCTTGGCGTTTTTAGAGATTTCATTTAGCATCTTGCTGTCTGCCTTCAGGGTGAACCTGCTCAGACCAGACCTGGCCAGCTCTAGGCACGTTGGCAGCTGTTTAAACGTCCTCAGACTAATTCTCTTACAGTGGAATGGCCAATTTCAGATTATGTTTGAGACCTCTCTAAATCACTCACCAGATTTAACTGCTGCTATAATCATGTTTCTGAATAGTGGGATTGCTCTTTAGACCTCACAGTGATGTTTTCTCTCACTTCAACAATCAGGGGTAGACCAAACTCAATGCCTAAGTTTTAAACATTACAAACCTCATTGAAAATGTAAAGTAATGATGTTATAATGACAAACAAAAAATACATATTTCATGAATTTCCAAAAAACTACATACATTTTTAACATAAGAGGTTTGTCTTTCAGAATCTACTTTTTTGATTTATTGCATAAGCGGTTTTTATGGCTATACTACGGTAATTGACATGTTCAAGGTGTTCCTGAAGCTATGCAGCATGAAGAAATAAGGTTGGTGAGACAGTTCAGGATAAGTGAAGGTTGTACAGTACCTCCTAGAGGAGTGCCGAAACAGCATCCCACCCCCACGGCACAGCCAACAGTCAGTATATCTGTGTAACCATATGGGTTCTACTGACACAGAAAACAGAGGGAGAGGAGGGAGGTAAAGAGGTGAAAAGGGAATGAAAGCCCAGAGATGATAAGGGGAGAAAATTAGGATGACAGTTGGAAGAAAGACGGGACAGCAAGTTGGAGGGAAAAGGAATAAAAGATCAAGGTGGAGAGAACAGGATGGAGAACCACGGGGGGGTGGGAGGAGAACAATGACAGTGAGAGAGCAAAATGGAATAAAGTGAATAAATAATACTCACTAGAGTGTGATAAAAACTGACAGGGAGAAGAATTACACAGTGGAAGAAGGTATAAAGAAAAGGATGCACAGAGTTTTTAAATTTAGAGGAAATTGTTGAACAGAAAAACTATCCTAAATGACCACATGCCTTCAGAGTTGGATCCATGCAACAAACAGCAGACTTGAAATACTTTAAGTCTTCATGACTGCCCTTGGATTAGGTAAAGAAAACCTCATAATGTCATTGTTTGCATTTGCTGAACATTAGCTGATTAGTAGCAGCATTGGCCGTCTTATAATAGCAGGAGTTTTGGCAGTTTGCTGGTCTGGAGCATATAGCTGGGTGTTTACACAATGCCAGGATGGAAAGATATCAACAATGACTTAATGAAGCAAGCCTTGCACCCTGTGTATCTTTCCAGACTACTTGAAATGTATTATTCAATAGTAATAAAGACTATTTATAAATAAACATAGAAGAAAGTTGGCATTCTTCCCAGGATGTGGCTGCCCGGCAAATTCATTCCAAAGCCAAACCATGCAAAGCTCGGAATCTGAAAGCTCTGAGCCTACATGCCTCATTAAGCATCTAAAATATCATAAAAATATCATAAAAAAGCACCTAAAATATAAAAAGTTTCATGAAAAGGACCAAAGATTACTGAAATATATGGATCGTTTGGGAGGGTTACCAGAAAAAGATAGGGTTTTTCACTCTAACATTAAAATGGTAGCACTACTTTTGCTTATGAAGCTGCATTTGAATGAAGCACAGCACTTCTGGAGAAATGGGCTTAAGGTCAGATGAGACTGAAGTAATACTATTAAATGCCTAGGGATGTGTATTGGTAAAAATCTGGCGATACGATATGTATTGCGATACAGGGGGGAAAATTAGATATATCACAATACTATGAGTAAAATGATATGTTGTGATTTTTAAAACTGAATTTAACTGTAGAAAAACTGTCACAGCATTCTAAACACTCCAACCTGTTTCACACTTTAACACGTCCAGTTTTATTACTAGATCTACTTGATCCACTGGAACAAAGAAGGTGAAAACAGCCGCAAACTACCAGTCATACTTTTATATTTACAACAAATATGACTGTCATCAATAATGATTCCATTCAAATCCTGAAAAAAGAGATTTCTTTCTTGAATATTGATACAATACCTGGAATTACAATATCGGGCTATATCGGTGTATCGATATTTTCTTACATCCCTATAAATAACAACACATTTTATTTGAGGACGCCTTTCTAAAACCTAAGGTCACCTTACAGAGAAGAAAAACTGATCAAAATTATAATATATAGATAAACAATCAATAAAACAATTAATTGAAGATAGCAAATCAGTAGACAGGTTTTGAGGTGTGTTAAATAAAGGAAGAGAGTCTATATTTCTGATGACAGGAGGAGTGAGTTCCAGAGCCGAGGAGCAGAGCGAGTGAAGGCTCTGTTCCCCAAGGCGGGAAGCCGGGCAAAGTAGAGATTTCTGGCCATGATGTCCCTTCCCATATTTGGGGAGAACATTTCAGCACGTACATCTCATTTCCATGAGATACAGTGATGTGGGGGTGATGATTTGGGCTTGCTTTGCTGCCAAATGACCTGGGCATCTTGAATTTATCGAGTCTGCTCCTCTGTGTACTCAGTTATTGTAGAGTCAAAGGTAAGATCATCTGTCTGCCAACTAAGATGTGGCCAAAACTGGGTCATGTAACAAGTCGGTGGACCCAAACAAAGCATAAAATATACAGCGGAATGTCTAAAAAAGAAAAGAATGAAGTGCTTGCAAGGGCCCAGACAAAATCCAGACCTTAATCTGATTGTTAAAAAAAACTGAAGAGACATGTGCTTAAACAGCTATAGTAATGTTGCTAAGAAAAGTCAAAAATCCTTAACAACAATGCAAGAGACTGATTAAGCCATGCAAAAATTAATAATTCAAGATATTGCTGCTCATGGTGGCTCTACAAGCTGTTGAATCTTGAAGTGCAACTAAATTTTCCCATGACGGTTTTGGCAGCCAATTTTCCCAAATTGCATTGGGACAATATTACTAATTATTGCAGCTATTGCAATTAATCTAGTAAAACTCCCTTACTAATCTTTATTTTATTTACAGCTAAGCCAGCATTGAGTCCATAAGTCACAATCACACCATTGCTCATATTCTCAAAAGCTGTTTACCCTAATAAGGCCTGCAGTGACTGTTCTAGTGCCTGAAGAAAGGTAAACAAATACAACTATTGTGATTGCTTTGAGAATGTGACTGTTGTATTTGCTAATGCACGCTTAGGGAATTAATACACATGGTTATGAATATATTTGACCATAGTTTGAGTGCAAGATAAAATATGAGCTTCAAATGTTTTTTCAGGAGGACAAGCTGCTCAAAGACTTATGTCTGATTGGCTGCGTGAGACTTGCCTCCTATAGGAGCAGCAAAACAGGTGGCCACTCCCACAGCACACGCACACACCAGCAGGTCCTTGTTATGGATGTCATTCTGGGGTTAGGTGTAGCACAGACAAGTAAGGGCAAGCCGGAACGAGGAGAGTAGGGAAAGAGGGAGACAGGGACATGGGAGAGCACTGTTAATACACATGCCAGACATTATGGTCATACTATTAATACAGACACAAACACAGATGAAGTGTGAGAGACAATCAAAACAAAGAAACAAACTGGGAGGTGAAAGCAGGAGCTGGGCAGGACAAACATATACTCAATCAATTACAGGGTTCCCATTTAAGCAAACTGACCAAACTCAAATAATTTACTGGCGAAAAAGCCACTTGAACCAGCTCACAGGAACAACACAAAGAGCTGCATCAATCTTTTAGGACTGTTGTTGACATCTCAAAACAATTCCAGTGAAAAAAGCTATAATTTCTATTTCCTTATTTCGGGGGAATTTTGTTACTTTAAATTCAGAATTTTATGCACTTTTCAATAATTGTTAGAATTGCCTTTGAACAGTACGGCTAGGGTTAAATGTTTAAGGTATCCGTCCACTAGCTTCTCACAACAGTTTGCTGGAAATTTGCCCTATTCCTCCTGACAGAACTGGTGTAACTAAATCGGGTTTATAGGCTGTGGGATTGAGTTTAGGACTTTGTGGTGACATTGTCTTTGTTGAACTTAAATAAATTTCTAGTGGGATGCTTAGGGTCATTTTCCATTTGAAAAAAACCTTTGAATACAAGCTTTAATTATCTTGACTGACATGTTGGGATATTGCTTCAATATTTCTATATAAAGTTCTCTCCTTGTGATGTCATATACTTTGTGAAGTGCACCAGTCCCTCCTGCAGCAAAACACTCACAAAACGTGATGCTGCCACCCTTGTAGCTCACAGTAAGAACATTGTTCTCAGGCTTGCAAGCTTCGTCTCTTTACTCCTAATGTAACAATGGTCATTATGGTCAAATACTACTTTCCTCAAACCACACAACAAAATTTGTGTCTTTGTCCCTAAATGCATTTGCAAACTTATATCTTGCTTTTAAACCAGTAGCTTCACCTTCACTGAGTCCATGTGTGTAACTGTTGCATAAATAAAATGTTTTTGTTTTTTTACAAATTAAAAAAATTGACTTTTAAGTGGAAACCTTGTAACTTCAAAAAAGACAATAACACAAAAATACAGCAAGTTACAGTGCCCAGCAAAATTATTGATTATCCTTGACTCTTTGCAAATTTTTTCACATTACACTTCAAACATTATTGTATTTTCTTAGGATTTTAGGTGGTAAATCAACACAAAGCAGCAAAATAAACGTGAAGTGTAATAAAAGTTATGCATGGCTTTCCAAATGTTTCTCATAAATAAACCTTTACATAGTGTTTCATTTGACCACAATTAACAAATATGTTTTAGAACCACCTTTTACTGAAACCACAGCCATATGTTTTTGAGGACAGTTCATCTCTGTAAAGTAGCTCAATCTCAGTTATTATTATTTGACTTAAAAATCTGGTGTATCTCTGATTTTTGTTTAATATTATTTACTGAGCTTGTGAACCAGCCTCAAAACTATCTCTGAAGATGCTGAAGAAAAACATTTCCAGCAGCATGATGTTACCATCATGTTTAGGCCTGGGAATGGTTGGTTCAGGGTGGTGGGCAGTGTTAGTTTACCTCCACGACTTGAGATTAATCCAAAAAGGTGAATGAAAACAAACAAACAAACTTGCATGGGACAATTTTTAAAATTTGAAAACACATATTTCTCATGTTCCTTCTACTTTACAGTTATACACTGCTTTTGTTGGTGTGTCACATGAAATCCAAATAAAATACATTGAAGTTTGTGGCAGTAACCTGACAAAATGTAAAACATTTCAAGGATAATATATGTTTTTGTGAACCGTGTATGAACCGTGCATTCATCAACTTTGGTATTTGGACTGTTTTTCAGTAAACTAATGATCAAAGTCCAGTTCCTTGGTCAGGGCTTCAGCTTACCTCATACACTCCAGAGAAGATAGACATGAATCGACTCAGCACCGCGGCACAGATACTGGCAATGTGGACAAACGGACCCTGGAGGTGATGAGAGGACATTAGCGGCACTTCACTGTTAGTCACACAGACCAATTTTAGTAAAACAAAGGGTCCAAACTGGGACGTGTATCAGAACAGATAAATCAGTGAGTAATTGGTGGATGTGACAGCTGCCCCGCTACTGTAATGGAGAAAATGAATGTACTCCGTCGTGGAGGACTTGAATAATTTGCCTCGGTCCCATGAGACGAGGGAGTGAGGGGAAACATGACAGAAGTTGATTTATTACTCACAGGCTTGAATGAAAGAGCAGATAGAGTGGTAGAGAAAGACATGTCTAGTGGATGGTGCTGATCTATAATAGATGTATGGTGACAGAGCAATCTTGAAGGTAAAGAGGTTAAAAGGTGGGTATGTTAACCTCTTTGCCCACTGGCATCCCGCTGCCAAGAGCAGCAGTGAGACCGATCACTTTAGCTATGAAAGCTTTGAGGGTCAGATACTCCTTCAGGACCACACCTCTCAGAATGGTTTTCAGCTCTGGGATACCAGAACCTATCAACAAAACAAAGGAAACACAAAGCAGAGGAGATATTATGCACCACTATAAGTAAAAGTGAAGTTTTGTTAACTTCAACAATGAAACAAATGGAGATAAAACAGGAGATAAGATGCATGAGAGAACAGAGGTAGAGAGAGGTTTAAAGGGCTAACCAATGGCCTGAGGGGAAACCAGATGACAGAAGAGCGAGGCAAAAACGATGAGGATTATGGGATATGTAACCCAGGCAAGGTACTGGAGCGGCACATTGCCCTTAAGCTCCCCATGTATCCATTTGTAGGCTTAAACACAGAAGAACAGCAACAACATCAGAGTTTACAACTACATTTGAGCAAAAGCCCAGTAAATATCTGCTGCAGCAAAATGAAACCAATATGAAAATAGTGATTTGACAGTAATTATGTGAGTGAATGTGACCAGGGATACCTTGTAGACTCTTGGCACTGGCGTAGTCCATGCTCCAGCTGACCAGAGCCATAGTCAGACCCAACAGAATCAAAAAAATCCAGTCCTCTCCCATCTTTGTCACAATGTACCGCCTCACTCGAGCCAAACAGTCTGGGTCAGACAGTTGAAATTATTGAGTCACATTTAACTGATTAAATTACAATTTTTGTAAATGGATCTCAAAGGAACTCTAATCAAGATTATCATGGTTTGGGTGAAGAATAATTAAACCCCAAAAAATGTACGTTGTTTGCAAGTTTAGGTAATCTTAAAGAAAGCATACAATATAAACTAAAGCATAAAAAAGCAACATACTATTAAAGTTATTGATTTCATTTCCATTTTAAGAAATATGATTTGGCCGTTTTTTTCAACCTAAAACATGACCTAAGGTTCACATCACCTGAGGCACTTCAAATAAATATGTGACTTGAGAGTATCAAGATATCCTGATTTAGAGGTTATCCTAAAAAATAATCAAACCTGAATTTTCCTGCATTGCAATATTAACTCTTTTGTTGCCTCTAACTGCTTTTCCTCCAGGGTCTCCCTGTATTTAGCTCCATCCATCTTCTCACCATCGCTGACCAGCTTCTCTGTCCTTAAGAAAAGTATGAACACACTATGTTTCACCCTGGTTTCGTTCAACAATAAGCTGTCATTTCTTGCCACAATTTAAAGCCCAGATTTTCAATTTTGCAATTGTAACATAGTTTTTTTTGATGATGGATTGAACAGTGCTCCATGAAATACAAGATATTTTTTGAAACTTCTCCACAAATTTCTTTCTGACCTGTCTGCTGTGTTCGTCATTATGATGCTGATGTTCACTGATGTTCTCTAACAAACCTCTGGGGCTTTCACAGAATAGCTGGATTTATACTGAGATTAAATTACACTTAGGAGGACGTGGTTTACTACTTAGATTGCACTGGATTTTATTTAGGGGTAACCGAGAAGAGGGGATCCCCGCCTATTCACAGTACAGTATTCATGAATTCACCTATTTGTGGATTTATCTGTGTCCAAACGATTTGCAGAAAATGTACTATACCTTTCACGGATTTCATAGAGTATATCTAAAATATTCAAAAGAAAATGCATCTTAGGAAGCTGAACAACCTAGGCAAGATGCTACTTGACATGGTACTGCTTGTGTTTGCAAAGCAGCCAATCCAGGAGCACAATTCAATTGTCATGATGCTGATTGGGTGTACCCCTCAAAAGTGGAGATAAGCAAGATGGTGGACGTTAGCTTCTCCGGTAGTGGTAGGATGGTTTACACTATGCGTATTATTGTATATTAAGGTGTATTTGGCATTTGAACAAATACATTAAATAGTTATAAGTGTTTTTAGAGGGGGCTCAAGTGTTTGCAGATGTCAACTATTCGTGTGTGGTTATGGTTCCTAAACCCCAGGAATGCCACTGCATCTAACGCTTAAATCCTGATGCAACTTGGAAGTTTTGGGTGTAACATAACGGAATTTGAAATTGTCCATAGGGTGTGAAAACTTTAGCAACTCATCATAGGTTTTAAACAGTATTTATTGTATACCCATTCAATAAATTTGAATATTTTAGAAAAGTTTTATTTCAGTAATTCCCTTCACTATGTGAAACACTTTTATAGATTAATTACACACAGACTTTTCATCAGTCTGTGTGTATGTGTGTTATGATGATTTTCTGCTTACAGCTAAAACCAACATGACATTTGAGATCAATACAGAAATGTGCCTTTAATGAAAAGTATGCTTAATACCAGCTTAAAGGTTGTTATTTTTCAAAAGGTACTTTTAATCTAAAAAAAGAGCCTCTTTGGAACATATATTCTGATTTATTGTATATAACTGTACATTTTGTTTTTCATCTGTCTAACTGCATCAGCACTTCGGAGTCATCCTGATCTCGGTGGCTTAAAATTCTACCTCAAGTCCTGATGGTATTAAAGCACTGTATCACATTTTATGAGCTAATCATGTGACATGTAAAATCATAATGTGCAAAGCGTTCAGAAACCGATGCTGTACAATAAACTTTCTGCCACGCCAGAGGTGTGTGATTGAAGAATTTTGTTATTACCAAATGCAATATCGCAAAAGAAAGTGGCAA
The DNA here is from genome assembly GCA_963556495.2 of Valencia hispanica. Lineage (NCBI taxonomy): Eukaryota > Metazoa > Chordata > Actinopteri > Cyprinodontiformes > Valenciidae > Valencia > Valencia hispanica. The sequence goes on from OY747710.1 coordinate 20,618,185, forward strand.
TAATGCGGCTGCAGATTTTGAAACGTTGCTCACCTTGGCATTTGGAGTATGGATGAGGCTTCTTGGTGGAGGAGTTGTGGCTTATATGTGACTCCAGGATGGCAGGGTTTTGATGAAGATGATGCCGCCGGCCGAGACCTCTGCGGCCTGCAGCTGAGCTGTTTTCTCCTGCTTGTCTTCTCCATTGTCTCTCTGTCAGCAGGCGGGCTGCCTCCCTTTGTGCGAAGCTTCCGAGCTGCTCCCTGTACTCCCCGTACAGCTGTAACACAGTGGTGAGACTGAGGGTCACTAAGAAACCAAAACATCTGCCAAGAAAATCATATGTTTTCTTAAAACATGTTGCAGGAAAAAGTTGAGGGAAATCAGCAAGATGGGAAAATGGTTTTGGAGAGGAATGAAAGGAAATCTACTGCTGTGAGCCTTGGGATTACAAGACAGAGACCTGAATCTGTGCCTTGTGTGTAAGGGATACACATCAGCCTGAATACCTTGACAGACAGAAATAGACAAATGTGGCATCGAGAATGGAAAAAACCCCTCCCTAAGCAGACGAAGAGGCTGAGTAAGAGCTTGAGGAGGAGATCCTGGAGGAGAAAACACATGCCACATCTCCTTCCGGCCATGTGCCTGCTTTACACCTACAACCACACAGCACACACTGGGGCCAGAAAACACGACACCTTGCGATCAGTTTGCAAAGCACTCGTTAAAACCGTAGGAGCTGTAAAACACTGCAGATCCCGGCGAGGCTCTGAGTTGCAACCGAACGCTGGAGATCACATGCATCCCACCACTCAAGCTAAAAATCATAAGGAGGGCCAGGTGCCATGCATTTCTGTCTCATGTTCACACTGGAAAGGAGAGCTGACACATCCAAGCACGAGGTCCTTCAGGATGCAAGCTCTGCTTCCAAGCACATAATTTCCCTTTGAAGTCACAAAATAAAGGTGCAGAGACAATCTGCAAGCTCATCCGCTGAGAGGAGTTTCAGGCAGATGGGGACAAGTAGTCTTTTAGGAAAGATTTTCCTCAGCTGCGATGATTTCCTTAACAAACAGCCCCACTGTGATAACTGACTCACTACAACCACATGACAAAGTGACTAATATAGAAGTTTATAATTAATACATGAATGCACCACATAGCAGGTGGCCATGCAGTTACTGCCAGAGGCTTTTGAAGACTCTAAACTGTCTAGTGAGTTATTTTAAATCTCGATAAACACCACCAATCACAAACTGTATTTCAGAACATTAACTGCATGCCTAAAAGGATATTAGACTTGGCCTTAAAAAAATAACTTACAGAACCCCTGAAACTAATTATCGGAGTTTTATTCTATTTCTTAGATATGTTTTCAATCACTTTAATTCAAGATGCTGCCTGAGAAATTGGGATTTAACGTGGAAGTGTTGTGCATATCACAAAGATGCATTTAAAAGGAGTTCAGGAGTTTTTCAGTGGATAGAAAAATAGATTTAAGTCATTCATATTTTGAACATCACACTGTTTTTATCTGTTTGTTTGTTTTTGTTTTTGATAAATGGTAGAACAAAAATCTTTGTTCTTGTTTTAAATAAGACTACACGTTTCCATTTTCGGCCTGTTAGGATTAACGTGTGCAAGATGCCAGACATGTCTAGGAAAATTTTTGGGAAACCCAGATGATGATGTCAGAGCTCTGTAGGCTTCTCATGAACTGAAGGCTTTACTATTGACCTATTTTAAGGCACACTCCAAACATTGAGCGTCCTTATGTGACAACATGGGAAAATCGGGCAAGATATCAATAGTGAGCCTCCCCAAGTGTTGTTCAACCTTGGGTACAATTTCCAGGTGCCTGAAGGTGCCAAGTTCAACTGTTCAAACAGTTATGTGCCATATAAACACCATGGAAATGTCCAGCTGTCTCACAGTTCAGGAGGGAAATGGGCTCTGTATCCCAGAGATGGAAGTGTCTCAGTGGAAAATGTGAATATGAATCCCAAAACAAAAGCAAAAGTCCTTGTGAAGATGTTGGCTGAAGTTGGTCAGACTAAGAGAGTCATTATCCACAGTGAAATAAGTCATGTACCAAGATGGGCTGCAAGGCCACTCAGAGGGGAAAAAGCAACAACTCCGAAAGAAACATAAAAAAAAGACACAAATACAGTTTCTGAATATACTACAGCACAATTAACTCACTTTTTGTGGACATGTCCTGTGGACTAATGAAATTGAAACTGAAGTGTTTGACCATAATGTCCAAAATGAAAAGAAAATGCCATTTTTTATGCAGCTTGAAGACAATTAGATCTAAGACCAAAAAAAATCACAGCATTAATGTAATGATTGATCAAGTTTAAACTGAAGAATGAATCGGTCAACAACAAAAATCTTACATCTTTTCTCAGTCAGTTGAGCTTGGTATCCTCTGGCATTAAGAAATAAGTAACTGAATATAATACCTAATTTAAATATGTATTAATTTAGTTAATTTCAATTTTAATAAATATAGACAAAATTCATTGTGTAAACAAAATGTGTAAAAATGCCTGTTATGTAAGTAAAGAAGAAAGATATTTATGTCTGAACAGACTTCTTGTCATGCTTGTCAAGTATCTGGTCATTTCTATAGATTAGTGGGAAAAAAAGAGTTGGAAAAGACAATTTAGCCAATTTCAGAGTAAATAAAATAATCAAGTAAAGTCAGTCTCCATCTGCATAGACCCTTTGGTCCACATGTCTTTACCTGTTCTTCATCAGTTGTCTTCAGCATGATGTAACAGCAGCTCTGTTGCTGTTCTGTCTCTCATCAAACTCTGCAGACAAGCTCACCACCACCAACACTGATATACTACACATTAACACGGGAACGCTAATCCATCAACATCATCAAACAGCTGCTGCCACCATCGAAACCAGTGACAGTAGCAACAGGAACCTGGAAACGGCCATCAGAAAAGTGACATGCCAGCTAAACATTTCAAACCAATGGAAAGCAGGCAAAATGCTCTAGTATTATATTTGGTATTCATTAAGGAAGTAATGTATAGTGAAACATCACAGCCAGATGTGGCCAGATTTTAATCTACTCAAGAGAAATGGGTCGTTTTTAAAGAACTTTCTACACAGCTGGTTCTGGGTTAATTCACCCCTTCACCATTGAACATTTCCTTTTGTACCATGGGGTACTGGGTTGCCATTTTATACATATATCATTGTTAATCAGTTTATTTCTCTTGGTAGGTAAGGACTTTGATGAATTATGGAGATTAATAATTGTAAAAATGATCAAATCTCACATATTGTTTAATCTAATTGTGGGTAAAATAAGATTTTTCACTAGACCATGCTTGTGCTTCTGACCCCTGTTTAATGACCACTTTCCGATCCCTTATCAATGTTTCAAGTTTTGACCCCTTCTGTGAATGAGTTCCCCTATTTTAGAGCAGAGTATATTCATGTGTAAGAATGGTTTAGTCAAAGTACAGAACTAAATCCAACTGAGAAACTGTGGCAAGACTTCAAAACTTACATTCACTTTGATGTGCTCTCCATCCAGTCTGACACATATTGGAGAAAACTTTCAGCATTACAACGTGCAAAAAAGACCCTCAGATGCAAACCATTTATCATTTTCCTTGCTTTTCACAACTATAAGCCCCATTGTGTTCGTCTATCTCATAAAATCCTATTCAAATTCACTGAGGTTTGTGGTTGCAAAAAGTTCATTAAATTGAAATGCCTTTAGAAGGCTGAGTAAGAAGTTGAACAAATGAGCTGGTGACAGCGTGAGAAGGCCACCACAGCCAGGATTTATTCCTGTCTGATCACTTCACTTTGTCTCTGCCTTGTGTATGCATTGTGTCAGCATTTGACCTTGTAGGCTCATTACACAGTGAAAAACAGAGGGCTCTGAATTGATACCAGTGATTCAGTAACCATTTTGTCCAAATGTTCTCACACTTTCGAGCGATGTCGAAACAGTGTTCTTTGGCTCTCACAATTCTGGAATTGCTTTTCCAGTCTTGCCCTGAAAAGCATCTCTTCTCAATCATCTTCCTTCTCTACTCATAGTTGTTTCATTCCAGCAAGATTCCCTCATATCTCCTTGTGATTTTAATTACAAAGGGAAATTCTGAAACAATCTCCAGGGTTTATGTTTTGCTGCCAAGACATCATCCATCCATCCATCCATCTTCTGTACCCGTCCATCCTATACAGGGTTGTGGGGGGGGGGGGGGGGCTGGTGCCTATCTCCAGCAGTCTTGAGGCGAAAGGCGGGGTACACCCTGGACAGGTTCCCAGTCCATCGCAGAGCAACACAGAGACATCCAGAACAAACAACCACACATCAACACACTCATACCTAAGGGCAATTTAGAGAAACCAATTCACCTAACAGTCATGTTTTAGGACTGCAGGAGTGGAGAGTGTAATCTCGTCAGCCATCATCTGTTGGGGTAGCAGCATCACAGCCAGGAACTTAAAAAGGCTGAACAACTTGATGAAGAGTGCTGGTTCTGTTCTGGTTACGACTGTGGAACCACTGGAGATGATGACGCAATACAGACCGCAACAGGAAATCCTTCCTGCACACAGCCATCATGATCTACAACATCTCCTTAAAAAATTAATTGCATGAGCTACCACATCACTTAATTTCCCTCTGGGATCAATAAAGTATTTTTGAATTTTTTTTACGCGGAGAGAACCCACGCATACACAGGGAGAACATGCAAACTCCATGCAGAAAGACCCCAGGCCAGGGTTGTTGCTGCAAGGCAACAGTGCTACCAACTGTGCCACTGTGCAGTCGCCAAGGAATCAGATTTTTTAAAAATCTTTAAAGGTTTTTTTTTCTCACTGATTCTTTGATCAATGTTTGTACCCTCTCAATGACAGCATATTGTGGAGTGTGAGGTTAAAACAAAAGCAAAGGGAACAGCTGGAGAAACACTCCCCCTAACTCATCGTAGAGATGAATTATTCTTCAGTCAAACAACCAGTTCTGCAATCAAATACATTTTTTCTGATTTTCTGAATTTTGACTGAATACAGATCCATTGAAAGATGGTTTGTGATAAATATTCCACAACAGTCCTCACGTGTAATAGAAGACACCATCTAAGCATGACCTACCACTGCTTTCCCCTTTTCCTCTAGACTATCAGATCTTGATCTCAAGATGAAATGCAAAAACATAGTTAAAGATATGGAAACAGGACTTTAGATAAAGAAGCAACATTTAAGCTTTTTTTCTTTTTATCCCAGGTAAGACATTTCTGATTATGTCACTTGTTCAGGAGTGGTTAAACACAAGTAGTCTGACAACTGCAGTCGATATTCTGGGTATCTCTATCAATGGCGACACATGAAGCACAAACTTCACCTGCAAGTCTATACGTCATGAATCTCCGTCAAACTCTTGAATGGGCTGCACCCATAGACTGTATATAAGTATATAAGAGGGCTGCACCTCACAATCCTCACCAGGCTGTAATTATTCATTTTGTTTGTGCACCATTTCCTACCGCACTTTTTCCTTGGAAGCGATAATATTTAAAATAACACAAATAAATACTTAAACTATACACCATTTTTATTTGAATTATTTTTAATAAATAATTACATTTAAACTTCTTGATGATATATTGATTAGGTTTAAACATCAAATTCCTTCTGCAAAAAATGCACAGGTACAGGATAGAAAGTAAACAAAAAAGCCTCAAAAGTTCACAAACATTTTTTCAGACACTTTTAGAAATCCTGATGAAATAGGGCCGAAAAATTCTTCTCCTTGTTTTCCATCATCACTCCACTTTCTGTGAGCTTCTGCATTTTGTTAACTGAAATCTGTATCAAGTTTGTGCATCAATAGCAAGCAGAGTAAAGTCCATATAAATATGCAAATAAAATTGCACGCAGAGCATTAAAGTGTGTCCCTTTAAATGTGAGGACATGCCAAATTATTGTGATTATGTCACATTGATACCACGATTTGATATATTGTGCAGCTCTCAGACAGATAGATGAAGACCACACTGAAAGGCTGACTCATTTGAAGCAAAATTCTGAAAGAAACGAGGAATGACTCAACGTTTTCGTGCTTGCAGGTGGCCTGAACACATTCATGGATCCTACTGCTCTTCTCTTTAACAAGATCATACTTTTCATTTAAAAAAAAAAAACAATAAACCAAAGAAACTTGAAAATAAACACACCCAGAAACAACTTTGCAGAGTGAAAGAGGAGAAGTGCTTCGGCCACAGCGGGAGCTTAAAGGGCAGCATGACATTGAGAGGTAATTAAACAAAATAACAGTACATTCCTGCATCCCTTATGAGGGAAAGCTGCATATTTATGAGAAACACATATGTAAACCATCCCTCTATGTGTTCATAAGAGTGGTCAATAAGAATCTGTGTGTACTGAAGGTTAACAACAGTACAATCCCGTCCTGTAGCACAAGGTTAATGATAAAATCTGACCCATTCACCAATGGACAGATCAGGAGATTAGCACACAGGCATTCCAAGAGAGTGTGTGTCTCCATATGAATACACTAATTAACCGGCACAATAACAATCTCATGGATCATCCAAACACTGCTCAAGCTGTCATGTTTTAATTAAGGCAAGTCAGAGCCAAAAGGGGAAAAACCACACAAAACTGAGTAATGCAACTTTACACCAATGATTCAGCAACTTCAAACCTCAGAGATGTTTGTGTGTTCTTTCACTTGGTTCACATGAAATTATAAAAAAGTACAAAATGAATTTTAAACTGTAGGAAAGTAAACAAAACTGGATGTTTCCTTCAAAAATCAAAACCACATTTGTCTCTGCAAAAACGTTTAAAATTTTCTGCCACATGGACCAAAAGTGGTCAAGGGCCACAAAAATAGGATGTTTTCTATTAAAAATGCTCCTCAACAATAAGCTACACATGCAACACTTTAGTAAAACAAATCTGTAAATCATTAGAGATCCAAAACATAAAAGGGGGTTTGTCATTCAATTTTCACTTTTTTTTAGGTCACCTGATTTTTATTGTCTTGTCATTTCTCCATGACAGAGAAGGAGTTCAGTCAGTCTTTAGTTTATTAAATAAATTCAGTGCAGATTCTGGTGCACCGAGTTAAAGCTGCTCAATATTTGTGGTCCTATTTACTATGAAATTAAAAAGAAAGTATAGGAGATTATTACAACCAGAGGTGGATAGAGTACCCAAATATTGTACTCAAATGAAAGTAGCACTACTTAAACATATTTTTACTCAAGTAACAGTACAAAGTAGTAATCCAAAACAATACTCAAGTAAGAGTAAAAAAGTATTTGGTAAAAAGGCTACTCAAATATTGAGTACTTGATTATTTGTTTATGAGATCATAGCATATGATTTTAAATAAAAAAATATATGTAATTGGACAAAATGTGAAGGTATGTGCAAATTCTAAACACTAAACTAAATATAAATGCAAGACATAATTGTCAAATAACTACATTGACTAGAAGAAGCATGTTTCCAATGGATTTTTGGCTAAAACAAGCATTCAGTAAAGTTACTCACTGTGAGAAGAGTAGCCGGAAACTTTACTCAAGTAAGAGTAGCGGTACTTAATAAAAATATTACTCAAGTAAAATTAAAAAGTACAGTCTAGTAACACTATTCCAAAAAAGCTTTCAAAAAGCTACTCAAGTAGGCTAAATGTAACTAGTTACTACCCACCTCTGATTATAACATGATTAACATTTTTGTGTTGTTGCTAACATCTTCCTTTTGAACACTTCAATCAAAGAAAACGTCTTCAACCTCATCAACTGCCTGTGCTGGGATGCCAAATATGTACTATTCTGGAAATGCATCCAGGGGCCTTTCGTGGCTCATGGGCCGCAGTTTGGACACCCCGGCACTAAGAGGAACTCAGCTAAATAAACCGAAAAAGTGAGACTTACCAGAAATTGATCTATATTCAGAACAGTCTCAAACGTGTTGATACGCTCCCTCATCTTTCCAGCCGTTTTTGCTCTAAGCTGCTGCTGTTTCTCAGTCTCCGGCTTCACTATAACTTACAGCAAGTAGCCTGGATATCTGTCTTACATCTGTCCTTCGCTGTCTTTGACCATGTGGAGGACACAAACCAAATCTGCCTCTTTGCTGTACTGTAACTACAGTGACTGACAGGTGTGGTCAGAGCTGCACGCACACACTGAGGAGCAAGAATCAGAGGTTAATACGGGCACTTGAGGGTTGACAATAAAGTGTCAGCAGCTCTTAATTCAGAGGGGAAGTCTCTGAGTCAGGCGGCCAATCCAGCGGAATCCTGCAGCGAGATTATAAATGTTACCAGCGGGCAGGATCTGAGCTGCAGGTATGATAATGATACCTGCTGACTGAGAGGAGACCACGACCATGTCCAGTCTGCACGGGACATACTGCATTTTGCTCTACGCACCTTCCGTATTTATGAAATACTTCACTACAAATTGACTTAGCTCTGCTGTGATGAACAATTTATCTTTATTATGTTTCCATAAACTTTACCAGCCCTGATTTCTGTTTGATCTGATTAGAATCATGCAAAATAACAACATATTGAACTTGTTGACCTGAAATTAGCCTTCAAAGAGCTAAAATTTATTAGAAGTATTAGATGTTATAAACTTGCTGCTTGGTGAAACTATTACCTGTATTACATCAAACTGTTCTCAAACAAAACCAGAGAAAAGAAAAAAGAAAAATAGGTTATTTTTGTCCCATTGGTATGCAGTCACAGAAAAAAAGAATTAACCCCTCTTCCACTTCTATTAATTTTATTTGTCAAGACACAATGAAATTATGTGATTCTTACCAGGTTTAAATTATTTAAACGTAATGGGTAAGAAATGAGTATACTTCATGATTAAAAGCTTGTTAAACCACCTTTATGTATCAATAATTGAATGCAAGGTGTTGCGAGACAAGCCCATATCACCACCCCTATACCATGTGCATGACAGTTACTATGATGTGTTTGTGCTGATGATCTCCAGTTTGGTCTAATCTATCCAATTTGCTGTAGGCAAGTGATCATAAACCTTCCAACCACAAGATTAAACTTTAATAGGCCCATGACCCCAACTCTTAGTGGAGCATGCAAGGATTTTTGCTGAGTCAGTTCAAAAGTGGCACAATGGCAACACAAACAACATCAACAGCTAAAATATAAACCATTATATGTTGCTTTTATGAATTCATGTCCTGCTTTTTTTTTCTTTTACTCGAATTATGAAGTGCAGACACTGTTTTAATGTTATTTGTAGTTTTTAAGTTATTTTCTCAAGAGGATCTCAAGATCCCACGCTTACATATTTGCGACCCCAAGTGAGGTTCCGACCCAAACTTTGGGAACTGCTGCTCTAGAACAGCAAACTGGTAAAACGACAGCTTCAGTAGAGGTGATCACACTTGCTTATGATCATATAATCAAGTGATTTGGATTAACAGCGTCTGGGCGTTTTAGGGTGGTACTCTTCCAAGGTAGATTTTACATGACTGTTTTATTTATGGTGCAATGCAATCAACTGTCTACTGCCGTCGTTTGCTTGCTCAGGAGGGGGGATTGTCGCAAAGTTAAAATCATAATTCAGTCGATTGGGATTCCTTAGATAGAAAACACTTGACTAACTTACATAATAAACTGAACTCGATGGCATTGTAATGTGGGTATAGAAAATAGGAATTTATGTAAGTGAATTTGAATCAGTTTATATGATTGGACTGATATTATTATATTTATCTCTGAATTTGAATCAGATGTTTGTGTTGTAAAGTGTCTTGAGATAACATTTGTTGTGAACTGGCAATACACTATTAAACTGCAGTGTTTAATAAATAATGAAATCGGTTTAAATCTCAGGTTAGACTGAAATAATTGCACATCTTGGTAAAGTTCATTTAATTTTCTTTATCTCCTGATATATAAAATCAAGAATTTAAAAAGGAGGGTTTCTTTATTTATTAGATTTGGTCATAAACAGGGCATTTTATTGAGGTATGAAGATTAAAATATTATTTAGGTCCATATTTGAGGGATCTCTGCTAGTCTCTATGTCAATGCCAAAGCTGTTTCCTGCCAGCAAGAATTTCTGTTTAAATCAAAAAGACTTTTCTCCTGCTGACCCTAAATATCCTTAAAGGTCTATAAGGTTTTTTGAGTCAATGAAGTGAGGCTGCAAAGGACAAAGTGGGAGCAGAACCTTTCGACACAGTGGTACTGTCTGCTTTATCCAGCAAATACTGTTGGGCTCCAATTACTCTATAAAAGAACTGAAACAAAACACTTTGTGTTTCTAAGGACTTCAGCTTGACCCACTCTCTTCACCTCAGTTTATACTGTTTTCCGAGCAGAATCTCTTTCAAAAATCTCTTGACCTCAACAAGTGTGAGATATGGAATAACAAGTTTGTTATCCCAAAAAACCTTCTGATTTTAAGTTCCAACACTTCCAAAAACCTAATCCACAAATTTCCTTCAGCTTTCCCTCTGTAACCAGCTATTAAAATAAGTTTCTTTTATCTTGTTAACTCGGCACAAAAGTAAGGAAATTTGTGTTTGGTTAATAATATCTTTGTTGTAACAATTTCTCCTGGCAATACATGTTATTTCATTGAAAATCCTGTTTGTTACCCCTAAAGGGTACAGCATTTGTACGGAAAATGCATCTGTAGGTTGAGCAGCAGAGTTGAGTGTATGGGCTTCCATAGTCCCTGTGCCAAAGCCAAACAGCTTTTGGTGGAAACCGTGTGATGGTGTGGGGCAGCAACTTCCTCTGTGGAGAAACATAGCTTGTCATCAAAGGTGTCAATCTCAGTACAGAGAGATATTGCGATGATATTTTGCAGCCAGTAGGAATCCAATATCTTGTCTCTTAGGGACCAAAATCTATGCTCTAAGTTTTCCCTTAGCACCATCGTAAAGCAGCATTTATCAGAGAATTCCTCCAAAATCTGAAGGTGGAGAAGTTAGAAAAGCCTTGAGCATGCTGCTCCTGCCAGAGTGATCAACGAAAACCACACTAGCTGACTTGCAACAAATGCTTTTTGAAGAATGAAATGCTGTTCTAGAGCAGAGTTAGACCAAACTGGCGACTGGCATGAGTTAAAAGTGCCAGGCTGTGGTGATTGTGTACGGTTCTCCCACTCATTACTAAGACTCCTGTATGTTAAATGAATGGGAAATGGACTAGCTGTACAAAGTGGTTTTCTAGTCATGCCAACCAATAAAAGCTCTTTACACTAAAGCCACATTCACCCAATCGCATCCACAAACATGCTCATATTCATTCACCGATACGTACATCTGTAAGTCTGGCATTAAGTGCCTTCCCAGGGGTACAACGTCATGTGGCCGGAGGAAGTTGGAAACAACTCATCGGACAACTACAACTACAGCCACTCCCATTAATAAACTGTCAAATAGCTGATACACTATGTCTCTATGTTTCTCAAACTTCCATCATCCGGTCCAATAAATTCAATTCAACTTTAGTTTTAAAGTATATTTCAAAACTGTACAAAAAAAATTTAATCAAAAGATTTTAAAAAGCAGGCAAGAAAAAAGGTATATACACAAAAAGGCAAAAAACCTTAAATGTGTCTGTTTTTGTACTTTAAATACCTCATCAGTTGACAAAATTGTTTCAAAGTTTTGTGGCTGCGAAGGCACAGTCTCCCTTACTTACCAATTTGGAACAAGAGACCTCTAGGAACAGCTCTGCAGATGATCTACTACTAGAATATGGACAAAGAAGTTCTGAAATATATATATCTTGGGGCCAATCCATATAAACAAACAAGAGATGACACCAAACAAGTCTGTAGGAGGAAAAGGTGTTTAGCATTGGCAGGTCAGACAATCAGATCGATCGTTGGCTGAGGTATTGCTGCCAATCCCTCAATGTGTTATATATGATATTGCTGCAAATAACTCTCTATAGATGATTCATATGAGCCTGTCATTCAGTGTTTCTCTTAGAGACAAAATCCTTGGGTTAGGTGCCTTGCCTAGGGGCACATTGAGATGAACAAACACAGCTTTTGGATTGCAAGACAGCTGCTCTTCTCACTGACCACCAATACAGTCACCACCAATAGAAAGTACTCCTGGATCAGAGGTGCTGTGTTTTTAGTTGCTCTGCTTTTCTCAAACCCCCAGTTGGTGGTGGCAGATGGCCCCTCATACTGAGCCAGGTTCTGCTAAAGGTTCCTTCCGGTTGAGGGAGTTTTTCTTTTTCACTGTGACTGCATTCTTGCTTTGGAGGAGGAATTACCTCAAAGTCAATGACTTGATGCAATCATCTGAGTTTGCTTAGGCGGAAATTTTTTTACTAATTGGCAGAAGAAACTGAACTTGATCATTATCTTATGTCTAGGTTCAAATTAGAATGTATGTAATTGAATTTAAATCTGTTTTTCTTTTTGATTTAATTGATTGTATATTTCTTTAATTTGCTTGTCTTTTGAAGTTTCTTGAGGTGAAAATTATATTAAATTAGTATTATATTGAACTGAGGAAAAAACATTCTGATTGGAGAATACCTTATTTAAATTTGAATGATTTTGGTTGATTTCATTGTTCCGTTCAGGAAACATTAAAGCAAACAAGGAGAAAAATTTGAAGCAACATCTAAAACGGATCCCCAGTGTAACTTAAACCATTGCCTCATTTTCTTATCCTCAACATAAACACTTTTGAAATACACCAATGGTAAATTTAGAAATTTATTCAACTCTATCCAGCATTTTATTTAATCAGTAATTTGAAGATTAGACTTTTAGTTTAACGGATTTGTGTCCTCTACCACACTTTTATTTTGCCCTTGTTCTTTTAAATCACAACTAAAAACCTATCTGTTTAGAGCTGCCTTTGAGTAATGCTTTGACGTATCATGTTTTGTGTATGCTTCTTGCTTTATTGCTGTTTTTACTTTATATGCTTTATCTGTGTTTAACTGCTATTTTTATTTTACCCCTTAATCACGTAAAGCACCTTGAATTACCTTGTTGTTGAAAGTGTGCTATACAAATTGTCTTGCCTTGCTTTGCCTTAAACCTCAGTAACAGCATAAATCAATCTGCAATCTCAGTTTACAGGAAGTATTTCACTTGTTTTTCCACCCACCACACATCTCTACAGCAATCGTTCATTTGAAACCTGATTTTTGAAGTGCCACAGATAGTTTCTGTCCAAACTGTCTCACCTGTGTCTGAACTCTCCAAGCGACCTTTCACCTTTCTGCCCTTCTGTTCCCCCCATCAAACTTTCCCTCTCACCACCCTGTGCCTTCATCCATCCATACAAACCCACCCCCACCCCTGAGCTGAAACCTTACTCGCTGATAATTTTAGCCGGAGTGTGAGTGACCCAATGTTCACTGACACACTTCTGTTTCACTCTCTCTAACTAACTGTTTGTCGTGTTTTATTTTCCGGCCGGTCTCTCCCAGGAGGCTTTTCCTCAGGACAGGTGCTGCGTTTTAACCTTTGCACTAAACAATGGCAGGTTATTGACACCATTCCATAATGTGGTGTCTGAACTCGAAGCTATTGATGTAACATTGTCATTATAGCATAACCACGTCTGTAATTGTAAAAAAAAAAAAATGCAGTGACAGCCACATCGCGTGAAGTTTAATGGCTTAATCGTCCACATCCCAGCCGTTCCAGCGTGCGAGACATTTGGCAGGTGAACGATACCGCCCCCTCATTTAGTCGCCTGTATTATTTGAGACTTATGAGATCTGTTTCAATGATCTGCTCCTCATACAACCTCATTTTAGACCATGCAACTCATAAACTGTAACACACAACCAGCTGTATCAAGTCTGGCTCAAAAATACAGTTTATATGTGTCTGGAGAGCACCAATAAGCAGTACTGTGTTCTCGCCACCCTGCTGGAGTGTGTCTGTCAGCATCCTGAGGGTCCATAGAGGGAGCTTCCTCTTTGTTAAGGTCAGGGGTCGACGACAGCGGTGTCTCCTGGTGAAAGTTAGCTCAACAGTTCCAGTTCGGCACGCTTTAATTTGCTGATTTACAGGTCAAAGGACAACCAAACCGAACTGAAACAGCTCATCACACAACAGTTCTGGCAAACAAAATCCAAACTCCAAATATTCTTTTAACAAATTTTTAGTAGAGTAGGCTACCTCCTAAATGCAGCACCCTGCATTTTCTTTGGAAGATGCAGTTGATCTTATCACAATAACTCGATCTCACACTGACAAAAAAAAATACAAACATTTCAGCAAATTTATTTATGGGGGAAATTTTGAATTGTCCATTTTTTAAACATTTATCAGTACTTGAAACATATCCTGTGAAATAACTGTGACATTAATAATTAACTCAATAACTTTACATTTTGTCATGCTAAAACTGCAGCCTCAAAGAATTTGGTTTAGATTGTATGGCATAGAAAACACAAAGTAGCAAACAATTGTGAAGTAGGAGATACATGACTTTGAACATTTTCACATATAAAAACCTAAAGTATGTGGCATTATTTTATATTCAGCCTCCGAGTGAATACTCTGGTTTGACTGTAATGGCAGCAGGAAGTCTTCAGGTGTTTGTCTCTGCCAGCTTTGTACATCTAGAGACAAAGATTTTTGTCCACTCTTCTTTGTAAAACAGCACATGTTCTGTCAGATTGAGTGGAGAGCATCTACGAACATCTGTCTTGCAAAGGATTATCGCTTAGATTCTAACTCCTTACCATACTTTAATCTAAACCATTCTATTTTAGCACTGACTCAATGTTAATGGTTGTCCTCTTGCTGGAGGATGACCCTCTACCCTGGTCTCCAATCTTTACCAGCCTCTAACAGGCTTTCTCCGAGGATGATTCTGTAATTAGATCCAATCATCTTCCCTGTCACTGTTGAAAGAAAGCATCCTCACACCATGATGCTGCCACCACCATGTATCACAGTGGGATTGCTGGGTTGAAGGTGATGTAGAGTTGGTCCCCCCCATCCCTCTTAATGTTTTGCATGTAAATTAAAAAGTGTAATGTTACCTCATCAGAGCACTCGACTTCATGTTTGCTGTGTCCCCAACTGCTGTGTAGAAAGTTGCAAACAAGAGGAATCAGCTAAGACATCCATATATCACAACTGTTTCAGCAGTAAGTAGCATCACCGATCAGCGAACAAAGGCGCCCGCAGCAGCACAAATAACAAGAGACCTACACGAAGACGCAGGGCTTGTTGCTGCGTTTTTGTTTCCTGTTGTTATAAAGTGCTTCACCAGCAACTCTTCTTATTTTTACAAAGCCATTTGCTTGGAGATGTCTGCTCATTTCCCTTTTAATTACAACCAATCAGCATGACGTAACCACAGCTCCTGCTGAGCAACTCAAACGGGCTATTCTGAGTACATACCCCCATACAGGTACTCCGTTGGTTCCTGAAATGGCCCCGAAAACAACCCTGTTGGCCTGGCCTGGTGTAGTGGAGACACGCGCATATCTGAAAGCTCCGGGCAAATTACTCTGAAATTCCGATAGTAGAAACACGTTTTTTTTCTTGCCTCTCCTCCACAAAAAAACAACTGATTTATAGTGTGTATGTCCTGTGGACAGATTCTCCCATCTGAGCTGTGCCTCTCTGCAGTGCCACTAGAGTTATTAAGTGCATCTTGGATGCTTCTCTGATTAATTTTTTTTACCCGACCTGTCAGTTAAAGCGGACGGCCATGTCTGGATAGGTCAATAGTTTTGCCATGGTCTTTCTGTTCTTTGATTATGGATTAACCAGTGCTCTGTGAGATGTTCAAACATTGAGATATTGCGTTAAAACATAACCCCACTATAGACTTTTTCACATCTTTGTACCTGACGTGTCGGCTGTCCTTAGATTCCATGATGCTGTTTGCTCTCTGATGTTTTCCAGCAAACCTCTGAGACCTTTACAGAAATTACACACAGCCTGACTTCATTTACCACTTAGGTGGTACAGGAATTGTTTAACTTTATCAGAGTAAAGGGGCATATAGATTTCACACTTTTGAGATTTTTTCTTTGTTACTTTTGAACATGTATCACTTTCCTCCCTTTACATTTTTCCACCACTGTATGCTGTTCTGTTACATAACATCCCAATGAAATATTTTTGAATTTGTAATGGTCATTTGGCAAAATCTGAGTATGAATACTGCATTTAGTTCTTATAAACAGTTTCTGTTGTTTAATAAACTAAGGAAAGTTTTAATCTCTTGTTGGTAGCTGTAAAAACAAATCTGAGAACCAACCTGAAAAAACACACCGCTGCATTCTGCTCCTGATCAATAAATGAGTCACATTATCACAATCCATTAAAAGCTCCACACATAACCTCCCCAAACCTTCCGAGGCTCTTAATTCCTCCCGGATGCCACAGCCGATTTTGCAAATCGCAGAGACGTTCAGCTTGTAAACAGCGTGATAAATTGAGATTTCTTATTTATATCTGACATGTGGGTCTTAAAGGGGCTCATGGAGAAGGGTCGGTGGTTAGAGATTCTCTTTGGGCAACAATCCAGGAAACTCAGGAGGAGAACACTGTCTCTGCTCACTTTGTCATTTACAAATTTAGTCGCTCCCCGCCTAGCTGCTCCGGGCCGTGACTGCTCATTATTTTGTCTTATAATTTACAATCAAAGCTGCAAGAAGAAACAGTTTGAAGCTGCCTGTCTATTATGACTGCAGCAAAAACGCCTTTACTAAAAATGATAAAATCTGCAGTGCCCTCACAGAATAACTCCGGATGAGCGTTTAAACAGATGACATAGTGACATGGCCACATCTCAGCATGTATAGCTAACCTGTCTGCTCAGGTTTCCTGTATACAGTATTTATAACTACCAATACTTAAAAGGCTGCAGGAGGAGTGGGAGTACAGGTGCCGCTGAAAAATCAATTTGTTGCAGGATATAAACAGGGAAAGGTAAGAGATCAAGTAATGACATAAAACATAAAAATAATAGTAATATAACTCCTATTTATTGTTGAGATGACTTTCCATTTACCTTTTTCACTCTGGTGTTGTGGGCGTTATAAAACTGTGGATCTGGTAATGGGTTTGGCATTAAGTCTGAGAAATCTTGCCAAGAAAAAAATAGCACAAACACAGCAGATGGAGAGTGCTGATTGGACAGGAGGCCATGAGAAGCAGTTGTTGTGACGAGACATGCAGGACAAAACAAAATTATACTGACCAAGAAAATTAAAGAAAAGCAGCAAACTTTACTCTAAAGTAATCAGAAGAGGAAAAAAATCGCTGATGATGAAAGTACAGAGTCAAGTTGGAGAAGAAGTAGGAGTTAAGGCAGACCATGAGGATGTAAGCATGGGAGAGAAGGTAAAGGTAGAAACACCTACCAGGGTCTGTTGGTATCTCAGAGCCTTCCTTTGCGACGCATCTGCAGCCATTGACGCGCTGTCACTGATCCAAAAATAACCTCGCTGGACAGCCCAGCATTTCCAACGGCGTTGGCAAACACCATGCACCACACAGTCTTATAAGCAGACTCTTCACACCAGGTCAAATAAACACACAAACATCTTCTGCTTCTCACTCTCCTGGTTGAGGAGAGCACTAAACGGATGAGATGACTCCTGAAAGCGCTCCTCTCCTGATGGTCCAGAGGCTGCAAGCAGCCCAGCTCCACCTCAGGACTGACAGACAGAAATGAGACGGACAGACAAAGCAGAGCAAAGCCATCTGATGAGGCAGAGAGGGACACAGCGCTTTCCTTTATTAGAACTGCAGACACCTAATAACACACACACACACACAAACAGAACTTGTTGCTCCTGCAGAACCCTCCCTGCCAGCCAGCCAGCCATTAGATGTGTGTATGTGTGTGTGTGTTTGGATGGCCTGTTCTTGTTTGGACAGCGGCAGTGGTGGGGGGTGGGAGCTGGAAGGGCACCCCTCACAGGGCTGCCCCTGCAACGTGAGCGGGAAGGTGCACATGACACCCCCCCCATGACAGCTCACACCTTACCAGCCAATGCAGCGAGGCATTCCCCCCTTACTCTCACATGCTGGGCCAGCTCCCTCATCCTTAAATGTACCCTCGCACAGCAAACACTCAACCTAAAGAACCCCACCTGTAAGGTCCTCTGGATGGCCCTGAACCCTCCAGCTGGTGCAGGTAATCCAGGTGGGCTAGTGCAGGAGAAGACTTAAATCAATCTGTGCTGTAAAAGATGGAAAACTCAGAGGCCTCATATCCCAAAAGCTAACATCCCTATCAGACAATTTCATCCTCAGCACCCTCTTTATACTGTATTTCCAAGGGGGGAAGACATGTAATATTTCTAAATGCTTTTATAGAGCATTATAGCCATTATTTTCTCCAGGCATTTCTAAATCAAAATCAATACTCCTCTTGTGGAGGAACAAGAACGACGACACAAGAGCTAGAGTCAATCACCTTGTTCACTCAACTCCAGCTGAAGAACAGAGTAGCGGTAAGCCAAAACATGTATAATAATTGCACCCAAAAAAAACAACAGATATATATATTTTAATCCAAACATCCTGTTGTCTGGGTTTGAGTGGAGCCCCCTGGTTGTCCGCCACACTCCAGGCTTTCTGAAAAGGCTTTCAAAGATTTTCTTCGGACTTTGGCTGCTTTTTCCTTCAGTTTCATTCAAGTCCTTGTAATCTTTCCATGGCGGCTTATTCTGTAGTGGTCCATGGTTCTGAACCAGATAAAGGCAAAGTCGGATCAAGTGCAGGAGTTCAAGCATCATGGTTCACGAGTGATAGATAGAAGCAGGAGATGGGTTAACAGACTGGAATCCTAATCCGTAGTAATACAACGCTGTCGGTTAACTGGTCAGTCCATGTTCTAGTCATTGGTCATTTGGTACACAGACATGAATCATAACTGAAAGAACGAGCTTCCTTCATCAGGCAGCTTGACACAGTCTAAGGGCGAGAAGCTCTGATACCCAGACGGAGGTCAGATTAGAGCCGCTGTTCTACCACATTCAGTCAGTTCTTGTTTATTTTATTAAGGATGTTTTGCAACTAAGACAAATATTACACTAAAACATGTTTAAAAAGATAGCTTTAAATTCAGTTCAATTCCAAAAATAATTTTAAACCAAAAATGGAAAGAAGTTAGGGGTCACTCTCTGCCTCTTCCAAAGGCGCTGCTTTTCCTTATCGAAAGGAGTGAGTGGGGGGTGTTCAGAACTTGGCCCTCTAACTTTTAAATCTTAGCCAACATTGAGTTTATTAGGCTACTCCAACGCTGTATACAATATCCTCGATGCGCTAGGCTGGGAGAAAGAATATATTTGGCGTCAATCGGTCCCTCCGCTTTGGGTTAGGCAGCCTCCATCACTTTCATATGAAGAAACGGCACCGCGACTTTCTCCTGAGGAACACGCCTCAAAGCGCAGGTACAGCACACTTTCAGATCGCTCTCTGCTCCTTTCATCTAACGTCATCTAACCTGTGCTTGGAGATTACTACACATTACCGCAACGCAACTCGGACAAACTATATTGGACCCCATTTTTAACCCTGCCAACATGTTAATAGTTCTTGTAGGGATCATCAAGGAAACATGACTATCTTTTCTGGAATTACTCTTTCACACATAGGCTTTGGAAGGAGTTTAACAGGTTGCCATATTTAGACAAATTTTCCCTCACGATGGAAAATGCTTTATTCTATTCCTTTTTTTATTTAGAGTACCCCAAAAAAGATGATTAATGTTTAACTCTACATAAAATCAGGGCCGATGCTAGCTATTTGGGTACCCTAAGCACAAATGTTTTGTGTTTTGTGTGTGTGCAGATGTGCAGTACACTTATATTACATTCTAGAGCTGCAGCTATTTAGTAGTCAATAGATCAATCAAAATGTTAAAATGAGTTGTTGATTAGTCAGTGATTTTAATCCAACATCGCTTTCTGCAGCACCACTTTCTGTTCTGAATTTATTAAGATGCTGCATTATTACAAACTCCCTCTAAGTAAAATTACTTTTCGAATATAAATTTGATGAGTCAAAAATCAAAAACCCAGGCCACCTCAAATTAATCACCCCCACTAACCCTACCCTGATGAGAAAGTCTTATGTGGATATTTTTTAATAAAATAATAGCTTGAGTAAGAAGATAGTTTCAAATAATCAGAATTATTTGTGTTTTCAGTATTTGTTTATGGTAATCTTTTACCTTTATGTTGTGAGTCTAATATCTGTCAATCAGTTTATGCCCCTTTGTATTACAGCCCTGCTTCCAGCCTGGGTTTTTATTTAGGTGTGACACCCCAAGATCATCATCGGCTCCCATTTAGCCCTCTTCAAAGATTCCTAGATACACACCTGCTCAGCAGTCTTAACAAGGCATTTTTAAGCGCATATGAACGTTTAAATTCAAGAATTTATACCTTTAAATACTTTGAGTGAGTTTTAATTTAGTGTATCACGTGCAAAGGTTAAAGACAGCAGGTGTGAGCCACATTAATAAATACTGTTATTATTTCAAACTCTCAGGTTGGATGCGATGCAGTCAAAGTGTGCCGTGATGTGAAGTCGCTCAGCCCATAGAAATAAGGAGACCTGTTGAGAAAGCTGAACAATAGAAACAGATCTAAATATCCGAAATGATTCAGTTCCCATCTGTCACGTAAAGTCTCTGATCTAAAACCAACACAACTGCTGCAGACTTTGGTCACAAACCTGTCAGACACAGGTGACATTGTGGGGCAGACCACTGCTGGTTACAACATCCCAAATTAATTTGTCGCACAAATGCAACATCATTGCGAATGCAACATTTATCTTTCCCATTGTGCCATGGTGGTTTTCAAGATTTTTTTTTGTAACAATATACAGAATTTGCACGGTTAGAGGGGAAACAGATCGATCAACAGGGCTGACCAGTAAAATTGTTTTTGTCAGACAATATTAAAACACGTCTGTAATGTCAGACGTGTTTTCACAAACATTAAATCTTGTTTTCATAATGATAGTTCACTCTGGAAGGGTTTTCTAAACCAAAAAAAGTCAGATCTTGATGAAACTTCCTGCTTAAGACACCGTTGTACCACACAGAGTCGTGTAGACAGCTCAGATTTGAAAGGTGTCTGCCAAAATGAAACTGAGGCATAATGGAACGGACCACTATGAGGGGAGGGGGGTATCATGGGGAGACTGGAAACAGGGAATTTAACTTTCTCTCAAGCAAAAATATTACTTTGTATTGAATCTCTTAACAGGCTTTACATACTTTATATTTATTATGTTATTATTACTATAATCATGTTTTTTTTTTTATTAACCTGATTTTTGTTGGTGTCCCCATGGGCACTTGTTGTCCTATGCATGGCACGTGGGCAGAGCTCCGGCACTGCATAAAATCAATATCAGAGTATCAAAAAAAAAAAGGCTCTCAAAACTATTCATATATGTACATTTTTTGCATGTACGGTTTGTATCTATTGAATTATTTTGTATATTGCATTTGTTCCCATGTTGTATATTTTGCTATTTGTTCAATAATTTTTTTCCCTTAAACTGCGCAATATGTCAACGTGCTAACATCCAGCCAATCATGTAATACGACGTCATTAGCAGGTACCGGCCCCTGAGCAGATCTGGTACCTATACCAGATCTGGGCTGGAGGTGTGCAGCCAAGAATGAAATGAAATTACTGCTGCAGAACTTCAGCAGCTGAAGAAAGGTTTGGCCCATAGCCCTTGCAGCTCAAATCTAAAAATGTCACATAAACAATAGCCTAAAAATACTGTGCGAACTATTTTGACCGCAGCAGGTATGGAAACCCAGATGTGTCACAATACGAAAAATCAAAATGTCCCAAAATTGATATTTACACATGTGACAATTTGATTTAAAACTTGAAATTGTTTTGTCGAATAATTTAATCTACTATTATCCTAATAAACAAATATTTGTTATATTTAAATTGTTTGAAATTTAATTTTTTTTACCTGATGAAAATATCATAAATTTATTTTATCTCTACACTTTGAAAAATCCGAGGTGCCAACTCTACTATAGAAAAGTAGAGCTAGCCCCTCTGAGCTGTTTTGATCTCTAAAGCTGTCTGCAATTAATGTGGAGTTTAACCAGGGTTGATTTAATGAGACACACCTTCCAGATAAATTATTTCATAATGTACTTTATAACAGTTGTTTAATCATCTACTAGCTCTCCTAAAGTTTTTTCAATGTCTCAGATCAACACAGCAAGCAGCAGCGTCTCAATAGCAACATTGCACCCCATCAGATAAAAAATAGGCTACTTTTGCTTTGCATGGTCCCCACCTGATGACATTGATAAAGTGTATTGTGATTGCTATTAGATTCTTGTTGAATATCGGTTGTTATTCAGGATGGTATACTATAAGTTATGTTGTAAGCCGTTTTAAAGTCTTGGTCTATGTGCCTTTTTAACTTTGAGCACCTGCCCCTCTAAAGGTCTCTGCACGGCCCTACATGGGAACATTACTAAAATTCAACAAAGGGTGTACCGGGACTGACTTTCCAAGTAGAAATGTAAAATTCTGGAGGCCTTCTATTTTATTAGAAATTGTTTTTTTTTTTTTGTCCAACTTGAACCATGTCTAAAAGCCACGACCATAGAAAATAGGAGAAAAACCAACAAAGACCTGAGACAAGACCTGGTAGATGCAACATTCTTGGGTTGATCATTTGCTGAATGGCATGTTTTGAGCTAACAGCTCAAGGAATCACTTTGTTGTTGCCAAAATACTATATCTCTCAAACTCTGTTATGTTTGGTATTTTTTATAGATTCAACTAAAGAAATGGGGGGGAAAAATTCTCCATTACAAAGGCTGATAGTAGTTTGCAAAGATTACACAAAAAAGTGTGTCTTTGCGAAGTTGTGATCCTACACAACACTGATTCTTTGAATTCAGTTTTTTTCTACTCCAATGATTCATATATCAGAGGTGAACAGGCTTACAAATGAAAGCATTCCCTAAAAAACGATCAGCTATCAGCCTAAACATAGGTTTGAAAATAAAAATAAAATTTACAGAAAAACGTATATCAAACATATAAAGACAACATTAAAATATTCACAGGTTTTTTTCACAGAAGTAAAATACAAAGAAACAATGGCAGACATATCTATGTAGGTTTCTCTCTTTTGTTGTAGGGTTGCTCCTCTTAGGTTAATAAGACAGGCGGCCATTATAACAACCACAAAGACGCACACAGATCCCTCCTAACTCTGCCCTGCTTTGTGGTCCACACGCAGGCACATAACATCTTAATCTCGCAGCTACATCAGAGGCCAGCAGGAAATGTGTTACTCTGACTATGTGTGTGTGTGTGTGTGTGTGTGTGTGTCAGGGGGAGAATGACTGTGGACAGCTGGCTGGGCCTGTATCTGATACACCAAGAACATTATCAGCGGGTGTCGGTAGGCAGAGCGAGAGGTTCGTACATCCCAGTTTGCAGAGTGGAGAGACCTGAGCGCAGCGAAATAGTGCGCAGCCAGTTATACTATACCAGAGAACTAAGAGGACAGGCTGTACACAGGCAATAACACACACAAACACGGCAACAAGGAGGATCGAATACAGTGGAGCACGCACAGGAGCAGCCGGGGGAGCGTGTTCACCCAGAGGCCTCGCACTTACAGGGCAAAAACCACATTTTCCTGAAAAATTGTCACATTTTCACGGAGAAAAACAAATGAGACTCTTTTTGGGTTTTTTACTGTTTGAAACATTTGGCAGTCATTGATAGTGGTAAATAACATCTCTTCAGCCCCCCTTTCACACTGTGTGGTACAGCAGAACTTGGCAATCATCTGACCTTCAAAACTCTTCCCTCCTCTTTTACATCAGTCAAATGTTTCTCTCTTTATATTATCTCAATAAAAAAGGAGTATCTGTGCTCCACAGCAGTGTAATCTTTAGGAGCACCTTCGTGGCCAGATGGTTACAACACAATACTGTTTCAGCTACATACTTTTCCTGCTAAACAACACTGACATAACTGAACATAAGTATGTTCAGTTATGTCTCTCTGGGGGCTTTTAATTATCACACAGCCTTTAGAAATATCCCTCCGTGTGTGGAGAGCTGCCACTATGAAAGCTCCACCATGGTCATGAGTTTATCAAACAGAAAATCCTCACATGGCACCGGTTGCTGTAAGAAAACTGCTTCATGTTTATGGAAGACATCATTTATCCTAACTATATCAGTTATGGTAAAATTTCCCAATTATAAGCCTCCCAAGCAGAGATAGACACCACAGTGCTTTGCAAAAGTATAAATACCCCTTCAACCTTTTTTATGTTTGTCACGTTATATCTACAAACTTCAATTTATTTCACTTAGGTTTTATGCAAAGCTATGCATGATTGCAAAGTGGAAGGAAAAGGATATATTGTTTCCAAAATTGGGAAGACAGAAACACATCCAGCAGGTCACTGATACATTTGTGGCAAAGTTTGAAACAGAGTTGGGTTACAAAACTTTAAGAACAATAAAAACGTTTTGCCAGTGTTGACATCACCCCTATGGTGAAACAGGTGGTGGTAGCATCATGCTGTGGGAATGTTATTATTCAGCAGGAACAGGAGAGTTGGCGAGAGATGATAGGGAGATGGATGGAGCTAAACACAGGGCAGTCCTTTTAGTGCCAGCAAACAACTACAGACAGTGGTGGAAGTTCACCTTAAAGAAGGAGGATGAGACGAAACATAAAACCAAAGATATAACAGTTTAAATTAAAGCACATTCATACGTTAGAATGGCCTAGTCAAAGTTCATAGTTTGATCTAATAAAGAATCTGCGACAGGACTTAAAATTAATGTTTACAGACGTTCTCAGGCATTAATTTGGAAAACATTTTGAACCTTTCCTTCCACTTCACGGTTATGCGCTACTTTGTGTTCATCTATCATAAAAAATACACCAATATCTGTGGTTGCAATGTGACAAAATGTGAAAAAGTTTAAGGGTATGAATATTTTAGCAAGGTGCTATGTAAATAGAGGTCAGGAATTATACTGTGGATGAATAAACCAGCGAGTAGCACCAATTTCCAGCCGATCACTATGTGATAGGCATTAGAACTATAAGAATTATAAAGTAAATAAAGATATAAAATAAACATTTAAAAAGCTGCATTTTTCTAACTCAGCATTTAAATCCAACATTAAAGAATAAATGACTGAAAAATTTCCTTCTGAAGATGCCCTGTAAATGTTTTTCATAAACTAAGGAGTAAAATATAATCTCTTTACTTTGTTTCTTTAAACCCTTTTTTGTTTTATATCTGTCTGCAAAACCGTAGGATATTAATATTATTGATCTATAAGCAACAATGAAATGATTCGTCTTTGTGGTGCTGCCCTCTGCCTGTCACTATACTAAAAACAAGCTATGCTCATAACTTTTAACAAATGTACAAATAAAAAGTGTGGGGTTTAAAAATTCATACAAAGACAATGTCATACAAAACGAAGCCATAAAAATAGATCTGTGTACAAAATACCAATTTTAAAAAGAGACTTGAGGAACCTCGGAGTTGCTGTGCAGCTTGACTGAAAAGGATTAGCAAATAAACCCTCTAACTGGCATAAACACAAATGTTTTATGAGTCCATATGGAATAACATTAGGTATCTCCTTTTGTGAGTGTTTGCATGTGTGACTGTGGTTTGAATGGAAATCAATGTCAAGTTGTAACGGGGGAATATGAAAGGCAATGTGAGGTAATAAAGAGCAGTTCAGTTGAGTCTTTACAGAAAGGGCTTCAATGCAAGGAATGGTCTGTGTGTTTATCTAAAGTGCGCTTCTGCATATCAATACTGAGGCTGGTACTTGGGGAAAAGGTAGAGGTCTTTGCAGAGTGAGCTGGTAAACTCTGACATCTCTTTGCAGCGATGGTGGGCGGTGCCCGGGGCATAACCTTCCCTCTCCTTGATACGTGCATTTACCTAGACAAAGAAATCAAATGGACTTCATTAGCACTTTATGAGGAAACAACAATATTAGTGCATACAAAAATAACTCCAGATTTTTCACCTGCACCAGTATGTCTGAAAGGTGTGTGTCTCTGGCATGAAGGCGGAGTGCTGTGTTCAGTTCCTGGATAAACCACGACCCTCGTTTAGTGTTTCGCATTGCTGCCGTGCCTTAAGTAGAAAGAGAACAACAGAGACTTAATACCCAAATAAAAACCACTAGAATAAATAGAAAAAATGTGATCTGGTGATGTCAAGTAAAATCCTCAGCAGCTCTTAAGACAGGTAAAACCAGAAGTTTACAAACACAGACTAAAAAGACATAAATTTTCTCGCTGACTGAAGTTAAATCAGACCAAAGAAAATGGGTTCTGTGACCCAGAGATGAACGTGCTTTGGTACGAAATGTGCAAATCGACTCCAGAACAAGAGGTTGAAAGGCCCCTCGGCGAGGAGGAAGCTATTACTCCAAAAGAAACGTAAGTTAAAAAAGCCAGATTGCAGTTTGAAAATGCACACAGTGACAAACACCTTAATTTCTGGAGACATGTCTTGTGGTCTGATGTAGCTAAAGTGGAACTGCTAGGCCATAATGACCATTGTTACATTTGAGCCCCTTTCAAACAGACCATGAAAAATTGTAGTTTTCCGGACTTCGTCTGTTTTGCTTTTGTGTCTGAAAGCAATCTTCCGGACTTTGTCCGGATACCCTTTACCAGTAATTTTATGGATGAAGACCTAGTAACAGGAGCGGACTTTTCGCGGTATGGTGTTTGCATTCAGATTATCAGGTAATGTTCCGGGAAAGCCGGAGGGGTGTGGGGCGGTGGGGAAAAGGGGGAGCGAGGCAGGGAACCCTGTGAGCGCACACATTAATGACGTATAAATGTCACTATTTTCCTTTCAGCTTCTTCATCATTGTCTCTTAAGCGTTTACATGTGCGCAAAAGTACACACATCACAAAGACGAGCACTGTGAGTAGATCTGCTGTTTCGTCGACCATCTTTGTAATAATGCATTTGTTTGGGGAAATGACTTACGCCCGCCGCACTAACTTTACGTCATATCCACATACAACCCCCCACCCCGCGCCCTCCAGACATTCATCAGGATTCTCCGGTACATTTCTTGCTGTGTGAAAGCAGCCGAAAGGAAATGTTCCGGAAAAAAGTGGCATATTTGATAACACAACTCCGGTTAAAGACCGGATGGAATTGTCCGCAAATATTCCAGAACTTCTGTCTGAAAACAGCTTTAGAGGAAAAAGTGAGACGCTTGTAAGCCTGGTATCACAATCCCAACTGTGAAGTGAAGCATCTAAAGTCATCAGCCAGGAAGTTAAAGCTCAGGAGCAAATGGGTCTTCCAAATGGACAATGACCCTAAGCATACAGCCGAAGTGGATAAAAAGTGGATAAAGAACACAGTGCATCCTTTTTCTTTCAACTTCATAACTATGTGCTACTTTGTGCTGATGAGTCACACCAAATCCCAATCAATGACACTGAGGTTTGTTGTTGTAATGTGGCAAAATGTGGAAAGATTGAAGCAGTAACAATGCTTTTTCAAGACACTGTAAATCTTGATTTTTCAAAATTTGTTTAAAAAAGAAAGAAAGAAAATGTAATTAACATAATATAGTATCATATAGTTATGTTAATTTAAGGTTCAATGGTTTTAATTTTCACACAGCCTTTCAATAAGTAATGTATACTAATAGAGGAACAGAATTCTGCTGCAAAAAGTCAATTTTTTTCATGAACTAGAAAAGCACTCGGACAGCACAGCTCAGTCCCCCTCCCCCCAGGCGGTGATACGGATCACCCCCAAAATATAATCACCTGCACCTGGTACCACTCCGGACACTTCCTGAAAATGTCATCAGAATCCGTCAATAACTTTTTCAGTTATGTTGTTCACGAACATACATTGTAGAGACAAACAAAAAAACAAACCCTGGCAAAAAGATAACCTTACTTGGATGAGGTAACAAATAAACTTAAGTGTAGCAAACAGGATGAACTTACAAATCCTCTGACCTTTGAGAGACGCAAAGCCACAGATCATATCTGAGCGCTGAGGCAGTTTAATCCTGGGCCTCCCCACGCCCCGTCTCGGTCTGGGATCATCATCATCCCCTGCCGCTTCTCTCCCAGCATCTCGTTCCTCACAGCTCGGTGAAGAGGTTCTCACAGGCCCGTCTAACTGCTCAACTCCACAGTCCATCTCGTCTGAAAGAAAAGAGGCTCCAATTAATTATCGTAATTTTCGGACTATAAGCCACTACTTTTTTTCACACCCTTTGGACCCTGCGTCCTATAAAACGATGCGGTTAATCCATTATTTTTTTTTACTGGCTAACGGCCTCTGGTGGTTCTATAGCAGGAAGGGCATGAGTGAGACAGACATGGGGAAAGATTATGCGCAGAAGAAGACACTACCTGTAGTTTTCATGCATAAACCCTCATCATGGAAAACACACGAAGAAATGCAGCTTTTAAGTTAAAGACAATTAAAGGAGCATGGGGCAGAATGAAGAAACGAAGCTCACGAGTGACGCGGCCGGCGCTGCAAGTAACTGCAGCCAGTCCCACGCGAGCGCGCACAAACGCTCCACAAAGAAAAAAAACATACCTCTTCACCGTGACATAGTTCTTTTTCTTAGTCCCACCTTTTAGTGGGCTGTGAATCATCCTTGGTCATTTCCCATTCTCACAATTGAATCAATGGAGGTCTGCGACCATTTTTCTTCCTCTTTAAAAGCTATCGAGAACGCGCAAGCCGTGTCAATTGACGTCACACCCGTAGGACAGCGCGGGAAATTCGGGCCCCGAACTGCAGCACATTTTGCAGCACACAGCCAGTTTAAGAAAATGGAACGATACGTGGGTGGGTTCGTTCTTTTTGGTTTATAACGCTTCATCACCCAACAGCATTAAAAAACTGGACATGGATGTTTATTTAATTTACAAATCCTGCCCCATGTTCATTTAAGCCGATCGTCAGAGAAGGAAATAGAGCTACAGCACGTAAGCTTGACATCAATGAATCGATGGTGAGACGTTGGAGGAGGCAGCAGGAAGAACCGAGTCTGTTTAAAAAGTCGACATAAGCTTTTAGAGGACATAAAAACACTGAAGAAGACGACTTCAGTGGCTTTAATGAAGAAGATGAAGATAGCAACCAATTACTTTTCTGATAGGCTAAAGTATGTTTTATTATTCAGGCATTTTACCGTTGTGTTGTGTTGGTGGCGTACTGCTGATTTTCAGGCAGAATAAAAAAAAAAAAAAGCACGCCTTAAATTAAAACTAGAAAAGCACTCCAAAAGCACAGACCTCCGCCACTCATCCTCCCATCCCCATTTTGTGAATTAATTCTAACTTTCTGTACTTTTCCGATAAAATGTCTGTTAATGAGACGCATTCCAGCGGAGAGCGGAGATTCGGGACGGCTGCGCGAAGGGAGCCGCTGATGAGCTCTCTGACACTGGAGAGGAGTGGAGGTTAGCGCCGGTGGTTGGTGGGTGTTATACTCGCTTCATGTCGGACCAACCCCACAATTTAATCAGTTGTTCATGGACCCATTGCTGACATTTCCTGAAAATTTCATCGAAATCCATGCAGAGCGTTTTGAGTTATCTTGCTAACAGACAGAAAGAGAGACAGGCACAAAAACATTACATCCTGACCGAGGTAATAAAAATATCTTACGTGTACCGTCTTTCTGTGTAAATAGCTTATGTTAAAACATGAAAACCTGCAGCTTATATTCAGGTGCACTTTATATATGTACAAAATTTATTTTCTTTTAAAATTTAGCTGGTGCGCCTTATATTCAGGTGCGCTTAATAGTCCGAAAATTACAGTGCTTGTAACATTTTGTGGGTTACAAAGCTGGGGCACTTTAGTCGAGATGATGTTTCTGTTATCAGACTTGTCTTGATCTGTCTGGTATGTGTTCACAAAGAGCATGCCAGCTACATGTTGCATAAGGCTGACTGAACAGGTTCCCCATTATTAAGAAAAAATGAAGGCAGCAGCACTCGAATGGAGCGGGGATGTTAAAACATGACGTAATGTCTATTACTGACCCTAGAAACCACCTGTCTAGTGAGGTGAAAATCTCCATTATTCATGTTTCAGATCCTCCATGATCACATCAAGCCTTTTCAAGTTCTGTGGCATCACAGTCACCACAGCAGACCGAGAGGTCTTTTCCAATTTACCTGCATCTCAGGGGTGAAGAAATTTGTCAACATACAATTTCTTCAAAGAATTTGAGTATCATTTTTTACCCAAACATCTTACTAAAACATCTTGCTATCTGGGTGTTGACAGCGCTTTGAAGGTCTATGGACAGCGCTCTGTGATCACTACTGAACCCTTGATCAAAAGGGAGTTATTTTCTATCAGTTTTCCATCCAGCAAACCTATTGCTAATCTCACACTGCAGAGTCTTACCCACTGGTGATCCCTTTTGTGGGAGAAATGATTTTCTGACTTCAAAACAGTAGCTGAAATAGGGCCAGTAAGTTTTCACAACTGCAAAGGAGCAAGAACATTGACTTCTAAAGAAGGAATGAGATGTTTCCTATCCAATATAGTTTTCTTATATACTAGTGCCCACTCTAAATCCATGTGAAGCAGGAGGAACATTTAATTTGAGCTTAGACTGCACCTAAGGAGTTTCACAATCCATCCATTTATCCATCATCTATCCATTCTCAAGCCCTCATCATGTCCTGTTTGAGGTTGAAAGGGACTGGATGAAATTCAGAGGTAACAGAGTACACCCATTGGTCAAAAGTAGCACTATAATATATATTTGAGATTTCACGTACCATGATATTTAAAAATCCATTATTAGTCATAGACTTTTTTGTGCTGCTTAGTGACATCAGCTGCTGACTATAATTGAAGGATTTTAAGCTTGACCAACCCTTACTCTAAGAAATATGATCAATTTCCGATCAGTGAACGTACCAAATGAGCTGATAAAACTTTTTCGGGGTGACTTTGAAAAGGAGATTTAAAAAGTGTAATCTTCATTATCAGTGAGATGCTCAAAGATAAAGTCAAAGGTAGCCAAAGGTGCATCAAGCTAGCTAAAAGGAAACTGTATCGTCCATGACTTCTGCTGTTTATGATGACTGCAAGACAGGGAGAGAGAGCAGGACTTTAAGCAGATAAAAGGAAGGTTGAACGGAGGATTTCAAAGCTATTCTGTTTTATCATATTGAGTTTACAACCCGTCTGTCATGGAGCATACTGGACATGAAAATGTGGGCAGCGCTTTGGAAATCTCACAGTTAAAGATAGGATCGACTTTATGCAAGAAATACAAGCAGATTGCTGTTTTGGTAAGACGTCCGCAATTGGTGCAATAACCGCGTCAAAAAATTAACATTTGTTTTATTCTTTCTTTTAAAGAGGCTATATGCAACTTTTTCCCCAAAATAAACATAACAATAGCCTTTTTATTTGACCATTTATGACTCAAACATCTCCTGATGGCATACTGACACCTTGTCAGCTCACAGTGGGTGCCCCTATAAGCCTGTATCCAATTTTTTCTATTTTCTGTGGAGTCGGATTTTCCCGCGCTGTCTGCGGATGTGACATCAAGCGCGTTCATGTTAAATGTTTCAGATCACTCTGCCACTACCGGCAGTCAGCACTCGCAAGCAGTTCAATGGATTGTGCAAATAAACAGAAGAGACCAAGGACAACTTTGACACCAACAGTAACTCCACATAAGACTAAGAAAGTTAAACCCCTGACAAGTGCCCGAAAAAGATAGAAGATCGAGAGCGACCGGCACACGAGCGCACGCTGCGAGAGCGAGCAGAAAGGAAGAGCAGTTCCGTTTTTGGCCACATGGGGTCAATCGTGAGTTTAAATTTCAGAAAATTGCATATAGCCCCTTTAAAAAAAATAGTAAAATGCTTTTTTACAGCATCTGTTCTCTCAGCTGTCAGAAAGGCATTGTCTCCTATTATAAATGATTATTACCTGTTTATGGCAGAGAAGGTTTCAAATAATATTTTGAAAACTATTTCAGAAAATTGTGATACTTATATTTCAGAACAACCTTATTAGGCAGTAAAAACCTGCTAAATAAACGTTGAAACTTTCCAATTGTTTAGTTCAAACTGAAGCAGAATATTTTTTTGTGACACATTTTTGAAATAGTCTACATCTGGAGCTTTGCAATAGATAGATGGGTGATAAAATGCCAACCACAGTACTTTTTTCATCTACCAAATAGAAGAAAGCAGACAACATCTGGACATGCGAAGAGAGAGACTGTTATTTAACTTATATCTCTCTACCCTTAAGATACCCCAAGATTATTTCAAATATTTCCAAGGAACTTGAAATTAAAACTCTCAACACACTTCCTGTATCATTACTTACCTCCTCTGCAGGCTTGAATAAAAAACATCTTTGGCTTGTTTTGAAGCAGAGGACAGTGTGCATTGTCAAAGGCCTCAAACACCCAGTCCAGCTAAAAATAGCCAAGTGATGCATGTTTAATGTTACAAAGAAAACACCACCATCTTTTATCTTAAAATACATATATTTTTTAATGACCAGACAAACTCACCTGAATAAGTTGCCCATCTGTGCCATAAATTGCTCCTTCCACTCCATGGGAGAGCAGACACACCACACAGCTGTCCACTGTCTGGTGTTCAGACCGCCTGCAGAAGTTCTCAATGCATGTCCTCATGCCCTGCTCAAATTAAACAGATAAGTAGTTGAAACATTCAAGCAAATTAAAAAGAAAAACCTTTCAAGTTATTTTAGAAACTGGATAAAACATTTGAGTCAGAATTTCTCAGAACGCATTAAAATGCTAAAACTTTGTGTTTGTTTTGTCAAACATACTCTTTTCCAACAGACACAAATCAGTTAAACTAGGCTAAGCAAACAAATGCTCTAAAGGATCTTCCCTGTTCTTAACAACCTCAACAAGTGGTTGTCAGAAATCTTTTTAAAGTCACAAAGCGCTCGTATTCATGGTAAAAATGCAATTTTTTATGTTTGTAAGTTTTTCATCTGAAAAGATGAATTCCCCATCTGCTAAAATTGGAGTGATTCTGAGTTGTACCTGTGCAGTAAGGTCTCTGTGGACGCTGACATGGTAGTCCAGCTCTGTGAAAACCTTCCTGAGAACCTCGTCATCCACTTCGCCTCCCTTTCTTGGGTCAAGGTCGGGAGCAGCGCAGGCGTCAAAGCTCACATTACTGATGACTAAGGCAAAGCCTCTGGGTGAGGAGTTCATTCTGTAAGACTGAAGAAGAGGATGAAAATATTTTACTATGACAGAATATAACAACATATCCTACTAGTTAAAACATAAGGGTTACAGCAGGTTTCAAGGGTGGAATTTAAAAAGCGTATAAGCCACTTAAAAATCTTACAAGCCATTATTTTTGCATAATACCTGTAATGTAAAAAAAATGGATCAAGTTATAACTCTTATTTATTCCAATTCCGTTCTTCTTCTACTGATAACGGCATTTGCAGTAGTCTGGGAGCAGCTTAGATACATTGCTGCCCTCTACAGGTCAGTTGTGGGACACTGTTCTCCAGTTTGAGATGTCAACCCACTTGATAAAGTTCGTCCAATCATGCCTCTTCATAAAAATACCCGCGGATGCCAATTACCACCTCTGATTAAATAAAAAACGTTCTAAGATCTTTTAAAACCATTATTATTTATATTTACTTTAATATCTTATATTTAACTTATGTAGTCGGCTAATCAAGTCAAATTCAGATTTATCAACTTAAATTGTTGTTTTTCGTCTCTGGGATGTGACTTTGGTATTTTTATACATAGATTATCTAATTTTAATCCCTTTGTAAAGCAAGGAGAGCCCAACTACAAAAATCATTGTATTCACTCCAAACCTCTTTAATCGTGATGTAAAGCAGCAGATGAAGTAACAACAACATTTGGACGCAACTGCCTAAATATACAAAAAAACTGTCTGAGATGCATTGATTAAAGTACGGAATGTGCTGTATGAGGGGGTAATTAAATAAAATAAAATAAAATAAAATAAAGGGGAAGATGGAAGCTTTATGTAATCTATGATCTAGTATGGATGTATTTAATATTTCAAAAATAAGGGTTACTAAATGTAAAACTTTTTTGACTTTTTGGCCCTGAAGAAGCCCTGAATATAGTTTGCTTTTCCTTATCTAGAGACAGTAAACACAAATATAAAACAGTAAAGCTACTATTGATCTGCTGAGCGGAACTATCTGTGATGTACCTGCTGGCAGCGAGAGAGATAAAAGTCAGGAGTGCACGGGAGAACAGGGGTGTTGATGGGACTGTCGGCGTCGAGGCTGAACTCCATGGACTCTGCTGTAGACAATCAAAAACAAAAACCTAAGCTCGTCACTGGTTTATCCGCTCATTCAAATCTCTCAGACAAGTGGATACACCTGCAAGTGTTTTTACATCTAACATTGTTCAACGTTGTTGTGAATGAGTCACTATTAGGGCGGGGTGCCTGTAGGTACAGCAGCAGGAGCAGCAAGATAGATAAACCCAATTTTTACACTTCAGTCATATGGCGAAATAATTGAAGATTTAAAAAGTGTTAAGAAATTTAAACAAAATAGTTATTTCATCAAGTAGTTCCAAAATGTGTTTATGTTTAGGAATTTGATATCCTTCTTCAGCTATCTTTTTGTTCCACGTTGCTGTCTCCCAGGAAACAAACACTGACAACAACACTGCACTCAGAATAACTTAATTTACTTTGTATGCAGACAGGACACGCTGCGATAAATACTCACCATGTGTCCTTGCTCTCTTAGCAGCATATTCCTCCTGAGTTGGAAATGGGAGAAAAGATCTCAAAGTCCTCTGAAAAGAAAAATGGAAAAATAAAATTTGGTTAAATGTCGGCGGCTTGGAAGTTGCATCTGTGATCCTAAACAAGTTCTCCTGTAAGCTGTTTGAACTCAGCCGGAGTCTTTACATGAGGACTAACCGGTAGATGTCATAGCTCCCATATTTGCCTGATTATATTTTCGTCTTGCCTTTTTCCTTTCTTTGTCTTTGTCCCTGTTTTCCTCTCTGGCTGTGCTGATCTCTCTGGACGACTCTGACCTGGACCTGGCTGAGAATGACGAGGTGCTGCTCACCTCACTCACTTCCTCTTTGTCTAATAAGGATGTCTGCAAAAGACCACTTTACTGAAGCGTACTATTCTTTTCGATTTCTATCAATTGTAAACTGCTGTTGGAAAAAGCAAAAAAATGTACAACAATTTTGTACCTGAAGGTTTGTGATAAGCCTTGGTCTAATGGCAAATAACAAAAGTCTGAAATCATCATATTTATGGATTGCTCTCTGCTCACCTCTCCGTTATTTTGTGTCTTCTCAGGTCGTCCTGACTTTTCTTCTGGCACTTTATCAGGCTGAATACACTGCAAAGCATTAAACAATATAAACAGCATGCAAAGCTGAATGCTTTAGCTTATGTACATTAAGGTACCAACTCACATCTACATGTGTCTCCCTGCTGTCCCGCTCAGGGGATTGTGTTATCAAGTCACAGAGGTGCTGCTGCTCAGTGTCCTGGAGAGCCAAGCAGAAGCTCTGGAAGGCTTTGGGTCCTCGTTTCGGTAGCAGAAGCAGCAAACGCCAGCTACGTTTCTGAGATGTTTGCTCTGCCTTGAATTAAAAAGATAGGAAGGAGAGATTACTGTTTACAAATTCACTTCTTTAGTTCTCAAATATTACTAGAATGCTGTATGATATAAAAAAAACTTAATGCAACTGTAATAAAATTTGTCAGTTTTTTGAAGAATCCATGTGTTTTCTCTGTCCTCTTTTTTTCGTCATGAGATCTTCCAGTACACTGAGCCTTGTACAATGTTGTGCACTGCCATCTGTCATTTGTGGGCTTCTATCACACGGAAACACAAAGTGTAACCTAATGACACAACATAATAACCAGCAATTATTGCATTCCAAACACCGCTCTACTTTATCTCTCAAAGTTAGGGAGTCAAAATGTAATTACTTTTAATGCTGTGCTCCGGGGTTTTATTAGGAGAACATGTGAATCGGAACTCATGTAAAATATGTGTTACTTGTTAAGGTACAATTACAGTGAGGAACATAAGTATTTAAACACCCTGCAATTTTGCAAGTTCTCCCACTTAGAAATTATCGAGGGGTCTGAAATTCACATTGTAGGTGCATTTCCACTGTAAGAGGCAGCTTTTTTTGAATTCAGGAAATCACATTGTCTGATTTTTAAATAATTGATTTGTATTTTATTGCTGCATATAAGTATTTGAACACCTGAAAAAAATCAGTGTTAATATTTGCTACAGAAGCCTTTGTTTGCAATTACAGAAGTAGTTCTTGACCAGGTTTGCGCACACTGCAACAGGGATTTTGGCCCACTCCTCCACACAGATCTTCTCTAAATCTGTCAGGTTTCGGGGCTGTTGCTGAGCAACACGGAGTTTCAGCGCCCTCCAAAGATTTTTTTATTGGATTTAGGTCTGGAGACTGGCTAGGCCACTATAGAGCCTTGATATGCGTGTTACTCCTTGGTTATCCTGGCTGTGTGCTTCAGGTCATTGTCATGTTGGAAGACCAAGCCATGACCCATCTTCAATGCTCTGACTGAGGGAAGGAGGTTGTTGCTCAAAATCTCACAATAAATGGCCCCATTCATCCTCTCCTACATATAGTGCAGTCGTCCTGTCCCCTTCGCAGAAAAGCACCCCAAACCATGATGTTTCCACCCCCATGCTTCACAGTGGGGATGGTGTTCTTTAGATGCAACTCATCCTTCTTTTCGCTTCATACACGGCGACTGAAGTTTAGACCAAAAAGTTCTATTTTGTTTCAATCTGATCAAATGACTTTCTCCCATGCCTCCTCTGGATCATCCAGATGGTCATTGGCAAACTTCAGTCAGGCCTTCAGACAGGCCTGGACGTGATGACTTGAGCAGGGGAGCCTTTCGTGCAACGCATTATTTTAAACCATGACGGCGTGGTGTTCTACCAACAGTAACCTTTGAAACTGTGGTCCCAGCTCTCTTCATGTCATTGACCAGCTCGTGGTCAATGACATGAATGACATGACAATGACCTAATTAACATGACATGAATAAAACTGTGTAGTTCTGGGCTAATTCTTCACCTTTCTTATCATCAGTGATACCACATGAGGTGAGATCTTGCATGGAGCCCCAGTCCGAGGGAGACTGACAGTCACCTTTATCCTCTTCCATTTTCTAACAATTGCTCCAACTGTTTATCTATTTTCACTAAGCTGCTTGGTAATTGCCCCGTAGCCCTTTCCTGCCTTGTGGAGGTCTACAATTTTGTCTCTGGTGTCTTTTGACAGCTCTTTGGTCTTGCCCATGGTAGTAGTTGGAGACTGACTGACTGTGGGGTGGACAAGCGTCTTTAACGAGCTCAGACAGGTGCTACTAATTTAGAATAATAAGTGCAGCAGAGGTGGACTGTATAAAGGCAGAGTAACAGGTCTTTGAGACCCAGAATTCATGCTGATTGCCAGGTGTTCAAATACTTA
The DNA here is from genome assembly GCA_963556495.2 of Valencia hispanica. NCBI lineage: Eukaryota > Metazoa > Chordata > Actinopteri > Cyprinodontiformes > Valenciidae > Valencia > Valencia hispanica. The sequence goes on from OY747710.1 coordinate 20,655,783, forward strand.
TGTGCAGCATTAAAATACAAATATTTTTTTTAAATCAGACGATGTGATTTCCTGAATTTCTTTTTTAATCCTGTCTCTCACAGTGGAAATGCACCTACAATTTGAATTTCAGACCCCTCCATAATTTCTAAGTGGGAGAACTTGCAAATTCGCAGGGTGTTCAAATACTTATGTTAATTACTCTATTGTTAAAAGAGCCTGAAAATCTAATTAGATAAACATATTAGTTGTGCAGTTGTAGAATGCAAATCGTATCCTTCACACACTATGTTGTACCATTGAAGCTTTACTATCTTCATTGCAGACCTAAGTTGGTATCAAAAGAAGATGTGTGTTGCAGGATACCAACCATGCATCAATCTGTACCTGCTTTGGGATGCCGTCTAGATGCTTGGACTATCTATTATTTAAAGTAATATTTTATAATCTAGCTAAAGTCTGCTGTGAAGAAATGTGGTTATGGGATCAGATATGAAATACCTGCAAGCAGGAGGTAGCTCTGAGTTATTTAGGTGTTAAAAAAACAGGCCATTATTTGTCATATTTTATCAAGATCTACTGACAAACAACAGTCAAACTAAACAGGGTGAAAGACAATGCCTGTTTCAAGGGCTGCGCGGAGGGGGGGCTTTCAGGTTTCCTTGCGGCAGCCTTGGGCTTGGCTATAGGCATCCATGCATCAAATTTTCTAATTACTAAGTTGGCAAATTAAACATAAACAGTTTTATTTCACGTGTACAATTGTTTTATATGGAAATTCACTCTTATTTTATATTTTAAAACAAGTCAATCTGAGTAGTGATCTGCAGTGTAGTTGTAGCGCTCTAGGTAGACTTCATAAAAGCTTTTGGCGTTTATAAAGTGTAACTGAATATTCATCTTGTGATCATGTATAGTTTGGATGAAACAGTTGCATAATTCCTGTTTTTCTGTGTTCACTATTCCTGAGAGATGTAATATAAAACATGAGAACAGCTAATATTCACCCAGCAGATCTGACAGAAAGGCACAAAGGCTCATAAAAATCCTTCAAACTGTAATGCTGGCTGCTGTTTTTTGTTTGTGTTTTTTAACACTGATTACTGACTGTTTAATGTGTTGTATGATATTTGTGGTCACACACCATGATGCTTTCTGCCATGTTCTCGGTCAGGATGCCATCACTTTGCAGTGACTGGATCAGCAGCTCATCCACAACCAGCTGTTTGCACAGAACAGTAGAGTTTTTTCGAAGAGCATTTTTGTCCCGCTCCAGCATGCCGCACTCCAGCATTTTTCCTGCAACACACCATACCAGGGGTCAGCAACCAATTTTATAAATGCATATAAATATTATTTTTAGGTTGTTGTTTTTTTACTTTTAAAGCTAAGGAAATTAAACTACATTTCATTTCTATTTTTAAATATTAGAACAAAAATAATAAACAACATTGAAATAGAAATGCATAAAATCAGATTTTTGGGAGTAATACTTGACTACAAATGTTATTGGAAGGCTCATATTGACAATGTAAACCATACCAATACTAATTAAAATAACATATTTTCACATTACATGTTATACTGTTGCTTACAAGTTCTATACTAAAACTACTGTGATGAGATCTGGGGAAACTCTTACAAAAATTACAAAACCTGTCTACATGCTTCAAAAGAAAGTAAAAAGAATTATAATTGCAGATTGTTGTCATCTAACCAATGAAATACTTCTTACCTTGCATACTTTTAAATTGTATGATTAAGTAGAGGTCAGAACTGCATTGACAATGTACAAAGCTCGTAATAAACTCCTTCCAAGTTATATACAGAGGTGGTTTGAAATTAAAGAAACAAAAAAATGCTAACGGTCAGTTCAAATATTTGAAAAACTGTACTTCAGTAAGAGGGATTCATGTGTGGAATAATTGTTTTGATGAGTCAAAATTGTGTTTAAATAAAAAATATATATTTATGTTTTGTTAAACAAATACAGCAAGTTTTGATTGTCATTGTTTAGTTTCTTTTTGAGTTTGTCTGCAGACTCAGCAAGAATGCCATTGGGATATTTTTTGCAAAAAAATACAGAAAAGATGCAGCAGTTTTAATTTTTTGATAAATTAATCATATCTTTTACAAAGGGGGGGAAAAAGCTCTATTTTGTTAAGTCCAGCTAAGACCAAATGAGTGAGCCTATTCCAAAAATATGGAAAATGAAGAAAGATAGGTAGCTTACTTAAAAAATATAAAGCACACAGTTTTAAGCTTAAACAAAAGTTACATTGCTTTTAAAAGCCTTGTATCGTTGGTTCCCTTTTGTTGTGTTATTATTCTTATCGCCTTTATAATAAAAAAAAAATACTATTTGGTTTTGTAGTAGCCACTGTTGAGGAGCCCCAGGTTGCACTATAATACCAACAGGACAGCAGGTAAAACAGGAAGCATGAACATAAACCTCCAGCCACTCTGCTCTTGGTTTCTACTTCAATAACACACTTTACTTTTCCTATCGGGATGCTGATTTTCCAGCTCTATCACGCACATTGCCTAGTTATTTGCGAGTTGTTCTAACGTAGTAACATATGAATTATACTTCTAATGTAGAGAATGCACTTTAATCCTGTAAAGATTTAAACCACATACAAGGTTGGTTTGATTTTAAAAGCTTTATCATCCAAAACAACCCAATACGGTACAAATTAGTACGCATATAAACACGATAATCTAAAATTACATATTAAAGAAGCTGTTGACATTTGATGCTAACCTGAACGTTACAGGCTATTGCCGATGCTAGCTAGCTAACGAGCTAACTTTGACTTTTTCCTGCGTTTATTTCCCTTTAAAGCCTTTTCAATCGAAACCAAGAACTTACCGTTCCACTATTTATGCAACAAAAAGTAAAACCGTCCGTCAGAAACAATGAAAAGATTTCACACCTCTCACACAGGGCCATGCAAATTAACCACACAGATTAACATTCCCGTTTTGACTCCAGCGACCAACTTCCGCGGGGTACAATACTGCAAAAATATAGAGGCGGGGATTATTTTAGGATTCTGACCAATGAGACATCAAGGAGTCCTGAGTGACGTGTCCATTAGCCAATAATAAGCCGTTCCCACCTTCTCTAAAAGTACAGCGATAAGGGCATTTTTGAATTTGAATCGTAAACAAATAGCCAATTGATAGGGGCAGCTACGAAAAAGAGGTTGGTTATTGTAACATTTAAAAATGGTTTCCTGCTAGAGTGAGAAACTGCACATAAATATGTTTTTGGGAGGAAGCCAGAGTATAAGGAAACCCATGCATGCCCAGGGAGAACATGAGAACTTCATGCAGAAAGAACCCAGGCCAGGGTTCATATCAAGGACCTTCTTGCTGCAAGGCTACAGTGCTACCAACTGCATCATTGTGCAACCTCTATACTTCACCTTCTAGCATGACAGTGACCCTAAACATAATACTCTTGTATTATGTTTACATAATACAAGATATGTATGACATATGGCTACAACATAATACTCTTGTATTATGTTTACAATGAAATTATTTAGATCAAAGCATAGTCATGTGTTAAATCCCAGTTGTTCTGCAGCAAGACTTGAAAATTAATGTTCACAGATGCCCTCCATTCCTTCTGAGTGAGCTCAACCTATTTTACAATAAAGAATGGGCAAAAAATTAGACATACCCCCAAAACCAGTATGGCCGACCTGGGCGGTTGGTTAAAAAATAACCATGAAAAAAAAACATGGTTTTTTATTTGTTGTTTTTTTGGGGGAGCGCAGCACCCCAACGTCACCCCAGTGTCACCCCAATGTTACCCCAGTGTATGCCTCTTTTTGAAAACATAAACACGGATCAAATGTTTATCACCCATTTGAGGGTAGGGGAGCATAAAGGTGCATTTGCTCTGCTGCTTTCTGGTGCTCCAAAGATAGGGTGGCAGGCCTGCTGAAGCGGCTGCCAGTGAAACAGCATCTATGCAGCTTGCAAAATAAAACAAAAAACAACAAACACTGATGCATTTTCTAAATTATAACATATATTTATAACAGCTATTAGCATTCTCGATGTGCCTGCTTGCTGCTGCAAGCTGTGCCTGTTTCAAGGGCTGCGCGGAGGGGGGGCTTTCAGGTTTCCTTGCGGCAGCCTTGGGCTTGGCTATAGGCATCCATGCATCAAATTTTCTAATTACTAAGTTGGCAAATAAATCACGCAAGTAACTGCTTCCAAATAAAGCAAATTTCATTCATAATATTGTCAATCTAAGCCCACAACGTTTGAATACATTTTTCTTGGGTTGTGTGAATCGCCTCACACTCTAAAGTGTAGGTCAATATTGCCAGCTGTGCCTGTTGTAAGGGCTGTGCGCAGGGGTGGGGGGGGGGGTGCTTTTGTATGTCATAGTTATCCTGTTTACATGTAGGTTATTGTGTTATACACTGTAAATGTATATATGTTTAACTGAATAAATGCTGTATAATTGTGAGGACAATGTATACAATAACATGTGTAAAAGACAAACAAGGCAGGTATGTTAATGAACTTAAGCTGGTATATGGTAAAAGGATTTATCACAGGATGAATAAAGTCGCTCTGTACGGGGAAAAGCACACTTGCAAATGAAATCTCCAAACTGACCCCTCAAGCCTGGTTTTTACCTCTCCATCAGCAAATTTGCACTCATACGCACACGTATTGATGAATACTTTTTCCTTTTATACTTCTCCATTGGTGTGTCAGTGTTGCAAAGCAATTCCCCACCAGGACAGCAGAGGATGTAGACCTTTTCTGGCAGGTCTACCTACCATTGCAGTGACGTCTCTGGTAGATCACAGTTTATTTACTTCAGCTTGTAAACGCACATCCACTCAATGAGTAATGGCCAACAGAGAGCGAGTTTTGATTGAGCTGGAAAACGTTTTACTCGAAGTGCAAACAAATACTCTAAAAACCCATGTAAACAAACAAACAAACACTGTGTTCTGTTTTGTTGTTCTCTACACCTCCTGGTGTTCAAAATTGCCAAAAAGCCATATTAGATTAAGTGACCATGCAATATAAAGCATCTTGTGCCCAAAAGCTGGATTGAGTACTAATTACATCAACTATAGAGCGCTGTTCATTTTAAATTATGTTGGGCTGACCAATCAACAGTGTTGGGAAAGTTCAGTTTTTATATGAACTAGTTCAAAGTTCAGTTCAGGCATTTTAAAATGAACTAATTCATAGTTCTTTTTTCCAAAATGTTGTGGTGAGCTATTTCCCTCAGAATGCTGGCATTTTCTAATTGTTGCCACCCATTCAGTCCACACTTGTACCCAGCTGGAGCTTTTACCCTATACAGTAGGCTATATTCTCAAGAAATTCTTTTTATTGTTTTTTGAGGCATTATTAAACAATCTGAGGTAGGAACCATGCTGGGGTAGGAAACTAAGGCTGTACCTCAAAGTGCAATATTCAAAGTGCAAAACATTTAAACATTAATTAACCTTCATCAGTTTTCAATTTCTGTGAAGGTATTTTCTGACTTGTTTGCCAAAAGAAAATTGATATAACTTGGGTTATATAGTGCAACAATTAGCCCAAATGAATAAGTAAGGTTGCAATTCCTTACTTAAGCTTATGAAAGCTGCGCATTCCATTTTCCTTGAAGGCTGCAGGTCTCCGACAATATACTGCAATGTCAGGTTGTCCAGCTGCGACTGGGAGATGAAGACAGAGCTGCTGCAACTGTACCCCGTTATCTGGTTTTGAGTGGTAGATGATTTTTGTTTTGCTTTGGTACGTCGTTGCCGTGTCTTTTAATTCTTTTTGTGACTTACACATACCTTGAAAGGCTAGCCAGCCGGCCGGATGCTTTATGTCAATACGCCGTTTCAAGTTTGCTGTCGACGTTGTTGATGTCCGGAGTAGTTTCTTGAGACCCACCAGCAAAGCTTACACAAAAGTGTAAGAATTTTCACTCCTGGATCATCACTAGCCTTTTCAAAAAAAATCTGTTAGGTGGTCATACGAAGATGCCGCTTTATTAGTTGATGCCAAATTACTGCTGCTGCTGCAATCACCAGAATTTGCCTGCATACTTTGCGATTTGACACCAGAAGCATATGTGGTGCGACTCGATGATTAGTGTTGCCAGATTTGATCTTTTCCCCTGTTTAACCACCATGACTTTAGTCAGGCTTTTGTTAGGAAGGGTTGAATGAAATCTGGCATTACTTGCAAAAAAAAAAGAAGAACTGCGAGAGAGCGCCGCTCACAAACGCCAGAATGAATGCGTTGACTATAACGTTCATCAGACCAAAAGTGAGTGAGTTCAGTTCACGTTCACAAAAAATATGAACGAGTTCAGGAACAACACGGCCAATCAGAGACGTGTGCACTCTGTGTCGTTTCATGGCTATTTAAAAAATTGGGTCTGCTCTGTCCGTCCTTGTGAGCATGCTGCACAGCGCTTGCATCCACGCAAAGTGGCCCTCTGGCGTGTCTCTATGCTCCCACTAACGGAGAAGTATAAACTAGCTTGAGTCTTGCGTTTGTGGGATGGCAGGGTAGATTGGTATTGGGGGGGGGGGGTTGGGGGCATTCGCCCAGGGCACCAAACAGGCTAGGACCGCCCCAGCTCAAAACACACTCCCAATTATTTCCTTTGTTATTGCTTTTTGCCTCAATTGTTTCAGATCATCCATCAAATTTGTAATATCAGACAAATATAACCTGAGTAAACACAAATAGCAGTTTTCAAATAATTATCCAGGCCCAATTACTATCTGGTCTTTAGAATGAGTAAATCTCTTAAATACAACCAGTCTCATAACATGAAGTACAACAAATATAACTTAATTTTATATTATTATTATACTATTTATAAGGCTTCAGGACTCCAGTGAACCACAGAGAGAACATTATCCATAAATGGAGAAAATGTAAAATAGTCGTGAGCACACTACTCATTAAGAAGGTCACAAAATGATCAAGAAAAACATTTAAAGCAATGGAAAACAAAACAGTATTTTAAGTGGCTTGTTTAAAGATTGGCTGTAAATCCAAATGAGATGTTGTATGACATTAAGAAGACTGCTCATGCTCTAAAACAGTTCAATATATCTGAATTAAAGCAATTCTGCAAAGAGGGGTGGATCAAAATTCGTCCACAGAAAGAAAATAATATGATCCCAAACATTAAAGTGTGAAAAAGAACTATAATCTGTTCTTTTTTACTTCTTTTTTGTCCATTACTGTGTGCTGGTCTATCACATAAAATCCTAATAAAACCCAAAGAAGACTGCGGTTGTAAAGTGACAAATTGTGAATGAATTTGAATATATTACAAGGGACAGCATATTGAACTTTTGCTGCCACATGCATCAGTCAAACATAAACTTTATCCACTTTATTACTGCTAACGTTTTACTTGATCAGCCTACCCATAAAAAATTATTTAACTAGCTTGGAGAAAACATAGATTTACAGTGAAGTCCCTCCTTTAAGACTATTAGAATAGACACCTTCCCTTATCTACGTCTGCTTTTCTTTTAGTTTCCTTCCCCGTTCCCTTTCTGATGTTCTAATGCCCTCTCCAGTTCTCCCTCCCCTGCTGTCTACCTCCTCACCCTCGCTGTGTGCGCTGTCAATAATTGATGATTCTCACTGACTCAAAGGGTAACAGGTCCGGGAGGGAAAGAAAAAAAAAAAGAGTCTCACTCATTTCTTTATTTATTTCCAGGTCTATCTTTAAGTAGAGTCCACCTGCGATAAACCACTACAGCTGTGTTTATGTGGGATCCATAGCGTAAAGAAGCAACATGACTGAGGCAGTTTGAGCGAGGTTGCACGTGTGACCATGAGTGGGTTAACGCTGCCTGTTTGTCTGACAACAGGACAGAGGGAGGAAAGGGAAGCTTAAATGAGTGAGTGGCAGGGGGGAGCAGAATGAGGAGGAGGAGAGACAGAATGATAGAGTGAATTAATTCAACCTTGGGCAGCCCTGATTGACTAGGTTCCAAACTGGCATGTAGAAACATTTATGGTGACACCAACACCATGGAGCGAGAAAAGAGGAATGACATGTCCTTCTCTAGAAAGAGAAGTTTTACTTTTGGGGCATATGGCGGGTGAGTATAGGCTCATGTTTGGACTTAATGTTTCCTCAAAAAGTCAGTCAAGTTGTTTTTAAAATCAAATAAATTGCAATTTTTTAAAGTAGACTTACCATCTGAGTTCCTTGTTTACAGCACGGACAGATTTACCTGTGGGGATGAGACAAGGTAAGGCTTTATTTTTCCTTTTCCTTTATTTTAGCTTCATTGTGTCCTCTATGAGCTGGAGAAGTGGTTGACAAATTGTGGACACTTGAGTAAATCATCCTGTTGCTTCAGACCTGAATCTATGGAGGACAACATTCTGGAGGCTCTGGACTCTCCAACCACTGGCAGCAAGCCTTTCCATTCCACCACCAACAATCAAAGGGTGATTTCCACTTAATCTTCTTTCTTTACTTCTACTTAAACATGAGTAATCCTTTTTTGTGCATGTAGAAGTCATAGAGTATGTTTTTAACGTATGTTTTAATCATGTTCCTGTTCCCCCTCTATGTTCTTCCCTTTCTCTCTGAATGCTTGTGTTTGCAGGACGCAGAACTGTTTGAAATCATAGCGAAGCTGCAGGTGAGTTTCAGTGTGATTGATCTGATACAGTGAGTGTGTATCGGCTGATGTCTGTGCAGAGGAGCTTTGTTATCATCGATGCTCTTGTCCATCAGGGCAGCAGGATCGATGAGCAGCGATGTGAATTCCCACTTCCTCTGAAGGTGAGTAATCGTGACAGTAAAGAATAACTGAGCTGACTCCCTCTACAAGCTGTATGTGTGTGTTGATACTAGCATTTCATAATCGCCATAATATGTTTCCCCCAAAACATCTTCCGCCTTATCCAGTGCTTCTTTTGTGTGTGTTTTAGTCTCAGCTTTTGAACATAGGTGCCGATCTGCCTCTCATTCTTCCCTCCAAACTCGGAGGCTACTGGATCGACCCACCTCTGGAAAAGCTCAGAGATGTGAGTCCAACCTCCTCCCCCCATGACCTCAATCCGGAGAGCTACGACATCATGGAGAGGGATGGGGAGGCCAAAATCTACCACGAGTTTTTCCGCTCGCGAGTGAGTAAGGCCTTATTTAAAGGTCAAAGTTTTATGCGGTAAGGTTGATGGAATGATTTTCCTTTTTAAAAACCCTTTCCCCCAACAGTATCACCATTCATTTATAGCTGTGGATCCATCCCTGGGGCCTCTGGTTCTGTCTGTATGTTTGGAGGAGGAGGAGAACAAACTTCGGGTGATTTTAAGGTCCATTCTAGTCTACTGAAAAGCTCTTTTGTGTGCTTCATGTAGGTTATTTTGTCTGGTATGCATGAATGTGTGTTTTGCATCATTGTCCCGTCGATTACCCATTTTAGCCAGCCTTTAGCTTTCTGACAGATGGTTTCAGATTTGACTCTAAAATACTTTGGGATTCAGAGGAGTGTATGGTAGACCTAATGACAGCATGGTACTCAGATCAAATGGGTGCAAAATGAGCCCACATCATTAGTCCTCCACCATCATGCTTGACACTTGTTATGAGGTGGTTGAGTTGATATCGTGTGGTTGGTTCTCAGCAAACCTGGTGCTGTGCATTAGATTCCAGACATCTCTACTTTAGTCTCATTTGAAACAAAGAACATTGTTGCAGAGATCTATTGTTTGATCCAGATGAACCCTCCAAACAGGCCCCCCTTGCTTAGCCTAATTTGGACTGTCAGCCTCATGTCATTTAATAAGTGAAAGTGAAGCCTGCAATGGGGCACTTTGCATTTTAATTTTTCTGAGCATTTCAAGGTTTTATCAAAGGGTGGATCTGTTGGGATGTTTACTCCTGGAAAACGGGTTATCTAAATGTTTTCCACTAATGTACTTTAAATAGTTTGGAAATGTCCTTATAACCCTTCCCAAATTGATCTTCATAAATTTTAAGACCAACCTTTGCAGTAATAAAAACCCAACTCTTCAGGAATGGATTTCCAAAAGGTTTTCTGGAATTTTTGACCATTCCTTCAAGAGAAAATTTTTGAGGTCAGACAGTGATGTTGGATGAGAAGGCTTGGGTCACAGTCTCCTTTCTAATTCATCCCATAAGTATTGTCAGGTTGAGGTCCAGACTCTGTACAAGTCAATCAATGTTTTCAGCTTCAAACTTTTTACTGGAACTAAAGGTGCGAGCCCAACTCCTAATAAAACAGCCAGATATCATAATGCCTTCTGTACCACACTTATGTCACAAGTGCCGTTCTCCTTGCTACTGTCAAACCCAGACTTCTCCATTGGATTACCAGACAAAGAAGCATGATTAGTCACTCCAGTGGACACATACTAACTGCTCTATAGAGTTATGGCAGCATGTGTTGCACCACCACATTTAACACTATGCATTGCACATGGTTATGCACAGCTTGGACCCAGCTAGTGTGCCATCAAAACCCATTCAATGAAGCTCTCTATACACTGTTTGTTATCTAATCTGAATGCCACATGAAGTTCAGAGGTTCGGAGATTCTACAGAAAGTTTCAGCAATTTCAGCAACTTAAGCATTAACTGACTCCACACTGTGATTTTTACGGGCCTACAACTTGGTGGCTGAGTTGCTGTAATTCACAATCACTTCTACTTTGTTGTAATACCATTAACAGCATACTGTGGAATATTTGGCTGTGAGAATGTTTAATGACTGGACTTATTGCACAGGTGGCATCCTATCAAGGTACCAGGCTGGAATTTACTGAACTCCTGAGAGTGACACATTCTTTCACAAATGTTCATAGTTGCAGTCTGTAGGGCTTGGTGCAAGATTTTATACACCTGTGAGCATCGAAGAAATTGAAACACATGAATTCAATAATTTCAAAGTATGACCCAGTATTTTTGGCAATATACAGTAGGATGTATTCTGACCTTGTCTATTTGTGGTGTCATGTTTCAATATGATTAACTGCATCATGGACAGCTGTCGTATATTAAACAATCCTTTCTTTCTTCTCCAGGATGAAAGAGTGCTCCCTCCACGGGACTTTCTCTTTGTCCCTTTTTACCAACATGCTATCTGCTGTAGAGTTAGCAAAGGTACAGTAAATTAAAATAATTAAGAATAAGACATTTTTATTATTTAAGATACTAAAGTAAAATATGGGAGTACAAAGAGTATTATTAATATGTATTACAAATGAAAGTCTTCACATTATCTTAAATATTATCTTAGTACTGTTAGGTTTCCGTATTCAAAGAAATTACATCATGACCTGTGGCAAGATTACTTTTTGCTTAATGCTTAAGGCAAACATATCAATAGGCCAAATAATAACTCACCATAGAAGTCAAATACAGTTAAAAAATTTAAGAAACTTTACATTTCTCAAATCATTTACATTCATACATATTATTTGCAGAGGCTGTGCGATAAAGTGACGATCTCCAAGTTTGACGTGGTCAGCTACCTCAAGGTAACCCTCAGAGACATCGACTGTTGGTAATCATAATAACAAAGTTCAAGTTAGGAGTTACCCAATTTTACCCAAAAGTGTACTTTTCCAAGAGACACTTAGGAATGATTTCTGTCAAAAAAGACTGACAGCTTAAACTTTTAACTTCTTCCCTAAGGCTCCAGACCTAATAACAGCATTTGATGAGCACAGAGTGTCTTCTAATTTCAAGTTTGGTGTTTTGTACCAAAAGGAGGGGCAGGTAAGGTTACCTTTAAAAAAAAAAACAGCTTAAATATAACACAATATCACATGTCCTCCCTCTAACTGAATTCTGTCTGTCTTTAGTTCACAGAAGAGGATATACTGAGTAACAACGAGGAAAGTGAGAAGTTCAGGGAGTTCCTGTCAATTTTGGGAGACACAATTCAGCTGCAGGGATTCACAGGGTAAAGTTAATCTTGAAAAAGTGCATTTCTAATTAAAATAAGCCCCATTTAAAATATGATTTTGTGCATTTGCATTAGCTAAATATTGTGTTTATATTCCATGAGTGACGCAGAAGAGATAAAGCTGACAGCACAATAAAGAGGGAACTATAGAGTTATACGGTATGTGCATATACTGCACCATGATGTTTCACAGATTCCTATCAAGTGTGAGTTATTGCTGTTTGTTGCAAAACAAAATAAAGAATTAAATATTAGTTGTATTAGTAAGGTCTGAGTCAAATTAATCAGAAATGATAATCAAATAGAATAGGAGTGTCCAAACATTTTGCCATGCAGGCCAACGTCAGCCTTCGAGGGCCATTTTCCATTTAAAAAAATTTAAAAATACATTTCTTGTTAGGTTTCTTTTTTATCTGCTCAATAATATATGAAAAAATCCAAGATTTTAATGAATCAAACTAGTCAAAGTTTTGTGAAATGGAATCTGTCAATTACAAAACACAAAAGCGGTCTCACTTTAATGCCTTATCAAAAGACTGGCTTCATAACATTTTTGAGTCAATTGTTTTTGGTTTTGTGATTGGAATATGTTTTTTCTCAACACTTAGCAACAAGAACAGGACATCAGTAATGTTGCTTCAGTCCAGGAACATCCTATTTACCACAGAACTAAAATGAAAGCCAAACATGGCTAATAAAAGAGAAATACTTTCTATTAAGACTCACATTTTTTTTAAAGAAGATTTTATTTGTCTGTAAAAATCTCAACACCAGCTGATAACATAGTATTCCAAAATCATCACTGACTGGGGGAACTTCAAGCAACTAGGATTCTGTGTCTCTCCACTCCACAATCCTTGTCCATCCATTTGTGGCACCTCTTAAAACACAGACTCCAGTTGCAGCTCAAGCCTTTTAAATCTTCAAAAAGTTGATGGGATTTGCTTTACAATCCTCTCAAACTTGAGGATTTCCCTATATCCCTATAGTTTTTCCTTCCACTCAACTTTTTTGTAGTATGTTTGGATTCACCACTCTGTGAACAACCATCTTCTTTAGTTTTGTGGAGGGTGCCAACTGTAAGGACTACAGTCTTCCCCATGATTTTACAGACCATAATATGACCATTAAAAAAATCCCTTTTGGAAAAGTCACATGGGTTGAACATGTTCTTCACATGGGATCACATGTAATCCCATGTGGTACCTGGTGAACCACATGTGTAGCACTCATGGACTTCACATGTATGGTTTTACATGGGTTTTAAATATTTTTCACATGTCATCACATAGGCTTCAGATGGGTTTCACACATTTTTTTCACATGAAGGTTTTGTGTGGAAAATCACATGTTTCACATGTGATATGTAAATCACATGTTTCACATGTGATTTACATATTATCCCATGGGCTTCATATGTGAATGTACATGGGTTTCACGATTTATTTCCATCAAAATGTTCAAAATTCACATGGGAAATGTGTGCAAAACACAGGTTGATCACCATGTTTTTCACATATCTCACATGTTTTTTTAACGTTTTCACGTGTGAATTTCACGAGTCAAAGATTTTTCACATGATCACATATGATTTTGCCAATGTGAAAACAGGTGTTTTTTCCGTGAGGGATTTTGGTTTCAAAATAATTTTTTAAGGGTCTTTTCAAAGAAACTGTATTTTAGATTTTAATGAGCTACAAGTCATATTTATCTACATCAACTGAAATAAATACTCAAAATAAATCACAATGGATTAATATGAATTTCACTTTTTAAGTTGAATAAATTAAACTTTTCTATGATGTTCTAATTTATTGGATGCAAGTACATAGTAGTTACACAGCATTGTATACAGAGTATCAAAGTTGGAGTTAACCTTGGAGTAAATTTTGTTATCATTTACTTAGAAATTATAAAAAATAATTGTTCGCAGAACTGTAGTTTTGCTAAAATAATTTTGGTCTTACAGTGTAACTTATTTGTCTTTTTTAGCTTCAGAGGAGGACTGGACGTGTGTCACGGTCAGACAGGAAATGAAGCCGTCTTTACTTCCTTTAATGGGAGAGAAATCATGTTCCATGTTGCAACCAAGCTGCCTTACACAGAGGCTGACCCTCAGCAGGTCAGAGGGCTGTTTCACCCCCAGTCTGTCCTGTTCTGATTGTGATTCACAGGATGCTGTTTCTAAAATTATCCCAAGACAACTTAGCTGGAGAAAAAAAAGTTTCTAGAGCTGAAACTGAACGTAATTCCTCTTTTCTTCTCCTTGTCAGTTACAGAGAAAAAGGCACATTGGTAATGACATCGTAGCCCTGGTGTACCAGGAAGGACAGACTCCCTTTTTGTGTGATATCATAAAGTCTCACTTCCTGCACTGCTTTGTGGTGGTAAGGAGGGTCCAGAGGGAGGAGAAGGAAGGTGGAGCTGCTTACCAGGTGAGTGCAAACCAGTTTAAGTTTATTTATTTATCGACATAAAGTGATCAACACATTGAGGTATACTAGCAAAGTGGTATCATTTTGTTTTGTCCTTAATTTCCACAGTTGTGACTTTGCTGCTTAAAATAATAGCAAAAAATAATATCTGCTTTGTCAAATTTTGTTACTTATAACCAGCATCAGTATTTTTAATTGGGATTTAATGTGATAGACCAACACAAAGTAGTGCACAGCTGTGACGTGTAAGGAAAACGATCCATGTCCATGGAAACGTATGCACAGGTATAAGGTCTTCTTTGCTCTGACACCCATAAATACAATCCAGTGAAACACATTGCTCCAAATTAGCAAACAGAGTTAACCTGTATTATTTTTCATGCAAAAGACCACAAACAGGTAGAAACCAACACTGCCTAAAGTCAACACTAGTAAACATAGTAATGGTGGTAATCATACTGTGGGGATGGCTTTCTTCAGCAGGAACTGGGGAAACTGGTCCAATTTAATGGAGCTAACATCCTGTATAGAAACCTGTGGTCTATCAAATAGAATCCCAGTGAAATACATTGCATTCTAAATACATAAAGCTTTTTCGATATTTTATGGCATTAAAACTAAAGGGTGCCCATAAAAAGTAATCACCCCTTTGGATGTTTTACCCTTTTTATTGCTGTTACAAATCAGTCATGATCAACAAAATTGGGCTTTTCTGACAAACAAAATTTACACAAAAAAATGTTGTCAAAGTTAAAACAGATTTCTACAAAACAATGACAATTGAATAAAAATATGTAACATAAATTAAGTGAATGCATAAATATTCACCCCCTTCAAGTATTTATTAGATTCACCTATGGCTGCAATCACAGCAAGGAGTGGATAGGTCTCAACCAGGCTGCACATCTGGCCACTGTAATTTTACCCCATACTTCCATGTAAAACAGTTCAAGCTGCGTCAGGTTACGTTGGGGATCAGCTGTGAACAGCCCTTTTCCAGTCCAGCTACAAATCTTCTATAGGATATAGGTCTGCGCCTTGACTCGGGAACTCCAGAACATCCACCTTGTTGTCTTAAACCCATTGCTGACAGAAAGTAAATGTTCTCCAAAGCTGTACTTTTTTTGCAGATGGAAACAAATTATCCTCCAAGACTTCTCTGTAGTTTCCAGCATTCATTTTACCTTTTACCTTTGCAAGCCTATCAGGGCCTAAATGCAGAGATGTATCCCCAGAGCCTGAAGGTGTTTGATGTCCGCCAAACACAGTGTCTTGTCTGATGGCCAAAAAACTCAATTTCGGTCTTGTCAGACCAAATAACTTTCCCCCACTTGACAAAGGAGTCTCCCACTTACTCTTTGGCAAACTAGTCGAGCCTTGATGTGTTTTGTTTTTAATAGTGGCTTTTTCATTGTCAATCTCCCATAACGTTTTGACTGGTAAAGACCTAGGACAATGGTTGTTGTATGCAGTCTATTCCATCTCAGCTGCTGCAGCTTGTAGCTCCTTCATCATAGTCATAGGTGTCCAGGTGGCCTCTCTCACCAATCTCCTTCTTGCACAGTCATTCTGTTTGTGAGGACCACCTGAGCTAGACAGATTTATACACGTGCCATATTCCTTCCAATTGTTGATGATGGTTTAAGGTGAACTTCAGGAGATGCTTAGTACTTTAGAGATTTTTTTGTATCCATCCCCTGACTTATACTTTTCAATAACCTTTTCTCTGATTTGCTTGGAGTGCTCTTTTTCTTCATGCTGTAATGGTAGCCAGAAATACTAATTAACCAGTGCATGGACCTTTCCAGGTAGAGGTTTCTTTATACTAAAACACACACACATTCACCCAGGCAACCTCCATTTACTCATTGTGAGACTACTAGCACTAAGTTGATGGACCTATGTTGAATACTTTACTTTTGCAGGGATTTGATGTCTTCGGGGGGCTGAGAAATCAATAGTTTTACTTAGTATCTTAGACGTTTCTATAGGGCAGCTGTTCTGGAAGCAACACCAGAGATCTCTGGTGTTGCTCAAGGAAGCTGTTGGAGCTAATCTTTCTTTTTAGAGATCGCACCTCAGCTTAGCTTTCCACAACTTCTCTTCTTGTGTTTCTTCTTCCTAATAATGCAAAGGGGTTAATGTTTGTACCCAATAAAAAAGGTGAGTAAAAAGGGAAGTTAACAGTGCTTGAAGAAAAGTTTAAAATATTGGATTTGACTTTGGTTGATGGAATTGTCAAGATAAAATTATCTCTTCTCTCGTTATTGTAGATTAAAATTAGCATGTTTCTCCTGTTTAGAGAAACATATCTCAATGACATAATTAATTAATTGATTAAACAGAATGTTCTCTGTTTCTCATGTTTCTCAGTTACTGGGCTGAATAAATTAATAGTTTTTGTAGGATTATGTGGATCTTGACAATGAAAAAATGTTTGATCTCTGGTGGTCTACCTCCCAGGTTTCTGTTACAGCCAGAGAAGATGTGCCTCCTTTTGGTCCTGTCATCCCAGATCCTCCCCTTTTCACAGATGTAAGACTCCTCATTTTTACTTTTTTATTACCTCCCCCAAGGAGGTTACCAATATTTTTGCCAGGGTTCGTTTTTCTCTGTCTGTTAGTTAGTTAGTTAGGAACATAACTCAAAAAGTTAGGGACGGATTTTGATGAAATTTTCAGGACATGTCTGCAGTGGGACCAGGATAAAGTGATGGGAGGGAATCCGGATCACCATTCGGGAGAAGGGGGGGACTGAGCTGCCTTGGCGGAGGTCTCTTCCCTCTCCAAGTGCTTATTATGTTCTTGCTTTTTTGTAAAAAGTGGTGTTTCAGTCAAAACGTACTGTTTCAACCCCTGTTGGGTCCACATGTAGATAGATGACTTTTCTGCTGGATTAGAGGTTTTCCACTAAGAAGGTGCTAGGGAGGAGTCAGACTTTCCTTTAATTTTTTGAGTGGTCTTGATCAATACTTCTTGAGCGTTCGTTATAAACCTTTTTAAAGGTCTCGTTTGGGCTTTGGCTGCTTTTCACCTCATTTGAAGTCCAGTAGCCCGTTATGGGATGGAAAAAGAAAGTGCACCCCATTCAAATTAATACTTTTTGTTCTTAAACATCACCTTGTTTTAAATAAGCAATCTAATCATGAAATATCTCCACCCTTTAGATGAGATTGAAATAATTTCAGGATCGGGTAAAGACTAGATTATTTATATTGAAAAAATGTTGAATTGATATAGGGTGTAGTTTATTTTATAATTGTACTAATCATTTATGCATAAAATGTTGTTAAACCCATGACTTTAAAACATAAATTAGCAAAGAAGCATTTCTAAATTGAATGTTTAAAAACTATGTTGCTGACCCGATTAGTTCCTATTTCTTAGTTTAATTTGTGACAAATACCAAAAGAAATTTTATATAATATTGTAGTATTATTTTTGAGTACAAACAAGGGAATTTCCATGTTGATGATCAACCAAAAGATGAAGCAACTCTACGGTCCTGTGTCAGATCTTTGCTGAAGATCTTCCTTTATCTTAAAAGACTTTGTGTTGAGAAACTGTTAATGTATCATAGACAGTTTTAGGCCTCACGCCTGTTTATCTTCCTTCCGATTGTCCACTTTTCTTATTTTATACACACTGCACAACATGCTTTCATGGACAGGTACAAGGACTCGACAAATACCAAATAAAAATGTAGAAAACTATTGATCGAGACGACAATAAAAGATTAGGAGAACATTGGGAAAGAAAATAAAGACATTAGATGTAGTTTAAAGTTTTTGTATGGTCTCAGTTTTACTGTCAGTCTGTTATGGTTTAAATTTTTTTATTTTATTTATTGGATCTTTCCTGCATATGATTTATGCATGCAATGCTTCATAGTAACCTGAACTGTGTCATAATGAAAAATAGTTTTTTATTTTCTTCTTCTTAAGCGTTTACAGCTGAGAGAATTCCTTCTCACCAAGCTCATCAATGCAGAGATCTCCTGCTATAAGGCTGAGCAGTTCAGTAGACTGGAGGTAGAAGGAGAAAAAAGTGTTTTCAAAAATGCTGTTTAATAACACCAAGACCTGTTGTGTATTTTATTTACCTCTCATATAAGTATCTTCTGGTGTCTATCCCTCTCGTGTTAAGCTGCGTACACGCTCGTCGCTCCTGGAGAGCTTGCATAATGAACTCTTCACCCGCTCTCGCTGCATGATGGGGGATCCATCAATCGCTGCCGCCCCACCTTCTGAGAGCACTCGCGGCCCATCTGAAGGAAGTGGAGGTTTTATTGAAAATTTTAAGGTGAATAAAAGCACAGCAAAGAAATCCATAACATAATTTACTTCAAGAGATACTTCTGGGTGTTTAAAATTTGGTTCAGTTCAAAGATTATAAACAATATTCTACTGGGAATAGTTAATTTGCTTTCAGTATGAAAACAGATTAGCTGGAACAAGAGGCTGAAACTAACTGCTTGTTTGACAGAGACGTCTACACTCTAAAGCAACTCCAGTTCTAAAAAAACGCCACGGTAGATTATTTTATGACCCTTTAAACCGCTTTCATGTTTGGATTTAGCAATAAATTACACAAAAGCTGAGGAATATTTACATAGGTAACGGAGAATGAAGGCCGTGCCACATCAATAATCTTCCTTTGTGAAACACATACAGTGGGCAAAACATGGAACCCATTTTCAGTACAAGTAACTTCAAAACTTGTAAAGTAAAGGAGTAAGCTACATTAACCAATCAATCTGATAACCTATCCAAAAACTAATTATAAATAGTGGAAACAGGATAGCTATGGATATTAAATTACATACAGTGGCTTGCAAAAGTATTCGGCCCCCTTGAACTTTTCCACATTTTGTCACATTACAGCCACAAACATGAATCCATTTTATTGGAATTCCACGTGAAAGACCAAAACAAAGTGGTGTACACGTGAGAAGTGGAACGAAAATCATACATGATTCCAAACATTTTTTACAAATGAATAACTGAAAAGTGGGATGTGCGTAATTATTCAGCCCGTTTGGTCTGAGTGCAGTCAGCTGCCCATAGACATTGCCTGATGAGTGCTAATGACTAAATAGAGTGCACCTGTGTGTAATCTAATGTCAGTACAAATACAGCTGCCCTGTGACGGCCTCAGAGGTTGTCTTAGAGAATGGTTGGAGCAACAACACCATGAAGTCCAAAGAACACACCAGACAGGTCAGAGATAAAGTTATTGAGAAATTTAAAGCAGGCTTAGGCTACAAAAAGATTTCCCAAGCCTTGAACATCCCACGGAGCGCTGTTCAAGCGATCATTCAGAAATGGAAGGAGAATGGCACAACTGTAAACCTACCAAGACAAGGCCGTCCACCTAAATTCACAGGCCGAACAAGGAGAGCGCTGATCAGAAATGCAGCCAAGAGGCCCATGGTGACTCTGGATGAGCTGCAGAGATCTACAGCTCAGGTGGGGGAATCTGTCCATAGGACAACTATTTGTCGTGCACTGCACAAAGATGGCCTTTATGGAAGAGTGGCAAGAAGAAAGCCATTGTTAAAGGAAAACCATAAGAAGTCCCGTTTGCAGTTTGCCACAAGCCATGTGAGAAACACAGCAAACATGTGGAAGAAGGTGCTCTGGTCAGATGAGACCAAAATGTAACTTTTTGGCCAAAATGCAAAACGCTATGTGTGGCGGAAAACTAACACTGCATATCACTCTGAACACACCATCCCCACTGTCAAATATGGTGGTGGCAGCATCATGCTCAGGGGGTGCTTCTCTTCAGCAGGGACAGGGAAGCTGGTCAGAGTTGATGGGAAGATGGATGGAGCCAAATACAGGGCAATCTTGGAAGAAAACCTCTTGGAGTCTGCAAAAGACTTGAGACTGGGGCGGAGGTTCACCTTCCAGCAGGACAACGACCCTAAACATAAAGCCAGGGCAACAATGGAATGGTTTAAAACAAAACATATCCATGTGTTAGAATGGCCCAGTCAAAGTCCAGATCTAAATCCAATCGAGAATCTGTGGCAAGATCTGAAAACTGCTGTTCACAAACGCTGTACATCTAATCTGACTGAGCTGGAGCTGTTTTGCAAAGAAGAATGGGCAAGAATTTCAGTCTCTAGATGTGCAAAGCTGGTAGAGACATACCCTAAAAGACTGGCAGCTGTAATTGCAGCAGACGGTGGTTCTACAAAGTATTGACTCAGGGGGCTGAATAATTACGCACACCCCACTTTTCAGTTATTTATTTGTAAAAAATGTTTGGAATCATGTATGATTTTTGTTCCACTTCTCACGTGTACACCACTTTGTATTGGTCTTTCACGTGGAATTCCAATAAAATTGATTCATGTTTGTGGCTGTAATGTGACAAAATGTGGAAAAGTTCAAGGGGGCCGAATACTTTTGCAAGCCACTGTATATTGTTTTGGATATTTATGGATGGTGTGGACTATATTTCAGGGTATGGACTTTTTTTATATTGCTCAGTTGTGAGAGTTCACTTATGCTCCCCCCCGAATAATGCAATGGTTTTAATTTAGAAATGATTTTCCCCTTCCTGTTTATTTTTTTAATCATACATTTGAAATTACATAATTCATTCAAAATCCCCATCATAATCTCTCAGAAATCAGTCCAAATGAATGAATTATTTTCCTCTACATTGAGTGATCTCCGTTTATCTAAGCATTAAAAGACTGAGGGTCAATACTAAAATTATTCAACTTTATTAAAGTCAAAGAATTACATGAAAAATCACTGGATATCAATGTAATCAAGAAAACCACTCACACTAAGGTTTACTTCAAAATTGAGATAAAGAAATACACAAACAACCAAGTTAACTCTACTACTGGCCAAAAGGGGAGGTTTTATTACCGGGGATTACCGTGTTCTTCTGGAAGATGAGTTGCCACGTGGAGCTGAAGCATAGCTGTGGTGAGAGCTAAGTCATGATAGACAACTAATAAAAAATTAAATGAATACACTTTCTGCAGATGAGAGAAACTAAAATGTCAACAAGCTATTACTGAAGCCAAAATAACCATCTCATGATCGGGGCTGTTTTAACGCTCACATTTTAATATGTGATTGTTGTATTAAATTAAAACTGTTTTTGACAATAATCAATATTTAAGTTAAAAATAATTATAGATTGTTTTAAAAGGATATTCCACTTCTAAGTGAAATGTAGTCTGTTGCCATATTCACCAGAGTTAAATAAGTGAGAAAAAGCATTTTGTAACCAGCTAAATCATTCTCCTAATCTGGCAGCAGCCAATTTGCTTTAGCTTAGCATAAACAATGTAAGTGAATGGTAACAACTAGCATTCCATGTGCAAAAGTCATGAAAATTACTCAATAATGATCCTAAATGTTCCTGGTGACCTTAATACTCATATTGATTGTCAATTAAAATAATAAGTAACATGAAGGAATTACAGGAGCCGATTTAGACTTGGCACTACATTACAACAAAGCACAGCCACAGCTGAAAGGCGCAAGGACATGACACCACCTAAAAGTGATTTTAATGACTGGACGGGTTACAAAGTGCTTTTTCTCACTTATTCAACTCTGGGGAATATGGCAACAGACTGAATTTCACTCAGGGGTGGAATATCCCTTTAAAGCTTCATGAATTTCTATATTGGCAAAATAAGATACTTCACATAAGAGAAACGTGAAAACCTATTGACAGCCATTCAGACAAAAAAACTCTTTAGAGCATTAATCTGTCAAGCTCATAAAAACCTATCAGGAAACATCCTGTGTGAAATAACAGCTTATTTTAGATTAATTCATGTTCACAACAGTAACTAACTGGAAATGCTTTTGCACAGGAAGATTGTTGGTAATGCACCACCTACTACTTCCATTTCCCTTCAAAACAATAATCAGCTTTTTGGATAAAAAAAACAAACAGCTCAAAGTGAATGTGACAGGAGTTTATAGGTTCATATAATAACATTTGCATAAACCTCCATGATGTTTTTTAGACAGGAGATGTTTAAGATGGTAAAAGTCCACTTTGGTCTTGGCTTCTAGCAGATGTTGAAGCTGTTATCTTCACCCCATGGGAAAACATGTACTAACTGAAGATGCCAAGAGAGTTATTTGCTGCAAGAAATATATCAACTGCTAATAGCCTTCTAACATAATCTTTAAAAAAAAACCTGAAGGATCATTTTAAATATTTCTTTTACTAAATATTTGCTTCATTAGCGAGCCATCAGAGTGCGAAGCCATTCGTTTGAGACTCTGGGTGTTCCCAGAAAGAATGCTGGCAATTCATCACAGAAGCCAAAGGTAAAAATCTAAGCAGAGCACTTCACTTGACTGAAGAATTATCTTTTTTAATAAAATGATTGAAGTGTTTTCTTCTTTTCCAGGTAGACAAAGATGCAGAGAGGTAAGGCAAAAAAGCAGACAGGTTTTATTTCTTTGTGTCCTGAGATGGAAACATAAAATGTCTTTTTTTCAGTGACAGCTCGGGAACAGCTGAAATCAAAGATCAAGCAAGTCCTCAAGAGGAGACGTAAAGAGAATTTTAAATCCATATAAATATTTTAGATTGTTTTTTTATCATTGTCATTTCTGTGGATGTATGTAATCTATGTAAAGAGATTTTAAAAGCAAATAGATTTTTGTCGAAAATATATTTATTTTGTGATCATAGAAGAGACATTTTAGATTACTGAGAAGATTTAAAAGTAAATTTAAATGTAATTTATTGAAAACTCCATAAAAAAGATTACAATTATTTTAACAGCAAATGTTTAGTTGACTTTGGTGATTCATTGAAAATGATGCAATAGTAAGTAATTCATTCAAATATTAGAGCTTTAAAGATTATTCTTATAGCAGAAAAAAAATGTCCAGTAATTTGGAAAAGAAGTTGTCACCTTAGTTATTTAAGATCTCCATATTACACTATTTTAAAAGATTACATTTAGTATGAATAGATGAACAAATGTAAATTACAAAATTAGTCATAAATCATGTTTTAAATAAAGCAAAAACTTGCTGGTCTGGGTGTTTTTGTTTGTGCTTGTAGAATAGAATAAAGGTTTAAAGTCAGTGGAGTTTTAGACAGACTAAAACGTTGTTTGGATATTTTTACTTGCACCAAAGTAACTGATAGACATTGTGTTTGCAATATTGTCCTTTTGTGTCATTATTATTGGCATTATGTAGCTTTTCAGCAAAGGAGCAATTAAAAATACTTAAAATATTGCAAAAGAAAGCAGAACAATAACAGATGACAGTCTTGTTCTTTATAGTTTTGCTTTTATTATTTATGTTTATACGTTTTTGAAGGATTTGGTCTTTTTTTAAATATGTCTTAATATATGTTTTGCTTTTCTTTGTAGCAGTCTGCGAAACTTCTATGTACCATAACAACAGCAGCAATAATTTTAACTCTTAAAAATGCTGTATTTGTGTTGGACAGTGAATGACGAAAATTTCGTTCCATATCCTAGTTTGTAAAGAAGGATTTAGGCACACATTAATCCAGTGGGTGGCAGTCATAGTTCATAATAAAAACAGTGAGAGGCGAGGAAAGCATCACGTTTGATTGACTAAACATATTAACAGAAAGATGGATCTATCGAATTAGTGCATTAGTATAAAATTAAAGAATTAGGAACATAGTAACAAAAAAACACTTCTTTACCATTTAGAATGGTAATTAGCAAAAAAAAAAAAAATACGGAAAAATAAGGTGTGAAAAATAAGGAAATTAAAGGTGCAGTTTCACCTCATGTAGAATATTTGTAACTGTTTAAAAGAGGAGAGAGATTAATTAATTTACCTTGCTGTAGGCCCATCTATTTTTACAGTGACATTTTTGATTTTCTTTTTTTTTGCTATACAAATTTATACCAGTAGATGGCATAAACACACAGCAACGTTGTTCACCATCTTCCAATAAGAACCAGAAGAAGAGAAGCGCAGCTTTTGAGCGACTTGTAGTTTTTTTGTTGTTGCGTTTGATGCGTTGATTCGACTTGATTTAATGGTTTTAAAGTGCTGTTCATGTTAAAGTTATGTTGAGGCTAGCTATTGGGTCAGTTCGGGTAGCCGGTTGCAGCTCTGTGGCTAATTGCTAACGAATTTCTGCTGTATTTGTTTATAATCGTCTCTGTCGAACTACAAACATCAAGTTAGGTTGCTTTCCGTCAAGTAACTTGAACTTTGATTCACTTGGAGAAGCTCCAAGGTTGCTTGAGGGAACTGCAGACGAACCTTAAGCTGCACAGCAAGTAATTTCGTGTAAATCTTAAAGTAAAGGTTAGTGTTTGCAAAGGTCAAGATCTGAAGATGACCTCGAGGAAAGTGGTGGAGTTGTTCTATGATGTGGTCTCACCTTACTCCTGGCTCGGATTTGAGGTTGGTGTCTTCTTTATTACCCTAGCTGCAGAATCCAACTCGTATTTTGGGGGTGTTTAAAACTTGTTTGTGTTTCCAGATCATTTGTCGCTACAGAAACGTGTGGAAAATCGACTTGAAGCTGCGTCCTGCGTTTTTGGGAGGCATCATGCAGGGAGCAGGTCAGTGAGCATGAAGAACCCGGAAAGTGTAAATTAAAGATCATATGGGTGTTTATATCCTCGTGGACTGAGAAAACATCGTGTCTCTTGATGACAGGCAACAAGCCCCCTGGTTTAGTTCCTAACAAATATTCCTACATGATAAAGGATCTCCACCGCCTGGCCAATTATTTTGACGTCCCTTTACACCCACCTGCTGACCCATTCGAGGTCATGTTCCAAAAAGGTAAACACTATCAGCATATGAAATGTTTTTTTGCTGTTTATCTCTGCTTTACTGTAATGAAGTGGTTGACATTTATCTTAGTACACTCATATGGCAGCAATGAGTTCCTTAAATTGAGTAGTCATTTGGTATTAAAGTAAGGTGGCCCAAAAGGGTCAACAAAATGCCAAAGCCACAACACAGCAGCAAAAAAAACAACAACATATAAGTAGGATGCTGAAATATTCATTGCACTTG
This sequence comes from Valencia hispanica, assembly GCA_963556495.2. Lineage (NCBI taxonomy): Eukaryota > Metazoa > Chordata > Actinopteri > Cyprinodontiformes > Valenciidae > Valencia > Valencia hispanica. Next base: position 20,681,192 of record OY747710.1, read on the forward strand.
AAATAATATATCCCAAAGCAATGTACACTTATTTGTATTGCTCACTTTCAGCAACAAGGCAATTCAATGTGCTTTACATGAATAGTGGACAAAATAAAAATAGCAATAAAACGACAATGAAAACACAACAGCAGAAACATAAAGAACATTAAAACATAGAAGTGAGTGTACCATTGCATCCAAGTCCAATCCAAGTCCTTATTTCTGGCATTTACAAAAAATAAGACCTGTTACTGTTGAAGCAGTTTCAAGGTTAATACTTTGCACTCAGATGTTCAGAATGTCAAAAAAAAAAAAAAAAAAAAAAAATTAGGGAAGAATCTAGAAATTTTAGTCTGGAAAACTATCAAATTGTATAATGGAGAATGTGTGGGAACCTCGTTTCCAGGTTTGGATAAGTAAAGAAAAAAAGGAAATAAAGGTATGGGAAAATATTTGTATTTCCAGACTTTATTCATTAATTTTCTGTTCAAATGTAATTTTTCCACATGTACAAAATAAATAAATAACTCATTATGGAACATAAACCAAAGTAACCAAGAGGTGTAGGCTAAAGCAATGCCTATTGTACCCACCCCTACATCATTGTCTAAATGTTGTGTCCTACCTTATGTCCTTCGTTTGTTGTGTCCTTCCTTTCTTGTACATGTACTTTCTTGTCCTTCTGGTTATCCTGTCTTTTTTCTTTATTCTGTTATTTGTTCTTCCTCCCTCCTTTCCTTTTTTTTTCTTTGTGCCCTAACTTCTTTCTTTACTTTTATCTATCCTTTCTTATGTCCTTCCATCTTTATGTCCTACCTCCCTTCATTCTGTTTATTCCTCCTTTGGTTCAATAGAAGTGTACATCATGTATTGAGCTTCATTTGCCAGCTAGTTTCTATTTTTGGTTCTTGATAATGGAAAGTAAAGTCGTCTAAAGAAGCTTTTTCTGTTGAAACTGAATCAGAATTTTAAATTGATGTGATAAATACACCTTAAAACTCAGATAATGGTTCTCTGTAGGATTAACAACATGATTTCATCTTTAGCTGTTATATTAGCAGTGCATTATAAAAAATTCTGGGCTTTATCAGGAATTTTCTAAGCTTGTAGCTTAATATTCAGAATTGTACAACCATGATAAAACTGAATGCTTCTTTTTTTTCTAGGAACCTTGTCTGCAATGCGATTTGTGACAGCAGTGCAGCAGATAGAGAAAGGTGGAGACAAGCAGGTGGAGCAGGTTTCTAGGGAGCTTTGGAGGCGGATCTGGAGTGAGGACAAAGACATCACTCAACCTGAATCATTCTCTGAGGTTGTTTTTAGTTTTAATAACACACATGGCTCCCATTTAGTTTAGATTTTGAGTTCTATTTTGAGTTCTATGAGTTACATTATTTTCTTTGTTTGGGTTTTTTCAGGCTGCAAAAAAAGCAGGACTGACTGACGATGGGATTAAGGAAGCACTGAAGCTGTGCACCTCACAGGAGATCAAAGATAAGCTTAAACAGTCAACAGAGGAGGCACTCAACTATGGGGTTGGTGGCACTTTAGCTTTTTTGGACATCCAGAATAAAATGAAAAACAAATTAGTTTATTTTAAAAAGCATTACCTGTGATTCTTCCCCAGGCGTTTGGTTTCCCGATGCTGATTTGTCATGTTGATGGAAAACCAGAGATGTTTTTTGGATCGGACAGATTTGAGCTCATGGCCAACTGCCTTGGTGAGAAACACAGAACATAAAGGACAAATATCCAATCATCATTGGCTTGAATGTTTCATGGAAAAACTATGGATGTCAGAATTCTTCACCTTAAATTATTTATTCAAGCCATTTTTGGAGCTGGAATGATATTATGACTTCAGTGTTCTATTCCTAATCTAAGCTTTAATTGGGTATTCAAGTTTGAAGTTTTGGGGGATTTTCTCAGTAATTATACATGTAGACTCAAATATATACACATATACCCCACTATGGTTTTCTTAAATGCCCCTCCACAAATTTCACCTTGACAACATTCATCAAGAAACTTTTGGCATGATTCTGGCTGAATATTTGACCTTTGCTCTTTCAGAAATGATCGAGTCATTTTAAATAGTTTGTTTAAAGACCCAGCTTTAAAACATGGTGCATACATTTTCAATAGGGTTGAGGATGGGGCCATTCCATAAGCTTGGCGTTGGTCTGTTTTTTTTAATCCCCTCTAAAAGCAGCTTTAATTTGTGTCTGGGATTATTTTCCTGTTGGAACAGCCAACTCTCAATTTTTTAACCATTTAGCTCGTGATTTGAGGTGAAGTTGCAGAACTCTGAGGTGGTCCTCTATTTTTATTTCCTCCCCTTTGTGCAATACTAGCACCAGTGGCAGCGGAACAGAACCTCAGCATAATCCTACCACTACCATGCTTTACATTTCAGCTTTCTTAGGCTTGAAAGTGCAATCTTAAAACCTCCAAACATTGTTCCTGTCAAAATGGCTAACTATCGCAATCTTTATCTCTCAGACACCTTTATGGTCCGTGTCAGTAGTTGTGCTTGATGATGTCTGTTTTGGAACAGACCCTTCTTCCTTAATCAGTACCCCATCAGCCCATAAGATTAAATGAACCTTACTAGAAGGTCATATAAGGCTTAAGCCTTGGTGGTTCCTGAGTTATTCATGAATATCCACACCGATTTCCAGTCAGTTTGGTTGAGAATGTTGCAACATTCACACGTCTGGCTATCCCAAATGCACATGAATACTGCTTGTGGAATGTATAAAGCAGGACTGCATGTAATTGCACCAATATTGCTGAGGATTGCAATGATTATATACATTTCAGACCTTTTTTCACAATCTGTCCACCACTTTCCGAATATTAGCATCTCATCCACTAAAAATATACATCATGAGAATCATCAGTGGCACTAAAAGTCCATCTAACAGGTCAAATACTTTATTGGCATGCAGAAATTGCATGGATGCCACCTGAAATGTAATATCAAACAAATACAGCATCTAAGCAGTCCTTTCCTTCCTATCACGATTGCATGTGTTGAAACTGCAATGCAATACATTATGCAGGTCTGGTATTAATCTTTTGTAAAGCCTTGACCTCAGTTTGCTGAAATGTATGGATTGTGCTTGTTTGCCGGGTCTGTGCCAGAAAACCAACCAATTTAAAAGAACGGTACTATTTCTGCCAAGTGAATTGGTCAAATATTCTTGTTGATTGCTTCAAAACTCATGTAGTTCAGATACAACTTGCTAAGTTAGATATATCCAAATATTCGAAGGAGTGGATATATATTTGAGCATGTATGTATAATTTTGACCCACAAATCCTAAATGAATTGGAATGTTTGAACTCAACTCTTGTTTCTTAAAAATCACAGTTGTTTTTTGTTGTGTAACCATTCCACGCTGGAGAGAGGAGGGTTTAAACCATCTAATAAACACACAAAATTATGACGATGGTCCTGGCCAGGAAGACTAGAACTGTGCATAAGAAAATATGAGGCATATAAAGGCACTGATCTTTATTTACTCCACAAAATGGCTTGATGTTATTCTGTTTCATAAGACCCTAACTTTTGTGTTCCAGTAATTTTAAAACTTGCAGATTTAGGAGAAATTTTTGATTTGCTAATATCGCATTTGTATTACACCCACCCAGTTATTTTAAAAGATTAGGTGTGTCAAAACTCCAGCTGTTATGAGTCTTAAAACATGGTTTCATCTGTGAAGGCACTGATTCGGACTCTGCATGCATCTTAGGTTTCTGATTACTGAAACTTGTTTTGTTGTGCAGGAGAGAAGTGGTTGGGACCCAACCCGGATAGCTCTGCCTCCAAGCTGTGAGATATGAGCTCCTTTCACTTGCTCACGTTAAAATATTCCAACACAGATTTTCCAAGCTGTGCCTTCTGAAATTAACCTGTTTAATTTCAGCAACAACATCATTTCTGTTTGCTCAAAATAATGCAACATACAGTTTCACTTTAAATAATGTGCCAGCAGCTAATTTTTGCTTTTACTAATAGAGGTATAAATGATATGTGTTTTTGTAGCGTTTACTTAATTTAGACATGCAGGAAAATTCTGTTTCATTTTTACCTCTGCTGTTAATGTGGCTCTACTTTATGGAGTGGTCCGTCCACTGATTTGATTCAGGAAGACAAGCTTATTGGACTTATGAATGAATGGCTTTTTGTCAAAGACCAACACAAAGTTGTTTGTGTTTCTGATAAAAAAAACTTGAATAAATCTTTAATAAACCTTTTCTTGACTTGATGAAGGTTTGTGAATTTAAAAGATTTTAAAAAATGCTCTCTAAATCCGAACAAAGATTTTGTTCTATCATAGTAGATGGTCTTAATGTCACGAACTACGATGGATTAAAGTATAAAGTGGTGGACAAACAGATAAGAGCTTCATCTGCAGCAGAGTGTGCTGGATTCCAGTCTGTCTAGAAGAAAAGTCTGAGCTCATCCCTCTTTGAAGTTCCAGCCATCAACTATTACCATGAGATATAGCTAGTGAGCAGAAGGACCAGATCTCTGACTAGAGTGTCTGAGGGGAGTCTCATTCATACTGAGAACTGGGTGAGGCCTCCTTTAGAGGTTTTACTAAATAGTTCTAGAGAAAGGACACTTTGAGCACTATCTAGAATTTGCTGGACAGACCTTACTGTTCCTTCTTACCTTAGAAAGCGTTTGGGTCCCCCAGGAAAAAGTGTTAATTTCCTTGATGCAACTTCAGATAAGCAGAGAATAAATGAAAAATAACGAATAGTTGTTTAAAGCTGTTAGCCAAAAGGTATTCAGAGTTTCTCACCTGTAGGACAATCTGTGCGCCATGTTTTAACCAAAGTCAGCTTGAATTTCATGCCTCTTTTAATGTCATCAATCTGAATAGACACAAAGCAGAATTAGCTGTTTAAAAAAAAAATTGTGTGCACTTTTTAAAAGACCTGCAGTAGAAATGCATAGTGATTAACCAGCCGTGCTTTATTTCACTGACTTTTGTTAGTATAAAAAACAATGCAACAATGGATAGTATTTTTACAATGGAAAATTAACCATATAAGTAAAGGTACATATGATAAAGTTGTAGAATAAATATAAAAAAGAAAGTACAAAAACATTTTTAACTTTTAAGCCCCGGATTCCTCATAAGTGACTGAACTAAAAACTCAGCCAGGAAAATATTGGATGTTATCCATTAACCTAATGTGTACAAACCAATGCAGAAAATAACCTGACACTGCACAATTGATTTTTATCAAAATTAATTTTTTTAATGTTGTAATTAAAATTTTGACTCACCAGCATTTTTTCTTGCAAGGACAGCTTGATGTTTAAGAAAAACAGTTTACAGTAGTCATTTAGGACAAGAGCCCATATTTAATTTTAAAAGAGAACAATGAGGCAGTCGGTAGGGGGTTGCGCCCTTTATATGTTCTTTTTAACCTTTGTTACGGATGCAGGTTTGTTTGATTTTATTACTGGAGGATGCTGATGTTTGTTTACCGGCCGGGTAGGGGAACCAGTTGATCTCCATGAGTCATACCAGAAATGGCCGAAGTTCACAAGTACCAGCAGTGTTACAGTATATTACTGCTATAAACACAATTGGCAAATATTTGTTATTAAACTGGTTTTGTGTAAAGCAGATCTGCCAATCAATGGTTCAGTCAGCCATGGCAGTGTGCAGACATGAGATTTTGGTTTGTGGTGGCAACTGAATACTTAACTCAAAACAGTTTCCAGTTGTGGTTAGATTTGTCACCGCAGTTCAGGAGCTTTCAAATCAACTTGAGACAAATTTAGGACTAATGTCAGGTTGAAATAGATCTGGACTCCTCGTTTAAGAACTAAAACAGTAAAATAAAATAGAAAATTTGTGTTTACAAATTGTGTTTACACAGCAACAGAGAGTGTGTTTAAGGTTTCTAGGCTTAAGATTAGCATGTTGAGGGTGTAAATCCTGTCTTTATCTATGTGGGCCTAATGTACTGATAAATAATGACCTCTTACATACAGTCGTGGCCAAAAGTTTTGAGAATGACACAAATATTGGAAAAGTTGTTGCTTAAGTTTTTAAAATAGCAATTTGCATATACTCCAGAATGTTATGAACAGTGATCAGATGAATTGCATAGTCCTTCTTTGCCATGGAAATTCCACTGCATTTCATTGCTGTCATTAAAGGACCTGCTGAGATCATTTCAGTAATCGGGTTGTTAACTCAGGTGAGAATGTTGACGAGCACAAGGCTGGAGATCATATGTCAGGCTGATTGGGTTAGAATGGCAGACTTGACATGTTAAAAGGAGGGGGATGCTTGAAATCATTGTTCCTCCATTGTTAACCATGGTGACCTGCAAAGAAACGCGTGCAGCCATCATTGCGTTGCATTAAAATGGCTTCACATGCAAGGATATTGTGGCTACTAAAATTAGATTGCCATATTAAATATAAATCAACAATTTATAGGATTATCAAGAACTTCAAGGAAAGAGGTTCAGTTCTTGTTAAGAAGGCTTCAGGGCTTCCAAGAAAGTCCAGTAAGCGCCAGGATCGTCTCCTAAAGAGGATTCAGCTGCGGGATCGGGGTGCCACCAGTGCAGAGCTTGCTCAGGAATGGCAGCAGGCAGGTCTGAGCGCATCTGCATGCACAGTGAGGCGAAGACTTTTGGAAGATGGCCTGGTGTCAAGAAGGGCAGCAAAGAAGCCACTTCTCTCCAAACAAAACATCAGGGACAGATTGATCTTCTGCAGAAAGTCTGGTGAATGGTAGTGATGTTACGATGTGTGCCGAGGCTACGAAGCGTGTGTCGAGCAGTGGAGGGAGCATTTCCACAAAGCGCGTATCTTGGCCTGCTTCATTTAGGGGAGGAGCCGAAAACGATGACGTCTGAAGCCCCGCTGCCCGGCTGTACCACGTGACTGCTTCAGGAAGTGGTTCAGAGTTAGCGGAGTGGTTTGACAGCAATATAAATTCCCTCAGGCTCCATTCAATATGTGGGTTTGTGTAGGAGAGTTGCAGCCAGTTTGGAGTTTGGATAGGAGAGTTTGGTTAGCGTTTATATAGTTTGGAGAGTATAGAGACAGATAGTTTGAAGATTTAGGAGAGTGAGGAGAGAAAGATAAGATGTAGGTAGGGTGACCAACCATCCTGTTTTCCCCGGACACGTCCACTTTTCACGTGCCGTCCAGGGCGTCCGGGGGGAATTCATAGATTGATGAAAATGTCCGGATTTTCATAGTTTTTAAGGGGACTAATAAGCATACTTAAATTGACTGGTGCGATGCATGCAATACGACACATTTCCTCTCATCTATCGTTTAGATGTGGATGGTTCTGAACCGTTTCAGACATGAGACAGCGGGCTGTGATGCGCTGCACCATTTTGACCTTCACCGTGCTGCGACTGTTTACAAGATATTAAAGCGCAAGTGTAGCTTTACAGACAAACAGAGCTGGCATTCTTTGTGTGACAAAAGTGGCAAAGATCTAGTAGGTCCACATGGAAACGAAATCTATAATAATTCATCTATAAACTGACTAAGGAGGATGAAGATAAAATCTAAAAAAATGGAGCAGGCATTAATGTGTTTTTGAGACTGCTGCTTTTTAATTTTATTTTTACATTGAAAAGAAAATAATAGCCTACCTGTTTTCTCAGAATGTTATTTTAGATTTTTGTTTAATTTTTGTCCAGTAAAGCAAACGATTACTGTTTCTGGTACATTTTCTAATACGGAAGAGTAATAATTTCTATTATTAATTAATTTCTAGAGATTTTAAAATCATTTCTGCACTTCTGAAAGCATATCTGAAGTTTATTATTAAACTGTTCATTCTAACCACATGGAGAATGCATGCTTTAAATATGTTAAAATCAAAAGCCTGGTCACAGTCATGACAGTGTTTCAGGACTGTGCCAAGTGTCCTCTTTTTTTTAGAGACAGATGAGATCAGTGAGAGGATGGAACCAGCTAGGAAGAGGAGGATTCCCCCTGTTTGGGAGCCAAATATTAGCAGGCTGGAACCCCCCCTGGAATATTGGGAAAAGCAAAATTTGCTGTACCCCAATTTATATAGTCTAGCACCTGTGTTTTTGTGTACGCCGGCATCTTCTGTGCCTTGTGAAAGACTGTTTTCAAAGGCTGGTGAGGTGGTGTCAAGAAGAAGGAATTGCTTAAAACCTAAAACTGTTGAGAAAATGCTATTTTTGAATAAAAATGGTTTTCCCCTGTTTTGTATATCATTGCCCAAGTTACACAATCATTTCCACTTTCCTCTGCCTGCTTAAGCCCATGCCTTTTGCCTCAAGTGAGAGAAAGACATTATTACACAACCTGCCATAACATATGATACTACGGTTTGGGGATAATTAACAGACAGAATACATTCAAATAATATTTTTATTGTTCACATTTGTACTATTTGATGTAGAGAAATTATTTTTTGGGAACTAAGTCATTCCCAAGAACCATAGCAGACTTACAACTTTAATGCATCACACATTAAGTGGCTACGAGCTACAGCTGCCTGTGATTATGTACCTGGCCAGTAGGGGGGTTTGTGTTCACATGAAGCAGAAGCAGAACCCTTTCTTGAACCAATTGGCTGAAGTGGTTCAATGTCCCATGAGGCTTCATCTCGCCATCACTAGTGAATGGACTGCAGAGGACTGGGGCAAAGTCATATTCTCCGATGAAGCCTCTTTCCGATTGTTTGGGGCATCTGGAAAAAGGCTTGTCTGGAGAAGGAAAGGTGAGCGCTACCATCAGGCCTGTGTCAGGCCAACAGTAAAGCATCCTGAGCAGGGGTGAAAGGATGCGTTTCGCCCTACAGCTCCGCGCCGTGCACGCGGCAAAAAACGCGCGTACTCAATCCAAGCTCGCCCCCGAACTGTACACGCCGCGCTCTGCTCGTACACAGGGGAGCGACGGCAACGTTGAAAGCTCAAACTTCACGTTTTGGCGAAGCCAAACTGTCCGCTGCTGTCCTCAATTATAGTGTTCTGTCAACAGAATAGATAGATAGATAGATAGATAGATAGATAGATAGATAGATAGATAGATAGATAGATAGATAGATAGATAGATAGATAGATAGATAGATAGATAGATAGATAGATCTAAAAGTAGTTTTGCAGCAAACTTTGTGAAAACTAATATTTGTGTCATTCTCAAAACTTTTGGCCACAACTGTACAATAGCTCTTGTTTTGCTTTTAAATTTCTGAAATTCATACTTTTTTTTATATACATCTGGCTTTCGTCAGATTCAGAACTAGTGATAAGGTGCCATGCAAAAGCATTGATACATCTTTTGTTGCATTACTGCCTCATATTTCAAGTAATAGACCGACACAGCGTAGCACATGATTCTAAAGTGGAAGGAAAATGTAAGATGCCATTCAATTAGTTTTTTTCAAATACTGGTATAAACCTGAACAGTGTGGCCTACATGTATAGCTGCCCCCTTTTAGCCTGATCACCCTAAATAAAATCCAGTGTCATCCAATGCCGTTAGAAGTCCCTTTATTACTAAACAGAGTGTCATTTAACCTTAGTATGAATCCAGATGTTCTTTGAAGGCCTCAGATGTATGTTAAAGAACATTAGTAAACAGACAGGATCCCATAATTTCCTTACTGTTTTTATTCCTTCATCACAATGGTCCCATCACTCTTTGTGAGCTTTAGCTAATAATGGGCCGCAGAATTTGCAGCACACTGGGTTGCACATAAAACGGGATTCAGAGAATACCAACACTGCACTTCAACCTGAACATACCATCTCCATGTAAAATGCGGCCGTGGCAGCATCATGCTGTGGGGATTATTTTATTTAGAGGAGACAGAGAAGCTGATGGACTAAATACAGGGCAACCCTGGAAGATAACCTGCTAGAGGCTGGAAAATACTTGGGAAGGGGGAGGAGGTTCGTCTTCTAGCTGGAAAACCGGCCTAAATATACAGCCAGAGTGTTAAAAGAATGTTTAGATGAAAGCATCTAGCTGAGAAACATCAAAGTGCAATGCTTTCTTCCTTACCTGTCTGCTGTGTTCCTGGTTCTTCAGGATTCTGTTGGTTTACTAACAATTAGATTGTTCCTAAAGGTTGTCTTGGCTGTTATTTAGTGGTATATGTGTAAAAGGCGACTTAATACAAATGTGTGTCACACTTTTCAGATTTTGATTTGTAAAAATATGTTTTAAATGGTGCAGTTTTTTCCCATCTTCTTTCTACGTGGCCAATAAATAAGAGGGAAGTATAAGTGAAGGTTGTGAGATGTATTCCTGAGGTATGAAAACATTTGCAACTCATTGTAATTAAAATGCTTGTTTTTTGCTGACTAAATACCCCTGAGACAACAAAGCCAGTTGCGCAAGTTTCAGGTTAAGCATGCTTAACAAAGAAGGTGGAAACTATAAAGTGACAAGGAGCGGCTGGACCTGTTTCTGTGAACAAAGAGCACAAAGACAGAGCAAGAGAGGAACTCGTGTATGGAAGAGCTAAAGGACAGTTGTCAGATTGTAGAAAAAGGGTTGCAGGTGGGGAATTTGGGGACCAGACATCTGATTTCAATCTTCAGCATCATTATTTACACAGGGAAGAAGAGTTAGGAAGGATGAAGGAGTACGCAGGATTGAAGGATGTGGCGCAGGTGATGAGGGTGGAGTTAAAGAATACACTGAAGGAAAGCAGATAAACAGGGAGCAGCAAATTGATCCCCTGAGCCTGAGAGGAAGAACATAAGGGGGAGCTGAGGAGCAGAGCTGAACACCGACTGGGCTGACAAAATGCATGGAAAGTGCCAAACTGTGTGAAGGAGAGTACAATGAATCTGCGATAAGAGGATTCAACTCACTATTTATTTTCTTTGAGGTACAGAAACTCAACCAAACAAGTAAGGTAAGACAGAAACAACACCATGGCTCTGTTTTACAATTCAGAAACAGCCTAGAAAATGTTGCTTTAAGTTGTTTTCAGGGCTTCTTGAGATCTGGTGTCCCTTATGTTTGAACGCTGGGTGTGAGGTGCAACACAAGCATTAATGTGTTAGAAAAAGGCAGATGAACAGGTTTGGAGATCTAGGATGTGACGTGAAAGGTAGATAATGAGGGCAAAGAGTTTTCCTGTGTCCCTCTTATTTGTTTTACAGTGTTTTTCTAAAAACCAATCCAAACTACAGCATACAGATTGCTTAGTTACATATGGTTCTTTCGTGTTTATTGCACAAGTTCTGATCGCAGTAACTGATATAAATTTTTGCCCACAATTTAAAAAATTACTATAAGATTAGTACTTTTGACAGACTTTGAAACTAAAACAAAATGTATAAACTGAGAAGAGAAGAGGAAAAAATAGACACATTAACACAAAACCTGAGGTTCCTGGTCTCAATTATACATTCGGGCCTTTCTTAGTGCTTACGTGTGAGAGTCAAGTTACAGACTTGCTCCACAAACACTTGCTCCACAAACACAACAGACTATTAGGGAAACCCGGTCCCTTAATTTGTTGATATACACTCATAGCAGTCTTTTTCTATACCTCCACTACGAAGAAGTCAAGGTTCTTGCTTCATTTGTGACCCAAAATTGCAGAAGGTCTCAGAAGTGTGTGACAAAAAGAAACAGTTCTTTGTATATTATCCCAAGTCTGTCTTTCAAACCCTCTGTTTTTGTGAAATGCTGTTGTCTAGTGTTTTTACCAAGTTTAATGGTAATTATTTATATATTTATTCATTGAGGTTGGAAATGATGAATGTGTGTTGCCGGTTCTGTTCCTGAGTGTCCCTTCAATCTTTCAATCTGACAGGATGTCAGGATCAGACTCTCGTTGCACTCATGGAGACACCGTCTGTGGTGAGTTTTATCAGAACCATGAACCTCTGATCACTAAACAGAATGCTTTGTTCATACTTTCCAGTCAGGAATTTATTATTCTTCCTGAAGGGAGGCCATACTGCTCCATAAATCCAGAACTCAAAGATATAAATGCTCCTTCCTGTCAGGTGCAATTTCTGCAATTAATTACAATATCACTAATTTGCAGTTTGGACCATCAGCCCTTCATTCGACCTTTTTTTAATTGTAATTTTTTGCATATTTTTTTGTCTTTTGATGCAATTTAACATCTTATTGTTTTCAGTGATGTTACCTGAGTTGTGTTTACTCCCATGGTAACAATTTGGGGGGGGCATCTAAATATAAATCTGGATAGAACACATACTGTCCAAATAACACAATAAGGAAAGAAGAGTTGTTTTTTTTCAATAGGTAAAACAAAACTTCAGAGTGGTTGTCAGTTCAGCCAACACTTTAGCACGCAGTGCACAAACAGCTCCTAGACATCCCTGTATCGCAGACCTGCAGGCTGATGCTTCCTTGTGTCTGATCATCGTGCAGAGATCCGTGTTTATGAACAGGAGGTGATCGTGGTGCCTATCCTCCTGCTGGCCAGCTTCTTGGTCACTCTGGTTTTCATTCTGCTGCTGCGCTACTGCCCAGAGAAGGTTGACCGAATCCGTCCACGGAAAACGGTAACCACCAGGAGGATACTTCAAGGCATTGATGGTAAGTGGAGCAAAATATGTGAACTATGTGGGGGTTGGCATCAAAACCTGTTTGTCATGCACATATCACATAATCTTCTAAACTTCGTGAGTTCCTGCAGTTTCCTTGTATTTCCTTGAATTGTATTTTTGACAAACTTGTTGATGCAAATGTGTTTCTTTAAGTCTTTCTTATGTTTTTTAAACTAAATAGAGCAATCTTATTTTCTTTCCACATGTTTTGTGTATTGGATTTCCAATCAAAATGCATCATTTTAATTTAGGTTTTAAATTTTTTTTGTTCAACGATTAAATCCCTTTAAAATTCCTGTTGTGTTGGTTTCCAATTGGTGAAGATAGCTTTTAATGTGATCTACATGTTTGCATATAAGGGGATGAAAATATATAAACTTGAGTGACTTGACACAAAAATTAAAATCTGAATCAATGTTGCAGCCAATTTTGTGACATTCTTTGGTGCAGATTATACCCACTCCAAAATATCCCATTTGCATTTGTTGGATAGTTATAAAGAAAACGCACCCAACTACATCTTTATTGTGAAAAACAAATATAGTGCTGAATAGTATGTTAAAGTGGAAAAAATATCTAAGACTTAACATGTTATTATAAAAAGTACGTATAGTAAAACAGTGCCAGGGACCCCATTGGTAAGACACTGATCCCCATCAACATGTGTACAGTGTACAGTACAAGATTTGGAGCAATAGTATCCTCACTGGTAATATCTCTTCCTAACATAAAAATAATACTAAACTCCAATCTCCAGCCAACACATGCTCCAATATATATCAAAGAATGGTTTGGATATTTTTAGATTTCTCAAACTGGAAAAATAAATTTAAGTTCACTGTATATGTTTTCTCTGACAATCATTTATTTTTACTTGATGTAAAATACTACTAAAATATGGAATGAATCTTTCACTACATGCTTAACTGTATAACTTCCTTATTAGAATTTATTTACTTAAATTTTTCTGCTTGTAGCACAAACTCCATTGAAAATATCCAGCTTGATTTTTATGGAGGACCGTCCCTGCGAAAATTGACAGTAAATAATAAATAAATGTGTAAATAAATAATAAACAAATGTGGAAAAAATAAATACACGTGCAAATATTTTATTTATTTATTCCCACATTTATTTATTTTCATTTGTATTTACCCATTTATTTATTTATTGTCAATTTTGGCTGGGACGGTCCTCCATAATTTTTCCTCAAATTCACCTAGAACCATTTATGTCTCACAGTATTAATTATTGTCATTGGACAAAAAATAGATCAATCTGTATTTTGTTTAATAAATTTAACAAAACAACCAACATTATTGAATTAAAACAGAAACAGTCTAAATTGTATGGTTTCACTTTAAAAAGCTTCATCAGATCTGCCTCAGTTAACATGTTTGTAGGCCCCAAATGGATTTGTTGGAAGGTGGGCTTCTTATTTGGGAACCCAAAACAGCTTGACCCTTCATGCAGGGTTTCAAAAACTTTTTTGGACTATTTGTTCAACACAGTTAGAACCCATATCCAGAGTTCTTGCATTCAACCTTATGTAGGTAGTTAAAAAGGTGGCTGTCATGTTGTGTCCAGCAGACAGACCCCTCTTTTCAGACCCTTACTTCTCCATAGGTGCCCTGTATGTAAACGCTGGCCGACGTTCGCTATGTTAATTCTTCACACTGATATCTATTCTCTTCTGGCTTATTTTAGCTCCACCAGGTCTCAATGTACTTGAGCATGAAAGCATTGCCTTGGATATGCCCACTTCCTACTCCACCTTTCAGGCCTCGAAAATGTACCACTCACAAAAGCTGTCCACAACTGTGACCGCACCCACTCTCCCACCCAGCCCCCCGCCGGACCCCATCAAGACCAGTTACACTCCCATCATGCAGCCCAGAGAGCTGCCCCGCCAGAGGCTGCCAGAGTCCTTTAACTTGGTCACCCCTCTGCAGGGTTCCTTCTCCCTGCGTCCCGACACCTCTGTGTCTCTCTACAGGGCGCGCATGGAAAACAGGAATGTGGTTCTCCGGGTACTCAATGGTGAGATGATGAGGGAAAATGGTTTGTTTCTTTTAAGTATCTAAATAAATAAGACCGGACTTTTAAAAAGTCCTTCTCCAACTCTTCGCTCCACAGACTCAGCCGATGCCACAGAGAGACACAACTTCCTGGGTTTCGCATCTTTCCTCGCACAGGTTGGACTACATCCGTTCCTGCCAGAGTTGCTTGGTGTGGTCTCAATTCGTGCCCCCCTGGTCACAGTGGTGGAGGAGCTTGAAAACAGGGACCTGCTCAGCTACTTGTGGCGATGCAGACAGGTAAAGACCATAATGTAGCTTTGTTTTTATACAGAATCGCACAGCTATCAGGCTACAGTAGTATGAAAAAGCATTTACCCCCTTACAGATTTCCTCTGTTTTTTGCTGTTTTGTCACAATTAAATGGTTCAGATCATCAAATATTTTTTTTATGTGAAAGATAACCTCAGTATAAATACCACAAATCACGGCAAGTCGTCCTGGCCCTGAACCAAAGTTGCCCCTCAGGTTTTCAATAGGTCTCCAGTGGTTTAGAGATTGATCAGGGTTCCTTCATGGCCTCCTGGATAAGTTGTTGATGCTCTCTTGGAGTAATTTTGGGAGGCTGGCCACCGCTGTGCAGGTTCTGCATTGTTCCATGTTTTCTCCATATGTGGATAATGGCTCTCACTGTGGTTTGCTGGTGACACTAAGCTTAAGAAATTGGTTTGTAAACCTTTCAAGACTGAGAGATGTGTTCTTTAACTTATCTAGATTGGAGCAGGATATGCTGCTTTTTGAGATGTTATGGTCTACTTCATGCTGTCAGACTGGTTCCGTTCAAGTGATTTCTTGATTCTACAGGTTGTGAGGAGCTAGGGAAATGAAAATCAGCTGTCCAAAATGTCTGGTTGATCATATTCCATTCATGGTTTAACATGGGGATGATTTTTTTTTTTCACAGTATTGTATAAAATTATTACAACAGTCAGACAGGGAGAAAACTATACTGCTGCTCAAATGCAAGTCCTCAGGAGCAACCCTGTTGTGTCTTCTGCTTTTCCAGGACAACGTGGATCCTCCTTGTGAAATGACTGAGAGGAGAATATTTACTATGGCCAGTCAAGTTGCTTCTGCTCTGGTTTGAACAATAATAACTACATTTCTTTAATTGAGCTCTTTTTCAGCACATATATCACAAATTTGTAAAAAAAAAAAAAAAAAAATATGATTCTTGAAAAATACAAAATATGAGATATTTTCAATGTATTTTGTCATCATTTTACTTGTCCACCACATTGACTAAACACATTTAAAAGTCTCTCTTTCCAAACGGGACTGGCCTGTCTATTTTTGAAATACTTGTTTTTTTCTGTGTTAGGATTTCCTCCACAGCAAAGATCTCCTCCACGGAAACATCCGGGCCCGCAGCGTGCTGGTCACAAAGCAGCTCACAGCCAAGCTCTGGGGCCTGCATGGAGTTTACACACGAAAGAACAAGAAAGCCACTCAGAGGGATGACCCCAGCATGAAGAAGTGGCAAGCACCGGAGCTGTTAGTCAGGAAGGCAGCCACTAAGAGCAGTGACATGTCAGTATTTTTCTTTTTACATGTTATGATGCTTTTAAACCAACTCAAATCCAGTGTTCTTCATTTCAGAAATGTACATGTCGCTTCAGTTAACAATTTGATTCAATAGAATTTCTATTACAAAACAATATTCATCTGTCCAATCAGCAAAAAACAAAACAAAACCCCACTCACATTAGATGGTTACTTTGGTTTAGACTCTTTATACCAACTCTGTTTATCACCTATAAGTCCTTATGTGTAACTTAACAAAATAATTACTTCTTTGTGTACATTGTAAGTTTTATTTCTAAGAGCTGCAACTGACTGGAAAACTAACTAGATGCATTCTTGGCTCTGTTTTCTCCAATAGTTGGTCGTTTGGGATTCTTCTGTTTGAAATGACATCTTTAGGTAAGTCCAAACTTTCAGAGCATTGAAGCGTTAGCACCCCCTTGTGGTTGATGTGGAATTTGGCAGTCGTTTTTCAAAGAGAGCGCAGTTGAACTGGACACCTATGGAGGAATTCCCCCACAGACACCGTATGTTTGTTATAACCTGCAATGCTGACGAAAATGTCATTCGCTCCTACATCAGAAATAAAAGCTGAAACCTGTGGCGGTTCTCATACAAATTGTGCACAGAGCAAGCACCCAACTCATGCTGCCCTGAACTAATAAAATGCAGGAAACCATCTTAATTCTGGACCAGGATAAAATGCATTTTATTGTGATCTTCTGATTCTCAGCAGCAATCAGGGAGTACCAGCCTTCCATTGACTGCACATGCAATAAAAGCAATTGAAAAGGAACCTGTCAGATACGTTTTATCCGGTGCTATGCTTTCTTTTGCCACCCTGAGCAATGCCCTTATAGTCCATATTAAAAACCGTCCCTCCATGGCTGAAAATTAATTTACCCTGGTTTCTTTGGTTTATCTAAACATAGCGCAGAAATTAGCACTACAGCACAGCTGGACGTTAAGGTTATAAATGTAAAAAAAAAGACGAAATCTTGATCTTGATTTTTAGCCATTTATGCTTGAAAACTCAGTAGCTTTAAAGTGCAGTAAAATAACAAGCTACACATTATACATCTTAACTCACTCAGCAATTATTAATTTTTGTTGACAGCAACAGATATTTTGTTCCAACAGGAGTTTCTGCAGGACAGTCTGAGCTTTCTAAACGTGTGTCCAATTCAACACAAACAGCTTCAGCCTCTATAAATGTTTCCATACAGAGAAGCTTGAGTGCTAGGGTAATGCTAATACGTTTACTTTCTGTTTTGATACGACTTGTCCATAATGCAGCTTGTAACATATTTTAAAACAGTTCTAGTCAACACTTTACATCGATTGTAGCGAATCTGAATCTTGCACCAAATATCTGAAAGATAATTTGGAGATTTGAAGTTGTAAATTGTTGAATATGCTGAGGGAATCATGTTGATAACAATATAAACATGTATAGAAATATGCATGCAGTCTTTTGGTTAGATTGACTTTTCACGTAGGTTTGACAAAAATTGCTCTTTTGTCATGTTTGGTAGCTTAGCATGCATGAAAATCTGACAACCACATATGCATATGATCAACTTCGATATAGTCTTCAGTATATTTTTTTTCTTTTCTCTAGGGGATGCTCCATTTGCAGAAATCTCAATTAACGAGCTTCTGCAGTTTCATCAGAGAGGAAAAAACCTGAAAAAACCCTCCAACTGTTCCAACTCACTGTAAGTGTCCACATCAAGCCACAGATGCTTAAACAACCTTCATCAAGTTGTTCATTCAGTACGGAATCTAACCAAAACTCTGCCTTTTTCTAAGATATACGCTTATAAAAAGCTGCTGCCAGTGGAAAGAGCAGGATCGGCCCTCGCTGGCTGAATTGAGCCGAAAGCTTGTTTCAGGAGAAAAGAGCGCCTCTGATAAAGTCCTCAAAGCCTCTGCGACGATAAACCTGGAACAGTACC
Organism: Valencia hispanica; assembly: GCA_963556495.2. NCBI lineage: Eukaryota > Metazoa > Chordata > Actinopteri > Cyprinodontiformes > Valenciidae > Valencia > Valencia hispanica. The sequence goes on from OY747710.1 coordinate 20,699,325, forward strand.
TGCAGGAGGCCGGGTATGGAGAAACCAACAGCTACACCGTTTTCTGATTACTCCCAGGGTCAAACGCCAAAGCAGGAAAATAATGTATATATATATATTTGCACTACTATCTCCAAGCCTAATGGAGTAATTTTACAATTGACTTTAAGATGCAATGAAAGTGTTACAAACTATGTTTGAGCACTTTGGGCAATGAAATGGGGTCTTTATTAAGTTATTATCCTCAGGATTAATCTGCAAAACAGGGAACTCCATAGTGTGTTGACTTTGGGAGGAATTCTTATGATTGTTGGTAAGATCTCATTCTTTCGTTTCTATTTCAGCTGTGGCATTTTTCGAGGGTTCAGGTTGGAAAACAAAACAAGTGGTTTTGTTTGAGAGAGAGAGATAATGTAAGTCTGATCTGTGTGCGCTTCTTTCTTACAACCTGAACCTGCAGATGCTACTGTTCAAACATAATGGTTGAAAATATATATATTTTTTAATTTTAACAAATGTAATATATAAACTTACACAGAAAGAGCTTCAAAATGAAGGACTCATCAGTGTAACTAATATCTGTAGCAACATTTACTCAAGGACTTCTGGAGCAAGAAACACGTTCAGACTGTTTACATGAACTCAAATGAAAAGGACAATATGAATTATCATGAGGCTGAAATGAACCTGTGATGAATAAATAACATACTCAGTTCCTGTAATGTGTAATGTTTATTGATAGTACTGCATACATGTACAGAAAGCACTTCCATTTAGCCCTTGAATAAGCAGAGCATGACAAGTACCTATTTTAAGTACTTTAACGCTTCTACAACTATATTGTTTCCATGAAAAAATAATTCTGATTGTACTATAAAAATGAGAAAATACAAAACTAAACTCTTAACTATTTAAAAAAAACTTACTAAAACGCCAGGCTTGTTGAGTGTCATTGTCTGTGATGTGATTGAAGCCTGGGTTTAACATCTATGACCAAACATAAGTAGAATACAACAGAAGACTAAACAAATACACATGTAACTATTGCAGACAACCTGAAAACTGAAGCCCCTTTTTAAAATACTGTTTGAAGACCTTTTATGTGTCCAGGTGAAATGTAGATTTGCAGCTTTCAGGGAGTCTACATAGAATATATCTAGTTTCCGACAAACACAAAGAAAAAGACAAACACTACTGAAAGGAAAACTTCAGTTTGTGAAATCATTGGGTTATACATACCAGTATGCATAAGTCTGCACATTCAGAGTCCAGAAAGAATACTGTCTATCTCCATGTATCACTTACAGTGCTTTGAAAAACAAAAACACCCCTTGAACTTTTTTCCCATTTTGTCACATTACAACAGCCCTCAATGTATTTTATTTGGATTTTAGGTGACAAGCCATCACAAAGTACTGTAGAACTCAGAGGTCAAACATAGTGGTGGAGGACAAAGCTGGTGGGGACTTACTCCAACAAACAAAGGTAGTTCCATGAAGCATTCGCGTGAGGGGTTTAATATAAATGCACACCGCTCTTTTGTGCGTTACTTTGTGTTGGTTGACATAAAATGCCAGTAAAAGACATCGTTTGTGGTTGCATTGAGACAAAATATGAAAAAAATGCAAAGGGTGAGAATAGTTTTACAAGGAAGTGTGGGTGTTTTAGCACCCAGCCTTTTAAAAAAGTTCTTTTAATAGGACTTTTCCACTAAAAAAGAACTGGTGCTAGTTTGATGCTGGTGCCAGAGCCAGTGCTCAATCGGTTCTGTCAAAGAACTGGTTGCTTTTCCACCGAGACAAGTCAGTGCTGCATCAAAATGTCATCCAAAGCGCTACAACGGTACTGTATACTCCCACATGGGGAGACGAAAACAGGAAGCGCACGCACAGAGAGATATTTTAATAACGGAGGAGCTCATCGTGCTCTTACAAGTGCTGCTTTTGTGCTTCCATATTTTCCTGGATAATATGTTCTTGGTTACGTCTATTTTCCATTGAGGTGAAATTAGCGGTTGTGTGTTTCGCCTCGCTACACAAATTTTTTGTAATCCCACCCCCACACCTTGGTTGCGTCACCATGCGGGCGGGGGAGAAAGCGTTTCTTAGAAACAACCAGCTCTAGTCCAGCAAGAAGTTGGTGCTAAGTTAAGCACCGGTTTGGAACTAAAAAAACGGGTGCTTTGGCAGTGGACAACCAAAGAACCGGTTCCAAGTCAGACACCGAACTAGCACCGGAACCAAATCGGTGGGAAAACGCCTAAAAGGTTTTAGGAGGTACTGAGAACAAACCGACCATGGCTCAGACAATCATTGCTACCTTTGACCTGAATCCATCACGTCCCTTTGTCACTGTCAGCAGGAACTGGATTTAAAAGGTTCATGTGGTCTGAAAGCACGTTCAGATTGATAGGGCTCAAATGTTTGTGTAAATAAAACATCCACACAATCTCCAAAAAGCTCAGGTTTAAGTGTCGATTCCAATGAGACAACAGAAATGAGAGAACAGCCATCACTCGCGCAGACAGTTGATTGAGGCACAGATCTTCAGAGCTGGACCCAGTTTAATGTTCATGGTGGAGATTAGGTGGTCCTCTCGCAGCAGAAGCAGAGCCTGTCCATCTATTTCCTGCGACAGAAACTGCGCAGCCAGCTCCTCGCAACCTAAACCCAGCAGGAAGTCAACGAGACAGGTCAGCAAAGACGTCCAGAACACATTTAAACAATGTAAGACAAACAGCAACGTGGCTGCTAACCCTGAAGTGAGGAGATGAACTTGCAGACTTCCTCCACGCTCCACTGAGCCGGTGTAGCGGAGAGGAAATTGGCTCCTTCGATCAGGAGGCTTCCAGGTGCCGAGCTGTCGGAGGGAGGAGCGCTGTGCCCAGCTCTGGAGCAGGAGCGTAAGGAGCTTCTTGACAGCGAGGAGTCATCCTCCTCTTCCTCCCCCTCGCTGGATACGTCTTCTGAGCGACTTGACTCTGAGTGACACTACGAGGGAGATAAGGGAGGGCAAAACGGTTTTAAACTTAACACTGAAATAGTAATACTTCTTAATACTGATGTTCACACTTAACTTCTTACATGTCAAATATTCAGACTTTTTTTAACTGAGGTTTTCAGCTTTTTTACCTCCACCAGGAGGTAATTTTTTCATGCCCATCAGTCTGTCTGTTTGTTTGTTGGCCTGTTAGCAATATAACTCAAAAAGGTAAGGATGGATTTTGATGAAATTTTCTGAAAATGTCCATGGTTGATCCGACGGGAAGAGCGTATCCACCCACCGACCAGCGGTGCTACCGTGGACTCCTCTCCCGCCTCATAGACGGATGACCTTGAACAGGAGCCCCGCTACGGTTGAAGCATATGCACAGCATATTAATTGTGGATGGGCAAATCTCCCATCTCTGCTGGAAGATCACAGCGACACCACGAACACGGCCATGCGTCTCATTAACAGACTTTTTATTGGAAAAGTACTGACAATTAGAATTAGACAACAACATGGGGATGTGGGGGGAATGAGTGGCCCTGGCGAAGGTCTGAGGTCAACATGGGGATGTGGGGGGAATGAGTGGCCCTGGCGGAGGTCTGAGGTCTCTGGGGGCTTGTCTAGTTGAAATAATGGACAGCAAATACTAAAAATGGCCATTTCTGGGAAAAATAATAATTTGAATCCCAGGGTTCAAGTCTTCTTTAGCACAACATGAGGTTCCCAGAGTAGACAGAAAGAGCTACTCATGCTTTACAACTGGACGTAGATCTGGACTGCGTCATCCTCCCGGGTTGTGTCCTCACAGGCGGCGGACAGGCCAGGAGCCGCTGGAGCTTTGCTGGTGTCCCCTTCAGCTGGATTGGAGAGCCGGAGATCAAAGAAAAAGGCCGGACAACTCCTCCAGTCCGAACTGCACACGGAGAGCATGCTGGGCACCATTACTGTCGTAGGAGAAAATATCCTCTTCCTTTAACAAGGACGAGGCTGCAGTCCCATATGCGTTTTTTAAACATTTTTTATATTTATTAAGTAGATCGGCCAGAATCATCATACAGGGCCCCAGAGTTCGCAAAGCTTGAACTCTCGCACCCTCTCATTCCTCACAAATTATGGTTTAAAGTAATTCAATATAATCCTCCTCACTCCCTCCTATGCCACCTTGACCTCTAGTCCCACAAGGTTAAAAAAACACTTCATACTGCAGAGCAAAAGGGAATCAAATCTGCTCCACACTGACGTCTGTTTAAACACAGATGATCTCTACATGACATACTCCCTAGATGCATTAACTAACATGTAATTAATCAATTAACTCACATGACCTTGAAATATGCCCATCACAATGACAAGTTTGTCCTAAACATTACAAGTGGTTTACATTTATAATATATATTTAAGACAACTTTGTGCTTTAAAAAGTAAATTATGATTATGCTCCTATTGTATATGAAATTAGCATAAAAACTACTCTGCCTGCGTGTCAGCAAAGACAGCTGAGATTTAAAGGAGTCATGACCTGTAATGTTCACTATTCCACAAGAAAAAATTTATGTTATGATTGCCTAACGATTATACACTGGCCGGGAAGCCGATATTTAAAAGTGAAGCGTTTGTTTACCCCTGGGTTCGTCAACCAGCCCACATGCACGCGCACTCAAATACGTGATTTTAATTTCTGGCCGACTTGACGTCAAGTCGGCGCAGGATATACCATATATAGACATCGCAGACCTATGCTGCAGGAAGCCAGCCCTCCCTCTCTCCCCTTTCCCCCTCTCCCCCTCATATTCAGTCGAATTCTAGTGATGGGAATTCCAGCTCTTTTTAGAGAGCCAGTTCTTTTGGCTTGGCTCACCATAAAGAGCCGGCTCTTTCGGCTCCCAAGTGGCTCCTCAGATTTTCTGTTGCTTAAAGTGTATTTATTACCCATATTAATGCAAAACGATGTGTACCAAATGTACCAAAACAAGCGGGGGGATGAAAAAATAAAAAAACGGCTCCCAATGACGAGCCGGCTCCCATCGTTCACTTCAAAGAGTTAGCTCTTAGAGCCGGTTCGTTTGCGACCGACACATCACCGATTCGAAGTACGAACCCGACCGTGAAAGATGCAGAAAGTTTCTTCACGCAATGATGCATGAAGAAGACATATTCATGTCCGCCTTTTATTTTAATCAGCTAAATCAGCTAAAACCATTTCTACCAGAAATGTAGTGCACACATGAGTTGCTCTATTGTTGACTGTCAGAATCAACATGGAAATATTTTTTCTATTTTTTTACGCCGGAATCCTTTACGAATTTGGGACAATATCAGGCGATGTTGGCATCAAAGTTCCGTTTGGAAAAAGGGGCCATTCCAACAATCAGAGACTTGCCTGCAATTGAAACGGTAAGGCTGTGTTTTTATTGCTCTACTGTGTGTAACAAACAGCAGCTAACTGCTAATGTGGCTATTGTATGCTAGCGGGAGTAGTAGATATGGGTTAGATATGCTGAAGCGTTACCTGCGGTGTCAACCCCCCTCCTTCCTGCCACCAATCAACCCGCCCCTCATTTGCATTATTACAATGCCCGTCCACGACAGCCAAAATATCACATCAAATCTCACGAGACAATAATGCCTTCAGAAATAAGGGTCAGAGGAGCTCTGTTTATTTTTTTCAACTTTTCTTTTTTAGAAGGGCCTGAAAGACTATAATAGAGCGTGGGTATCCAAGATAATACTAGGTTATGACTCCTTTAATAACTGTAAGATTTCTTTTTAAGAGAAATCAGAAGAATGCCGGCGGCCTCTTTCTTTAAAACAACAGATCTCACCTTGACAGAAAGATGCTTGCTTGACACTTTACTGTAGGTGCTATTTGAGCTGCCCCTTCGAGAAGGACCTCTGCGTTTAGTGGAGCTCTCTGTGGGATTTGAAGGTAGTGGCGGCCCCCCACCACTTCTCCCTCTGCTGGACTTGTAGTGCTGGCTGCAGCTTACGTTATACCTGAAAGTTGAGAAGTTCAGTCTGCAGCCGCTTCCTTTTACTCTAAGACATGTTAGATCACATTATGAACAGGAAGTAATTAGTTTTTATATGGACTCTTCAGAATAAAAAAAAAAATTATCTCAAGTTATGCACAGCTTTATGTTAGTCTGTGACATAAACGTCCCGTAAATTACATTGGAGTTTGGGGGGGTGAAAACTTTTGCAAGATAGTGTAGCAGTATCTTTATGAGAGATGAAACTGTACCTCTTAGCACAGGTATTTGAACAGAACCTCTTTGAACCCCGGAACTGGCTAGCTGGAGCAAAGCATCCGCAGTACTCACATTTCAACACTGAGAAATAAAAAAATTAAAAACAGTCTGAGCATTGACCCCAAAAAAGAAAAAATGAAAACAGCGTAAATAAATTAATCTTTACATACATGGAGGGCCATTCTCTGTGTGGCCAACCAGGGCAAAATCTCTGTCTTTGAGGAGTCCAGCGACCTGCCAAACAACAGATAAGTTAACATGAAAGCTACTTCTAGGGTCCGTACATATATCTAAAGAAAAACAAAAAAAAAACAGATGTTTCCTGTTCGTTACGTTCATTTTACTATGGATTTCTGGCACTGACATTTCTAGGAGAAAAAGGGTAGCAAGGACACAAGAATAAAGGCAAGAAAAAAAATGATGGTACAATATGAGGGAGGGAGGAAAATACACAAGGAAGCAAGGAAAGGTAAAAGAAAAGATAGAAAAAAGCAACTAAGGAAATAAAGGAAGGAAGGGTACAAGGCAGAAAGAAAGGAAAGACCCAATGAAGGATAGATGGAAGGAAAAATGACACAAGGTAGGAAAGAAAGGGGGACACAAGTAGGATGCAGGAAAGGTTGGAAGGACAGAAAGAAGTGAAGAAAAGACAAGAGGAAAAGAAGAAAGGGAACAATGAAGAACAGTAGGAAAGAAGAAAGTACCTGAGGGTGGAAGGATACAAGGAAGGAGGGAAGGAAGCAAGGAAGGATGAAAGCAAAGAGAGAAGAAAGAAAAGACAGAAGGAATGACATAAGGGAGAGAGGATGGAAGGTAGGATAAAAGAAAGTACAGTACATGAGGAATGAAGGAAGGATGAAAGGAAGGACAAAGGGGTAGGGAAAAAAACTCTGAAAATAGATTTTTCCACACCCTTATTGAGTTTTCCCTTCTTATGCGAGCCTGGAAAATACTGAAATTAAATTCCAGACTTTTCCAGAATTTCCCAGACAGCATAAGAAAAATGAACCTTTTATTGTGATTAACATATTTGGACACTGTTCAATGTAGCGGCAGAGATCACTTACAGGGAAGGGCTCAGCTCCCTCTTGAATAACAAAGCCCTCAATGAGATGAGTGAGAACTTGAGGTTTGACCACTGCCTGAGGAACTTTGTCCCCATGGCCGACTCTGGACAAGGGCAGAGGCAAGGAAAGGGTCGGGGGAGAGGAGAACGTTGCATCTATGGGAGGAGCTGAGGAGAAATGAAATGTATAAAAATAGAAATATAAATCAACAACGGGTAAACTCGCCTAATAACAATTTTCTATTTGATTTAGAGCAGCCAAAAAGAATTACCCGAGTCCTTTGTGGGGGCAGGAGATAAAGGAGGAGCAGAATCTTTCATGGGGGCAGAATCTGATGTTTCTGACATCTCATTTGGTGCATCACTCTCAGATTTTCTCTTCAGAGAGCCGGTGGATGGCTTTGTCTGAAAGAATGTGAAAAAAATGCATTGAGAAATAGCAGTTATCACTTTTTTTTTTAAACACAAAGCAAACAGAGCAGGACATCCTGATCTTACCAGGGCAGAACTGCTGGGAACTGAGCTGAGAGCCACACCAGATGGACTCTCCTGAGCTGTGTTGCTCCGCGCCTGAGCCAAGGCCACCGCTTGTGGGTTCCCTACCAAGCTCTGCCTGGCTCCCACCAGCTGGACCGGGATGTGTGGAGGGTTATGACCCCCCGTGTTAACCTGATTGTTGCTTGGTGGTGCTGGGAGTATCGGAGGCGGTTGCCGAGGGGATAGCTGAACGGGTAAGCGGTGTCCCTGAGCCGTCTTGGGCTGTATCGGGACGGGACCCTTTTCTATGTTCGAGTTTGCCTGTTGAAGGGGCTGCACCACCAGAGTCTGTGGGTTCATGTTGGCCTTCGGTGCCACGGAACTGATTGGGTAGCCCTGGGTGGAGGTAGTGACGTTTGAAGTGGGCACCAGGATAACGGGGGCAGCGGAGGGGGACAGGAGAAGCTGAGGGATAGGAAGCGCAGGGGATGGGGAAGAGGAGGACGGGGCTACAGACCCTGCAGGTGTGACAGTCATGGCAGCCTGGTTCCCAGTCTTCACAGTCAGGGTGCTGGAGGCAGATGGTTGATTAAAACTGGCTTTGGCCACCTGTTGCTGCTGCTGTGGCTGCAATTGCTGCTGCTGAGCTGTCTGAGGGAAAGTCTGTTGCTGCTGAGCTGTCTGAGGGAAAGTCTGTTGCTGCTGCTGAGTGAGAGGAAAACTGCCGGAATCCTTCCTCTCTACATTTTCAGCCTTTACAGCGACTGCCTTGGTGTTAGAGGCACAGTGTAGAGCCAGGTTCTGCACCTGGGAAACAGAGAAACAAGAACTTTGTGGTGAAGCAGAGTCCGTTAGCTATAACACCTGAGACTTATCTTCAAATGGATCAGACCTGATCGTTGTCAGACTGGGTACTTGTTGTGGTGGAAGCAGCGTCATGCTGTTGCTGCTGTTGGGGTTGTGTTTGTGTCTGAGCTACCGTCGCTACGGCGGCTGTCGTCCCGCCGGGCATGAAGATGAGCTGAGGGGCGAGCGATGTCCTCAGATTGCGGTTCACCTACACAAAGAGAAGAATAAATGTTCAGATCTTTGGTGATGTCTTTTAGGCACATGATGAAGTACTCAGAAAACTGCTTATGGCTGTTTTTACTACCTTGGTTTTGCTTTACATACACTAGGCATGAGCCTGTTGTTTTAACCAGCTTAGCACCGAAATTTACCATCACCCTGTTCCTACACTGAAAAAAAGAGTATGCAGCTCCAACTTAAATAAATTGCGTTAATTGGTTACATGTAATTGAATTAAGTTAATGGAACTTAATTTATTCACATTTGTTTAACTTGACAACTTAATGAACGTAATAAATTTACTTGGATAAACTTAGTTCAATTACATGTGAACAATTAACGCAATGTATTTAAGTTGGATCACCGATTCTAGTTTTTTCAGTTTACAGAATACTTAATGAGATGCTAGAGAAAGTGCTGGAGTGACCAGTTTTCTCTCGCTTTTTAAAGCATAGAGTAACACTCACCCTAAGATACATCTGTCCCTGTCCTGCAGAGTTTCCACTCAACAGCACTGACTGGTTGAGAGCTGTTGTCGTTGCAGAGGTAGCCGGGCCGTGTGGACGAGGACTGCTCATAGTCCCACCTGCAGATGTCGTGCTTAAATTTACCTGCAGTAAACATAGAAATTGTAAGTTTTTATAAAGCCCTAAAATCTGCTTATAAAACTGATAGAAGATTATGTAAAGCTTCGACAAATAAACTTAACAGTGGTGGGGGCCTGCGACATGCTGTTACTCGAAGTATTGGACTGACGACTAGCAGCAAGCGTGGCCTGGTAAAAATAAAATTAACGCTAAGTAAGTAAAAATTTGATTAAAGTTAATCCATATAGTTCATTTAATGACATAAATAACAAAATGCTGTGCACAGGAAAAATCAAAAAGCATTAAAAATAAGAACATCCGAAAAGAAAAGCTAAAGCAATAAGAATTAAAATAAAACTTTTAAAGCACACGGGTACTGCTACTGATTACTATATTATTGTGCAAGGTTTAAATTGTTGTCATATTTGTACCTGTTGCACAGCAAAGTTTTGCAGTTGGGCAGTACTGATCTGCTGCTGCAGCATGAGCTGCTGGAAGTACTGGGCTGCATTAGGCTGTCTTTGCAGAGCTTGGAGAGCCTAGACAAACAAAACAACACATATTTCTTCAAGATGAATTCAAATGGTTACTTTAAATAACAATGGGAATTTTGAGACACCAGTTTATAACCACAATCCCTCACCTGTACAGCTTGTCTCTCATACAAGGACATGCGGGCTATCTGGGGTGCACGGGAGTTCCCACTCTGAGTCTGAGTGTTTCCGTTTGTGCTGCTTGTGTTTTGGTCTTCGCCTGAATCCATGTTTGCTGCTAGAAACCAAAAAGAAACCTCAATGACTGGAACGGATCACAGAATATTTCAGCACTTTCCACAGTAGTTTTTATCCATATATACTAGGGATGTGTATGGTAAAAATTTGGCAATGCGATATATATCGCGATACAGAGGAGATGATACGATATATTGCGATACTATGAGTAAGAATATTTGTTGTGATTTTTAAAACTGAATTTAACTGTATAAAACCTGTCACATCATTCTAAACACTCCAACCTGTTTCATACTTTAACACATCCAGTTTTATTACTAGTTCTAGTTGATCCACAGGAACAAAGAAGGTGAAAAGAGCCACAAACTACAAATCATACTTTTATATTTACTACAAAAATGACTGTCATCAATAATGGTTCCATTCAAATCCTAAAAATAAATTTTAAAAAATCACAATTTTTTCTTGAATATCGATACAATATCGAAAAAATAAAACATCGCAACATATCGGTGTATCGATATTTTCTTACATCCCTAATATATACATTGAAACTGTCTTGTTTTAAAGGCAAAATGAAAACTGACATAAATGGTTCCCACGTGTTTGGTAATTTAAATATCCATACTTTTCCACACTTAATTTGTCGGATTATTTGTTCCAATTATAATCAAATAATCCCTGTAGATTTTGTCCTGTTATCTTTTTATCTTTACTCCAGTGAAAAAGTTAAAACTCTGTTAATTTTGTCAAACAGTAACTGGGTATTGAATAAATGTAATGTCAAATGAAAGTATATACATTTGTAATTGTTTGAAGCCTTCTTTAAAAATAATTGATGCTAATAAACAAATCTCTAATAAAAATAGCTGCTGATGTCAATAATAATTTCCAGCAGTTGTAAGAACTGTGAACAGAAACCAAAAAGACCAACTAAGGTTTCAGATGGCTAACTTGTGTAAGCTGAGGTTTTACCAACCAGAAGGTTGGTCATATTAGGAAAGGAATCATACAGCTATCATTAAAAATCTTTGCATTTCTGCTCTTTATAGAAAAACACAAGGACAACAAACAGATATTAGTGGTCTAATTAGTCAGGCTATCTGCTCAAGGGGAGCCTGCAGTCAGCTGCTAAACAGATATGATGGCCGTAGCATTTCAAGTATAGTTTTAAAACACCTCTGGCTTGATAAGAGTGATGGGTGGCACTAGTTTCTAGCATCATCGTTAATCACAACTACGAATACGTCCAAAAAGCCAGACTTCCATGCAAGGGAATAGTGTAGGGGCTCTCTTTAGGTCAGCTGAATGTCAGTGCACAGCAACAGCTGAATCCAGAGAATCATATGAATGATTTTTTTTTGCTGCTATTTTGAGACTATAAAAAAGTTTTAAAACCTTGGCATATCTTGACTGTCTGTCTTTCTATGATACAAACTCATCATATAAATATATATATCATATAAATTCTCCTTGTTTTACTAATATACTGAAATATTGATCTAAATATTTTTGATAATGTTAAAGAAAACTGAGACAAAATTTTTTTTTTTTTTTTTACTTTTGCACCCTTTCAAGGCTGTGTAGCTAGAAACCCAGGACACAAATGCTTTATTATTATTATTATTATTATTATTATTATTATTATTGTTGTGTTATCATTAGAGAAAGAAAGCATGTGTCAAGCTTCTAGCGTCTTAATCTTGATTTAAATTAAAGTTTAAACAGTGACTGTGTGTTATTCCTCACTTCACCACCACAGCCAGATCAAAATAAGTGTGGACAAAAACTGGCGTTATAGTTTCTCATTAGCAAAACAGCTGTAAACATGAAAGGTGGATGTGAGCAAAAGAACACAAAAGAAAAGTTCATAAGATCACAAAAAAACAAGCTATTCATCCATCGGTGGCTAACCAACTCTTGCTACTTAGTTATTACTCTTCCACACAGCGTGTTGTCTTAATTATAACATTTGAACTTGGATGCATACTGTGAAAGCACCCTGATGTTAGAAACAATGTCTTTGGGTGTTAAACACTTGACGGAACTTACAACGAAACAAAGTATTTGGCGTGAACTAGTAGTTACACACATGCTAACCAGTTAGCAATGTTAGCTGCTTTCAACAGGCAGAGATGACAACAGTGGCTCTTCCAGCAGTCCTCCTGCTCTGCAACTTTTAGTCTATTCAATTGCTTACCTCTATTCAGGCTTGTCTGTCCTTTTCACAGAATATAAACTAATCAAAGTGGCCCTGATTTCTTTTTGAAACTGGAAACAACGACTGAGCCTTTGAGGACTTTTGCCTGCAGTGAAACCCCGCCCCCTGCCACTCTTTTTCTTCTTTTTTCTTTGTTTGTACACTGGAAGGTCTTTAGGGGGCGCTGTGGCACAGCTGACCTGTGAGTGAATAGACAGGAGACATGGACGGAGAGATCATAGCAGCAGGACCTAATGAAGTTGTTGGCGGGAATAAAAAGTGTTTTTAAAGCACAATAAATTTCCCTACGGATTGACTTATTTCATCCTGATCTGTAGACTAGAGAGAAGAAACTACTAATGGTCACCAGAAAAAGCAGGAGCCCTTTGGACTGTGTAGGAATATAGGCCTATACAAATTCTTGAGGCTTTAAATGGTTAATAGTGACCCCTCCTCCTAGTGAAAAACATTATGGCAAGACTGCACTGCATTAAAAGTAAGAAAGAAAAAATTGCATTTGATTTGGAAATCAAGGTCTCAGAATCTAAAGTGAATCTGGAGAGAAACATAATCCAGGTTGCTAAGGGTCCAGTGGGAAGTTTCCACAGTGAGTAATGAATTGACGAGCCATCTCCTGGTGTTGGTCCACTTGTCAGCACAGCCATCTACTATATATTTACCATTAGGGATTTCTGCTGAGATAAAAATGATATTTGGATATATCGATACATATATCAACAGTTTGTGCCTATCAAAGTTTTAAATCATTCAAATTTAAAGATGCAAATAAAGAAAAGCAAAGATATTTGTGGAAAGTTACTTATAAAGTACCAAAAGATCCAATTTCTTTGCAGAATTATCAGTTCTGTCTAGACTTTCACTTAAATGTTTCTTTTTATTAACCTGGATTATTAATTGAGCAGAATTAAGTGACATAAAAAAAGTCATCTTATAAACTGTTAGACATACTCTAGAATGCTTAAAATGTGGAAAAGGCACAGAATGCCCAAAGACAAAAAAAACTTCCAGTCTGCTGAAGCTACAACAAAAAAAATGTAATAAAGTCTGGTTCAACTTAAGCAAGATAAGACATTTGAGACCTTTAAGGTGTTCTTTATAACAGTTATCAAACCTGGATGCATTTTTTATTTACTTCAAACAAGTGAAACCATTTCATCAGAGAATACAGGAGACAATTCACTGAACAACGAAAAATAAGCCAACATTAGTAAACGTTACTGTGACAGAGACAAAAAAAAGCTGGAAAATTTAACTGTTTCCACCTATTACTGAGTAATGCGTTAAGTGAAACTCAAAAAGTCTTCATCAGTAATTTATGTTGAAAAAAATTAGAAACCTTTTGAATGATATCTTCAAAACTAACATTTTACATCTATCAATATTATAATAAGTGTACAGACGGTGCTGTCGCTGCCACTCGGTACGTTTTACAATAGAAGCAAAAACAGCAGCTATAAGGTTTTGGTCAAACACAAGTGTACAGAAAATAAACGTTGGTAAATGTACAATTATTTCTGGTGCTTAGGGTAGGAGTTACAATATCAGCAGTCAGGAAAGGGTTTAAACACCGGATAATGGACATTAGTGCAGTTAATGTTCATTCATATCAAAATACAATAATATATAGTATACCACATTTCAGAAATCAATCGACAAAAAAAGACAGTGCCAGCTAAAGTTATTGGCACCTCTGATAGAGATCAATAAAAAAAAGAAACTAACTTCACCTTTATTGCAGTAGCAATAAAAGATGAATAATCAAAACATCTAAGTCTTTCATTATAGATTATTTTCATCAAAATCACCAGTGACACAATTATCAGTACCACTGTTGAGTACTTTTCTATTGACAGGTGTACAAAGTATTCACATCTCTTATCGCCTAATTTAAAAACCCTCCTTGAGTGTTTAATCTTGCTCTAATCTGAATAGAGCACACAATTCCAGAAAAGGTCCCAGTAGAGATCTGCAAAATCCATGCAAACATTTGTGATGGTAGGACAGAAAGGCTTTTCTCTTGCGTGTGTCCAAAACAACCGGCTGGAACGTAGCCAGCGTCTAATGGTCTAACAGTAATGAGGAGATCCTTCGGTGCAATGCCACAGTCTTCTAAGAGTGACTTTTGGACATTTCACCACCATCATTTGCCTGACTGTGCACGCCTGCAAGATGGATAACAGGAGTACTCGAACAGCCTTTCTAGAAATTATATTTATATCCCAGGAAAATAGGAAGTAATAGATTACTAAACAAAATGTAATAGAAACTCTGATCAATTTTTAAAAGTAAAGCATAAATTAATACTATTGCTTCACTTACATTTGTTTTACAGAATCCTTCTGGGTTCAGTCCCAATTTTGCCACTGGTGATTTAGTGAAATACAACTACTTTCAAACAGAATGAAAGTGCCCAGAGAAAAAGGTTGGATTATTTCCGGGAATTTTGCTACTGTAATAAAAGGATAAATTCCTTTTTAGGCATCTTTTTTTTTTTTTTTTAAACACATCGTTATCAGAGATCCCAGTTATTGTGGTTGGCGCTGTATAATCTGTTTAAAGTGGGTAAACTATTTTTAATTTCACTAATGACGCATTACAACTTTTTGACCCTTTAGATTAAACATTTGACACTTTCACCTGACAGCTTCATTATCTACTGAACTACTGAAAATATCTGAACTAATGTAGAAACTTTTCTTTGTACTTTTTGGGGAAAATAAAACATAAAACAGACTACCATTATAGATTTGCATAAGCTTTGGTTTTTGCACTGCTCTCTACATGTGCAGCAAGGCTGTATGTACTGTCACTGTACTAAGAGCTGAAAATTTACATTCACTATTCGGTCAAACTGGCCGTTTACAAAAGCATTAATGCTTTGTGTAGCCTGCAGCAAGCATTACTTACACAGAAAACAGCTTGGTGCTGCCTGCATAATCATAAAATGGCCGTCATCAATTGAGTAAAAACATTATTGAACATCACCTCTGGAATTGTGTCACACGTTACTTAAAATCTTCCATTCCCATCTGATTTACATGGAAGAGTCACTGCTTTCTCTTTCCAATATGTGAATCACTCTTTTGGATGAAGAACAACTGAAACTAAAATGTTTTGAGCAAGTAAGAAGACACGGCCTTCTGCCTTTTAGGAACCTTCTCTGAGGCACAAGTCTAGATTACAAGCAAGGTTTCAACAGGGGACTGACTTAATCCAGGCAAAGAAAACACACTTGTGTGCACTAGTAACTTTATCTAAGCTTTCAAAGCACAACCCGCATCACACAGTGAAAATGTACACCATGTTTCAGACATACTAAGGTCACATAGGTAGTAAGTGGTCGTCTCTCTCTTCCGGCTCTTCCTCTAAAGCATCAGTGGACACTCCTCTGTAAGCTGGAGCTTCCTCTCGGTTTCTCGAGCGGCACACAAAGTCGCAGCCATCCTGTGAACAGAGATTCAAGTTCACATTGAATCTTAAAAAAATATTAATGAATGAATGTTTACTTGCACTGCCTTGGAAAAGTACTGATACCCCTTAAAGTTGTTCAAATTTTTCTTGTTGCAACCACAAACTTCAGTGCTTTATTGGGATTTGATGTGATCGGTCAACAAAAACCACTGCATAATTGTGACATGGAAGGAACATGATATAATTAAGATTTTTTTAACAAAGGAAAATCTGAAAAGTGTTGGATGAATAGACTTTAGCCCTCCTTAGTAAACCCTTTGTAGAACCACAATTTGGATTAAAGCTGCAGATTTTATGAACAATGTCTCCTAACAGCTTTGCACAAATATACAATTTTAAGATTAAGATTTTTTCCCAATTTTGTTAGCAACCTTTTCTACGCGTTTTCAAATGGATTTACTGTAGGTTTGGACTTTAACTGGACCAATCTAACACATACATACTTTGATTTAAACTATTTTATTATAGCACTGACCAATGTTCCCTCTAAGCTGCGCGCAAGAGCAATTGTGCACTGCTGACACAGTCTTCGCGCACAAAAATTCTGCTCTGTGCACCAAAAAATAAATAAAAATCTAACCTGGTTTGAAAAAACAAAAACAAAAAAAAACCTAACAAACAATTAATTCTGTGCTATTTTGCAGTGTGAATCAATGAGCATATGCACCGATTTCTAGTCCCAGCAGTGCTCCTGAATCGGTCCAATTAGAAAAACACACTCGCCCAAACCCGTTATCCATGGTTATTGCCATATCAATGCGGCAGAGACCCGGACACTGACACAACACAGTAACTATATAGCTGTCATGGCCTTACTGCTGTGTGTCGGTTTGTTAAAATGTGAGACATCTTCTTTTACAGATAGACATTCACGCTGGAGGCAAATGTGCATCCAATCAGACATTTTTGCCCATATCTGATTTTTAGGACAGTTTGAACAGCACAATTCTATTTTTTTCAAACCCGATAGATAAGTTATGTGGTCTGCAAGTAATTAAATATTAATTAATTAATCCAGACACAAACTAAGATCCTCCTGTTAATAAAGGAGCGGAGCACTTTCGTCTATACACAGAGCGGCTGACAGCGCCAAGTCAATGCGCTGTGAAATATACTTGATTTATTTAGAAAGTCTGTAGCGTTTTGGTGGAATTTTCTTTAACGAAAAGGGGATTATGAAATGTTCTAAAAACATCTGAAGTTTGTTTTAATTCTCTCAGAAACTGGCTCATTGTGGTCCGTCTTAGTTTGTAACTTTATCACTGCATTTTTTCAGCCACCACAAAAGAAAAAAAAACATTGAATATGAAAACTGATTTTAACAAGAAATCAGAATTGAGCATTTAACCTGCAATGGGAACATAGCAGTGCTGCTCCTGCTCCTATCAGTCAGCAGGGCTGCAGTTTACCTGCTCATACTGTGTGAATAAATCTTTTATTGTTTGGTCTCGCTGATTGATTCTGCATTTGGGTTAAAAGATTTCGCTTCAAGACAATAATGTTTATGTCACTGAGTGACCAGTGGCTGGCTGCTCCAGCCAATGATGTGATTCACATACGTATTTACGCAGCTAATCAATCAACATTTGTGCTACATTTCAAGCATCCAGCGCAGACTGTGAAAGAGGTTTTAGTTTAATGAATCGTATCAAAACAGCATCGAGAAATCGTCTTGAAGTGGACCATTTGGAAAGTCAAAGCTGCAAGCAGATGAGGCCATCAACATGGACAACGTGTACAACCACTGGATACATGAGGACAGACGGAAAAAAATAATGTGAAATTTAAGTCCTCAATCAGATTTGTGCCTATCTAGTGTCATTTATTTAAAATGTTCATTTATGAAAATTGATCATTAAATACTGTCACCAGTTTATGAGTAGCAGAAATACAAATAATCGTGTGATTATATACTGTATTTTGCAGACAAAGAGTTACAGGACCTTCTCCCAGACCACTCTTACCCAGTACACAGCAAGAGCTTCACACAATGGCTCATGCTTATAATACAAGTGAGACCTTTATAATAAAATTTTAAGTGTGTTTTCAAAATTTTTGTTCATGGTTAGCTTGGCTTACAGTTCATGTTTCTCCACAGTTACAATGAAATATTTATACTTACAATAGCGTTAACAGACTACACAGGTCATGAATAAGATCTTTGTCATTTTCATTTTAAGTGGGATAATGTACTTTATTAAAAAGTATTCTCACAGAAATTTAAATTCTGTAATTTGATTATTTTAATAATCTATGAAATGGATGTGATGCTGGCATGACCACAGTGCACCTGTCTAATGTTGCTCACAATGGTCAAAGGGCGTTTGTGTGTTTGCTCAGACACATGAAAAATTAGAGAGAACATTGGCACTGACTGTATTTGGGGTTGTTATTTTGCTGAAAGGTGTTTGAAGGAGTACCAGAGTAAAGCAGAATGAACAAAAACTACAAGTTATACATTTTCGATTACTATTTGTCAAAAAGGGAAAACAAAAGTATAATTTTTCTTTCTGTTGGTGTATTTTATAAAACACCATGAAAATACATTGTGGTTATTAGGTAAGTAAATGGTGATGTAGGAGTACTTTTGTGATGCTGTAATGCATTTGTGACCTAAATAAATCCTACCGCTGTGAGGTTCCCAACTTCCATCCAAAAAGCATAATTTGGGAATTGCTCCATCCCTTTGGCTCCAACAATCAGCCGCTGGTAGAGGAAACCTCCAATGAGGTAAACAGCCACAAGGCAGAAACCACTGAAAGAAGAAAAACCTCACAATCACCATTTCTTATTGCAGTCTGAAAAGTTTATGTGGCACTGTGAAATATCTTTACATACATAATGAGTATTATGGAGCCAGCACTGAGCTGAGATTGAACAGGTGGACACACTGCACTGGAATCCAGCTCGAAGAGGTAAAAGCAGTCATTCAGCCTTTCTCTTTCTTCTTTCACTTCCAACGCACCCTAGAAACAAAACAACAAGATAAGCTAGGGTTCTCTCTCTCTAACCTGGAAAACATTTTAAAAAGCTAATATTTCCCAGTAGCCAATGTCCACTAGAAACAACTGTTAAATGCAACCTCTAATTTAGAGTTTCTCTCAAAACCAAAATGCTACTTTACTTCTAGGAGGTGAAAAAATGGGAGTTGGATTTTACACTGAAAGCAAACTGATATGCTTACAGAGCATGTTAGTGCATGTTTCTCATCATTCCCCTCTGATACAATTCTGAGTCACTGGATATATAAACTCTTAGTGTCTTAAAAGCCCAAAAAGTAATGGAAAGTGGTGAAGTACATTTAAACCAAACAAACCTAAATAAGCATGCAACGATGCAACATTTTGTCTTTTATATCTAAGAATTAAAAATACAAATAAATAAGAAACACAATCCATCTGTGTTTCTTTTACACATACTATCTCTGTGTTTTTGTTGCAGGAGATCATGATAATGGCCTTTCTGGCTTCCTTGCTGCAGTGGGAATCATATGGGTCTCCATTACGGTAGATCAGCATCACCCAGTAACCTTGAAGGACGGGAAAAAAAATGTCAAAGCAGAGAAGATCATCTCATGACTGATTCTTCAGATGTATAATTTTGATGGTTTGACTCCTAACTTAATATTATCCTGCAAGTCAATCGCAAATATAAAAATCAGTTAAAATACAAACAAAGCTGGACTAAAATCAGGTTGAATAAATAAGAAATTCTGATACGATGCAGAGTCTTACTGCCTCCAATTGCCTGGGTTGCTTTATATGAGCCAATCACTGTTGGTTTCTCCTCGGATTTTGTGTTCTTCTGAATGACTCCGGCTCCAGGAACACCTCCTGCATCTCCACACACCTGTAGCACGTATGTATAGCGTTCCTGTCCTTCTGTGACCTCCACTGTAAAGCTGCCAACAAAAGAAAGTTCAATACATGATCAAGTTAACTACTATTGTAAGACTAAACACTAAAAACTACAAAGACAGATGAACTATTATGGGTATGATTATATATTTCTTAAATATGGACAGAACATTTTGACTTTAGTGAGCGAGATGGTACCAAACTCTTACTTTTTGTGGGCCAGTGGTTCTAGTCGATCAAGGACTTTCCTTTCAGACTCAGTTTCGTTAGATAGCTTGCAGGCCTTGGTGCCATCTCCGGCGAACACACCGCTTCTACACAGGACCAGCTGAGTCAAAACAGCCCACAAGACGCAACCTTGTCTGGGAATCCTGAACAGCTAGAACAGACCAAGAAAGCAACTCTGAATTATGTTTACCATTCATTTATAACACACATGGCTTTGTTACCGTATCTAGTAAAAGGAATTAAAACTCCAATTTGATCATCACACTTAAAGTTAGCACACTTTAAAGTCCTTTTAATGGGTTTTCAAAGTACTGAGTCTTTTTCTGGCTCTATGAGGCATTGAGTAACTCAGCGCTTGCCTCTCTTGCAGCTGTTGCAGCACACTGCTGATCAGCTCGCCAAAAGAAGCTCCCATACTCTTGTTCGCTTATACAGGGGTGTCCAAACCCACTTTTTGAGGGCCAGTCTACAGCGTTTAGATGTGACTGTGGTCCAGCACACCGTGTTTAGATGGCCGAATTACCTCCTCAGCCAGCAGTCGACAGAGTGTTGCTAATATACAAAATCTGGTATTCGATGTTTATTGACGCAAAGTTGCATCTAAAAATTGCAGGACACCGACCCTTGAGGAGTTTGATATCTTTGGCTTATAACAATGAAAAATGTAACAATGTTAAAAGCTCTTGTAGTCAAGCTACTACCTGACTGACAAGCTGTTTCAAATAAAATAAATTAGAGCATGTTATAGCATATTTGTTGTTTGTATTTATGTTAACACTGTGAAACTGTGGCCTTTTTACACAAGGTTGTCGTACAGTGAGACGTTCATGTGGTCCTCAACTTAAGAGTGTGATTTTTTTTTTTTAAACAGCAAACAAACTGACATCAGACATGGACTAGTTAGTGGTATTAAGGCATGGCTCCTGATGTACACAGAACCATATAAAATAGCGATGAAAAACAAACTTATGAAAACGGTTAAAGGCACTATAAGAAT
Source organism: Valencia hispanica (assembly GCA_963556495.2). Taxonomy (NCBI): domain Eukaryota; kingdom Metazoa; phylum Chordata; class Actinopteri; order Cyprinodontiformes; family Valenciidae; genus Valencia; species Valencia hispanica. The sequence goes on from OY747710.1 coordinate 20,720,246, forward strand.
TGGTTAATAAACTAAATGGAGATCATATAAAAAGTAATACATTTTTTTAACCTTTAGAGAGGGAGGCTGACTGAGCTGGGCGTTCTATAGTTTAGGAGATGCCAATGCAAAAGCTCTCTCAACCCTGACATTACAAAGCACCAATTGGATTTTCCTGTAGTACATTCGACAGTGTGTACAGGTGACAAAGTACTACTGTAAAATGACATCAGCATTTTCTACCGTTAAGCTGAAGCAACAACGGCTGATGACATGGCTTCCCGAGTCATCAATGATTGAGGGAAATGTCACACTGGAACTCCACTCTTCTTCAAAACTCTGGGATCTTGTTTTCCAAATAAAAAGTAAAATATACTTTCATCTGAAGGGAGAACTTTGAATCACCAAGCAAACAACAGTCCAGTAATATTTTTTCCCTTAGCCCAGGCAAGATGCTTCCAATGAGCCTGGTTCAGGAGTGACTGAAAAACAAGGAACACAACAGCTGTCTGTCGCTCATGTCCTGGATACACCTGTGTGGTGGCTGAGGAAGTCCTTACTCTAGCTGCACTCCACCCCTTGCAAATCTTCCTCAAACTCTTTAATGGACATTGCTATACAAATATTTTCAAGGATATGGGTGTCACTGTTGCGTGTGCATCACATTTTTTCCTTCCGCTCAACTTTCCATTAGTACTTGAATACAGCCCTCATTTTGTTTTGTCAGCAGTAACTTTTGAAACTTCCCCTCTTTGTTGAGTCTGAATCTATGTGTCTTCCCTATGATTGTGCAAGCCATAACACAACCTTTCCGTATTATTATTATAACAGTATTTTATTAATCCTTGCAGGATCACAGGGGGCTTGGTGATTGGAGGAGAGGCACACCCTGAACAGGACGCCAATCCATCACAGGATAACATAGACTCAGATACAACCATCCTTGCACACACACTCACACCTAAGACAAATTTAGATCATTAATTTGACCTAATCAAGTTTTCTGAATGTGGGACAAAGTCAGAGTACAAGGAGAGAACCCACGCATGCACGGGGACACCATGCAAACTCAATACAGAAAGACCCCCCCAAGACGGGTTTTGAACCCAGGACCTCCTTGCTGCAAGGCAACAGCGCTTTTCAAATATATATATATTTTTAGATGCACCTGCATATGTATAAATCTGGCTTAAAACAGATATAAAATAAGCAGTATTTATGTTAACACTCTAAAACAGAAGCCTGATTCAGTTCCCTTCTGTACAAAACACTATTGAAGCAAACCATAAGATAAATAAGTAATCTAAATATGTACCACATTGATTAAGACTTCTATAAGACTAACGCAACCATCTCACCTAATCATCTGAATGTGAAAGCAACCATATTGTAAGGTCAAGTCACCATGTGATTATTTCTCCACGTGACAAACCATTTTTTCCCAGAAGTCAGTTTAAAAAGCCTAAACTTTAGACAGCGCTCTCCACCTACCTTCATTGCTTCTTTTGCTGTAAATCAGTGAAAGAAAACCGTCTGTTTCCAGTTTAATACTCGCTGAATGTTTAAATTGTAGCCAGAATAAGTTGCAAAGAGCTTCCCCGCGATAACGTCGCTTCCTGGTTTACTCAAACAGCATTTATATCATGCGAACGATGTACATTGAACCATAGGCTGGATTTCGGAAGGCTGACGCTGTTACTTTTGCCCAGGAGAGTGAACAGGTTTTCTTTGAGGTCGTGTTGAAGTGTGATTTTAAAGATGCTAGCAGGCTACAGACAGCAGCGTAATGCGGAAATGAAACTAAACACACACACGCACGTGACCGACCTTAATCTGACCAATCAGCGCTGGCTAAATCCTCTTTCACCCGCATCAGCTGACAGGGGAGAGCTACAGGTGAGCGGAAGAAAAAAAACACAACACGTATCTGGTTTTCTCCAAGTAATTGAGTCGATTCCCATTGCAAGATGTGTTTCTGGACCAGTAGGCAGCGTTAAAGTTCACTGGCGATAATGCATTCAATAACACCCTGTTAACCAAATTGTTTTAGGCTATATTAAGATCCCGATTAAATTATTTAATCTAATTTTCAGTAGGCTAATCCTCAACCATGTTCAAGTAATTTCGCTGATGTAAATTAATGTCATTAAATTCGGGGTAAGCGATTGTTTTTCCCAAGAGGCCACATAAGCAGAGGTGAGTAGAGTACCCAATAATTGTACTCAAGTGTAGCGCGTTACTTTATTTGTATTCAAGTAAAAGTAAAAAAGTATGTCCAAAAAAATACTCGGAAGTGGAGGGAAAAAGTATTTGATAAATATATATATATATATATAATTAATATTTGATCATAACATCTAAATTTAATATTTTAAAATGATGTCCACAGACAGACAGAAATATAAAGTTATGTAGGTACAAATTCTGGTCTATTTTAAAGACTAAATTAAAAAATACAAATTAACAACACAATTAGCCTATAAAATAACTCATTTTAAGCAGAGGAAACTTGTCCAATTCTGTTTTATACATATAAAACTTATTAAACTAATACATTACGTACTGTAGGCTGTCAACAGTTGCTCGTTTGCAGAGATGGCTGGTGACTACATTTACTTGAGTAACTTCTTGTAAAAAAAAATGCATATGAGTAGTTTTAATCCGCCGTACTTTTTACTTTTAATTGAGAAATATTATTGTGAAGCAGAGGTGTGGACTCCAGTCACATGACTTGGACTCCAATCAGACTCAAATAATTTGGTGACTTTAGACTTGACTTGAAAAATGTTCAGAGTTGTGACTTGAATTTGACTTTTAGACCAATTACTTGGGACTTGACTTAGACTTGTACCCTTTTACTTAAAAAAAAAACATGATATTTTACCCAATATCTAAAGTTTAAAACACCTATTATTTCAAAATTGCACACTTTTAAGTCATTTCGGTCATCCCTTATCAACAAACAGAGACTGTCTCTCTGTATGTACGTGTGCGAGAGCTGCAGCAAAGCCAATCAAGATTTAAAAGAAAATACAGATTTCAATAACAACACATCGTCTATGATGTCCATTGAACATATAATTGCAACATTTTAAAAAAATAACTTGAAAGGACTTACAATCAAGAGTAAGCGATATTAATAGAATAATATAAATATAATAATCTACAAGACATCACCAGAGGTCACAGAGTTATGTCTTAGACATTTTGTTCAGTGTGGGGTTGTAAAGTCTGATGGCTACAGAAAGGAACGATTTCCTGTGTCGTTCTGTGTAGCAAAGTGGTGGAATGAGTCTGTTACTGAACGTGCTTCTCGGGTAATCCAGCATGTTGTGGAGAGGGTGGGAAGGACTGTCCAGCGTGGTTCTTAGCTTGGACAGCATCCTCCTCTCTGACACCACCCTCAGAGAGTCCAGCTCCACTACAACGGCATGACTGGCCTTACAGGTCATTTTATGGAGTCTGCCACCCTCACCCTGCTCCCCCAGCTCACTACAGCATAAAAAAGGGCACCACCCACCACAGACTCATAAAAAATCCTCAGCATCGGCTGGCAGATGTTGAAGGACCTCAGCCGCCTCAGAAGATGGAAAAGGCTCTGTCCCTTTCTGTTGATGGTATCACTGTTTTTAGTGAAGTCCAGTTTATTTATATATAATCAGTCCATGGTATTTATAGTATATATCTACTATATATTTTTAGGATATTTATAGTCATATTTGTCAATTTGAAGGGTAAATTATTTTTGCTTATCATTGAGCTCTGATTGCATAATTTAAAGAAAAAGATAGTTTTAAAGATTCAAAAAATTTGAGAATCACAACAGTGGGCTGAATTGTGGTGTATTTGGTAGCACAGTCCAAAAACCTGACTGTTAGGTTTTTTGGTTACTCTTAAATTGCCCTTAGGTGTGAGTGTGTGTGTGTCTGCATGGTTGGTTGTTCTGTGTGTCTCTGTGTTAGCCTGTGGTGGACTGGCTACTTGTCACAACAATGGCACTTCAAATGGAAATTGAAAGGTTATTTGAAATATGTGCTGATGATTTAAACAGGATGGGATAAATTTCCACAGCTATGCAGATGATACACAACTATATTTATTCATAAATCCTGATGAACCCAGTCAGTTAGGTAGATTACAGGCATGTCTGGAAGACATAAAAACATGGATGAATCTAAACTTTTTGCTTTTAAATTCTGGCAAGACAGAAGTTGCTGTCTTTGGACCAGAAGTTCTAAAAAAGAAACTGATTAGTCAATGACTTCATCTGGATGGCATTAAATTGGCCTCCAGTAATAACGTAAAGAACCTCGGCATTATTTTTGACCAAGACTTGACATTTAAATCCCATATTAAACAGATTTAGGATTTCTTTCTTTCACCTCCGGAATATTGCTAAAATTAGAAACATCCTTTCCAGGAGTGATGCTGAGAAACTAGTCCATGCATTTGTTACCTCAAGGCTGGACTACTGTTATTCTTTACTATCAGGAAGTCCACAAAATGCCATTAAAAGCCTTCAGTTGATCCAAAATGCGGCAGCAAGAGTTCTGATGAATATTAAAAAGAGAGATCACATTTCTCCTGTTTTAGCTTCCCTTCATTGGCTCCCTGTTAAATCCAGAATATAATTTAAGATCCTTCTTCTTACATACAAAGCCCTTAATAATCAAGCTCCATCATACATCAGAGATCTAATTGTTTCATATGTTCCCAACAGAGCACTTCGCTCTCAGACTGCAGGTTTACTTGTAGTTCCTAGGATTTCTAAAAGTAGAATGGGAGGCAGATCTTTTATTTATCAGGCTCCTCTCCTGTGGAACCAGCTCCCAGTTTTAGTCCGTGAGGCAGAAACTCTGTTTATTGGAATGTTTGTATAAATGTATTGAAATGACTTCTTGTTAAGCACCTTGAGATGACATCTGTTGTGAATTGGCGCTATATAAATAAACTGAATTGAATTGAATTGAATTATTAAGAAAAGAGACAGAAACGAAAAACACTTTTTTGTTTTTTTAGAGACATTTGAAAGGGGAGTGAGAATGAATAATTAACCCAAAGAAAGCTGAACTAGACATAAAGAAACTAACTACAAACCAAGGGGGAATGGACTAACACTGGACTAACACATGTGTCTTGGACCTGATTCCTACTTCCTTTTTTAAGCAATTTTATGGATCATTTAGAGATGAGATTTTAACCATGATGAATTGCTCCCTTCAGACGGGGGTCTTTCCTGCTGCCTTTAAAGGGGCAGTAGTGAGGCCCCTGTTGAAGAAGAGCAATTTAGATTTTAATGATTTTAACCATTTTAGACCGGTATCTAACTTACCTTTTTTAAGCAAAATTTTAGAAAAAATTGTTTTAATTCAACTTAATGATTTTATTAATGAGCACAATGTCTGGGAGAAATTTCAGTCTGGTTTTAGGGTGAACCACAGCACCGATACGGCCCTTTTGAAGATTTTAAATGATTTTAGATTAAAGTATGATGCACAGAAGGTGACAGTGTTGGTTCTACTGGATCTAAGTGCTGCCTTTGATACAGTGGACCACACTATTATTTTAACCCGTTTAAAACAGATTGGCCTCTCTGGTGCTGTTCACAAATGGTTCACATCCTATCTCACAGACAGGACTTTTATGGTAAGTTTAGATACCTGCTCCTCTAGGGTCCATAGGATTACATGTGGTGTGTCCCAGGGTTCAATTTTAGGCCCAGTGCTTTTTAACCTTTATATGCTCCCTGTTGGCAGCGTCATCAGAAGACATGGAGTCAACTTTCACAGTTATGCTGATGATACACAGCTGTACATCTCCATGTCTCCTGATGACACACGGCCAATGGATGCACTTTTTAACTGCATTTTAGACATAAAATCCTGGATGGTAGAAAACTTTCTCCAGCTCAACCAGGACAAAGCTAAAGTTTTAGTCATCGGTCCTGAGGCTCAGAGAGAGAAACTTTTACCAAAACTACAATCACTGTCTTTTAATCCTTCTTTAGAAGTGAAGAACCTGGGCGTGATTTTTGACTCTGAGCTGACTTTTATCCCTCACATTAAAAATATTACTAAAATAGGTTTTTATCAGCTAAAGAACATCGCCAGAGTCCGCCCCATTCTCTCTCAGGCCAACACGGAGACACTGATGCATTCTTTTATCACCAGTAGAATTGATTACTGTAATGCCCTGCTTTCTGGTCTTCCCAAAAAGAGTATTTCAGGTTTACAACTACTACGAAATTCAGCAGCACGTGTCCTGACAAAGACCAGGAGGCGGGAGCACATTACACCGGTCTTAAAATCACTGCATTGGCTCCCCGTATGTTTTAGGATCGATTTTAAAGTTCCTTTAATGGTTTTTAAGTGTCTTAATGGTCTTGGGCCTTCTTATCTTTCAGAACTGCTTTTACCATATGAGCCTTCGCGGTCTCTGCGCTCCTCTGGCAGCCATCTCCTTGTCACCCCAAAAGGCAGGACACACACTCAAGGCGAGGCGTCTTTCCAGTTTTATGGCCCTCACCTCTGGAACAGGCTGCCAGAGGACCTCAGGGCTGCAGAGAACGTTCATGTTTTTAAGAGCAGGCTCAAGACTCACCATTTTAGCCGGGCTTTTAACTGATTATTATTTATTACTGATTATTATTTATTACTGTTTGTTTAATTGCTCTGCATGTTTTATATGATTATATTTTTATCAGTGTTTTACTATTTAATCTTAGCACATTAATTTACTGTTTATTTTTATACTTTAACTTATCTTAATCCCCGTTCCAGTGTTTCCTCTTCCTCTGCCCTGGGAGCGGTGGTCGGCTGTAGCTGCCTGGGTGCTCTCCAGGTGGAGCTTGGGTGGAAATGAGGGTCTTGGCCTTGCCTCCACTGGGCGCCCTGTGTCAGGGCCTCGGCTGCTGCTGTTGATCTACCGCTGCCGGGGCAGAGGGCTCCTCTGATGGCGTTTCCTTGCATGGTTCATCTGCACTCGGCCCATTGTCCTTTTTTACTGTTGCTTTTAACTCTGTGTGTGCATGGGAGTTGGGTTGGGGGGAGGAGGGTATAACTGACCATGCTTTTAAATCTGTGGGGGACGGAAGGGAAGGTGGTTTTATGTGGGGTCATTTTAATCTGTAAAGCACTTTGCAATGCAATTTATTGTATGAAAAGCGCTTTATAAATAAAGTTTGATTTGATTTGAACTAAGAGAAATAAATTTCAATGTACAGGGAAAGTATATAAATATAAAAGAAAAACAAATTTGACAAAACCCTAATAGCAATAAACAACAACCAAATATATCAAGAAGTCTTCTAACAACAAGTCTAGGAATAATTAAAGAGAAACACAAAATAAAAACAAGACACAAACGCCTCTAGATCATGGCAGCCTTAGATGTTTATTAGAAAACATTAGTGAACAAACAGCATCTTTAAGAACAAGGAACACTGCAGACAGATCTTGTTTACTAGCTTGTTTTCAGTCTTGTGTGTTACCTAATTTCCCTCTGGGATCAATAAAGTACTTTTTGAATTTGAATTTTAGAATACTTGTGCAAAGCTCTGTATTTCTGTGAATAACTACTTGTGAAATTACTTTTAAGCTTTTCAAAGCCAATACCAGTATGACCAGTTTACGGTTTCCAGTTGCATCAGCACTTTTTCAATGTGTCAGCAAAGTAAAAAACAAAGCTTGCTTTCTAGTCAGCTGTACCTCCGGGTTCCCACTTATCAGCGTAAAGCTGAACAAAAGACCACCTTTTAACCTGTTTGGATTTTAATCAGGCAAAAACAGTGGTCGTCCCGTTTTGATTCAGTCATTCACTTGGTTTGCAAACTACAAGATCAATTAGAAATAACAAGATTAAAGAGGAGAGACACAGATCCTTAACTGATCACACAAAAATAAAGAGCAGCATCTTTGCATTTGATAGTACATTGTTCCATTCTCTTCTCTATCTGACTTAATGTGTTTAGTCCAAATAAAACAAAACTTTGAATGATTAAATTTACCTCATAAAGAGTTTGGTTGTCCTATGCAGTGGTATTGTGGGTAGATAGGTTTATAATAACCAGCCATTTTATTTTGGCTCATTCTACATAATCATGTCACACTCATGTACAAAATATAATTTATCTATGGTTTGTAAAGAATGCAAGAAAAATATTTTACTTATGATATAAAAATAAATGTCAGTGTCTATTCAATATTAGGAGTTCAGATTTAAAAATAACAATTCAAGCAAGACAGTTAACCTTTAATACGAAATCCATTACTTTTAAACATTGACCCAAACTGCTAAAATGCCCGAAATAAACATGTAACAGGTTAAATAAAACATAAATTGTTTATCTATAGTCAGTTTAATGTTTAACTATTTAAAACTGTAATAAATCAAATTTGAAAATACATGTTTTAATTATATTTTAAATGGTGTATAATAGTTCCAGTATTTATTTATTATTTTCAGTCCCATGTTTATTCAGATCAAGAAATTATCTTTTTACATCAGCTGTACCTGTCAAAGCCAGTGGCCAGGGCTAACATTGATATAAACCAAATGAATGGTCCGCTGTTATGGGTTGCTGTGAAAGCTAACCAGTCCGATGTTGGGGTCTATTTGACAAGCCTTTGTTCAAGTTTAAACTGTTTCCCAATGAGCTGTTGAAATATAACATATGTAAAACAACTTAATAAAAATAAAATGTGATTAAGTATGAGAATAAGTAAATAGGATTTTAACATGTAAGGAGTTAAATATTTAAGTAATAATTGGAAATTTTATATTTAGTACAGTTTTGAATCATTAAAATTACTGTAGATATTTTAATGTATTTTTTTTTTACAATTTAACTCAAATTTTAAGATATATAGATATTTAAAAAAATAATTAATTAGATTTTGTCACTTTTAATCCCCTCAATATTGAGCAAGATATTTAACATCTTTCACTGATTTATAAAAAAATCTGTACAAAGTTTAAGAAACGCCCTTATGGAAATACAGTGCAATTCAGCAGAGCCATAAACTGGTCTACAGAAAGCCATGAAATTGAATCAGCTATTGAACTTTATTATCGTCCTGTAGGGTGGAAATTTATAAGATGTAACTGATTAAATGTGATCCAAAACTTTTATTACAAATAAAGTGGCTTCCAAAAGTATTCATACTTCTTGAAGTTTTTCGCATGTGTGATCTTACAAGCAATAATTTGTGTGTTTTATGGAACTTTAATGGGATAGACCAACACAAAGTAGTACAAAAATGGAAGAACAAGGTTACATGGCTGGGGAAATATTTAACAATAAAAATGTGAAAAGTTTGGCATGAATATGGATCCATCCACCTTTTACCTTAATGCCCTTCAAAAATATTTGGGTGCTAGTTTCTGTGAGGGCTTCAGAGTAAAAAAAATAAAATTTGAGAACATCATTGAACAAACACCATCATGAAAACCACGGAACACAACCTCCAGGCATGGGATAAAGTTATGTAGAAGTTTAAAACAAGGTTAGATTATAAAAAAATATTTAAAAAAAGGAGTATGAAGCAACTGCCAACCAGCTGCCAACATACCAAGACAAAGCCATCCACCTAACCTGATAGGCATTGCAAGGAGAGCATTTACTAGAAAACAGGCTTGAGTCTTATTGTATCTCTGGAAAAGCTACAGTTATCTATGGACGAGTTCCAAATTGTTGAATTATTAAGTTCACAACAGTTTGTTGTTTTCGACAAGCTATGTAGAGGTTACAGAGAATGGAAGAAGGTTCTCTGGTCAGATAGATGAAAACTGTTTTCCTACATGGAAAACTCTATGTGTAGAGGAAAACTGACACTCCTCTTCACCCTGAACACACCAGCCAGACTGAAAAATAGTAGTGAAAGCATCATGCTGTGCAGATATTTATCTTATCAGGGACAGGGAAGCTGGTCAGAGTTGATGAAAAGATTGATTGAGCTGAATACACCCCTGGAAGAAAACCTAAAAGAGACTTCGGGTCATTTTACAGCAGCACAATTACCTTAAACCTACAGCAGGAGATAAAATGAAACCGGTTAAATCAAAGCCCATTCATGTATTACAATGACCTAGTCAAAGTGCAGACATAAATCCAATTTGTAGTCTTTTGGCAGGACTTAAAAATTGCTGTTCTCCATCTAATCTGACTGAGCTTCAATTTATTTAGCAAAGAATTGGCAATAAATGTGAAAAAGCAGGCTAAAATGGGGGGAAGATAAGTGTTTGCATGAGCTCTGTGTAAAAACCTAACCTGAGAGCAAGAAAAGCCAAAAACAAGCAAATCATCAATGGGTCTTATTGTCAGCAATGCAGTTAATTAATGACACTTCACATTTAGTTCCATGGCACCCTAATCATCGCAGCCATTGTTACACAGATTATTTGCTGTCACCCTTGCTCGTTGCCCCTCCCTTACTGCCTTCCCCTGTGATTGCTTAATCTTTTTTTCTTTTTTTTTTTACAAAGCAAAATGAACAAATGGTTTTGTTTCCCCTTCTCTCCGCCATGCTCAGCCTCTGGAGAGAATTTAGGGAAATCTTTATTTTTCTTTTCAAGTCTTCCGTGAGTTTTTCTGCAGTGTGTGGGCATTCTCTCACTCTTCACTTTCTCCCCTCCCCCCTGCCCTCCTTCTGTTATCTCAACCCTTACCTTGACTATGCCTGTTGAGGAGACACACCCGAGCACTCCATTTCTACCAATCACTGAGACACGCCAAGGAGGTGTACTTCCTGTGTTCTGTGAAAGAAGAGTGGGGCAGAGGAGAGCAGAGGTTTCTGGGCTTGTTTTTTGTTTTGTTTGTTTTGTTGCCGGAGGTGGGACTCCACACACATAGGGGACAGCAGTAGTGGACACACTGCAAAGGATTTTTGCATGTGAAAGATCTTCTTGTGGAGAGCCACAGCAACTTTGAGGACGAGGCAGAGACAAAGAGGAGGGAAGAGATAAGTGTCAATCTGTTGAGACTTGTTTGGGAATTTGAGGAAGGAGGGGAGTTGGGGGGGGGGGGGGGGCGGACAGCGAGAGGCATCAAGAGGGAAAAAAGCAAGGAGAATTCAGGCGTAAACATAAACCTTTCAGAGGAGGAAAAACAGCTGAGGAGGAAACAAAAAAAGAGACTAAAAAGCTGTTCAGACATACTTTGGAAGAACAACTAGAGTTGCTCTGCCCCCCCAGATAATGTCAGCAGAAGGAAATAATATAGGTTGTGCAATTCAGTGCTTTTGAACTGAGCTGGAGCAGAGGGAACAGAACACATCTCTCTAAGGCACACCTTCAGGTGAGTTACTGTAATATTGTCCTTCACTTCTATAAGATGTCTCTAATTTGAAGAATGATTTCAGACCTGATTTGGTTTTAGTTTGAGTGCCACATGCCTTGCCAATGTGTCACGGTCTCTGCTCTCTGAAAGGGTTCTTGTGGTATGCGGCATTTTTTGCAGGTCCGTGCTGCATTCTTACTTAACTATTAAAGGGAGCCTCCTTTTCACTTTGTGACGTGTTTTCACTTTCTCCTGTTAGATTGTGAAGTTTAGATTGTGTGTTTAATTTTGTTTAAAGAGTAGGAACCAAATCAATAGCAACTTTTCAGTGGACTGAAACATAATTTCTAAGAAATTGCAGTATTTTTGGATTTTCTTGACTTGACCTGCACCTCAATGTTTAATATGCAGCAATAACTCAAATTTTAATATTTTAACTGACGACTACCCTGTTCTAGGCTCTTCACTTCATGGTGCAATGGAAACCAAAAGGCCCATCTTTAATATCGGTGACACTCTAGCCTAACAACGATGGACAAGCTTCTTTCTAGTGGAACGGTCTCTCGGGATCAAAGTCCTCTGTCAGGAATGAGGGGCATCTTCCATCGAGGAGACAACTATCAAAATAAAAACCGGAGGAAGGAGACCGAAACGGGGAAAACAAGAGATAGAATGAGGGATGAAGAAATGGTCGGCCTGGAGCGACCATCAGACAGAGACAGAGCTCCCTGTGTCAGAGAGGGAGAAAGAGAGTGGAGAGATGGAGAACGGAGGCAAGGTGATGGCAGAGGCAAACATTGGAGGCCGCTGTCAACTGCAGAAAGGACTCAGACTGGGCAAGATGTAAAGAAAGGGAAAAACCAAGGCAATACATTTCCCAGAGCAAGAAATGAAGACAGAGATCCTGGCATGAGAAAGATAGGAGAAGAAGGATGGGAAATGAGGCAGAGGGATCGACCCAGAAGAGAACAGATGGGGGACTGTGAGATAGAAAGACTTAGGCGTCAAGAAAGAGAGAGAGAGGAGACCCAAAGCAGAGCAACAGTAGAAGGAAGAAGACCGCCAGAAGATATCAGAACACAAAAGAGGGAAAGATATAAGGTGTCTGGTGTTGAGTTTCAAGACAGGACACAAGGAGTGGATGATTCATGGTATAGGAGAGATAGGGATGCAGCCAGAAAAAGAGAACAGTTCAGAGGTGTCATGGATATGAGGGAGTCTGAAAGGTATTCTCCACAATGGAGACCAGAAAGAGAGATGAACATAGAAAACAGAGAGATAATGCCAAGGAGAGGTGCCAGGAATGAAGGAGATGTTCATGAGAGAGAGTTGGAGAGAAGGGAAAAAATTAGGGACAGAGACAGAGAGGAGAGAAGGGAAAACATGAAGGACAGAGATAGAGAGGAGAAGATGCCTTTCAGCAGGAATGAGAAGTTCTACCAGAGCAGAAGGGCACGGGGCAGGAATCGAGCTGGAAACCAAGACAGATATAGAGAAGAAAGAAACAAGAGGACAGAAAAGGATGACCGGGAAAGGCACAGAGATGGCAGGACGGAAGAGAAACCAGCAGTCAGAGAGAGGGAAAGACTGCAAGAGATTGGAAGTGATAAGAGGGATGATGATCTATATAGAAATGAAAGAATAGACAGGGAGAGAAGAAAAAGGCAGGAAAATGAAAGGGAAGACAGAAGCAACAGATCCTTGAGTGATTCTTCTCCTCGAGTACCACCACGAGGGCACAGCAGAGGAGAATGGAAGAGCGAGGGGGATAGTGAGATGAAGTATATAAGAGATTTTGAGAGGGATCAGAGAAAAGAGGGCAGTGTTGCAAAAGAACCCCAAATAGATCCAGGGCAAGCAGGTGAGGACAGTCAAAGGCAACTTGCAAGAGGCAAGAGGTCAGATGGAGATGAAACATCTTGTTGTTCAGATAAGACACTGATGTGGTTAGAGCCACAGAGGGGCAAGACACGACCAAGGCAAAGAGAGGGTGGGAGAGAATATGAAAAGGAAATCAAGTCACAGTCAGAAGGAGAAAGAGATGTGCTGCAATTTCAAAGAGATCCTGGTGAGAGGAACATGACCCAGAGTAGAGAAAGACAGTTCGAGAGAAGAGAATACAGCGAGGATTCTGAGGGAATGAGTGTAGATGGAGACGAGGAAGAGGAAATCTGGAGAGAAACATTTAGTGAAGGGAAGGAACTGCTTTCCAACAGTGGCGGAGGGAGTGAGGGAACCTGGAGGAGGGATATTCCTGGAGGAAATGTGTCAAATTACACCAGTGGCTCAGAGGAAGAGGGTGAGAGCGATTCTGGGAGTAGAGAGGGCAGTGACGCAAGCTGGATTCCAGACAGAGATAGAATGCTGTCTTCAGTGTACAACAATGTGAATCTGTCCAGCGGCGGAGATGATGGGGATGAGAAGGAGCAGAGGTTTAGGAACATTGAGAGATTCACTAAACCAGGAAATTCTAACAAAAGAGAAGATGAATCAACAGCTGGGCAGGAAGAAGTGATTAATGCAGAGCAGCAAAAGAGGGAAGAGAAGTTAATCTTTTGTGTGGTTGGGCAAACTTCTTCCCGGTCAGAAACCAGTGAAGTGTCATTGTCACAAGATGAAGAGAATGAAGGAGCGAAAACAGATGACCCAAATATAGAAGATCATCACCAGGGTAGTGATGAGGAGACAAGTAAACCCCCCCATGACCCTACTCCGACACCAAGCAGAAGGGAGGAGCAACCACTTCTTGACAGTCAAGGTACAGGAAATGGCTACAAAATACCAAGGAAGGGGAGCTTCACTTCAGGAGACCCAAGTATGGAAGATAGTTATATAGCATCTTTGGACCTTCAAGACAAAGAAGTTGAAGACATCATGAAAAAGGAGCCGCTGCCCACTGAAATGGGTGTAAAGATAAGAGACTCTAAGACCGAAAGACTTCTTGAACAATGGAGAGAGAAGAATAATGGGACCTGGAATCAAACCTCTTATGTCCCAAATAACTCCTGTGGTGATTTTTCTCCTCGTTGCAGTTCGGAGCAAATTAATCCTTTCCTGAATGAGATAAACACTCAAGCAATGAGTCCAGAGGAGGTGGAGGCCATTCGGATCCGAATGAGAGGGACATGGATCGACCCTGAGACGAAAAAGCGGCGTTCCCAACCCCCACACCTTAAATGGGCCAAAAGTGTGGTCCGTGAGATCCTGGGAAACTCTGGAGAACAGACAGAGGATGAACCAAACTCAGAGGCAGAAGAAAAACAGCGCGTCAAGCAGAATGAGAACAATGAGCATCAAGCAGAGGCTGAACGCATGAGCATGAACTTGCCTACTCTGACTCTGACAACAGATGATCAACAATCAGAACCAGAGGTGGAGGAAGAGGATGAGGACGACGACTTGGATTACAGAGGTATGTGGCAGACCCAAGGCAACCAGCATTTTGGTCAGGTTACAGTTATGTATGTTGTAACACCCACACACACTCACTCTGACACATTGTTAAACACAGGAGGGAAGGAAGATGACACTTTGGAGCAAAGGACTTAAGCAGCTCAGTCAGGAAAGGCAGATCTAGCCAAGTTAAAAGAAATAGACATAGGCAGAGAAAAGGAGGTGGATATGTATGTAATTGTGAGCAGCACTCTTTACAAGCCTAGCAGCTGTCCCATTCTTAACTATAACTCTGAGTCTGACCTCCTGACTCTCCCTGTAGAGGGTGAGAGCCAGGAGGTGATGGATGAAAAGGGGCAAATTGCAGAAGAAAGACTAAGAGACAAGACGGTGGACATAAGAGAGGTGACCTCAAAGAGCTCCTGCAGTTTTCAGGACTCTGGCCCTGAAATCCGCTTAAGAAGAATGGGGATCCGTAAGACCAAAGAGAGACGAAACAGTGAGCGTGTGGACATGGAAGAAGAAGAAGAAGGTGTTGGAAGAGATCGCAGAACGAGAATATTTTCTTCCACAGGTAAACAGGAATACCGACCGGGGAAAACTGGAAACATACTCCAATCCATTAATCATTTTTAGGAAGCGGCTGAATCGGCTCCTATTTATTGTTTTCACTTCTTTCAGTGGTTTGGAGTGATTGCTTCCATAACACAAACCCTGAAAAAATGCTTACCTAATTTCAAATCAACACTACACACATTGTCATTTCCTGATCATCTTGTCCCCTTTTCACTTTTCTTGTCTCAACCACATTCATTTTCTGTCACTGCAATCATGATCTTGTTATCTGCTTCTTGATATTGTCATGGGTCCTGAGCTACGCAGAGCTTCTTCAGAACAGGAAATTGTGTCACAGCGGTGTAATTACAGTCAGTGGGTGGAAAATTGTGGAGGTGGGGAAAGCGAGGGAAAGCCATAGGTGTGATTTAAAAGGGGCCAAACAAAATCTTTTTAGACACAAGAGTAGCATAAGTTCTGGAAACAACAAAACCTTAATCTTATTTGAACTTATTTCATATTTATTACAAGTTTTTTTGTATTTTTATTTCAGTAGACCTCTTAATTTATATAAGATGTTGTTTTATAACCCTGCTACAAATGGATACATTCTTATTCTAGATGATGATATTCGAAGCAAAAGCTGGGGAGAGGTGGACCTAAAGTGAGTATAACAGCAATTAAATTATTCTTTAATTATATTTGAGTAAAAAAAAACAACATACAAGTAATTTATAATTTATTGAACATTTAAAATAAATTATTGCATTAAGCTTGCATGAATTATCTCTAAAGTTTGCTCTTTTATGAGGTTTTTGGCAGGTGTTTATTAATGCATTGCAATAACATGTTTTTTTGTTGTTGCTCCTTTTACTTACAGGAATGCTTTGAACTCTATTGGAAGACGGACAAGGAAATCAAGTTTTTATAGTGAGTACCTTAATTTTAACTTTGATTTAATTCTCTATGCACTTTTAAAATGAATTGTTATAACATTTAAAAGAACGCTGTGCTCCGTAATTACTTTCAATGTTTACTCTCTGCCATTTAAAGCATTCTTTAGAGTGAATTTAGGATAACAGTAAATTGTACGGGAGGTGCCAGATCTGCAGATCACATCAGATTTGGCTGTAGTGACGGAAAACTATGACACAGTCATGCATTTCCCCACAGATGGTGTGAGTCATTTCTGTGTAAATACGAACCAACTGAGTGTTTATCCCTTAATCACTTCATGTCAGTGTGAAATTTTCATTAACATACACAAGTTAGACCAAATCTGTGTCAGTTTACTGTTCAAGTCACACTGCTTTATAAACTGATGTTTTAAACAATCTGACATGAGAGCAGTTTGCTGACTTCTGGTTCACATGACTGTTGCGAGAATGTGTTTGTGCTTGATCTGGATTTAAATGAGTTTGTGCAAGCCCTTGCGGGTTTCTGCAAGTGTTCAGCTGCGGCTGTGACTTTGCATTCCAACGCTTTGTTATGTTTACAGTTTGGCTCCAAATTATTTCTAGTTCTGGTAGATTTAAATTTAAATATTTTTCATTTGAAGGGGTGGTATTGTGTAAAATGGACTTTCTGAAGCGTAATATCCTGAGAACCTGTCTTTCCCTCATTAAAAACATGCCCGAAGTGTTTCTCTGACCCATTCACTCATGTTAGAGTAATCTTTGAGTCTCTGCTGGTAGTTCTCGGGGTTGCTGAAACGCCTGCTCCCACCTATCCCCGCCTTTTCCACCCATCTCCTCCTCCGACCTTACGTACTCAGCCGAGAGCCTCGCCCCTCCAGTGCTCCCCTACCCCTCCCCCGCATTTTTTCAAGCAAAAGATGTCAAAGTGGCGTAAATGCTTATTTCGGTGCCAAGGAAACATGCCTCTTTTTAAGTTTCCACAGGATGACACGGTTCGTAAGAAGTGGTTTGACTTCGTGTTTGGTAACCACCCGAGGCCAAAAAAGATGTGCTATGTCCTACTTATGTAAACAACGTCAGAGTCCGACTTCGTGCATGCTGCGATGATGCACGGTATGTGACGAACTGAAGGGGGAGTGTCAGAAAGAGTAGGAGGGTCAAGGCGTCCAATACGAAAGTAAATTTCGGTTTAATAGTTATGTTATAATTAATTTAGGATGAATAAAGGATTTGGATATATGACTGACTTTTAAAAGACTTAAGGTGACAATTTTATTGGAGTGTGCTATAGAAGGGTAATATGTGGCTAAAAGAAGCATAATACCCCCCCTTTAAGCAAGAAGTTGCTTTCTAATTGAAAATGACAAAGGGAACTCCCAAATGATAATAGCATGATGTTCAATGAGGAGGTTTTTAAAAAAAGAAGTAATGTCTACAATTAATTAAACATTTCTCAGCAATCACTGGAAAAGCCTTTACTAGAATTAAAGAAATTTAGCAGTTTAAATAGTAACCCGTAAGCTTTTTGCATGTCTCCACTAGTATTTTTGACTATGAATTTTTTTTGTGATGAGATGCAAGACAATTTTTATGGACTGGTCAAGATATATTTGTGATCTCTGCCTAAAGCAATGAATATTTTTTGTTCTCAATATCTCATAAGTTATGTGTTAAACAGTCTTTTGTAGGGTAGAAGAAATTAAGGCATTCATGCAATAACTGCCTCTGTTTATTATTTCAAGTCAGAAGAAACTATTTAACTTAATTTGCTTCCTCTCTTTTCTTCAGATCGTCCTCAGCTCTACCAGCAATACAACGAGGAGACGCAGAACTTTGAGATCCTGCGTCAGTCTCGCTCCGACAACGTCTCAGTGAGCGAGGGAAACAACCGCTCTCCTTTACCTTCACCTCCACCTGCTCGCAGACCCCTTCCTCCTTTGCCATCTGCCCCACACCTTCACTCCCTGTCCCTCTCGGGATCCATCAACTGTGCCCAGAGCTTGTCTATTCCGGATCGGGCACAGAGCGAACGCAGAGCTTCATCCCCAAGTCTGTCCGTCTCCCTTAGGCAGTCGTCCTTACTGTGGCGGGACCTGCCCGGCGTCAGGAGCAACCCCAAGCTGGAGATGCTCACAGAAGATCAGAGGCGACTGCAGGAGGTAAATATCTTACTACACATAAAGGACATGGTCCACATTTGATGGTGCAAATGTCCTTGTGTAGAGCAAATAACACTTCTGATTCACTGAAGTCTTGACCTTGTTTTAGTTTAATCAGTCTTTATGCCTCACTACATTTAGGGAGATCGTTTCTGATTATCTATGATTTTCCATTCATTCACTTTAGTATATGGACATTTTATCTTGACTTGTTCAAGAATCATATTAGCAAAGATCACGTCTTTGATTTCTGGAAATTTACAGAAAGCAACTGACTCCATAGACTGGAAACTCCAAACCTTATGTGTCTTTTTTATGACGACTCAGACTTGCAAATCATTTTCCTTATTTAGACCAGACAAATATGTTTAAAATGGACTTTCTAAGATATACAGCTGCCTTTCAATAAATCAGATAATTATGTGTAGCGTAAACTGATCGTTGGACTTTCACTTACAAAGGCCTTTTTTTTCCTCCTACCCTTTCTCCTGGCCAGCTGGATTTTATGACCTAGCAAAACTGAATCTTTAGTTTAGTCATTAGTGCCTTCTTTCAATTTCTCAAAATTGTTGTTTTCTTACCTGTTACTCTGTTAGAAAAAAATATTTTTGTGACGAAACTTGATTTATTTTTAGTAAATTAATTTAAATAATGAAACTCATTTATCACTACACACAAAGAGATATATTTATATAATACCAAAACATTAGTATATATGTCATATACATATAAAAGCATAAAGTGATATAGCTCACAGAATCATAGTGAATATTGCTGACTTAACAAGTGTGTAGTAGAAAGTCATTCACACCCTCTTAACCATCACAGAGGTGGAAGAGCTATATAATATACAAACCCAACATTTTGAGTTGAATTACTGAAATGAAATAATTTAGCAGAAAGTTATTAAGATGCCTCTCTACGTTCTGTCTAAACTTAGTCTTTTCAACTTAATCTACTCATTTTGATGAAAGAAAACATTACATTTTTGAAAAGAATATTGCTCAGGTGAAAACTTAAAACGAATAAATAGTTATATGATTGTTTGTTTTGCTCCTTGCTGCTTTATTTATTAATTTTTCCCACTCTGAAATGTTTTTGTACTTCAGCAGTAAATGTAGACTGCTTCTTTGCTTTTTAGGATTCATTTCCTTGTGCTTGCTCATGCTTGTTGTGCCACACCTCAAGCACAAATAATACCGACTTGCCACATTGCAGAATAACCCTTCAACTGATCCAGTTTTATTGGTGGTGTCTGCGGACAGAAAATTTCATTGCATTGCTCGGAGTTACATTTCTCTGATTGCGTCAGTTTTTACCAGTAAACTTTAAAAGAGGGTTGATAAGTCTTCCTTTTCAAGTGTTGTGAAATGCAAACATATACTTTTTTTTAAACAGTTCAAAGAAATCCCCTATTTTACCCCATTTTTCCATAAAAGGTGAGATTTGAAGTGGTGACCTCAGAGGCCTCCTACTGCAGAAGTTTGGATATAGTTGTCGAACACTTCGTCAAATGCAAAGAGCTAGAGAAGCTGCTGACCACTCAGGACAAGAACTGGCTTTTCTCCCGTCTGACTGAAGTTCGGGCCATCAGCCACAGGTCTGATAATTTGAACATTGTTGTATTTAAAAATTTTATCTCCATCTATGTTTACATTTTGTTGTATTTAACTGTGAAACACACACAATATTGGTTGTCAAACCTCATTTGTCAGTGGGAAAAAATTATTATGAGAGCAATAAGGTGAAATTTGCTTTTTTTTATCATATCGGTTTCAGATTTTTATCAAAGCTGGAGGAGCGCGTGGAATATGATGTTTTGCACTTTACGGTGTGTGACATAATTGCTCGACAGTGTCAACGCTTCAAAAAGGTTTACGTGCCCTACCTCACCAACCAGTCGTATCAGGATGCCACCTACCAAAGACTCATGTAAAAAGTTTTATCTGTCTTTCAATTTCTTTTTTTCAAGCAGATATTTTTTAAACATTAAAGTAATTATATTTTATCTGTGCTGCGTTTAGGAATGAAAATCCTAACTTCAAGCGGGTTGTGGACAGTTTGGAGAGGAGTTCTGTTTGTCAGAGGCTTCCTCTCCGTTCCTTCCTGGTGCTTCCCTTCCAAAGAATCACCAGAATCAAGCTACTGGTCCAGGTAAACGATCGCCAGTGATTTTTGGGTAAATCCAATACAGAGGTTTTACCTTGTTTATCTGATGTACATGCTTTTACTCTTCAGAATATTCTAAAAAGAACAATTCCTGGAACAGTGGAGGCGGAAAACACCATTAAAGCTTTAAGACGTTTGGAGAGGGTACAGAAACTCCCTGCTTTCAGAGTATTACACAGTCACAACATTTAACACAAAGAAAGAAAAGTGCAAACGTCCTTGTGTTTTCTTTCTGTTTTAGATCATTCAAGAGAGTAGTGACAGCATTGCTGAGATGAAAACAATCGAGTCTTTGGTGTCTCTAAGTGGCAAAGTGGAATTTGTGGAGTGCAAGGTGAGGAATTCACTCAGCCCTTACTTACACTTATACACCTATACATAGATCTGTGGGCAGCTTAAGGTGAAGTGTCTTCCAAACATGCTATGAGAAAGCTGGAATCAAAATCAGAACCTTCTGATTGTCAAATGACAACTCTTGGCACATAAGTTTGTGAATTTGCAGACTAGCGTTGGGTATTGAAACGGTTTGATTCACAAGAAGTTGAAACACCAGGAATCAGAGGACTTACTGTAAGTGGCGGAGTCAATCAATGTGTAAATGCAGTAGCTGACGATTCTGTCAGTTAGTCCAAATATGACAGGACCAGTTGTGTTGATAGATATCTTCATGCACCCACTGTTTCCAACACTGGGTCACTGTCATATCTGTATGCCTCAATTAGAGTGCACAACAAACCCAGTTTAATGGTGAACAGAAATACAATCCTATGATACTCTATGAAGCTCTAATGATGCTGTCTAATACATCTATAAGGCACTCTCTGGGTCTGGTGACCTTTACTCGCTGTTTGGACTGACTTCTCTGACACTAAGACACTGCCTGTAACACATCGCTCCATTAGTGATGCCACCACCACATGAGTTTCAGTGTCTGCTTTTATGTTTTAGTATTTCTTAGTAAAAATATGCATGCTGAATAATTAAAATACACTGAGATACATGTATTAAATTCCACACTGTTTTTAAAATGAACTTGCTAAATAAGTTACATTCTAACTAAATATAAACATTATTTTATCATAGTTGTCCACTGTGTTAAAAAGAAATAATCAAACTCCTTTGTAATTAAAGCAAAAAAGAAAGAAAGAGTAAAATCAGAATAAGGTTCTAAAATTTATTTCAACAGGGCAACATGCAAACGTTTTCCCTGAGAATCATAACTGAGATGCGGTGCCTATTGGTAATGACTGCCTCAACATTAAAAAGCTTAGCTTGCTAGCAAAGTTGGCTTTAGTGTCTCTAAGTGGCAAAATTGGCCCTTGTGCTAAACTAGCTTGACTTTAATAACCACTATCTGGTAAAATAGTTAATGCTGAATATAAACTTTTAAAATCTATTCTAACAAAGTGGCATAATTTTCCCTGTCAACCACATTTATTGTGCAGTTCATTAGCAACAATAGCTTCTGGGATAAGAACAGAGCCGGCCCAAGGCATTAGCAAACTAAGCCACTGCTTAGGGCCCCCAAACCCTCAAGGGCCTCCCATAAATGTTGAAATTGAACACAGACTACAGATCTAACACTTTTTTTATTGAAAATACCATTAAATTTGATTTCATTTTGTTTTTCCAATTGTTTAGATTTAAAGAACTTGGCAAGTTTACTTTCCGGCTAAAATGAAATCTTTTTGATTTAAATTAATTATAATTTAAATAAATTAAAATGTATTAAAGCAATATTTTGTTTTGATTAGTTTAGATTTTATTTCTTACATTAAAAATGAATTTATATTTGCAATTAATACAATACAAAATCCTTCATAGAGTACAGTATACAGGTCAACGAATGTTTAGGATGGGTTTTACATCGTCTAATACCTGCTTACAATGCACAAGCAATATACCAGATACTTATGCTCATGCGCTTTGGTTCTGTCCACCTGTTAAGAAATTTTGGTGCCAGATTTGTGAGGACTTATCAAAGTGTCTGAAATGTAACATCCCACCATCTCCCTCAATCTGCCTGTTAGGAAATTTAAATGATGTCACCATGGACACAAAGTCAGTTCTAATGGTTCACATTGCCTTATGCATCGCTAAGAAAACTATCCTCCTGAACTGGAAAAATAAAAAAGCTCTTAATATTAATCAGTATAGAAATCTCTTGTTGGACCATATTGGTCTTGAGACGGCCTCTGGCTCCATATCTGATCAATCTCTCTGGGCTCCTTTGATCGGCTCCATCACCTAGTGGGGGTGGGGGGCACTTGGTTTTGTCGTTTCGGACACTGTTGCTGATGTGGGGGTTTTGGGGTTGGAGGCGTCTGGGGGGGACCCCGGGGGGTGGGATCACTGGGCGGATGGGGCGCTGGACGTAGTGGCCGGCCTGGGGTTGGGCTTTGGGTGGTGACTCCTGATGGCTGCATGCGGTGCCTTGGGGGGGTTGCACTGGCGGACATGGGTTACTGGCCTGGTGGCCGGGCTGCGCCTGGGTAGGGTCTGGGGTGGGCCTGGGGATTCGGGGCTCGGGGGCGCCGCGCCCCCTAGCTGTGGTCCTGGCTGGGGATCGGCCGGCGTGGGGTCTCTGTTGGCTGTGGGGGTCGTGGCCGGCCGGCGGCCGGCATGTGCGGCCGCCTCTCTCTTTTTCTCTGGGCCGATTGTCATCGCCAGTCCCTGTATGGCGTCTCGCCTTGTTTGCTGGTTGGGGTGCCTGGCTGCTGGTCGCGGCGGCTGGGTGGCGTTTCTGGGCCGGATCAGTCCTTTTTTGCACTGGACTTGGCTCCTGGGTCTTGGTCTTTGTGTGGGGCGCTGGGGTTGGGCATTTGGCCGGGATCGGTCAGACTTGCGGGTGGACTGGCCGGGTGGTGGGCGTGCAGGGCAGGTGGGTGGGGCGCTGGGTTTGGTCTCCTGCCGGGCCGTTGAGCAACAGTGGTCGCTCCACAAAGAATGAGGCTGGTGGATGTCGGCCTGGTGGGTCGGCCGCCCGGCTCATCGGTTTGCTCCTGGTCTGGGCAGGTACGTCGACGTGGTTCAGGCTACGGGGGCCTCCGGTGTGCGGGTGGCGCTGGGGGCCTCCTTTGCTGGCGGGGAGGCTGCTGCTGTGTGGCAACAGGTGCTCTCCCCCTACGAGGGCACTTGGACGGGGGGGAGGGGTGTGCAGGAGGGGGGGGGGGCGTACTCGACCTGGGTGTCTAGTGTCTTTTGAGAGTAGAGCGAATGTCAGGGTGGGTTTAGTTCCCCTTCTGGGATGGGGCTGGGGGGACTGCCTTGGGGTCCGTGGGGCTTTGTGGTGCTGTGGCCGTGGGCCCCGGGTCGGACGTGCCATGGCCTCCCTCCCCTGGTGGATCCCCGGGAACAGCGGTGCCTATTGGGGTCAGTGGGGGAGCTGGCTCCCTGGGAAGACATTTTGTCTTCCAGTCCTTCCCTCCCCATCCCTGGACACCTCTGTCCACCCGCTCCATCACTTTACCACTCATATAGGGTCTTGGGGCATGGGCACATCACTGGGGTGCGAGGAGGGGCTTATGGAGAAACCTTATATGCACCAGCATGCTAACACACACACATTGATGTGGGGTCTCTGGTGTTTAAGGATATATTCTTGGGCTGAGGTTATCATTACTAGAGCTTGATTAATCGGTACCATGAGTTTCTCTGTGACATTGTTGTTGTATTTTTATATCTATTTTTGTGTGATGTGGTTGTGTAATTCTTAGTTCACAATGTTTGGTTGGTTTTGTCGATGTTCCTTTTTCGTGCTTTGTTTTTCCCCCTCTCTCTGCCGTCCTGTGGGTATGGAGGCAGACTTCAATGTTTTCCTGTGTTTTCTTTGTTCCCCTTCCTCTCTTGTATTTTCAACTCACCCTCTCTCATGACATTTTGTTTCCTACCTCTCTTCTTCATTTTCCTTCTTTCTTCTCCTTAATTTTCCGTCTCCGTGTCCATAACATCAGGAAATAAAAACCCCAACAATTCATAATAAAGATTTTTCACACATAAATCAAGTGGAGTACTATAGCAAAAGCTGTACTGCTCCGCTTGTGAAAGTAAATCTGTTGGGCTTCTACTTGGTACTCAGACACCAATTCTGAGCTCCACACTGCCAAACAGGACACGTAAAAAAAAAAAAAAAAAAAAAGAATTTATATTTAATTACTTTTTAATCCTCATTGTTTGTTGGGTTACCATATTTACCATCCAATTTTATGAGTTTAACATTTCCTTTGTGTTTGAGTCTCAGAAAATAATAACCAATTATCCATAACAGATTTTAGGATCAGCCAGTTAAAGGAGTCATAACCTAGTATTATCTTGGATACCCACGCTCTATTACAGTCTTTCAGGCCCTTCTAAAAAAGAAAAGTTAAAAAAAGTGAAAAGAATAAACACAGAGCTCCTCTGACCCTTATTTCTGAAAGCATTATTGTCTCGCGAGATTTGATGCGATATTTTGGCGGTCGTGGACGGGCATTGTAATAATGGAAATGAGGTGGTTGATTGGTGGCAGGAAGGAGTGGGGTTGACACGATATGTCTATGGTTGACAACGCTTCAGCAGATCTAACCCATATCTACTACTCCCGCTAGCAAAAAAATAAAAATACTCCTGCTAGCATACAATAGCCACATTAGCAGTTAGCTGCTGTTGGTTACACACAGTAGAGCAATAAAAACACAGCCTTACCGTTTCAGTTGCAGGCAAGTCTCTGATTGTTGGAATTGCCCCTTTTTCCAAACGGAGCTTCGATGCCAACTTCGCCTGATATTGTCCCAAATTCGTAAAGGATTCCGGCTTAAAAAAATATATATATATATATTTCCATGTTGATTCTGGCAGTCAACAACAGAGCAACTCACGTGTGCACTATGTTTCTGATAGAAATGGTTTTAGCTGATTTAGCTGATTAAAATAAAAGGCGGACACGAATATGTCTTCTTCATGCATCATTGCGTGAAGAAACTTTCTGCATCTTTCACGGTCGAGTTCGTACTTCGAATCGGTGATGTGTCGGTCGCGAACGAACCGGCTCTAAGAGCTAACTCCTTGAAGTGAAAGATGGGAGCCGGCTCGTCATTGGGAGCCGTTTTTTTTTTTTTTTCATTCCCCCCCGCTGGTTTCGGTACATTTGGTAAACATCGTTTTGCATTAATATTGGTAATAAATTCACTTTAAGCAACAGAAAATCTGAGGAGCCACTTGGGAGCCGAAAGAGCCGGCTCTTTATGGTGAGCCAAGCAAAAAGAATTGGCTCTCCAAAAAGAGCTGGAATTCCCATCACTAAAATTCAGTAATGGCGGCGCTCAACTGAATATGAGGGGGAGAGAGGGAGGGCTTCCCACAGCATAGGTAGGTCTGCAATGTCTATAAATGGTATATCCTGCGCCGACTTGACGTCAAGTCAGCCAGAAATTAACATCACGTATTTGAGTGCATGTAGGCTGGTTGACGAACCCAGGGGTAAACAAACGCTTCACTTTTAAATATCGGCTTCCTGGCCAGTGTATAATCGTTAATCAATCATAACATAAATTTTTTCTGCTGTAAAAGTGAAAATTACAGGTCATGGCTCCTTTAAACTCAGCCTCCTCTCCCAGATTAGACTATATCTGGATTGAAGCTGCTGTTGGTGTGGTTGGTGGTCTTAACAGGAAGAAGTCAAAATCTGCTTAAGACTTTGGGCCGGCCCTGGATAAGAATATCTTGCTAGCAGTTTGACTGAAGCATTAGTGCTGTTGTTAAACTTTTAAAGTCTGTTTTAAAAAAGTGACATGTAAATCTTACGAAACAAAAAAAAAAAAAACACTGCTAAGATTTGCCCTTCATCAGCAACTGTTGCTTTGGGCTTAAGAAGCAGAGCTTGCTAGCAAGTTTGAATTTAGCATCCATGCTATCGCTAATTGAGCCAAAGCTGGATACAAACTTAATCCAAGACTAAAACGTTTTAATTAAGTCTTATAAAAGTTATCTACTGGAAAGCTGACAAGATGAATTATAATAACGGTTAAATTGTAATCAATATTTGTTACAAAAATAAAGTAGCAAATTTTATTTGAATTTAACCCTGAATGAATATTTTAAAACATGTACAAACTAGGAGGAGTTTAAGTATCTGGGGGTCTTGTTCACAAATGAGGGTAAAATGGAGTGGGAGATCGATAAGTGGATTGGCAAGGCGTCTGTTGTGGTGAAGAAAGAGCTAAGCCAAAAGGCGAGGCTCTCGCTTTACCGGTCAATCTACGTTCCTACCCTCATCTATGGTCACGAACTCTGGGTATTGACTGAAAGAACGGGATCACGGATACAAGTGACTGAAACTAGGTTCCTCCGCAGGGTGTCTGGGCTCTCCCTTAGAGATAGGGTGAGAAGCTCAGTCATCCAGGAGGGGCTCAGAGTAGAGCCGCTGCTCCTCCACATCAAGAGGAGTCAGTTGAGGTGGATTCCTACTGAGGAGCTGGCGCAAATGGTTGGGGAGAGGGAAGTCTGGGTCTCTAAGCTGCTGCCCCTGCGACCCGACCCTGGATAAGCGGAAGAACATGGATTGATGTACAAACTAAAATTGACTCAAATTTTAATTATTAATATTTACTACACAACTGCATTTGTACAAAATTCCTTTAAAATTGGATTATTCTCTCTGGGAGTAGAACATTGCTAGTTTGTGCATTTCTCAGTAGCAACTTAAAATGAGAAGGAGGATTATCTCTGGTAGAAAGGTTCCTCGGCTGTTGAACTAGTCTGTCTTGTTTGGTTCATTTAGACAAAAGAATGATTTAAACATGTACTGTATACATTACTACATCTAGCCACACGTTATGAAGATTTAGCACATGCACATGACATCTGATTGACTTAAATGAAGACCCTGTTACTAAACAGATATTATTGGTGGCAAACTACTTTAACAGTTTTCTTTTCTTCTGTTTTTTGTTTGTATTTCAGACTCTTCCACTCATTAGTCAAAAACGGCGGCTGTTGCGGGAAGGTCCCATCACTGAACTGATGGATTTTTCTCTAAAGCAAACAGAAAGAACCATTTACTTGCATCTCTTCAATGACCATCTGCTAGTGTCTCTACAAAAAGAGTAAGTCAGCAAAAGGATCATTTTCTGCTGCCATCAAATTGTATCACCCTTGCAATCTGCTGTATCCTTTTATCCTGATATATGCTGTCTTGGTTCATCATCTGTTTAGTTTTATCACATCTTTTCTCTTTCGCTGCCTCACTTGTGTAATCTGTGATTTTTGCTGTGTGGTTTTACAGAGGGGGTAGATTTACTGTCATCGACCACTGTCCTGTAGACGAATTGCGTACAGAAGACTTCCGTGTCAAAATCCTGACCCTACAGAAGAACAGCTTCCGCTTACACATGTCACAGAGATCCCTGCTGCTAAGGACTGAGACACAGTAAGAGATAGCAGGATTTCCATTTGGGTTCCACACAATTAAAGTTGGATCATTTACACATTTCTACTATGTTTTCCCAATCAGGAGTGATAAGCTACGCTGGTTATCTGCCCTCTCCAGAACCCATCCTGCAATTGATTTTTCTGCTGCAGAAAGTAAGTTTTATCAACAACAGCTGCATTCATGTATCAGTTACAGATACATCTCAATACATCTGAATACTTCAGTAACTCAGTTCACTAAGTGAAGCACATTATATACCATAAATTAATGTTAATTATAATGATATTTCTCCTACAGCCAATTAAAACATTCTAAATAATTTAATTAGAAAATTAAACCAAAATATAAAATACTTTTGATAAAAAGATGTTAAGGTTATTTCCAAAATGTACTTTTTTTAGACAAATGAGCCTCACTGGAACACAAAAATCCAGGTTAATGAGATGTACCTGTATATATCTGGAAAAGAAATCACAAGGTGACATTACAGAAGTAGTGTTTACACAGGAATTTAAAAAACATTTCAAATAGGATTTCAGAATATTTGTGCAATTCAGGCCATCAATATGAATCATAATGTAAATACATGTGATGTAAAGAAATACCCATTTCAGGCTGATATGAATTGTAAAAGAGGGAAATAATCTACTGACGAACACAAAGGGAGCCACTGATAGCTCCATAGACAAATAAAATATTTTATCTTATATTGTGCGTTACTTTAATTCAATTCAATTCAATTCAGTTTATTTATATAGCGCCAATTCACAACAGATGTCATCTCAAGGCACTTAACAAGAAGTCATTTCAATACAATTATACAAACATTCCAATCAGTTAAAAAGTTTCCTATTTAAGGAATCCCAGCAGATTGCGTCAGTCATTGGCGTGAGGTTGGGCAGATTTCCAACCACAGCAATCCTTCAGCAATCCCTCATACTGAGCAAGCATGTAGCGACAGTGGAGAGGAAAAACTCCCCTTTAACAGGAAGAAACCTCCAACAGAACCAGGCTCAGTAGGAGCGGCCATCTGCCACGACCGTCTGGGGGTTTGAGAAGACAGAGCAGAACACAGAAGGAACAGAAGATCCGATATAAGAGAACTTTCTATGTTACAGAAAGTAAAAAGTTGATAACAGGACACAGTGGATGTTCAGTTACTGAGAGGATCATCCCAGTCGATGCCCCCCGTCCAACAGGGCATTGCAGCCAAGCAGGATACCAGACCAGGTATATCTTCGATGGGGAGAAAAACACTGAGAGAAAACAAAGTTAACAGTCGAAATAACAGAATGTACTGTAATACAACTGGAGAGTCGTAGGAGAAAAGGAAGTAGCAGAGTGAAGAAAATTGGTAAGTCTGTCCTCCAGCAGTCTAAGCCTATAGCAGCATAACTACAGAGATAGCTCAGGATGACCTAAGCCACTCTAACTATAAGCTTTATCAAAAAGGAAAGTTTTAAGCCTGGCCTTAAAAGTAAACAGAGTGTCTGCCTCATGGACTAAAGCTGGGAGCTGGTTCCACAGGAGAGGAGCCTGATAACTAAAAGATCTGCCTCCCATTCTACTTTTAGAGATCCTAGGAACTACAAGTAAACCTGCAGTCTGAGAGCGAAGTGCTCTTTTAGGAACATATGGAACAATTAGATCTCTGATGTATGATGGAGCTTGATTATTAAGGGCTTTGTATGTAAGAAGAAGGATCTTAAATTCTATTCTGGATTTAACAGGGAGCCAATGAAGGGAAGCTAAAACAGGAGAAATGTGATCTCTTTTTAATATTCATCAGAACTCTTGCTGCCGCATTTTGGATCAACTGAAGGCTTTTAATGGCATTTTGTGGACTTCCTGATAGTAAAGAATTACAGTAGTCCAGCCTTGAGGTAACAAATGCATGGACTAGTTTCTCAGCATCACTCCTGGACAGGATGTTTCTAATTTTAGCAATATTCCGGAGGTGAAAGAAAGAAATCCTAGAAACCTGTTTAATATGGGATTTAAATGTCAAGTCTTAGTCAAAAATAACGCCGAGGTTCTTTACGTTATTACTGGGGGCCA
Source organism: Valencia hispanica (assembly GCA_963556495.2). Classification (NCBI taxonomy): domain Eukaryota; kingdom Metazoa; phylum Chordata; class Actinopteri; order Cyprinodontiformes; family Valenciidae; genus Valencia; species Valencia hispanica. The sequence goes on from OY747710.1 coordinate 20,750,159, forward strand.
ATTTAATGCCATCCAGATGAAGTGATTGACTAATCAGTTTCTGTTTAAGAACTTCTGGTCCAAAGACAGCAACTTCTGTCTTGTCAGAATTTTAAAGCAAAAAGTTTAGGGTCATCCATGCTTTTATGTCTTCCAGACATGCCTGTAATCTACCTAACTGACTGGGTTCATCAGGATTTATGGATAAATATAGTTGTGTATCATCGGCATAGCTGTGGAAATTTATCCCATGCTGTCTAATGATTCTACCAATTGGAAGCATATATATGGTGAAAAGAATTGGTCCAAGGACAGAACCCTGTGGAACTCCACAAGTAACCCTTGAGAGTGAAGATGATTTATCATTTAGATGAACAAACTGGAATCTATCAGACAAATATGATTTAAACCAGCCTAGTGCTGTTCCTTTGATCCCTGCAACATGTTCAAGCCTTTCTAAGAGAATATTATGATCGACTGTGTCAAAAGCAGCACTGAGATCTAACAAAACCAGAACAGACACAAGTCCATTATCTGAGGCCATGAGAATATCATTAGTAACCTTCACCAGTGCTGTTTCAGTGCTATGATGAGCTCTAAAACCTGACTGAAACTCTTCAAACAGCTCGTTACTGTTTAGATGTTCACAGACTTGATTAGCAACTATTTTCTCAAGGACTTTGGATAAGAAAGGAAGGTTAGATATAGGTCTGTAATTAACTAAGTCATCTTGATCAAGGGAAGGTTTCTTGAGTAAAGGTTTAATTACAGCTATTTTAAATTCCTGTGGTACGTATCCGTTTACTAAGGATAGATTCATCATATCCAAAATGGGGCCAGGAACCAAATGGAACACTTCTTTAAATAATTTGGTTGAGATTGGGTCCAAAATACAAGTTGAAGGTTTAGATGAGGCTAATATTTTTGATAATTCTGAAAGCTCGACTGAATCAAAACAGCCTAAGCAATACTGAGGTTCTACAGTTCTTTCCGATACTGACTCATTTACTGAGGAAGAAGTAATCATGTTTGGGAGGGTGCCAATGATTTTATTTTTAATAAAATTTATTTTATTTATGAAGAATCTCATAAAATCATCACTGCTAAGAGCTGGGGGAATAGTTTGCTCAACAGAGCTATGACTCTGTGTAAGTTTGGCAACTGTACTAAAAAGAAACCTAGGATTGTTTTTATTCGCCTCTATTAATGATGAAAAATATGCTGTTCTAGCTTGTCGAAGGGTCTTTTTATACAGCAGTAGACTGTTATTCCAGGTTAAATAGGAATCCTCTAGATGTGTAGAGCGCCATTTTCTCTCCAACTTCCTAGTATTCTGCTTTAAAGTACGCAACTCTGCGTTAAACCAAGGAGTCAGCCTCCTATGGCTAGCCACTTTCTTTTTTAATGGGGCTACACTATCTAATGCCAAACGCAATGAGGACGTAACGCTGTGAACCAGACCATCAATTTCTGAAGGGTTAGAGATAGAATTGCTGCCATCCACTGTGTTACTCTGAGACACTGAGGAAAGTAAGAATGGAACAGATTCTTTAAAAATTGTTACAGCATTGTCTGATAAAGCTCTTCTATAATGAAATTTTCTTTCAGATTTAAGATGGTCAGTTAAAGTAAATTCAAAAGTTATCAAGAAGTGGTCAGACAGGACCGGGTTATGTGGGTGGACTGTTATTTCCTCACACTCAATACAGTATGTCAGTACAAGGTCCAAAGTGTGTTTACCTGAGTGGGTCGATCCCTGTACTTTTTGAGTAAAGCCAATTGAGTCTAAAATAGCATTAAAGGCTGCATTTAGGCTATCACTTTCAGTATCCACATGAATATTGAAGTCCCCCACTATAATAACCCTATCAGTATTTAATACTATATCAGATAAAAAATGTGAGATCTGATCCAAGAATTGAGAGTAAGGGCCTGGTGGACGATACAAAACCACAAACAAAAATGGTCTTAATGTTTTGCAACTTGGATGAGGAAAATTAAGGGTTAGATGCTCAAAAGAACTGTAGCTATCAATTGGTCTGGGACTAATTAGTAAATCAGAACGGAAAATGGCTGCAACTCCTCCTCCTCGCCCAGTATTTCTAGGAATGTGAAAATTTAAATGACTGGAAGGAGTTGACTCATTTATACTGACATAATCCTCCTGCTGCAACCAGGTTTCTGTGAGACAAAGGAAATCAATGTGATTATCACAAATCAAGTCATTTACTAACAAAGTCTTTGAGGAGAGAGATCTTATGTTTAATAAACCACATTTAATAGATTTATTTTCAGTCAAAGTTGTATTTATTTTTATGAGATTTCCATAATTTGCTTTTGTTGGCTTAACTTTTAATCCATTTAATTTTGGCCGTGGGCAAGACACTGTTTCAATAGGGTAATGGGTAGGTAACAGTACAGAAGCAGCAGAGAGGTGGGTTAAACTACGACTCTGCTTCCTGGTCTGGACCCTGGGTTGTCAGTGTTTTGGAGGATTAATAAATTCGGCCATATTCCTAGAAAGAAGAGCTGCTCCATCCAAAGTGGGATGGATGCCGTCTCTCCGGATCAGACCAGGTTTTCCCCAAAAAGTTCTCCAGTTATCAATGTAGCCCACATCGATAAATATCTGAAATAATAATATATTATGTGACTCTGCATCACCTTATTTAGTTACAAAAATTATGTCAGTGAAAATCCAAAATTTTGCCCCAGTTGGTATAATGGATTTTGCATTTTACTGCCCTCTATTGGATAAACAGTTCATTTGTATGCAATAACAAAAGGAGATTACCATTTTATTAGTTTTTGAGTAATTTGCACATTGCCCAGAGGGAGTTCATTGGCACCCAGTTTTGTGTTGAGTGTAGTGTGGGAAAAAAACAACTTTCTGTATGGATAGTGGGATAATTGGGATACACTTTTGTCCACGTATTGTAAAATAGTTAAAATAATAAAAAGACAGAATCAAAACAATTAAATAAATTAATAGAACAATTCTAACACTGTGCAGATGCTAATAATAGTGTGAAATATTAATATCCCAAATGGAGATTTCCATTTACTTTTTTTTTTAGAGAATCACAATGAAAAACCAATTAGACCCTCAGGTGTTTTGTGTAAGCTCTCTTGCTAATTACAGGGGACTGTTAATCAGGTAAAACTGGGTCTGTCAGGGTGTGAGTTCTGATACTCTCAAAGGTATGGTGAAAGATAACACAAAGAAAAAAACAAAACAAAGAAAACCTAAAACAGACAGGGACGTGTTAATTACACAATGATCTTCACAGTGACCCTGTATCTGTATGCCTCCCTTTTAACATTATTTCTTTGCTCTCCATCCAGAGTCAACACAGATGCAGTGTATCAGAGCTTACGTTGCACAGCAGCCGGATGAGCTGTCTGTAGAAAAAGCAGAAGTCATTCTGGTTCACCAGGACAGCACTGACAGTAAGACCATATTTAACCATTTCCCATATTGATCGATTGCAGTGTTTACTGACAAAACCATATTTTAGAATGGTAAAGATATGTGCATGCAATGCTGTGAAAAAGTATTTGACCCATTGCAGATTTCCTCCCTTTTTTCCACACTTTCATTTTTTTAGATAATCAAACAAATTTAATAAGCTCAGTGAATGATTAGCTGACCAAACAAACCTGGCCCTTTCTTGAAAGGTAATTCCCCCCGTCAACCCATTAACTGGTTGAGCCATCATTGGCACAAATAGCTGCTATCAAATCTTTGTGATGCCACAGCATCTTACATGATTTGAGTCCATATTCTGATTAGACCACTGAAAGGCCATCATTTTATTTCATGATGGAGTCATTCAGCAATCGTTGTCCTGCTGTATAAACCAGCTGTGCACATGCTGATGGTCGGAGGTCGTCCTACAGGATGTTCTGGTAGAGAGCAGAGGTTATATTTACATCACTTATATCACATCATCCAAGATGCATCTTAGTAGCCCTGACCACCACACTACCACCACCATGTTTGACCGAAGGCTTTTCTTTTTCTCTGAAATAGTTATTTTCACTCCAGATGTAACAGGACACTTATCTTTCTAAAAATTAAAATTTGTGTCCTCAGTCCACAGAGTAATTTCCCAAAGGTTTTCGTGATCTTTTTTTATTTAATCAGGAAAAACCCATTGAGATTAAAAATCTAATTATTTAAGTGGGCCCTGGTTTAAAAGAGGCCACTCTTGTTTTTTGGCCAAATATGAGATGGGCCTTTATGTTCTTCTTAGGCAGTATATTTTGGGCTTGGATCTTTCCAGTGGATACCATTTTTGCCCAATCTTTTTCTCACGGTTGAATCGTGAAAACGGAATTTAACTGAATCAAGGGAGGTCTGTGGTGCTTTAAATTTTGTTTTTGGTTCTTTTGTGACTTCCTGAATGAGTTGTTGATGAGGTCTGGGATTCATTTTACTAGCCCGGCCACTCCTGGGAATGTCCACCACTGTTCCATATTATCTGCATTTGTGGATAATGGATCTTAACCAAAAAGCCTAAGAAATAGCTTTGTGGATTTTCCACACCATCTTGTTGTAAATAACTTTGTTTCTCTAGATCAAGCTTGATCTTTTGCTTTTTTAGCCTACTTCAAGTTGTCAGGTAGGTTCTACTTGAGCGATTTCCTGATTCTACAGGTCGGGCAGTACTGAGGACTAGCAGTTGTTGGGATTTCCCAAAGAAATTGTTAAATCCCAAATAATTCATGATTTAATAAGGGAGGAGAGATTACTTTTAAAAATAAGAGTTCTATAAGTGGGCAAATACTTCTTCACAGAACTGTATATTAAAATTATGTTGCCAATTTGTACACACTGGATTGTTTTTCTTTGTAGATTGGGTAGAGGGGACCAGACTGTCGGACCTACATTATGGATGGGTGCCCAAGTCCCACTTGAAAGTCATAAGCAACGACAATGTCAAGAAGCGCAACCTGTCGGATGCTCTCACACTGACAAAGGCAAAAGCTGCTGTCTGAGTACAATGCTCAGAGTGGCAGTGAGCTGAGGGGTGTCCTGAAAGGAAGTTTCTCTGCTGTGTGCATCTTACTACTGAAAATGGACATCAAATATTCAGAGACGTTTTTCTTCGTTAACTGTTCACAACAGTGCATTGGCTAAACAAAGCTACAGAAATGCAACTAAGTGTAGGATTAGGCCTCAACTGATTCACTATGTGGAGCAATATTATTAATAAAAGGCCTGAGAGTCATTCCCCTTTTATACTCACCATGATTACCTGCTATGCAAAATACCTTGCTAACATTGAGGTTTCCAGTGCACACAGATATCTTAAGTGTTTTTTTTTATTTACTTTCTATAAGAAATATTTTGGTAAGAAAATAATTGTTTGTGTATGATGACCAAAAGAATAAAATGTTGTTTTTATAAGAAAATAAAACCAATGTATACATGAGAGCTAATGGGTATGCATTCTTAAGGACAGTTCAGCTATGTACATTTGATCCCTAGTCATGCATTGATATCGAGCTGTGTGCTTTCACCATAAAAAAAAAATTAAAAGGAAAATAAGAAGCATACTTTTCTGTGGTTTTTGTTGACTGAATGCTTTCCGAAACTATTCATACCACCTGAAAGGTTTTAATTTTTTCTACAAAGACTTTTAGCTTGTATTTGTATTTAGCCCTCCAAAGTGAACTATTTGTAGAACTAAAGCTGTAAAGCTGCAGGTATTAGGGGTAAGCATCCCAGCATCTGCACATCTAGAAACTGAAAATGTTGTCCATTCTTTTTTGCAGAGCTGGATGGTGTCTGGGAACAACAATTATCAAAGCTTTTTCATATTCTGAAATGGTCTAGACTTTGACTGGGCCATTCTAACACTTGAACATGCTTTGATCTGAACCGTTTCAGAGTATCCCTTGCTGCATCTTCAGTGTTTTCTTGCGTTTAGGGTGTAACTCTGCTCCAGTCTCAAGTCTTGCAGCCTCTAACCTTAATAGTCCTTATTTATCGTAGCGTCATCCATTTTCTTTCAAACATTTACATTCTTTCCTTTCTCTGGTGAAAAAAGAAGGATTGCCCAATAATCCAGGAAACCCCACTGTGATGGTTGTGTATTCATGGTATTACGTAGAGATAGTTTTCCTCCACACATAGTGTTTTTGACACAGGCCCCAAAAATTATTTTGGTTTCATCTGACCAGAGCATCTTCATCCACATATTTGCTGTATTCTAAACATGGGCTTCTAATGGCTTTCTTTCAAAAACAGTTTTCCAAGGTTTAATTAAGGCCAGGTGTGTGTGTGTGTGTATATATATATATATATATATATATATATATATATATATATATATATATATATATATATATGTGAACTTTTCCACATTTTGTCACATTACAGCCACAAACATGAATACATTTTATTGGAATTCCACGTGAAAGACCAATACAAAGTGGTGTACACGTGAGAAGTGGAACGAAAATCATAAATGATTCCAAACATTTTTTACAAATAAATAACTGAAAAGTGGGGTGTGCGTAATTATTCAGCCCCCTTTGGTCTGAGTGCAGTCAGTTGCCCATAGACATTGCCTGATGAGTGCTAATGACTAAATAGAGTGCACCTGTGTGAAATCTAATGTCAGTACAAATGCAGCTGCCCTGTGACGGCCTCAGAGGTTGTCTAAGAGAATGTTGGTAGCAACAACACCATGAAGTCCAAAGAACACACCAGACAGGTCAGGGATAAAGTTATTGAGAAATTTAAAGCAGGCTTAGGCTACAAAAAGATTTCCCAAGCCTTGAACATCCCACGGAGCGCTGTTCAAGCGATCATTCAGAAATGGAAGGAGTATGGCACAACTGTAAACCTACCAAGACAAGGCCGTCCACCTAAACTCACAGGCTGAACAAGGAGAGCGCTGATCAGAAATGCAGCCAAGAGGCCCATGGTGACTCTGGATGAGCTGCAGAGATCTACAGCTCAGGTGGGGGAATCTGTCCATAGGACAACTATTAGTCGTGCACTGCACAAAGTTGGCCTTTATGGAAGAGTGGCAAGAAGAAAGCCATTGTTAAAAGAAAACCATAAGAAGTCCCGTTTGCAGTTTGCCACAAGCCATGTGGGGGACACAGCAAACATGTGGAAGAAGGTGCTCTGGTCAGATGAGACCAAAATGCAAAATGCTATGTGTGGCGGAAAACTAACACTGCACATCACTCTAAACACACCATCCCCACTGTCAAATATGATGGTGGCAGCATCATGCTCAGGGGGTTCTTCTCTTCAGCAGGGACAGGGAAGCTGGTCAGAGTTGATGGGAAGATGGATGGAGCCAAATACAGGGCAATCTTGGAAGAAAACCTCTTGGAGTCTGCAAAAGACTTGAGACTGGGGCGAAGGTTCACCTTCCAGCAGGACAACGACCCTAAACATAAAGCCAGGGCAACAATGGAATGGTTTAAAACAAAACATATCCATGTGTTAGAATGGCCCAGTCAAAGTCCAGATCTAAATCCAATAGAGAATCTGTGGCAAGATCTGAAAACTGCTGTTCACAAACGCTGTCCATCTAATCTGACTGAGCTGGAGCTGTTTTGCAAAGAAGAATGGGCAAGAATTTCAGTCTCTAGATGTGCAAAACTGGTAGAGACATACCCTAAAAGACTGGCAGCTGGAATTGGAGCAAAAGGTGGTTCTGCAAAGTATTGACTACGGGGGCTGAATAATTACGCACCGCCCACTTTTCAGTTATTTATTTGTAAAAAATGTTTGGAATCATGTATGATTTTCGTTCCACTTCTCACGTGTACACCACTTTGTATTGGTCTTTCACGGGTAATTCCAATAGAATTGATTCATGTTTGTAGCTGTAATGTGACAAAATGTGGAAAAGTTCAAGGGGGCAGAATACTTTTGCAAGCCACTGTATCTACAGTAATGATCTAGTAGTTGTGCCAGCAGACTCTCGCACCATAGATCGATAGATAGATCGATCTACGTATCGATCTATCGATAAACCTTAATATACATTGACATAGAAAATTGTCTTGCTGTACCGTATCATCATAAAATCATAAAATAATAATAAAAACTCACTTTGTACAATGGAAGAACGCTATTAAAAATTTGTTCACCCAATAGCACAATACTACTGATTGAGTAGGATAATGGAATACGGGATAAAATGTTTATGTTTATTTCTTCTGCATGAGGGCACTCTGAAGCGTTTGCGTGATGGAAGGCGCTGTTACTGTTCATGCAGAACATGAGAAGAGTCTACAGCTATCTTCTTTGCCAGTCTGAAGGTTTCAGAGGACCAACTACTAAAGAAAGAACTCTCCACAGATTGACCCACTATTTTGGAGCAGATGTTTTGGAGTTACTATATTCTTGACTTAGACTGGACAGAAAAGCTACACAGCCAAACCGGACTTCCATACTGCAGAATGATCAATATAGTGGCTTTGTAAAATCTGTGGAGGATCTTAGTGTTGGCACCAAAGGGCCGGAGTCTCCTTAGAAAATAAATCCTCTCCTGGACTTTCTTGCAGATGTGGTCAACATGGGGTGACCATGAAAGTGCATCGTCCACATATACACCCAGGTATTTGAAAGAGGAGGATTGTTTTATAGGCAAGGCTATCTTATTTGTAGAGCACACTTTCAACAAAAAGGTGATTCAAGGTGCTTTACATGATTAAGAGGTAAAATAAAAGTAGCAGTAAAACACAAAGCATATACAATAAAATCAGCAATAAAGCATACACAAAACATCAAAGCATTACTCAAAGGCAGCTCTAAACAGATATGTTTTAGTTGTGATTTAAAAGAATTGTGTTTCAGCAGCTTTGCAGTTTTCTGGAAGTTTGTTCCAGATTAGAGGAGCATGGAAACTGAAAGCTGCTTCTCCATGTTTGGTTCTGATTCTAGGGATGTTGAATAGACTGGAATTAGAGGACCTGGGTGTTCTGGTGGGGTGGTATAGTAACAGCAGATCTTCAATATACTTTGGTGATAAGCCATTCAATGATTTATAAACTAGTAAAAGTATTTTGAAGTCTATTCTATGAGCTACAGGGAGCCAGTGTAAGGACCTTTGAACTGGGGTGATGTGCTCTACTTTCCTGGTTCTAGTGAAGACGCAAGCAGCGGCGTTCTGGATCAGCTGCAGCTGTCTGATTGACTTTTTAGGCAGACCTGTGAGAACGCTGTTGCAGTAATCAATATAGGTTATAGGTTTGTTGTGTATTCTTACAGGAGCAGGAGTAGGATGAGTGGTCCCAAAGATGACCTCTTCTTAACTGTGAATCTCTACATTTCCTAGAGTTTCCTTGTGTCTGTTGGTTACTGATTAATGCTTTCCTTTCCTGACCTGTCAATGGATGGTCAATGCTTTGGTAGACATTTGAAGTCTGCTGTGTTTTATGACACAACCCTGTTCTAAACCTCTCCACAGCTTCGCAAACGGACCTGTCCGCTGTGCCTCCTGGGTCTTCATGACACAGTTTGCTCACTGATATCTCTAACAAATCCCAGAAGCCCTTCCAGAACATTTACAGTTATACAGAAATTAAAGTACGCACAGGTAGTAATTGGGTAACAAATTAGGCAGTTGGTTTTACAGTATTTTATGGCTACAGGAGTGTTAGAGAAAATGGGGGTGAATACAAATACACAGCAGTTTCTTGTTGGAAAACAATTTGAAAGCCATGTGTCATTTTCTTTTAACTTCACATTTATGCCTTATTTTTGTTCGTCCATCACATACAATCCCAATAAAATATATGTAATGTTACCAAATATGAAAAAGTAGTGATTGCATTCTAGTTTATCTGGATGGTTTCTGTAGGAGCTGTGTGTACAGAACAAATTGTGAACAGTTAATAATGTGGGGGAAATGGTACAGGCCAGGCACGTAGCCTGCCTTGAGGCGTGACCGTGAACTTGGTCCCTCGCTCGGCTCGGCTCGGTTTTCAGGATTCGCTACTGGATCTGCCTCCTGCCACTGGCTGTAGCTACTTGACACGAGTAGCCAGATTCAACCAATCAATGCAGTCCGATCGAGCTCAATCTTTCCCTCTACTGGACACATTTAGCTGTCAATCAATCCTCTAGTTTCTGATTGGCTGTTTTTATTTTAGGGGGGCGGGGACTGAGGTATTTGTTGTTTTTGTTCAGCAAGACAAGTAGAGCAGTCGACATCTTGGAAGGCGGGTTTTGTTTTGTACGTAATTACAGTTTTGGGGCTTTAAAAGTCATCAGACTGTTTTGAGGGATTTTACGACACTGAAGACCACTGGAGTATATTTGTGTTTGAACTGATTGTTGTGAATCTTGTTTTTTTAGGCTTTTCCTAAAGGTACGTGAGGCGTAATGTTCGTGAAATTGCTATCTGTTGTTACTAGCTAGCGTCACAAACTTCATAATTTAACAACTTTAACTGGAGTTTGTTGATCAGACTCAACTTGCAACTGCCTGATGTTTGGTGATGCATATATTAATATTTCACACGGGGTTGTGCTGTAAGTCAGGCTCCTGAATAGAGAGAGAGAGAGAGAGAGAGAGAGCTATCTGATCTCATTGTTGCTAAGAGTGACGTGGCATCGCTCCACGATCCTCTGAGAAGCGACCAACAGCTGACTGGGGGAATAAATGCGTTTAGTGTGTTCACAATCAGCGTAAATACTGGGAACTCGCTTTTATTTGGTTATTCTCTCTGGGTCACATCGCCCCTTCACTATCGCGTACCACCGCTTTGTGTTTACGCATTAGCATTTCGTCTCCTCCTTCTACACATTTGGATCTGTAAACAAATCCGTTTAGTAGGCTACCCTTGTATGAATGTTGTTTTCGTCATTATGTTTCTTTGCGATTTTGCTCGTTTGGCACTGACCACGCGTCAGTTCGTAGCACGGGACATCGTGTTCCTGTTTTTTTTTTATAACTAATTCACATTTTTGTAATGTTGTTTATAGTTTGCTGTAAGGCAATGCTATGTGATTCCAGTAAACAATATATGCAAGCAGGAGTTTGCTTGGAGTTATTTTTAGTTTGATCAGTGCTCATAATTTGTATTTTTAGAACAAAACAGGTTGTCAAAATGGGTTTTTTCGAACCAAAATAAATTGAAACAGGGCGTTTTTACAAAGTTATCAGACGATATCGAATATAAATAAATTATATGTGAAATATAAGTATTTTCATGACTATCTGAATAATTCATTAAATCACTTAACTACGGTATGAATAAATAGGTACGGAATGACATGACGGCTATAAAATGGAAATGGGAAGGGACTAAATTATAACTTTAATGTAAAAAAAAAAAAAAAAGGGGGGGGGGGGGGGGGGGTGAATTGTTGTAATAGACCATAGCATATCAGTTCATTTTTCGTTGTTTACCTAAATAATGAAAATAAATGGTCATGAAATGTTTTGATTTAACGTGCAGCTAAATTTAACTGTAAAATATTATCTGAAAATGTTGTGTTACATTGTTATTTCATTTATTTTGGTTCAGATCTCCGTTTGGGCTAGTTGAGTTATAAATGATAACAGATTCATATGCTTGATCGAACCAAAGCAAAATACCTGCTGCAAGATATTCATTGAGTTTATAAAATATTGTAAAATTGCTTTAAATCTACAGCTGGGTAAAAGGTACTAAACTAAAGTAGAGGCTCCATTTCGAACCCGACCTTTTCTGATACAAAATTATTAAAACTACAGAAGTAGGGGACACCCAGCTGGGCTTGATTTTAATGTACACCATGAGCTGCAGTGTAAAATCTAAACGAATGAATGATTTTAAGGCAGGCCATTGTTTGTAATAAACAGACGTAAATATTTTTGATTAAATCGCACAGCAATGTCTAATTTTCAAGTATATCTTTTATTTTTCTCAATGAACAGTTATAGCTGGGAATGTGTGTTACATATTTTAGCAAAAAAAAAAAAGATTAAAAATAAATTCTACTTATCCTCGTTCGAGAAGCAGTGAGATCAGTTTGTGGCCTATAAAATTTACTGTGGTACTGTGAGCAAGAAAACAACAAATTGCCCAACAGTTTCTTTTGAAAACTACATTTAGTTCAATGACAGTTGTGATTGTTGGTACCACTATTAATTGTGATTAAGTTAATAATACCAATACACAATAAATTAATACCAATAAACCTTAGAAAGTATAAAGTACAGAAAATGCTTCCTTTTTTTATAGATGTGGCAATTTAAATACATCTGTAATAAATGCATTCATTAAATAACATTTTGTTTCCATAATCATTTAAATATACTAGCCTAAAACCTGAAAAATTATTCAATTTAAATGATTAAATGTGTAAATTAATAACTGTAAAAATCATGTAAAATTAATAAATTTAAATATTTCACATTTGTTCTGCTAAAAAAAATCATGACAGGAGTATAATCTAGTAATACATTTTTAAATGGATTGTTTCCTTATGTAATTATGTATTTAATGAATTCAACAAAATATGTATAAAAGTGTGTTTTAATTTAATCTGTATATTTTCATTTCAGTTTGTAAAATAAATATTTTTACTAAATATTTATTTAACTACAGTTTATTTGATGGTTTCACTTTTACTGTCCTTGATGAGAAATATACGCGGTACCCTATTATTAAACATAAGAGCTTGTTACTTATTTGTAATTTGAAGATAAAGCTACATAGGAATGATATGACCAGAAACTGAACTAAATATGAGTTTATTATGAAAATGTCTTACAAGTAGTGTTTTCTCATTAATACTGCATTAAATACTATATAGCAGCGATAAAGCAACAACAATCCAATCATGTTATTAATTTAATTCATGCAAAAATGGATCATTACAATATGATCAGCTCCATCTCATCTCACAATACTCGCCCTTCTGATTGGTAGAATCACTCAACAGAGCACACTGGTTGAAGTCAGACGGTGCTCGTTCTCCCTTTTCTGCTCCGTAAATAAAGCCTTTGTCGAGGACTTCATTTGTGCCTGTGCTGTTTTTTTAAAAAAATTTTATTTTTTAGATGGGCAGTCAGTATCAGCGCTCTGTACCGCTGGAGGTGAGGAGAGCGGAGGGAGAGAGAGTTCGTGCCAAACATCCTGACAAGTTACCGGTGAGTAAAACTGACCACTCTTTGTAATCACCTTTACAATCAGCCTGGATTGGATTTGATTGATAATGCCAATTGTTAGGAATATCATTTTCATCTTCAAAATAAGAAATGTAATTTTTTATCATTATTGTAAAGCAAACACAGCAAGTTGCCTTACTATTATTTGACAATTTATTTTCAGATCATTGTGGAGAGGGCCTCCAGATCACGCGCTCCTGAGCTCGACAAGAAGAAGTACCTCGTACCCTCAGATTTAACAGGTGATAGCAACGTACCCACACAAAGTATAAGTGCAGGAATAAAACCACATTGCTGACTTCAGTGTTTCTAGCAGTCAGTTTTTTCACTTCCTCTCACTTTAAACGCAACAAATGTACATGACCTTCGCTGACCATCTTGTTGTCTATCTCCTTCCCCTTTTTTTACTCTTATTTTTAGTGGGCCAGTTGTGCTTCCTGATTCGTCAGCGTATGTCTTTGAGACCAGAGGAGGCGCTCTTCTTCTTTGTCAACAACTCGCTCCCTCCATCCAGCTGTCCGCTCTCAACTGTATATAAGGTAACTCGTCTGTCTACACAGCACTACAATATAACAGTAGAAGAAGAAATACAAAAGCAGCGTAGAAGTTCAGCAGCTACAGGAGTTGGGATGTAGTCGCTTCGACATCCCTAAATAGTACAGGTTCTAAAAGGATTGCTGCTTTTCTTTTTTGTTCCTACTTTCTTCCTCTTTAGATCGGAGCATGTGTTGCTTTTCAGATCTTTTAGTCTGCTTCATGTTGTCGGACAGGTTCTTTATTCAGCAGGTCTGGCAGAAGTCAGGCCTGGGTGGCACAAGCGATTCTGAACCCAGCTTTACAAAAAAAGTAATTATTCAATGTTATTTCATGATTTGCCAAGAGGGGCAAATTACCCCTCTTGGCAAATCATGTCAAATCATCAAAACATACCCCAAATTACCCATGGGGAATGTTGGTTTGGTTAAATTCTTTTCTTGATAAATTAAATCATGCTTTGAAATTTACTGTTGTATCATCTTAAAATTTGTTTTGGTGATCTGAAATATTTGAATGTGACAAAAAAAGAAATCTTTAAGGGGTAAATGTTTTTCCTAGCGCTTTATAACATTTAAACCCTATCTAGAAACTTTATCCCTTTTGGTTTTTTTTCCATTGATGGAATACACTTGTTTGACTCTTTAGGCTCCCAGTTGTCCACTTTTCATGCTAATTGTTTTTTTTCATGCTGTGCTCGTTATGCAGGAGCACCACGATGAGGACCTTTTTCTCTACATGACGTACAGCAATGAGAGCGTGTACGGCGCCTAAAGCGAAACGAAAGACTGGAAAAAGACTCAGGGAGAATGAGAGTAGACAAACTGGGACTGGAACAAACATTTGAGCTTTGCACCACTTCTGTATATTTGCTTTGACAAGTAACTGCAATTAAAGGTGGAAGAAGGACTTTGTACAGGGCAAGAAAGGTCCTGTGGGTTTGGTTTTACCTGTTGACAGTATTTCAAGCTGAGCATGATGCATTCAAAAACACTTCAAAGTTGTGGGGATTTCTTTCATGGGGGATGAGAGGGTTTTAAAATAATGAAAGCATTATGAAGGGAAGGTATCAATAATGTAGTGGGAAAACTCTCATTCTTTCTCAGTCATCTGTATTTAATGCAAATAGTTTTTTTTTCTTTTTTGTAAATTATCAGAATTTCCTTTGCGTAAAATAAAGAAAATTCAAAAATTCACGTCACTTTTTGTCTTTATTGGATGCGTTGCAGTGCATTGTACAATTATTCATACAGCTTAAACCTTTCTGGGGGGGTTTATCACTTTGCAGTCATGAATATCAGTCTATATTCTTTTATAAGATATACAAACTCAAAATAACGCATAAATAAGTGGAAGGAATAGATAAATGATAACTTTTTGTACAAATCTGAAAAGTGTAATTTCTGAACATGTAAATCATTACTTTCGAGGAACTTTATTTGCTGAAAGTACAACAGGTGGCCTTTTGAAGAATGTCTTAATTACATTTGTACATTAGAGACTAAAATCTTTGCAGACTCTTTGTAAAATGCCTAATAAATGAAAATGATTAGATATAAACCCTTTCACTGTAGCTCGTTCTGAATGTTTACGATTGTTCTGCTGGTAGGTGAACCTCCAACCCTACTCTCAAGTCTTTTGCAGGTTCCAACAGTTTTTTTTTTTTTTTTGCAAGATTGTCCTGCATTTAGCTTTGTTGGTTTGGTTTGGCAATGATTTAACTATTCAGCTCCAAAAGCAATTCTTAACAAAATTTGTAAGTTATACAGGTACTTCTCAAAAAATTAGCATATTGTGATAAAGTTCATTCTTTTCCATAATGTAATGATAAAAATTAAACTTTCATATATTTTAGATTCATTGCACACCAAATGAAATATTTCAGGTCTTTAATTGTTTTAAAACTGATGATTTTGGCATACAGCTCATGAAAACCCAAAATTCCTATCTCAAAAAATTAGCATATCATGAAAAGGTTCTCTAAACGAGCTATTAACCTAATCATCTTAATCAACTAATTAACTCTAAACACCTGCAAAACACTCCTGAGGCTTTTTAAAACTCCCAGCCTGGTTCATTACTCAAAACCGCAATAATGGGTAAGACTGCTGACCTGACTGCTGCCCAGAAGGCCATCATTGACACCCTCAAGCAAGAGGGTAAGACACAGACATTTCTGAACGAATAGGCTGTTCCCAGAGTGCTGTATCAAGGCACCTCAGTGGGAAGTCTGTGGGAAGGAAAAAGTGTGGCAGAAAACGCTGCACAACGAGAAGAGGTGACCGGACCCTGAGGAAGATTGTGGAGGAGGACCAATTCCAGACCTTGGGGGACCTGCGGAAGCAGTGGACTGAGTCTGGAGTAGAAACATCCAGAGCCACCGTGCACAGGCGTGTGCAGGAAATGGGCTACAGGTGCCGCATTCCCCAGGTCAAGCCACTTTTGAACCAGAAACAGTGGCAGAAGCGCCTGACCTGGGCTACAGAGAAGCAGCACTGGACTGTTGCTCAGTGGTCCAAAGTACTTTTTTGGGATGAAAGCAAATTTTGCATGTCATTCGGAAATCAAGGTGCCAGAGTCTGGAGGAAGACTGGGGAGAAGGAAATGCCAAAATGCCTGAAGTCCAGTGTCAAGTACCCACAGTCAGTGATGGTCTGGGGTGCCATGTCAGCTGCTGGTGTTGGTCCACTGTGTTTTATCAAGGGCAGGGTCAATGCAGCTAGCTATCAGGAGATTTTGGAGCACTTCATGCTTCCATCTGCTGAAAAGCTTTATGGAGATGAAGATTTCATTTTTCAGCACGACCTGGCACCTGCTCACAGTGCCAAAACCACTGGTAAATGGTTTACTGACCATGGTATTACTGTGCTCAATTGGCCTGCCAACTCTCCTGACCTGAACCCCATAGAGAATCTGTGGGATATTGTGAAGAGGAAGTTGAGAGATGCAAGACCCAACACTCTGGATGAGCTTAAGGCCGCTATCGAAGCATCCTGGGCCTCCATAACACCTCAGCAGTGCCACAGCCTGATTGCCTCCATGCCA
The DNA here is from genome assembly GCA_963556495.2 of Valencia hispanica. Classification (NCBI taxonomy): domain Eukaryota; kingdom Metazoa; phylum Chordata; class Actinopteri; order Cyprinodontiformes; family Valenciidae; genus Valencia; species Valencia hispanica. The sequence goes on from OY747710.1 coordinate 20,766,855, forward strand.
CGCCGCATTGAAGCAGTCATTTCTGCAAAAGGATTCCCGACCAAGTATTGAGTGCATGACTGAACATAATTATTTGAAGGTTTACTTTTTTTATATGAAAAACACTTTTCTTTTATTGGTCGGATGAAATATGCTAATTTTTTTAGATAGGAATTTTGGGTTTTCATGAGCTGTATGCCAAAATCATCAGTTTTAAAACAATAAAAGACCTGAAATATTTCAGTTGGTGTGCAATGAATCAAAAATATATGAAAGTTAAATTTTTATCATTACATTATGGAAAAGAATGAACTTTATCACAATATGCTAATTTTTTGAGAAGGACCTGTATAAGAGTTACCTCCCTATGTAGGGACAGGGTGAGAAGCTCGGCCATCTGGGAGGGGCTCAGAGTAGTGCTGCTGTTCCTCCACATCGAGAGGAGCCAGTTGAGGTGGCTTAGGGATCTGGTTAGGATTCCTCCTGGATGCCTCCCAGGTGAGGTGTTCCAGGCACGTCCCACCCGGAAGAGCACCAGGACTCACTGGAGGGACTATGTTTCTCAGTTGGAATAGGAACGCCTTGAGATTCCCCCTGGAGGAGCCTGCACAAGTGGCTGGGGAAAGGGAGGTCTAGGTCTCTCTGCTTAAGCTGTTGGCCCCACGATCTGACCCCAGATAAGTGGAAGATAATGGATGGATATATGAAGGATTACGTTTGCACACTGATTGTTCTCAAACATCATAGCTCTGCACACATATAAGGAATAAAATAACTTATCTACAAAATAGAAGTTTAACAAAAATACTCCCAACATTACAGTTAAATTCTTTAATCAACAAAATCTAAGATAGTAACACTAAGCTAAGTAAAATCATAGTTTTATAATAAGATCAGGCTTATTTTTGCCTGCAGTACAGACACCAGTTTATCATATGGCAGACTGATCAATTTTGTATCCAGGTTACTTCTAAGATGCAGATTTTTCCTTGGCTAGTGAGGAAAATGATTCACGCATGTGTTCCCCTAATGTAGTAATCTGCTGGAATAGAGGAAGAACTTCATCTGTTTCAGAGTTTTATTAAACCTTGATGTCACATGACCACGCTGGAAAACAACTCCTCCCGAGAGATTGAATATGAAAATGTCTTAATGTATTCTGGAATACAGTTTTACAAGTCTATATCTTTCAGTCCTTCATGGCTCAGACCTTATCAGCTTCATCCATCTTACCAACTGTGTACATCTTTTTCTGTACATGCAAAAGAAAACCATTCCCAAACCCTGACACTGCCACCATCACATTTCAAAATACAGTATGGATGGTGTATACTTGGTGTATAGGATAAAATCCAATCTGTACCTCAATATCGAACCCACAACCAGTGCTATCCCCAATCAACAACAATGTAGAGATAATGTCTGAATTCCACGAATTAAACCAGAACAGCCTTGAAAAAATCATTATCCAATTAAGCTCCTCCTCCTGCTGTCTTGATATCCTACCCACAGCTTTTCTAAAGAAGGTTCTTCCTGTTATTGGTTCTGATCTTGTTCAAATAGTGAACTCATCACTGCTATCGGGTGTCTTCCCTCAGGCTTTAAAAACAGCAGTTATTAAACCACTGCTAAAGAAGAAAAATCTGGACAACACGTTAATGCAGAACTACAGGCCAATCTCTAATCTCCCATTCATCAGTAAGATTATTGAAAAAGCTGTGTTTCAGCAGTCAAATGGCTTCATAACAATGACAAACCATTTTGATTTTTTTCAGTCTGGTTTCCGTGCTCACCACAGCACCGAGACTGTCCTCGTCAAAGTATTTAATCACATCCGCATAAATACAGACTGTGGAAGAACCACAGTGCTGGTTCTGTTGGACCTCAGTGCAGCATTTGACACTGTTGATCATGATATTTTATTGGAACGACTGGAGAGCTGGGTCGGACTCTCTGGTACAGTACTTGGCTGGTTCGAGTTTTACCTAAAGAACAGGGACTTCTATGTTTCAATAGGAAACTTTTCATCAGAACGAACAGAAATCACATGTGGGGTGCCCCAGGGCTCCATCCTGGGGCCCCTCTTATTTAATATCTACATGCTCCCACTGGGCAAGATTATAGCAACCAATAACATTAGCTACCATAACTACGCAGATGACACTCAGCTCTACATTACAATGTCACCAGGTGACTCTGAACCCATTCAAACCCTAAATCAATGCATTGACCAAATAAATGGATGGATGTGCCATAACTTTCTCCAGCTGAATAGAAACAAAACTGAAGTGATTATTTTTGGACCCAAGGAGGAACGATCAAGAGTCAGCACACAGCTTCAATTAATACAGCTAGAAACTTCTGATCAGGTTCGAAACCTCGGTGTAGTAATGGATTCAGACCTGAATCTCCAGGGTCACATAAAGGCAATAACAAGGTCAGCGTTCTATCACCTGAAGAACATTTCTAGGATTAAAGGACTGATTTTGCAACACGACCTAGAAAAACTCATTCATGCGTTTATCTTTAGTCGGATTGATTACTGCAACAGCATCTTCACAGGTCTGCCTAAAAAGTCAATCAGACAGCTGCAGCTGATCCAGAATGCTGCCGCTCGCGTCCTCACTAGAACCAGGAAAGTAGAGCACATCACCCCAGTTCTAAAGTCCTTACACTGGCTCCCTGTAGCTCAGAGAATAGACTTTAAAATACTTTTACTAGTTTATAAATCATTACATGGCTTAGCAACAAAATATGTTGAAGACCTGTTGTCATGGTACCAACCACCAAGACCACTCAGGTCCTCCAACTCCAGCCTACTAAACATCCCTAGACTCAGAACTAAACATGGAGAAGCAGCTTTCACTTTTTATGCTCCCCTTATCTGGAACAGACTTCCTGACGAGTGTAGAGCTGCTGAAACTCTGAACTGCTTTAAATCGAGACTAAAAACCCATCTGTTTAGAATTGCCTTTGAGTAAATGCTTGATGTCATATGTATGAAATGTGTTCATGCTCTCTTGCTTTTTTTATTTTTCTCTTGCTTTATTGTGTATCATGTGTAATGTGTGTTTCTTTTATGTGTTTTTTTTAAATCACCAAATCATGTAAAGCACCTTGAATTACCCTGCTGTTGAAAGTGTGCTATACAAATAAAATTGCCTTGCCTTGCCTAAAGTTTTTGAAAATTTCATATAGCACATAAAAAGATTTATGTGCACTAAGTTCACTAAGATCTGTTTTGTTTCCTCGAAAGAAAAAACCTTGATTATCACACATTACACTACTTTCAAAAGAGGTGAGGCAAGTTCAGATACTGAAAGCTATTTGAACGTTTTATACATGTGGTTTAGGGGAAGGGCATTATAAAAACAGATAAAAAGAAAGAAATACTTTAAGGGGAAGTAAAGAGTTTTTACTCAAATGAGTCACAGGTTTACTGGACATAAGAAACAATTTCCTTCTCTGTTCTTGACGTCTAGATCTTTGCAATTTGGTGTCATCTGCACTTGTGTCTGCACCCTCAAAAAGTTACATAACCGTCATTGTTAGCTGACCATAGACTTTCTGAGTAAATCGAAAGCTTGGGAATCAGACCAGAGGCAGTCATGGAGATGCATGAGATTCCCACGGAGAGCCCAAAAAGCAATGAAGAGGAGGGAGCAGGTGAGCCTATACTGGAAGTGACAACTCAAGGTGAGCAATATATTTAATGAATTAACACAAAGGAGGTGTTTAAATTAAGTATATGGCGAGGATTTGAAAGTGAGTTCCAGATGTGTCTATATTTTTGTCTTTAGAGGAAGCAGAACCAGACCATTACGAAAAACTGCAAAGTACAACGAAGAATATCTACGCAGAAACCATTCATATTCATCCTGCAGAGAAATCAAGAGAAGGTATGTCTGTATATCAAAAAAATTCGTTTTCAATTTGACACAGATAAAACTAAAGAACAAAACAAATATGGTTAATCTTTAGGAAAAACATTTCTGCTGAAGCAGAAACCCCCCCCACCCAAAAGGCCTCATGGTTACTCTCTTTTTGCGATGCATCAGAAGTTGCATTTTCTTTTACACTTTTTAGCACTAAGTGGAGCATAAAGGAATATTTACAAAATGTTTAAATAATTTTTTTTAGTGCTTTATCTTAAAAATGCTCAATTTAAAACTGATAAGTTTCATATATGGGCAGTTACTAAGGAGTGTGGAGGCTTTAAGATTTGAAATTATTTCTAATTTTCTTTTCTTTTTGCAAAATACAGCAGTATTAGTGGTTCGGCACACTTTAAATCTTAAATATTTTTGTTCTCCCTAAAAAGCATCACATTTGCATATATGTTGTTAGAATGTGGAAGAAAGGAAACTCAACAGACTTCACATTTCTTCACTTGAGATGTGACTTGAAAAATTTAAAGGTTGCATGTTATTTTCTTAACACTTTTCTTAACACTTTCCATTTATCTTTGTATTTCAAATAAATGAATGAATGAATGAATGAATGAATGAATAAATTAATTAATTAATTAATAATAAATAAATAAATAAATAAATAAATAAATAAATAAATAAATAAATAAATAAATAAATAAATAAATATTCTGTTGTCTGGTTCAATACAACAGATGTTTAAAATTACACACATTTTAAAAAATTGTTTCTAAATATTAAATAATAGAGTTACCAATAGAAATACATTTAAGATACATGCCAGTCTTAGTTTTTTCTATGTCTTCTAAATGTATGGTTCTTTTATTTCTTCCAACTTCAATTTACATCCTATTATTAATATTAATATTTATAATAACCTCAGATTTGCCAATGATTGAGGACAGAGCTGTTAAAAAATCTAAACATACACGAGAAAGGGTCTGTGTAACGCTTATCAGTTAAATTTTCTAAACACAAACTGACATTTGGAAAAACAGAAAAATGGATTCAAATATCCAATTTTTTATTTTTTTTTCACCTTGACAAATTAAAAAAATTTGATTTTTAAATTGTTTTTCCAATTTTCTGTTTTCATTCAGAGGATCAGAAATTTAGAAAATTGCAAAATTGTGTAAAAATAGCATCTGGGCTCCAATTATTCAATAGGCCTAATGCAATGATATTTTCTCCCTCGTTCCACTATGACGTTGCACCGGTTGTGAGAATGGACATAGACATATATAAGCATATATAAACATATATTCATACTAACCCGCAGGGTAACAGCTGCAACCTAAGCTATAGCCTAAATATGAAAATGCGATACAGCTTTATGTATCTATTCTTTATATAGCCTTCAGTCTGTAGATAGAGCCAGGCTGTATCTTCTACAGAATAATAGATAATAATAATAATAATAATAATAATAATAATAATAATAATAATAATAATAATAATAATAATAATAATAATAATAATAATAATAATAATAATAATAATAATAATAATAATGAAGTAATTGGAGCCCAAATGCAGTTTTGCAATTTTCTAAATTTCTGATCCTCTGAATGAAAACAGAACATTGGAAAAACATTTTAAAAATGCAATTTTTTAATTCGTCAAGATGAAGAAAAATGAAAAATTGGATATTTGAATCCATCTTTCTGTTTTTCCAAATGTCCGTTTGTGTTTAGAAAATTGAACTGATAAGCGTTACACGGACCAGAAAGTCTCAATGTTTTTTCTATAATGCTCTTAAGGAATTATTTAAAAAATGTGAAGCTAGATTGTTTCTTTGGTTTTTGTTTTACCTCTGACAACAGAAACCATGTCTGTCACATTTAGAAGATTTCCTGTGTACTTCCCAAAAATGTTTTGCTCAATGTCAGACTTTTTTGGTAGTTTTTTAAAATGCATTTTTTCCTGAATTGTCAGTTTAATTAGTTTTTTGTAGGTGAATACTAATTTGGGAACAAAAAAAAGCGCCAATAGTGTCAAAGCAGATTTGTTACTGGAGCATCTGTTCTTTCTTTTTATACTGTATATGTGAGGAATAAAAGTCAGCTCAGAGTCAAAATTCACGCCCAGGTTCTTCACTTGTAAAGAGAGATTAAAAGACAGTGATTGTAGTTTTGGTAAAAGTTTCTCTCTCTGAGCCTCAGGACCGATGACTAAAACTTCAGTTTTGTCCTGGTTGAGCTGGAGAAAGTTTTCTGCCATCCAGGATTTAATGTCTAAAATGCAGTTAAAAAGTGCATCCATTGGCCGTGTGTCATCGGGAGACATGGAGATGTATAACTGCACATTACACCGGTCTTAAAATCATTGCATTGGCTCCCCGTACATTTCAGGATCGACTTTAAGGTTCTTTTAATGGTTTTTAAGTGTCTTAATGGTCTTGGGCCTTCTTATCTCTCTGAACTGCTTTTACCATATAAACCTTCGCGGTCTCTGCGCTCCTCTGGCAGCCGTCTCCTTGTCACCCCAAAAGTCAGGACACACAAGCATGGCGAGGCGTCTTTCCAGTTTTATGGCCCTCACCTCTGGAACAGGCTGCCAGAGAACCTCAGGGCTGCAGAGAATATTCATGTTTTTAAGAGCAGGCTCAAGACTCACCTTTTTAGCTTAGCTTTTAACTGATTATTATTTATCACTGTTTGTTTAATTGCTTTGGATGTTTTATATGATTATATTTTTATCAGTTTTACTTTTCAATCTTAGCACATTAATTTACCGTTTCTTTTTATACTTTAATTTATCTTAATCCCCGTTCCAGTGTTTCCTCTGTGGGAGCCCTCTGCCCCGGGAGCGGTGGTCGGCTGTAGCTGCCTGGGTGCTCTCCGGGTGGAGCTTGGGTGGAGGTGGGGGTCTTGGCCTTGCCTCCACTGGGTGCCCTGTGTCGGTGCCTCGGCTGCTGCTGTTAATCTACTGCTGCCGGGGCATATGGCTCCTCTGATGGCGTTTCCTTGCATGGTTCATCTGCACTCGGCCCAATGTCCTTTTTTACCTTTTCTTTTAACTGTGTGTGTGCATGGGAGATGGGTTGGGGGGAGGGGGGTATAACTGTGACCATGCTTTTAAATCTGTGGGGGAGGGAAGGGAAGGTGGTTTTATGTGGGATCATTTTAATCTGTAAAGCACTTTGTGATGCAACTTCTGTATTAAAAGCGCTTCATAAATAAAGTTTGATTTGATTTGATTTGATTTGATATAAGTCCATAGAGTCAAAAACCATGTTGACCCACACTTTGTATCCATACCAACTTTCTGCAAGATTTAGTGGTGTGTTTTAGGGTATTTGTGATGTCAGACACTGATGTGGGATGGGACGGCCTGACTCTAAGTCTTTGTTCTAATTTATCTCGAAGGATAACATCACGACTCTGTGTGGACCAATCAAGTTCCCCCACATCAAATCTGTCATTCATGTCTTTATGAAACTTATTGTGTGCATCGGTGATGTTGGAACAGGAAGTGGCCATCTACAAAATGGTTGCTAAGAAATTAGGAGCATGAAATCGTCCAATCTGTTTTACTGCAACTAAGCTCCTGAGCTCATCTCCAGAAAGACAGAACTCCAATAATCCCTCTGCACAAACTTTACACTTTACTCCAGACTCATCCACTAGACTGTCATTCAGAGAACACTTCAGAGAACATGTCTCCACTACCCTACAATCCAGTGGTGGTGTGCTTTACACTACTGCATTCAACACCTTGCTTTGCATTTGGTAATGTAAGCCTTGGATGCAGCTGCTTAGCCATTCTATGAATCTCTCTATGAATTATTCTTAGGCTGATCTCAAAGTCACATGAAATATAGATATATGTTGCTAATGGCTCTGCAGAAAGTTGGAACGTCATTTGTCTCAGCATCCACTGGCCTCACTCTGTGATTTAACATGGCTTACTACTTTCTGGCTGAGTTCTTTCAGCGTGGTTTTAATACTACTAACAACTAACCCTTGGTGGTTTCAGAGCAAAGTGGAAGTGTTGGGGAAACTTCAGGACTCGACTTATTGCACAAGTGGCATCCTATCATGGATCATTGGAAGTCACTGAGCTCCTGAGAGCTCCTCATCATGCTTTCACATCTTTGTAGAAGCAGTCTACATGCCAAGGGGCTGGATTTTATACGGTGGTGCCCCTGGAAGTGATTGAAACACCTGTTTTAAGTGATTTTCTGGTGTGACCCAATGCTTTTGGCCATACAGTGTAATTTCGAGTAATACATAACAAAAACTGAAACTTCCTGAGGTGTTTTCCTATTGTTGCCTAAATACTTTTGAGCATGACCTTGTTCTAATTGCTTTTTCTGGACATAATTCATCTGCACATGTTCGCTACGATAAGTGTGACCCAAACACGGATCTAATATGACCTGGAATGAAATCCTATCTCTTGTTTTGGAGAACAAAGTCTTTGTTGTGACAAGTTTGGTTTCTCTCTCTCTCTCTCTCTCTCTCTCTCTCTCTCTCTCTCTCTCTCTCTCTCTCTTTTTTTTTTTTCTCTCTCTCTCTCTCTCTCTCTCTCTCTCTCTCTCTCTCTCACATACACACAAACGGAGACATTCCCTCATTCTTAAAGAGGAAGACACAGAATGATTAAAGCTTGGGGGCATTCAAGGACAAGCTCTGTGTAATGTGAATAATTTAGGAATTACTGGGGGTTGCCATGGTGTTACAGTGGGAGGGGGGCTCTTTAAATTGCACCACGGGCAGACTTGAGTCAGCAGAGCAGGAAGCCAGAACAGAAAAGAGTAAACAAGCTGCTCGACATACAGTGGGACAGATTTCTCCATGTACATCAAATTCTGGCGCAGCTATGTTGAGGATAAAAAAGAGAAACCGGATGAAGCCAAGTTATCGGTTGAGCTGGAGGGGGAGAAAGGTAGGGTTGAAGTGTTTTTTTCACCCTGATGGTGGTCTTTGTTGTGCTCACTGACAATTGGTTTTCTTCTTCAGTCAAACCGGATGAGGGAAACACAGGAGTCTACCGTCTGCTGTGTTTAATCCTCACAATGATCTGCCTTATCCTTCTCATACTGGTTTTGGTCCTCGGTGTGAAACGTGAGTACGCACCGACATGCATTCATGGAACAAAAACACACACCTGATTTTTTTTTCTTTTAGATCTAATGCAGTTTATTAAATTTTTACAGACAGTGAAAACCCAACATGCTTTGCAAAGCAATATTTTATACCTACAACAAATCTATGCAGATTGTTGTCAAATGCAGAGCTGCAGCCTGAGGCCATTATTCTTGCCCTTACATCTCCTCCCACTGTGCTCTGTTTTGTAGTCCGGACTGGATCCACCGTCTGCCCTGGAAACGACAAATTTGTCGACCAACAACATCCTTTTCCAACATGCAGCTTGGAGGACTGCCAGAACCGCTTTCCAAAGATTCAGTTTAAGAGTAAGTGTGAAGCTGCTACATTACTGAGCCAATAAAACATAGGAATAAATAAAAAGATCTGATACTTTTTCATTTTTGCTTATTTTGAGTTTGTTTTGTTTTACCAGGACTTTGTTCAGCTGTCACCTTTTCAGATTATTTTTTGTTTTATTAAAAAATATTCTTATTAGAATAAATCAGAAAGTTTTGTGGTTGCTTTGAGGGGTCTCATACTTTGTTTCTTTAAATATTGTCTGACTTTCATGTCATATTTTAAAGCGGTCTTGATCAGAGCTCTCCAGGCATTCTGCAAGTCTTTTGCCTTTTCTCTCATTTTCTCTTCTTGACCATGACAACATATTTTGCAGCATGTGCTTGACAAATAACGAAATGAGACAAGCGAAGGACAATGTCTAAAACCTTGAATGTTATCCATAAGAGATAAATATTTAAAGTTGTTATTCTTATTCAAATCGTCGTTTGGGAACAAAGTTGATAAAGATCTATTTTGTTTGGTTGCTGGTCATTCCACCCATTCACCAGTTTATACTTTTGCAGTTTGCCGGGTTGCGGGAGCCGTCTGCCAGGGGGACATTTCGTAATTTTTGGTCATTTCTAACCTGTTTTGACAACCTATGATTTAAAGTAATTTTCTAAAATATACTCACAGTATTCTGTAGAAATATATTATCTAGCTCCAATAAATCCTACACAAGAGTTTGTTCAGAGTTATTTCCTTTTGATCAGGAATCATAATCTGTCACATAACAATAGAGTGAACTGGGTCAAACTGGGATCAGAACCTCAAAATATTAAGAAATGACAAACAACGCCAAGATTTTGGACAGTACCTACATACTATGGTTTAAAAGCATATTACTAACATTAATCAAGATGCTAAATACTGAATTTTCCAAATAATATCCTGTAAAAAGAGGCTTTTTTTCTACTTGCATATCTATCTTTGTGAACATTTGCAAAGAGTTTTCCTTTTCATATTTTTTTTTGTTAGGCTTAACTCACCTGATCTGCCTCATCTTTCAGGTCCAGCCTGCCAGCAGTGTGCTAGAGGCTGGCTCACCTTTGGCACATCCTGTTTTTTCCTGTCCACCACCAGACTAACATGGTTCGAAAGTCAGAAGAACTGTAGCTCCAGTGGAGGATCACTGGCTGTTGTTAGCAGCCAGACTGTTCAGGTTTGCACTGTGAAGCTGGTCATTAACACGATCAGAAGTTTGCGACTTTATATTCATTTGCACAGTATATTTTGTGCAAATCTGATCCCTGGTTTCTCCCTTTAATCTAGAATTTCCTCACAAGAAAAGGGAAACTTAAATATTGGATTGGACTGAGACATAAGAACTCCACATGGAACTGGGTCAACAACAACGTGCTGCGGCAGAGGTGATTCTAAAGAAATTACTGAAACAGAAGATTTATTAAGAAACTGATGACTAAATATTAGAGTTTTGTCATTTTAATAAATATTTTTTGCTCAGTTCACTTTGAATTCTGTTTTGGTTTGCCTGAAATAAAAAGTTGGGAATCAGATACTGATTAATTCAGCTAATAAGTCTTTGACCACTTTGGGGCGCCCATAGACTGAGATAAAATGCCGTAAATGTCTTTATTTTAGGACGCAGGTAATACTTGTTTCTAGTTACTAACAAACGTCGCAAGAAAAAGGAACAGTAAACAGCAGCTTTATCACCTTTAACACCTTAGAATAAAACTCTCATCACCTGTTGTTTTTTTTACCTCCTGCTTAAAAAAGGCCACAACACAAGAGAATATTTCATTTTTCCAAAAATAATCGTAATATGCTGTACATTTAGTTCAATCGTCAATACTTGTTTTCCTTATGTTTGCAGTTATTGGACGGAAGCTGCACAGAACGGAGACTGTGCCTATCTCAACAGTGATGACCCAGTTGAGAAGAACTGGGACAGAGCTTCCTGTCAGGCCTCCACCTATTTCATCTGTCAGCTGCATTTCTGATGGAAACTGGGTTTCATCAACAATCATTTCCTCAGCAACACAACAAACTGGTTCTTTCCACAATCCAATCATATCCAAGCTTCGTAGATAACGTTAACATTAAATTTGAGTACTGAATTGAATATATGCAATCAAGTTATATTTACCACTGCATTGTGTAGTATAGTTTGTACTTCAGTAGTTTGGCTTTTACTAGCTTTATTCAGGATATTTCAATAATGTATACTGTACAATAAATTATCCTGCTGACTCACAAATGAGTACTTCTAACAAGGTTTAATTTTTTCTTTTGAAATTGTTCATTCACCTTTTTGACAAGTTATTATTTCGCTCTGCACATATCACTGCTACAGATGTATATGTGTATAAAAACCTACTCTCTCACCCACCCCTCATTCTCCTGGGTGGCTCTATATCTCAAGCTCAGGTCCTCTACCACAGGCCTGGGAGTTGGAAGGTTCTTGACAGTACCTTAGTTCCTGGGACTGGGGCCTTCTGGATTGAGGTGTCAGATGTTTCTCCATGTATTTGTTAGAGATAATTCTTCAGTATGGGATCACTGCCCTGAGTGCTCCGATGATCATGGGCACTACCGTTGTCGGCACCTGCTAGGCTCTTTCTAGCTCTCCCCTGCACCCTTAGTATTTCTCCAGTTATCTGCGTGTGTGGGGGTGTGTTTGTGTGTGTGTGTGTTTGTGTGTGTGTTGGCCTCATTCTAAATTCTTGGACACAGATATACACATTAAACTTTGAAATTACTGTATCCTTCTATTGGTAATTGTTCTTGTGTTTGTTTTTGCTTGACACGTTTTTGTTGATAATTTCTTACATTTTAGAGAGAAGTTATTTGTGTTTATTCTGCATATGAATGTCTCTTGTTTTGTAATACCACACCTCACCGGATAGGTATTCATAAAGACGAAAATTGACAAAAACCAAAAGATGTTTGGCTGTTATTTGCTGATGGAATAAGTGGTACCCCAACATGGTAATTTTGATCTAAATTACCAACTTTGGTAATATTTTCCGTTGGCAATTATTAATAGTTATTCATAGCAAAACCAAACCAGATATTCACAACAAGGTTTAATTAGGCCGTGCATCGCAGTAATGGAGCCTGGATCTTGGGTCATGCACACCATCCAATGGACTAAGATGAAGGTTACAGAAAAGTGTAAAGAAGATATTTTTAATAACCTATCAAAATGCTAAAATGCTTACTGGTGGAAAAACCATTGAGCAAAATGAAACCCAGCCACTTAAACTTTCAGTTCTCCAAATATAATCTAGGAAGAAATTAGTCAAAAAGTCATATAAAAACTTACAAATAGGCCTGGATCAAATTACCACATTGTCTGGTACCGTTGATAACTGTTACATGTTGCTGCAAAATTATATATATATATATATATATATATATATATATATATATATATATATATATATATATATATATATATATATATATATATATATATATATATATATATATATATATATATATATATATATATATATATATATATATATATATATATATATATATATATATATATATAAAATGGGGCAAAAAGTATTTGGTAGCCACCAATTGTGCAAGTTGTCCCACTTAAAAAGATGAGACAGGTCTGTAATTTTCATCACAGGTACACTTCAGCTGTGAGAGACAGAATGCAAAACAAAAATCCAGAAAATTACGTTTATGATTATTTCAAGAATTTATTTGTACGATGGTGCAGGAAATAAGCGTTTAGCACCTACAACCAAGCAAGAATTCTGGCCCTGAAAGACCTCTTACTCCTTCTTTAAGAAGCTCTTCTATCTTCCACTAGTTACCCGTAATAATGGCACCTGTTTTGAATTCATTCATTTATCCATCCAAACCCTAATGAAACGAGCAAATCAATGGATATATGTGCTATAACTTTCTCCAACTGAACAGAAACAGAACTGAAGTATTTACTTTTGGACCTAAAGAGGAATGATCAACAGTCAGCACACAGCTTCAGTTAATACAGCTAGAAACTACTGATCAGGCCCGAAATCTTGGTGTAGTAGTGGACTTAGACCTGAATCTCCAGGGTCACATAAAGACAATAACAAGGTCAGCCTTCTATCACCTGAAGAACATTTCTATGATTAAAGGACTGATGTCACAACAGGACCTTGAAAAACTCATCCATGAGTTTATCTTTAGTCGGATTGATTACTGCAACAGCGTCTTCACAGGTCTGCCTAAAAAGTCAATTAGACAGCTGCAGCTGATCCAGAATGCTGCTGCTCGTGTCCTCACTAGAACCAGGAAAGTAGAGCACATCACCCCAGTTCTGAAGTCCTTACACTGGCTCCCTGTAGCTCAGAGAATAGACTTCAAAATATTTTTACTAGTTTATAAATCATTGAATGGCTTATCACCAAAATATGTTGAAGATCTGCTGTTACTATACCAACCCACCAGACCACTCAGGTCCTCTAATTCCAGTCTACTCAACATCCCTAGAATTAGAACCAAACTTGGAGAAGCAGCTTTCAGTTTCTATGCTTCTCTAATCTGGAACAAACTTCAAGACAACTGCAAAGCTGCTGAAACACTGAGTTCTTTTAAATCATAACTAAAAACGAATCTGTTTAGAGCTGACTTTGAGTAATGTTTTCATGCATCCTAGGTCTTGTGTATGCTTCTTGCTTTATTCCCGTTTTATTTTACATGCTTTTTCTGTGTTTTACTACAATATATATATATTTTTTTCTTTTCTTTTTTTTTCTTTCTTTTTACGTGTCCTGTTTGGCAGTGTGGAGCTCAGAATTGGTGTCTGAGTACCAAGTAGAAGCCCAACAGATTTACTTTCACAAGCGGAGCAGTACAGCTTTTGCTATAGTACTCCACTTGATACATGTGTGAAAAATCTTTATTATGAATTGTTGGGGTTTTTATTTCTTGATGTTATGGACACGGAGATGGAAAATTAAGGAGAAGAAAGAAGGAAGATGAAGAAGAGAGGTAGGAAACAAAAAGTCAAGAGAGAGGGTAAGTTGAAAATACAAGAGAGGAAGGGGAACAAAGAAAACACAGGAAGACATTGAAGTCTGCCTCCATACCCACAGGATGGCAGAGAGAGGGGAAAAACAAAACAAAACACGAAAAAGGAACATCGACAAAACAAACCAAACATTGTGAACTAAGAATTACACAACCACATCACACAAAAATAGATATAAAAATACAACAACGATGTCACAGAAAAACTCATGGTACCGATTAATCAAGCTCTAGTAATGATAACCTCAGCCCAAGAATATATCCTTAAACACCAGAGACCCCACATCTATGTGTGTGTGTTAGCATGCTGGTGCATATAAGGTTTCTCCATAAGAGTGTTCGATAGCTGGTGTGAGCAGGCATCAATCCGTCTCCCAGGAATCGATGCAGACATGAAGGAGACCGGAGCAAAGACTTCCAAAGGACCTCCAGAGCCCCAGGCGGACCCGACCGCATTTTTTTACTACTATTTTAATTTTACCCCCTGATCATGTAAAGCACCTTGAATTACCATGTTGTTGAAAATGTGCTATACAAATAAAATTGCCTTGTCTTGCCTTGCCTTACAAATCTAAATCTCCCTGAGGTGCTAACGCTACTATAGAAAAGTAGAATCAGCCCCTCTGAGCTGTTTTGATCTTTAAAACTGTCTGGAGCTGAGTTGCTGTGGAGGTTAAGTCAGATATTAGGGTTTATTTAGTGCGACACAGCAGCAAGTTAAATTATTCCATAATGTACTTTAAAACACTTGTTTAATTATCTACCAGCTCCTATGGTCTTTTCAATAGCTACAGTCTCAGATCAACACAGCCCAGCAGCAGCATCTCAATAGTAACATTGTACCCCATCAGATAAAAAATAGGCTACTTTTGCCTTGCATGGTCTCTGCCTGATGGCATTGATATATTATAGTGCAATTTTCTATCAGATTCTTGATGAATATCGGTTGTTGTTATTCAGTATGGTCTATTATAAGTTATGTTGTTGTAAGGTGTTTTAAAATCTTGCTTTATGTGCTTCTTTTTAACTTTGAACACCTGCCCCTCTAAAGGTCTCTGCACGGCCCTGTTCAGATGTTTACATTAATTACATGGTGAGAATTTGTAGGTGAGCAGCAGGTGTGTCTGTATTTTTGTCTTTAGAGGAAGCAAAACAAGACCATTACAAAAAACTGCACAGGATGTCTACGTAGAAACCTTTCATATTCATCCTACTGAGAAATCAAGAGAAGGTATGTCTGTATTTCGAAAAAATGTAGTGGTTTTTATTTGATACACAGCTTTCCTTCAAGCAAAGTGTCTCTGCTGAACCGAAAAATGAAAAAAGATGTGAAAAATGTCATTTAATTTTCAAATATTAATCACATTTTAAACTAAAAAAGCACACAGGGAGCGCAGGCCTCCTCCAGTGCCACCCCCCCCCCCCCCCCCCCCCCGCCCCCCATCACCATCCCAATGTTGTTATCTAATTCTAATCTTCTGTACTTTTCCAGTAAAATGTCTGTTAATAAGACACATGGCTGTGTTCATGCTGTGGCTGTTGTCTTCCAGCGGAGAGCAGAGATTCGGGCTGCTGCGTGATGGGAGCTGCTTGTGAGCTCTCGGACACGGAAGAGAATTGGAGGTTAGCGCAACTGGTCGGTAGGTGGATATGCGCTTCATGTCAGATCAAGCACAAATTTTAGGCACTTGTTCCTGGTCGCATTGTGGCAACTACTGAGTTGCTTTTCCTGGTGGTCGAACTCTGCCTTACCTGACAAGATTGGGACAGTCAGGCTCAGACAGGCTGTCACCCTCTTTCCTCGACAGGAGTATATGGTTTGGGGAAAGTTTAAATCCTCTGTACCTCTGTTTTTTCGGGCCAGGGTTAGGGTTAGGTTGTCAAGAATGGTTGTCAAGCCCTCATCCGCTTGTGCTACTCCAAAAAACATTTTGGTGGGCTGGGTTGTCACACCTATGAGGGGAGTCGTTGGGTCCCTCCGAAGGTTCTCAACCCCACACACACACGCCTCTGGTACTGCACTGTAATGCTGAAATTGCTGAAATTGCTGATGTCTTCCCATGTGTTGCTCTGGAGGTGTTAAGTTTAGGAAATCTGAACTGCACTCTGACCATTCTGGTGTTTTGACAGGCTCGCTACAACAAAACACAGATCCTCTGCAGATTTTGAGGGACTGTGGCCTAACTGACACTGACTTGGAGAGCTGTGAGGTGTCATAAGTTTAACAGAAGACTGGCTGAACTCGTGGTTACTTACCAGGATGTGTTCTCCAGGTGGAAGCTGGATTGTGGTGAGGCAAAGGATTTTGTCCATCTTATTCATTTGACTGATGACCAACCAACTTTACTAACACATATTACCAGCAGCTGAGGGAGGTCTTCTCTGAGATGGAGATGAAGGGCATGATATGAAAGTCCATGAGCGAATATGCTTACCCCACTTGTTTTGGTGCTGAAGAAATCTGGTTACATGAGGATTTGCACTGATTTCCGTTGGCTTAATGCTAAAACTGTTAAGGATGCTCATCCTATGCCCCATTAGTCAGATTGCTTGGCTGCTCTTGGTGGGAACGCTGTTTTCAGCACCATGGATTTGAATTCAGGCTTCTATAACATCCCTCTCCATGCTTCCGAAAAACATTATACGGCTTTTACCATGCCGCTTGGACTTTATGAGTATAACTGTCTCCGTCAGGGTTTATGCAACAGTCCGGCGTCCTTTATGAGAATGATGCTTAATGTTTTTAGTGACTTGAACTTTTCGAGTCATATTGATGACCTGTTAGTGTTTGCGCTTTCTGAGGAGGAGTCATTACAAAGGCTGGAGGTAGTTTTCTTTCATCTGAGGGCTAACAACCTGAAACTTGCCCAGAAAAAGTGTCATTTTCTCTGGAGGTCTGTAAGATTCCTGGGTCATGTTGTGGAAGCTGGTCGTGTTTTGGTTGACCAGGAGAAGGTGAAACTGATTTCAGGCTTCGAAAAGAGAGATCTCATGAAGGAGAACGGTTGCACTTCATGCCAGAGTAAGTTGAGATCGTTCTTGGGCATGGTGCTGTTCTATCAACACTTTATTCCTGCTTGTTCCCCCATTGCGAAACCACTTTACACTCTCACAGCAGGTCAAAAGCGGAAAGTTTAAGGCCAGGGACTTGGAAAAGCTGGATCTTTTTGTGTTTTGACTCTGCAGGATTGGACTCTAGCTTGCAAGTAAGCAATTGGAGACCTTTAAGCTTCTCTCCTCAACTGTGTGGTGCTGGCCCATCCTAATTTTGAGAGGACATTTATTCTCTCAACCGATTCTTCATTGGATGGGCTCGGTACTGTCCTGTCGCAGGTCTCTGCTGATGGAGAGATTGGAAGACATGTCGCTTTTGCTAGCAAATCTCTTAGTCACAGCCAGGCAAAGTATCCTGCACACAGGCTCTGGTTTTTGGCCTTGAAAAGGGGTTGTGTGTGATAAATTTAGTCACCGGCAGTCCGAGATGCTGGCCTGCCCCATGATTCTGAGAACTCTGAGAACTCTGCTCTGCGAAACGTAGTACTAGGGACTGCTGGTGCCTCACTACATTTTTCTGATGATCCTGGCTCCGTTCATCCTTCAGATAGAGTGAGTGGGGATATTGCTCACCGCCTCACTTAACACTTTGGTAGGGTTATTAAACCAGTTTGTCGTTTAATTGAGTCCTTGGCTGTTGTTGAGTCGCTTTATAATAAGGATGATGTTCAGTCAGTTGTTATTGATGTATGAGTTTCCCTATATTCGATGTATGTTTTGTGCCATTGGGGGGGGGGGGGGGTACTCTGAGATTTTGCTAGGCCCCAAGCAGGTCTCTAGTCTCCTAATCCTATTGTAGGGTAGCTGTTTAGCTGGTGTTTTATACTGACAGAGTATATTATGTTGTATATTGGTACTGAGTGTGTTTTACATTGTCTGTTTTCATTTTGTGTAATTCTAGGGTGGTGAATGTAATCGGTTGTATTTGTACTTTGTTAAAATTGCACAAACTGTGTTCTTTTTACTAAGATATTTTGTATACCTGACTGTAAACGTCATCGAAGCCACTGTGATTTTGTAAGCATAGCACTTTAAGATCGGGAGCCTCTCCTTTTTATTCCTTCTTCGGTGGTTTTATTTTGATAAATTGTTTGTGCCCCCTGGTCCTTTGTGATCTTGTCCTGTGGGAGAGGTGGGTGCTGTTCATCTTTCATGAAGATACATCCAGTTTATTTACAGATTTATCAAGTGCATTTTGTTAAAATCGTCATTGTAACATATGTATATATTCATTCTGTAATGTGAATATTGGAGTGAATTTATAGCTGTAAAAAACAAGGACTGACTATAGTTTTGTTGTATAGTTTTGTTTTGTATAGAACTGGGAGCAGGCAGTCCATAATGTGGTTGTTTTCCTGTTTACTGTTCTCGTCAGGTATGTCAAGTGCATAAAGGTTTTTGTTTGTATTTAAAGCTGTGGTCGCTTGCTACTGCCCTTTTGTGATCTTGTTCTGTGGGAGAGAACTTGGAGAGGGCTGTCCATAATGTGGTTGTTTTCCTTTTTACTGTACTCGTCAGAATAAATGGAGAAGTTGTCCATTTCCAAAGATGAACTGTGCACAGCAAAATCTTTCATTCATAAGCAGCACAATGCAGAAAAAATTTAGTTACATTAGCATGAGTTAGCAAAATGTGCACATTTTTATGTTGGCTTAAGAGTAAACTACATCAACAAATCCCTAAAGGTAGCTTCATTCGTACATTTCTCCTCACCAACAGCAGGGGGTCCTCCTCTCTGAGGCACAGGGCTCCAAAGGAAAAAGGAAAAAGTGCGGCTCGGTTTTGGATTGAAAGTTTCAGATGAGCAGCAGAGTAATGTTAACTGCTGAGAGTCATTTAAAATAAAAACAAGCACAACAGTGTTTTTTTTCCTCAAAACATCAGCGCCAAGGGGTCGCATTAACTGAATATTTTCTATATTTGACAGTTTTTTTTTTAGAGCTTTGACAGATAAATCTGAAGGCTGTCCATCATTTTCATAGATTAGTATTCAGACACCTGACCACTTGGTGCAGAGAAGCAGACAAATCAATAATAAAAAAATGAGATTCCCATGAGAGCAACAGCATCATCTCATGTCATGTCACTATCTGTGAGTTGACTGTGCATTGAAGGTTATGGTGGCTTTGGAGCAGCTCTGGAAAGCCTGGTGTGTACAAAGCACCTGTGCCGAAGTGACGCATGATCCGGGATTTCGTCCCACTGAAGCAATAGCTTGCGGGTCATGAAATGGCTTGTTCAGAGAGTCTTTCCAACTTCTGATCACTTTAACTGGAGAAATGTTCTCTGATGTCAAAGCTTTGACTGAAGTGGTGTTTAATTTCAGTCTCCAGTTTGAAAGCAGATAGCCTTCAGAACCACATCAATCCCCCCAAGAGATGTCGGTGAGTGATGATCAGTCCCAGGTAAAAGTCCAAAACTTCATGACAATAATCTCTGCAGATTTCAGGTCCATGTGGACCAAGGAAGTTGTGAGTGCTATCATCATACATGCACGCACGCTCACGCCACAGCTACAGACATGCACGCAGTCCTGGATTTCAACAAGCTCGCGGTACCCTAAGACTCCTGCCCACTCTTCAGACAGCGAAATGATGGGCGCGTGCTTTGGATGGCCGCGACCGGTTTCTCTGTACGGAGGGTTCCCGAACCTCCCCCCCCCGTCCCATTTGTGTTCTCATATGTTATGACCGATACATGTGCTTATATGTTTTTGCAGTGGTTTTTTTCAGCACCTCGGCTCGGCTCCCTGTAGGGGGCTGGGCTGAGTTGCCTTTTTTCCCCCCCTGTTCACCCCCCCTCCTATTGTGAATCATTTCTATCTGCTAAAAGGGGCGCTGGTAAAGCCGGCTGCTACCGCGGTCTTCCAAATCCTGTAATGTGTTAATGTTTGTAATTGTTTGTATGATCTTGGATTGGTTGTACCGAAACTTAATTTCCCCACGGGGATTATTAAAGTATCTCTTATCTTATTTAATTTCATTGTTTATATCTAGTTCCTGGGGCCACAATCAGCGATTTTTGTGTCTGTGAAAAAAAAAGACATGGATTCAACAGCCTGATGTGGATTCTACGTTCAGCTCATTTGGATTTAATATTAATTAAACTGAAATTAGAAAAAACTAAATACAATTGAATATGTTACCATTTAAAAAGTTGATACGTAAAAAGGGATTATGACGGGATTTCTTTGACCCTATCGATCAAAGTGAATAGTCTACCGCGGTCTCTGATTCAGCACCATGAAAAGGAAAATGAAACCACACTGAAGTTGATTTTAGATTGTATATTTGACAGATATTCATTCAGCAGAATTTTCAATGTTTCCCCAAGTTGTGACTGATTCAGTGAGTCTGTTTATCTCATTGTGTTCCTGCTGATCACAGCAGGTCGCTTATTGACAGACTACAGAATAAAATCAGCTGCTTTCACTTCATGAACCCTGGTCACCCCAGGATTATTCTGTTAGTTAGACTATACAGATAACATTTCAGATTTAGTGTTATGTTGATGGAAAATTTGTAGATTTCTTTCACAGCTCCCACATCATGCGACTTAGTTACATTTCTTTTTAACATTTTATTTTTTTAGATTGTGTCTTCTCTCTTTATTGTGAAAAGATTAAAGATATGTTGAAGTACTGTACCTTTAGGCTTTACATCTGTCCACACCTGATCTATTCAGTTGTTGCTTTGCTAGTAAAAGTAGCCATGTAATTTCAAGACATGTTTGATAGACTATAGTCAAAATTAGAGAAGGGTGCAAAAATATGTTGCTAGATGTGGTAATAAAAGTGCATTAATGCCAGCTTCCACCTAATTTAGTACCATGGTTGATATTGGTGGTTGTACATAGAAAAACCTGTATGCAGGTAGAATATGGACAAACACATTACAATGCTATCGCTATTATTATGTAGAATTCCATAACATCATTTAACATGCTAAATGTCCACCCTGCAAGGCAAGTTTCAAAGAAGCAGGAGAGAGCAAATTTTTTTCATGTTCCGCCCAAAATTACCCTCTGAAATTTTACTGTTTATTCCCCCCTCCCCTGGATCGATATACCTGTTTTCTAGTATTTGGAGGGGTTTTGGATGTATAGTGTAATATAGAGTAATGGACAAGCTCAGTGCAATGTGAATAATTTAGAAATTATTGAGAGTTGTCATGGTTTTACGGTGGGAGAGGGGGGCTCTTTAAACTGCATCACAAGCAGGCTTGAACTAGAACAGAAAAGTGTAAACAATCTGCCTGACATACAGTAGGACAGATTTCTCCATGTATATGTAATTTTGTCACAGCTGTGTTGAGGATGAAAAAGAGAAACTGGATGAAGCCAAGTTATCGGTTGAGTTGGAGCAAGAGAAAGGTAGGTTTTTTATTTTTGTATAAAATTGTTCATTCACCTTTTGACAAGTGGAATCTATCATTATTATTCTCGCTCTGCATCTACTACTGCTACATGTATTTATATATATATATTGCTACAAAAATAACATACTTCTCTATAGCATAATACTGCAGGAATAATTGCACATTTCACTACAAAGAAATACATAAAACAGATAAATCCACAAGTCAGTGACAGGTGTAGATGCTCTAAAAAGTTTAGATAATGATCAGGTCGAGTCTCATTTTAAACGTATCTGATGTCCTGGATCTCCCCCAGCTCCTCCTGCTCCATCTCCAAACCTAAAGCGCTGTGACGAATCATTTCCCATCCCATCTGTGCCTTCCTGTTGAAGTTTCCTTTGTTTTTGGGTCGGAGCATTGGGGTTTTCTTCATTGAGTCTAACTTTTCAAGTCCCTCCTTTTCGTCAAGACTAGAGAAGACCTTGACGTAACGCCGCATCTTTTGCATCATGGGGTCGTTTCTGTCTTCAACCCTGCAGAAGAGGAACATCAGTAAATCAAAATCTTGAAAATTGGTCCTGAGTTGATCTGCTTAGCTGTGTTTCTCTCCTAGATGAAGACCCCAAAGGATGCAAACAGATGCATAGAAACATAGAAACTTGCATGGAAAATAACCCCTGGATCAGTGCTACTGTTTTTCAAGTGTGTATCTTCTGTCTTCTTTACCTCAGAGTCGATCGTGGCAGATGAGTGCTTACAATGAGCCAGATTCTGGTTCTACTGGAGGGTTCCTCATTTTAAGAATGAGTTTTCCTTTCCGCTGTTGCAACATGTATGCTCAGCATCAGTGATTGCTGCAGAGTCAATTACACAATGCGAGCGACTGTCCACTGTCCCTACACCCTCGTCCAGAAGGAGTAAATGCTGCAAGTCAGTGACTTTGTTCAAGGCTGGACTGCTTTAATGCTTTACTATCAGGAAGTCCACAAAATACAATTAAAAGGCTTCTGTTGATCCAAAATGCTGCAGCAAGAGTTCTGATGAATATTAAACAGAGAGATCACATTTCTCCTGTTTTAGCCTCCTTTCATTGTCTCTCTGTTAAATCCAAAATAGAATTTAAGATCCTCCTTCTTACATATAAAGCCCTTAATGATCAAGCTCCATCAAACATCAGAGATCTGATTGGTCCATATGTTCCTAACAGAGAACTTCACTCTCAGACTGGAGGTTTACTGGTGGTTCCTAGGATTTTCTAAAAGTAGAATGGGTCATCCTGAGCCATCTCTGTAGTTATGCTGCTATAGGCTTAGACTGCTGGAGGACAGACTTTTCTTCAATCTGCTACTTTCTCTTCTACTACTCTCCAGTTGTATTATATGCTGTTACTTCAACTGTTTGTTTTTTCTCAGTGTTTTTCTCTCCATAGAAGCTACGCCTGGTCCGGTATTCTGCTCACCTGCAATACCCTGTTGGACGGGGGTCATCAACTTGGATGAAGCTCCCAGTAACTGTTTGTCCTCCGTGCCCTGTTATCAACTTTTTACTTTCTTCTTTTTTTCTTACTCTTACATCAGTTATTTTGTTCTTTCTGTTTCTCTGCTCTGTCTTCTTGAACCCCCAGACGGTCGTGGCCAATGGCCGCTTGTATTGAGTCAGGTTCTGCTGTTTTTCCTCTCCACTGTCGCTACATGCTTGCTCAGTATGAAGAATTGCTGTGGTTGGAGTCTGCATCAACTGGGCGCAACTTCAAGTCAATAATTCGATGCAATCTGCTGGGATTCCTTAAATAAAAAACTTTGAAACTGATTTGTATGTATGATTGAATTGAAATGACTTTTCTTGTCAAGTGCCTTGAGATGATGTGTTGTGAATGGGCGCTATATAAATAAACTGAAATGAATTCAAAATAAATTGAATTGACTTGATACAATCTGGTGGTTTTCCTTAGATTGAAAACTTTTTGACTAATTTGGATAATAATCTAAACTTCATTGCATTGTTTGATAACTAGGATCAATTTGGAATGAATTAACTTAACTTGCAATCTGTATGTATGATTGGTTTATTATTTTAGCTAATTGTTTTTTAACTGTGTTTGCTAGTCTTATTTTTTGCTCTTATTCTTATTTTTCTCTTGCTTTCTGTCTTTGCACCTGTACAGGACTGTGATCAGTTGTAATGCTGTGTTGAAAGTGCTCTATAAATAAATTGGTATGGTGTGGTTTGACTAACTTCCTGTATCAGCTAGCTTGTATGTCAACTAAAACATCAATAAAACGGGTTCTGCCAACAAAGTGTTTGTTGGACTTTCCACTTGTTAAAGTTTTCTGCTGTTAATTTACAGTTAATTTGCTATATAGCTTAGCCACCACAAGGAGGAGCCCCAAGGGCTCCTTACATTCTGTATACAGATATCCTTTTAGTTACTTCTACAAGCAGGGGTGGACTGGTAATCTGGCATACCGGGCATCATCCCGGTGGGCCGTTGACCCAATGTGGACCGGTCCGCTGTTTTTTTTGTTTGTTTTTTTTTTTCCTCTCTCTAAATTCCCTCCAATTGGGCCGGCCAATTGGCTACAGAGGGCTAACAGTGTGTTGCCAGCATCGACACATATTATTGGTCTATGTTTGTCATCGTCAATCAAACATGGGCTGACAGCCTATGAGAGCCATGACAGTGCTGTCAATCACAACACAAACCAGGGTGGGCGGGACCTCATGACATGGGCCGGAGTGGTGGGACGGGATGCTGCTGATGAGCTGAAAATGGAGAAGGGTAAGAAACGCCCCGGTGGCACTGAAAAAGTGCGGCTGAAAAAGTTGAAATCTCTGGAGGTGAAGCTGCTAAATGTTTAAGGTTGACAGGCCTATTTGGTGCCGGGGTCACCACCCCAGCAGCAGGTGCTGCTGCGCCAGGAGACGCGCAAGTGGAGACATCCATGGTAAGTAACGTTAGCGTGGGTTTGGCTCGGCTACATTTTGAGACATGCCCAAAATAAAGTATAAAACGGTTTTACATTGACCGCGATGTGACCCGAATAACTGAATACTTGTGACTTGTGCCCAGAGTTAAAGGGCTGACTGTTGGAAGCTGCGGTTGATTTTGTTAAATATGCCCAATTGTGATACTTTCGGTTATTATTGTTCAGATGATTTAGCTAAGCTCGCTAACAGCTACTAACGGCAGCGGTCTCTAGTTGCCATTGCAACAGTAAACATTAAGGGGAGACACTACAGGTGGATAGGGAGAAAAGTTAGCTTCAAGATATCTTCATGAAACTTGACAAACTTAATCTTAGTATTAAAACAAACATCTTTTGTATTAGAAGTTTTGATATAAATTTTGTTTAGATATGCAAATGTGGTGTAATCTGGTTAAAAATGTGCTAATTTGCATATGTTTGTAAACGTATCATTGGTGAGAGACAGATTTGTTTTTCTAATCATATATGTTATCAAAAACGTTTTACAGAGGGAAATAAGTTTATTTAATTTCATTACTTCATAAATCAAAAAACAGTGTAAGTAGCTCCAAAAAAATAATTTTCGCCCTGTTTTTATACACAAAATAGAACATATATATTTTTTAGAACGATGTATTGACAAATCGCTCTATAATTTTTTTTCAGCTCATAGCATAGAACAATGGTGAAAAGTTTGGTGTATATAGGTATAACTGATTTCAAGATCATTCGTTTTGAATGTCGGAAAAAACTCATTTTGAGAAAAAAGTAATTAAAGATTTGCATTAGATAATTTAATGCAATGATTAGAGACTCAATGATGTATCCATGTCCCTCTCAGTTTAACCACTTGACATGCGAGAGCCTGAGGAGTTGTTCCTCCTCCATCCATTTTCAAAGATTTGTTCTCTCACTGCCTCCACTTCACTTTGTGGCTACTACTGAGACGTCTCTGATTTGAGTATATCATGTATCTTATAATGTTTTATGAATTCATACTTGATTTGTGCCACCCCTAGTCATGACCTAACTTCTGTTGTTCTGTTGACACTATAATGAATAAATACTAAGTGATTGATTGGCATAGCTGTCAGTTTTAGTCCTTGAGTTTACAGTTTTGTGCTTTGTTAACTGCTATCAAGGAATATGACTCATTTGTACTGTAATATGCATGAGAGGATTTGTGGACTTTTATGTGGTGTCGGCTGATAATGTAGTGGGCTGGTCTGGACAGAAAATGCCCAGTCCACCCCTGTCTACAAGTTTCTAAAATAAAAATAAAAACAGAATAGACTAATAGAAAAATATTAAAATAAACCTTTTTGACTGAAAATCAGACAAGTAAAATCTAATGAGTAAGTTGTTTAAAAGCCAATGCCTTACTCCTGAAACCAACCTTTACATAAAGTTGCAGTATGAGCTGCAGTGCTTCTTCTCTTGTTGACTTTTGAAGTATTTTAGAACAGTGACAGAAAATGGTCAGTTATAAATGTTGTTGTTATGTTTTTCATGTAAAACTTTAGCTGATCCTTAGTTTTATCTTTTCAGTACAACATGTTTTTTCATCAAGTAAAACATGTGGATGGCAAATAAAACAATTTATCTCAAATGCTGTTTTTATCCCACAGGAATGCTGTCGTATCAGTCTGAAAATGTGGTTTGGGAGTGTCTTGTCAAACAAAACCAAAAAACAACAACAATGCCTTATCTACAAAATCTTGCCTGTAGTGCATGTAATCCTGAATTGTTTATACCACACAAAGTTCAGAAGGGATGGAGTTAACCAAGCCCTCTCACTTTGCAGCATTATGCAAACATTCTGGAAACCAAAGAATCCACTAAAATATGTGAAATTTTTTGGCAAATTTGTAGGTTCTGCAATAGATTTATGGTTGGTTGGATGCTTTGATATTCACCATTCCTTGGTGCTCTGGATGTATGTTTAGTGTCGTTAACCAGCTGGAGGGTAAACATCCGCCTCATTGATCAATCTTTTGCAGCTTCTAACAGCTTTTCTTCTGGAATTGCGCTGCATTGAGCTTTATCCATCTGCACAAGAACATGTAGAAACAAAAGGATCCACACAGCATGATGCAGCCACCCCCATGTTTCACTGTGGGCAACAGTGATGCCAGAATGACATTGTGTTTTGATTTTAGCCCAAAAAGTAAATTTTGTTCTCATCTTAACAAATAGCGCACATTTCCCGTGGCTCCTGACTAGCTTGCATAGCAATAATAACTTTGTTTATGCAACTGTTCCACCGCTCTTACAGCCTACCTTAAAAGTGATCAACTGTTTTTGGGCTGAATACAGGTCTAGTTTGTGGATTTTACTGTGGATTGACCAGCTATTGTTAATGCTCACTATTGGCTTGCACAATCTGTCTTTGAGATCTGAACTGCTTCTGGCCGGGCCACATTCTCTTACCTGAGATACCAGCGCTCTTTGAGGCCATAGCTAAGCCCACAGACGCCAAGCCGAGGCCACAGACAGCGAGGAAGCCTCCTCTCCAGCATCAGAGTTGTGGCTACAACCTGCACAACAATTATCCCAGCTGTAACCGTGACACAGCAGTGTTGAATCCATGCTGACAGGGTGATGACATGCATGCATGCAACAGCTACCTGAGTCCTCCAGAGCTCATCTCTCTCTTGGGCCACCCTCCAGTGTGTGTCACTCATCATGGCGATCAGCAGGTTGAGCAGCAGGATGTAGGAGACCACGGAGAAGCTGACGTGCAGCAAGTGGACGATGGGGGGTGTTATGAAGGTGTGATCCACAGGCAGGTCAATCAGACCCACGCTGAGCTCAAACTGGGAGAAAAGGGTGATGGGGAAGGAGGTGTATGCAGGGATGGAATCTGGTTCTTGGGTCATGTACACCATCCAAAGGGCTAAGAGAAAAGTTACAGAAACCAGTAGTGAAAAAAAGCATAAAAGAGCAAACAAAAACCCGTCAAACAGCCAAGGACAAATACTTACAGGTGGAGAAACCGATGAGCACAATGAAACTCAGCCACATAAACTTTGTCAGATCTCCAAATATAATCTAGGAGGAAATTACAGAAAAAAGTCAGTTTTTTTTTTGACTAAGTCACATTGCCATATTCTGTTATACCGTTACTGATGTACTTGGACATTTCTTCTCACCTTCTGTATCATGATGACGTAAGGGCCGAGCATTTCAAACCCACGAGCAAAGAACATCACATTGCACCAGCCAAGAACCAGACATAGCGCCATCACCTCAGCCTCCCCCTGCACCTCGCAAGCTCTGAACACACACAGCAGGACCACCAGGGATGCGTAGCTTACTCTGGGTGAAACATCACAAACAACAGCAGAAACATTAGACAATGTGACAATGTGAATTTTGCTTTCGTGTCACTGTTCTAAAAGTATTTCTAATTACAGTATGACATGGAAGGGTCCACCCAGTGCCGTTTGGCCGAAGTAACGCTTTGCTCCAACTCTCAGTATATCAGGAATCTGTTGGTAAAATGACATGGGGGAGGATTTTTTTAGCACACACAACTGTTGCATAAAAGCATAAAGATAGAACATGAGTTATGTATTGACCTCCAGCACCAGGATGAGTATAGCTCCCAGGACACTGATGACCTCTCCAGCCAGCCGCAGACTGTCACCATAAGTCACATAACTCTCCTGAAGTAGGTACAGGAAAACACAATGAGCATCAGCATCCAATTTGATGTTTACATGCATGTGCTGGAATAAAAAACCTGAAAACTTGGTAGACTGTGAATAGTTATATAAATGAAAAAATGTGAACATTATAGGAAATTATGCTTTCACAGCAGTTCATCAACATCTTGATCTGAGTCAGCTTCATAGGGCATTAATTTGTAGATGTTTAGAGGAACACAAGATTGTTTAAAATGAAAACTATACTACATGAATTAATTTAACAGAGTTATGCATACAAGTTATGTTTATTTTGTTTGTCATGAGTAATGAGAAAACCAAAACTCAGTTTACAGATTATTAGGTTATAACATCAGATGAATAAAATGTATAAACTGAAAAACAAAAGGGCTCCTTTATATTTATTTTATGGGTTCCGTATTATGCAACAGAAATAAAACAGAAATTTTTCAAAAATATTTCCACATCTTCTCCAAGGATGCTTATTGTGTTTAAGGTATAAAAATGAAAACAGAGGTAGTCAAATAGAAAACAAATCACATGAGAAACTTAATTATAATCATTTAACTGAATCACAGAAAGTAAAGCCATCAGAGGTAGGTAGAGTACTCAAAAACTCTACTCGAGTAAGATTAGCACTACAACAATTTTTACTTAAGTGAAAGTCAAAAGTAGCTGTCCAAAATAATACTTGAGTAATAGTAAAAAGGCTACTTGAGTAACATCTGATTTCACTTTTCTTTTTAAATAATGTCATCAGACAGACACAAAAATAACGTTATGGGAAATTCTGGTATTTCAAAGGCTAAAATGAAAAACATTGATACAAATAACATAATTACAAAATACATTTCAAGCAGAAGAAACACTTTTTGAAGTAATTTGTTTCAATATAAAACCAATACTTTCTGTAGGATCTATCTATCTATCTATCTATCTATCTATCTATCTATCTATCTATCTATCTATCTATCTATCTATCTATCTATCTATCTATCTATCTATCTATCTATCTATCTATCTATCTATCTATCTATCTATCTATCTATCTATCTATCTATCTATCTATCTATCTATCTATCTATCTATTATATATACTGTATATTCACTTAAAATACAAGCTCTACAGTTAAAAAATAAATTAGAAAAATAAAGCTTGTGTAGAAACAGGTGGTCTCCCTTAATAAACTGTATGTCTGTGTCCGGAAGTTAGTTAGTTGAGTATCCCGAAATTTTACTCAAATAGGAGTAGCGATACTTCACAATAATGTTCTTCAAGTAAAAGTAAAAATTACAGTGATGTAAAACTACTCCTAAAAGTATTTTTCCCCCAAAAGTTACTCAAGTAAATTTAACTGAGTAAATTTAAAAGAACAGGGGGCAGGATTTGTAAATAAAATAAACATCCATGTCCAGTTTTTTAATGCTGTTGGGTGATGAAGCGTTATAAACCAAAAAGAATGAGCCCACCCATGCATCGCTCCATTTTCTTAAACTGGCTGTGTGCTGCAAAATGTGCTGCAGTTCGGTCCCGAATTTCCCGCCCTGTCCTACGGATGTAACGTCAATTGACACGGCTTGCGCGTTCTCGACAACTTTAAAAGAGGAAGAAAAATGGTCGCAGACCTCCATTGATTTAATTGTGAGAATAGATTCTTCTCTTCTGCAACTGGGAAACGACCAAGGACGACTCACAGCCCACTAAAAGTGGCACTAAGAAAAAGAAGTATGTCACTCTGAAGAGGTATGTTTTTTTGTGAAGCGTTCCCGTGCGGCTGACTGCAGTTACTTGCAGCGCCGGCAGCGTCGCTCGTGAGTTTCGTTTCTTCATTCTGCCTCCTGCTCCTTTAAGTAGTTACTACCCACCTTTGAAAGCCATCTAATATGTGTCACATTGTATTGTATACTTCAGATTTTTATTGTCAAACTGAGTCTGATGGTAATATATGTGTTTCTAGAAATAAATCTAAATGTAATATAGATTTATTTGAGTCTTATTTCACTTTTTATCACAAATTATATGATAATAATGTCAAAACTACTCAAGTAAACTTACTAAAAATTACTTAACTGCAGTGCTGAGGTTTGTTTATGGTCAAAAACACTTTTAGTTATATATCATGAAACGACCAATCTATACTATAAATTCATGAGTGCAACCCACATTGAGCATCTTCTGGACCCTGATGGTTTTGTGCAGCTCAGATCCTGTGTAGTTCCTATCAGCGTCCTTTAGAGGGCGGAAGACACAGCACAGGGTGAAGGTCACTATGTACAGGAGATACAGGAACAGAAGCAATCTGATGTTGGAGAGGTGGAGATAAAAAAAAACTGTTTAAAACACAGCTAAATTACCTACTTTTTTTCTATCACACAGAATCATTAAATTACCTGAGATAATGTTTCCCATACAGGTTCCATTTCAGACTGACCAGCTGCCTCACAGGAGTCACCTCCAGAATCCCCCTCGCCTTCAAAAAATAAAACAAAAATGTTATTTTTTTTCCTCATAATCCTTATAATAAATCCTAAAATGTATTTACTATCTACCTCTCTTTTCTGGCTGCTCACTATCACCTCCAATACTGACATGTTGTCGGCCCATGAGTCGATCTCAGTAAGGTCATACAGGTGGGAGCTCAAGGGACCCAGGCTCCACTGGAGAACGCGCCTTTTATTAACCAGGTGCTGAAACACCTGAGAGAAACAAGCAGAGTTACAGCATGCAGGACCTGATTTGTGAAATAATCTGCCCCACCTTTCTTTTCATCCTGTCACCATGCTCTATACTCACCACAATGTTTCCCTCCTTGGCAGCCAACTTGAAAGGCGTGAGGCCTCTGTTGTTGGGCACCATGTCAAGGGGCATCAACTTGTCCAGCTCTACATCACGGGCCAGTATCAGGTCAATTGCCTGGCAGGCTGTGGTCTTATTGGGTTGGAGAACTAAAATGTGAAGCAATGTGTTTCCTAGATGCAAGTAGATGAAAGGCAAATAAAAGGTTTCTTTATTTCAAATAATTTCTACTTTTACATACAAGTCGACTCAAATAGTATGCAACATTCAGCAAATATTGAAAATAGTTCCGGGAACCTTTCCTCAACAAAGCTCCACCCAGAAAGTTCAGGGTAATATCAACAGTAATGTCTTGTGACCAGGGTCATTTGGGGCCATCAAGTCTCTTCCGCTGTTTCCAAAGCAGCTATTAGGGGGGAAATAAAAAAAAATGAAATTTACTCAAGAAAATGGCTAAAGTTGGAGGTTTGTATTTTTCATTTTACCCTGAACCTTCAGAATGGAGCTTTGTGAAGATAGGATGTTAAAAAAAATTCTGCAAGAATATTAAGGTAATAATATTATTAATTCCAATTTAAACAAGGTGTGCTATTTTAGCTGCTGTTTGTATATGTGTGCATGCTTTTTTCAGTCACATGGCTTTGGGTTAACTTTTTAAACATCTGTTAATTGTAAATATTTCCTCTGAGTTGGCAGAGATTTAAATTTTGTTTCAGATTGTAATTGCTTAAACAAATCAGAAGTTGTCGTCTTTGGACCAGAAGCTCTGAAAAAGAAACTGCTTAGTCAATCATTTTATCTGGATTTCATTAAATTGGCCCCCGAGTAATAACGTAAAGAACCTTGGCGTTATTTTTGACCAAGACATAACATTTGAATTCCATATTAAACAGGTTTCTAGGATTTCCTTTTTTCACATCTGGAATATTGCTAAAATTAGAAACATCCTGTCCAGGAGTGAGGCTGAGAAACTAGTCCATGCATTTGTTACCTTAACGATGGATTGCTGTAATTCTTTACAATCAGAAAGTCCATAAAATGCTATTAAAAGCCTTCAGTTGATCCAAAATGCGGCAGCAAGAGTTCTGATGGTTATTAAAAAAAGAGATCACATTCTCCTGTTTTAGACTCCCTTCATTGGCTCCCTTTTAAATCCAGAATATAATTTAAGATCCTCTTTCTTGCATATAAAGCCTTTCATAATCAGGAGGCAGATCATTTAGTTATCAGGCTCCTCTCCTGTAGAACCAGCTCCCTGTTTTAGTCCGTGAGGCAGACACTCTGTCTACATTTAAGGCCAGGCTTAAAACTTTCCTTTTTGATAAAGCTTATAGTTAGACTGGCTTAGGTCATCCTGAGCTATCTCTGTAGTTATGCTGCTATAGGCTTAGACTGCTGGAGGACAGACTTACCACTTTTCTTCACTCTGCTATTTTTCTCTTCTACTACTCTCCAGTTGCATTATTTGCAGTTATTTCGACTGTAAATTTTGTTTTTTTTCTCTGTGTTCTTCTCTCCATAGAAGCTACACCTGGTCTTGTATCCTGCTAAGCTGCAATACCCTGTTAGATGGGGGGCATTGGATGGAATGATGCTCCCAGTAACTGAGCATACCCCATGTCCTGTTATCAACTTTCTTTAATATAGAAAGTACTCTAATATCAGTTTTTTTTGTTCTTTCTGTGTCTCTGCTCTGTCTTCTCAAACTTCGGTTGCACCAAATGGCCGCTCGTACTGAGCCAGGTTCTGCTTGAGGTTTCTTGCTGTTAAAGGGGAGTTTTTCCTCACCACTGTCGCTACATGCTTGCTCAGTATGAGGGATTGCTGTGGTTGAAGTCTGCATCAAAAGGGCGCAACTGCCAGTCAATGACTTGATGCCAACTGTCGGGATTCCTTAAATTAAAAAAAATAACTAAAACTTTAAGCTGATTGGAATATTGGTTTGATTGTATTGAACTGACTTTTCTTGTCAAGTGCCTTGAGATGACATCTGTTGTGCATCTGCGCTGTGTAAAT
Organism: Valencia hispanica; assembly: GCA_963556495.2. Lineage (NCBI taxonomy): Eukaryota > Metazoa > Chordata > Actinopteri > Cyprinodontiformes > Valenciidae > Valencia > Valencia hispanica. The sequence goes on from OY747710.1 coordinate 20,800,055, forward strand.
AAACTGAATTGAATTGAAATAGCTGTAGAAAGTTAGGTTGTAATGTCATCTGGAGCTGCCCTTCATTTGTCCTACCCAAAAAAAGTGAATTCTGCATTTTTGGAATACATTTTAAACTCGTTACAGTCAAACCTTACTGAGGAAATTTGTCTAACTTTACAGAAATCAAATAGTGATTTGCTGTAGCAGAATTATTGATCGTATTGTATCATTGATTGGTCACTTCTTTTTAGGGAAGCTTTGTACAACCTCTATGGACTTGGCAAAACTCCCTAGCAATCTGTGGTAAGTCAACAGAAGTTATAAACATAATGATAGCCAGGGGCAATTGAGGATTCAGGGTAATTATAGTCTGGGGGATTAAGGTTCAGGGTAGAATAGAAAGTAGGCTGTATGTTAACACAAAGAGTTTATTTGTAAATTGCTTGTTGTGGTTGAAACCACATGTCATGTGACTAAATCAGTCAAATTACATAAAAAACTGATTCTCTAATTCTTGAATGGGTATTTCAAACCTAGATAATCTTGGATCCTGGTGCTGGCCCCAGCATCGATCAGCATGGAGATGATGTCCTCATTACCGGCACAAGCAGCAAAAGACAGGATGTGTTCACCTGTAGAGCAAACACAGATTCTTAAAAATGCCCCAGATGATTTTTTATCACATTGCAAAACAACACAGCAGTTTGTTTTGCACAGACAACAAAAATCTGCATCCCTGGCATGTTATTATTGTAAGATTGTGCTGACTTACCACAGTACAAAAGTCCTCCTATCCTCTTCCTGAAATACAGACCAGTGACTCGAGGGTTGATGACATCTCCTCCACAGCTGATCAGATGATGAACCAAGTTGAGGTTCTGATTCACGACAGCAATGTGGAGAGGAGTAATACCTGAGACAGAGATAAACAAAGGTATGGTAATTTCAGAAATGTGTAAACCTTCAAAGAAAGATTGGCAGCACAGTAGATTGTAAAGGTTTATTTATCTAGTATGGCTTTAATTTTTGAAGAAAGAAATTCAGTAAATACCCAGAATGAATTATTGCTGACCCAAGAGAATATTTATTTATTAGCTGGCAATACATAATCAACTGAATTAAACTGTTCCGTATCATGAATTGCATTAGACTGGGTTCCATAAGGCTATTTTAAAACTGAAGTTGACAAGCATCAAACAACATCTCTGGATATACATGTATTGCGCTATTAAGATTAAGCAGCTGACAAGAAGCTACTAAATTCTAATTAAATTCAAACTAAGACTATAATTAAATGTTATAGATGTTAATATAATGCATATATATAACGTTTTTTTTTATTGTTATTTGTTGTGTAAATACTGAGATGCAGTGATTCTTTTACTCAAGGCTATTATTCTGTGACCAATGCCAAAAAGAGACTGAAGAAATGTGGCATTTTTAAACTTGTGCAGCTGAAAATGTTACAGTGACCATTTCCCAGACAGTCTATAAAAATAACAACACACCTATACAAACATCAGTAAATAGTTAACAATAGAACCGATTATTTACTCTGTAATTTAAAAACTGAAGTTCTCATTTGGTATAGCCAGCTAATTATTAACACTGTGAGCAATCAAACTATTACAGAAAGTCCTGGTGGGTTTACAACATGTTAGAAATTCCTCTTTTCCTGCAGAAACACCAGTGGGACTCATTTTTACCTCTGGTGAAAGTGAAGCTTAGAACTAAAATTACAATCTGCCTATCTGCATATCAATGGCCTTGGTATCATGGACAGTTGAAACCCACCCAGTCAGCATAGCTGATGAAACATTAGGTTTCAATGTTTAACTCTCTCCTTAAGTGGAGGAAGAGGCTGTGAAGACTAACCTTTGGATGATTTATTGTTCATTAAGACTCATTTCAGCAAACTTTGTTTTGACCAAACAATTGATGAAGTCTAGTTTTACATGTTTGTTACATTGAATCAGAATCAGCTTTTTTTAATCTTAGATTCTATCCCAAATTTAGCTGCATATTAAATGCATTTAATTCCTTCAATAATGAGATTTTAAGATTTTAATAATGTGCAGATACGTCTTTCTTAAAGTTTAAATTTGTTTACTCTCTTGAACCTTGAAAAAGCTCAGAGGTCATGGGCTCATTGATGAGATCAGGAGCTCCGTCCATCAGAGCCACGGCAGCCTCCAGGTTATCGCTCATCACAGCAACGTGAAGAGCTGTCTCTCCGAGGGATCCTGTGTGATATTAATATTTTTTAACGTTAACTTTGTTAGCAGACACAGAACAATGATAGAACACTAAAAAAGTTTCTATTTTATAACTATTATCCCTACCTCTCTCAAATATGTTGGTGGAAGAGCAGCTCAGCAGCTTCTTTATGCAGCCAACACTGTTGTTTTTAGCGGCGTAGAAGAGAGGAATATCATTTATGCTGCAAAGCAATAAAAAAGACACAAAACATAAACTTTCAATGCATTGTACACAATTTTCAGTCTAACATCTGTCCAAAAAACAATTGTAGTGGCTTCAGATACTTTTTGGTGTAGTAGAGAAATGTTTCGTCAAGCATTTCGTTCCATCCTTTTTTGTTCTGAAGGCGAAACCTCAGCTGGGTCCACCAGTGGTTGAGCTCGCTGGGAGCAGATCTAGCCAAAGACGGAGACATTGACTCCTGATGTTTAGCTGGAAGAGTGACAAAAAAGGGTTTCGGTGATTTCCAAGCAAAAATAACTGATTTAGGTCCATATTTGCAATGGATTTTTATCAGTCTGTAAACAATTTTAAAAGCAAAAACAAGTTCTTTGGCAATTCGAAAATAAAAATCCAACTTACCCTAAAAAAACAAAATTGCTGCTCCTCTTCTTTTATAACTCCTCAGTCATAACCCTTAAAATTTGGGCTTAGCACCTTGGAAATGTCCCTGAGTAGAAGTGAATCCTTGTGGCTTTGCCATTATATATGACCCCTGCAAGGAAGGGGAGGAGATATGTGGTGGGACTGGGATTGAATGGGCGGAGAGCAGACAGGTGAGGCAGGGACAGTGAGGTGGTAATAAGCAGGTAGACTTTACCTGCTGGTTACAGAAATACCATAGAGAAAGTTATGCTCTAAGCTCCGTCCTGCTTGTTGACCTGGAACGTCTTCATCGTGCTGATTTGAAATTACCGGTCAAGGTCAGTCACAAAGAAAGTATGAGGACGCTGGTCCCAATCCTTGACTTTTCAGTGGCTCTAAAGTATGCACACCTCTGTCAAAATGGGCTTTTTTTATATTATAAAAATTTAAGACAAAGAATAATTAAAAAACGTTTTCAACATATATGACATCATTTTACAAAATATTTGTTTGAGGGGATACCATAAAGTTGTAAAAAAACATACAACAACTAGCTGCACACCCTTAAACCAACATTTTTTTACGCATCTTCTGATACCTTTTTAGCATTAATTCGTTCACACCTCCCATTAAATATATTGAACTAGATTGACCTTGAATGATAATAATTTAGCAGTCTTATTTTGATTTTCTCAGCTCTTACATCCTTCAGCTATAACCACAGTTTACAGAGATGTTAGAAAGGATCAAGGAGGTCGTTGTACAAAGGTAACAGTCAGGATAAAGGTGCTAAAGTTCCACGGCCTAATTTATACTTTATCAGACAATTAAGTAAGTAACCTGTAATTGAAGAAAATGTGAGACAAAAATGAAATTAATAAAACTGGATGGATTAAATTACTGAAAAGACAAGACTGATACTCCTCAGGAAACCTGCCAAGAGGCTGCCAGTAAAACTAAAGGTGCTACAGGAAGTTCCAACAATGACAAGTTGTTTTCTACATGTGACAACAATCTGTTGTGTTCTCCGTAGCCTCCAAAGGAAACATTTACATCTAGCCAAAATCTCAAAAAACCTTGTGGGTGAATGTGTCGTAGTCTGATAAAAACTTTTTGGGCAACAAACATTTGGCACAGAAACAACATTGAGCATCACCTGCAGAACACCATGCTTTCTGCGAAACATGGCGGAATGAGCATCGTGCTCTGGGGTTGCTTTTCTTGAGATACAGCAGTTTTTGTTTGATTTTTATTTGTATCAGAGAAGATGAAATTATGAACAGTTCCAAATATCCATCTATTTCGATCCAAAATCTTGAGATTTTTGTTAGAAACCTAAAGGTGAAAAGGGTTTTTATGTGTCAGCATCACAGTGAGTCCAAGCTCACATCTGAAACTACATAGGAATGACTTGATGAGAGAAAAATTTAAGTTTTCTAACATGCTGTTCCAGAGTCCAGAACTTAATCTGAAAGAAATCTGTGGGGTCACCTGAAGAGAGCAGTGAACTAGAAAGGTCTTCGTAGTCTGATATATTTGAACCATCTTTGTAACACTGAATGAGCAAATAATGCCAAAGCATGCTGACAGACTCCTATGAAAAAGACTGAGTAAAGTATTAATCTGAGGCTGTGCACACCTATGTGACCTTGCAGCTTCTCTCAAACATATTTGTTAATCTTTTCAATTGAGTTGTACAGGATATACGGCTGATTATATTTTGAAAATAATTATCATGGTCTATGTTTTTAAATCACAAAAATCTAAAAGAAGTGTGCAGGCTTTTAGAGTCCATTACCAGGCCAGTCTGCATTCCTCTTAACTAGCACCAAAACCTGCATGGCCACTATGAAAATTCTGCAGCTTCATGACAATCCTCACATAATGGTCTTTGCTTCGGGTGAACTGTAAGGAAAACCTGTTTGGAAACTGCTTGAATGCAGGACTGTAATCTAAATCTCACATGAAGGCATGTTAGTCCACACTGCAGGATTGTTTTTTTGATTGCTCTAAAATGTGGAGAAATTGCTTGAGAAAGTAAAAAGGATGATGTGTGACTTTTCTGTGTGTTGCAGCTTGTTCTAGCAAACACTTGGCAACCGGCTCCATTCACAGTGATTTAACATGTTGGGCACCATTCATGTGTCAACAGGAACGATCACAAAAACTGTAATTGCTGCAGTTCAAAGACTATAATGATCATTTAGAGGAAGGCAGCATCATCTCCAACGAGACCATGTCACTTTCCTTGCTGAGCATAAAAACAAAACAAAGGGTTTCATTTTTTAAATAAATTTACCTTTTATTTGACAGATTTTATTCCAACACAGTTACATCATACCTAAACAACTGATTCAATAGAATTATACAATAATCTGGTCACCCAGGTTGTAGTGTAAGAGTATTTTCCTGTATCGTTTATAGCTCATGATTCAGGATAAGAGGTTTGCCACAGGATAAACAGGGTTTAGCCAGACACTATAGGAGGCCCCGGTGATGACTGCACATGTGGCCGTCATTTCATATTGTGAAGATAATAGCTGTTTACCAGACGGGGAGCACTGATTTTTAAGCACAGTCATAAAGACTGGTGGCTTCCCCGCTGTTAATGTCTTTATAGGGAAACAATAACACCATAAAAACATGACTTTGAGGTTTTCGTGCAAGTGTTTCAGGACCTGTATTAATTTGAGTCGGGCCGCCGCTGAAAACATTCATTACAAGTGCAGTTGGTACATTTGCGACAGCTGGCACTCATTCTTCTCAAAACCTAGAGTGTAATTTAAAGTAATTATTATGTAAGAGACACGGCAGGGAAATATAATTTATAAAAAAAAAACAAGCCAGTTTAAGTTTTAAATATTAATTGCTTCTTATGTTTATTTTTAGATTTGAAAATCTTTAATTTGTAATGCAATATGATTATTACCCCTGATTTTACTGTTTGGTCAGGTGGAAAATTCAACGTTCTCTGATTCTCCCGATGAGTGTTTGTAATCATACTAAATCATGTAGCCTACATATTTGTTAGAAATCTTAAGATTATTGTGAAATTCACATAAGATAAATAAACAACAAAAACTGAAGAAAAGAACATAAAGACTTTAAATTTGTAAAATATAATAACATATTGTATCTGGTGAGGAATAAAGTAGGACACCCCCGGATGTATTCCCACCTAAAATTAAACAGATATGCAATATATCAGGTAAGCATGGTTAGAACTTGTTTTGATATTTAGTTTGTTGTGCTTATGACTGTTGAAGTAAAAGTGAACGACATGGTAAGATCTTAAAAGCTTTCTGAAGCCATCTAAAAAAAGGTTGTAGTAGTTTATGAGGGTGGTAAGGGAGTTGAATACTGAAAAGATTCCAGGACTCCCAAGTTGAGAACACTTAAAACAATGGCCAATATCTGGCAGTCCAAGCAGGTTCACCCCAATACCGGACCCAGAAATACTAAAAGAAGTCTCCAAAAAGTTCTAAAATATAATCAAGAAGCCTACAGCCGGCTCCTTAAAATGAAAGAGAAACATAATCGTAAGATACTGGGGAGAGTCAAAGCCTGTGTCTTGATCTCATTGTCAATGATGCTCTGGGATGACATGAAATGGGGTGTACATTCAAGAAACCTCTCAAACCTCTTACATTTTTAATACCATGAGATGAACAGCGGCTAAGGCGTGCTAGCATACATTTGTGAAGCTAATTTAAGGCATAACTTGTGCAATGGAGGCCCACAAAAACTGCTGGACATTTAACCCAAACCCAAACCTCACTGAACCTCATCCACAAGATTAAATAAGACATGGCAAGTTGGTTGTATAATATTGCTGTATAATATTATTAATGTCAGTAGGATATGTTATTGCCATTAATTCACTCTTGCTTTTTCACAATAACTTTTAGCTGCTAAATACCTTGCACAAGCTAGTGCTAACTTTGCTTAGCATTCACGCATTGATTTTTATGATATTGTTGTGTTTTTTTTAATTTTGTTTAATTATAGCCTATTCTAAACCATTATTAAACGAAACATAAATAATCTATTTTAAAACAAACATTTATGTAGTAATGCAAGCTATGGTCTTTTTAGACTCTGATTTTGCGTTAAACCTCATCAGAATTTATTTACCACAAACTAGTACTAACTTTGTGTAATATTCACACTTTGATTTTATAGTGCTATTTAACACAATCAGAATTTTGTTATCCAAATTCAGTTGCTTGTTAAAAAATAAAAGTCCTGTTAAACAAAGTTTAAATAAAGTTGTTGTCTATATTTTGTTCTTAAATCATTTTCATGGCAGAAATAAATTAAACACAAAAAAATCACTAATTTCATGTTTAGTAAAATAACAATATAGAATAGTCACTTTTCAAGTTTTTTCAAAACATGTTAGATGTTTTGGATATAAATGCAGAGAGACCAGACTGAGATGGTTTGAACGTGTTCAGAGGAGAGACGGCAATTATACCGGTAGAAGGATGTTGAGGTTGGAGCCACCAGGCACGAGGCAAAGACCAAAAAGGATATTTATGGATGTCATGAAAGAGGCCTCCTTCATTGGCTGCATCCTTCGAAGGACCCGTCCTCCCCGGTCTACGTAGGACGGGTCCTTCGAAGGATGCAGCCCCTGAATTTGGACACAGCCATGGAGTTAGGTGGTGTAAGGGCAGGGGATGCGGAGAATAGAACTGGAGACCAATGATTCGCTGTGGCGACCCCTGAAGGTAAAAGCTGAAAGAAGAGGAGGAGGAGGAGGAGGAGTTTGTAAACCTAAGCGAATTGGCTTGGTCAAGCTCATAGCTCAACCATGTTATGGTATATCAATGTGGACCTGAATCAGGACTTGGTTAGCGAAATAAGCCCAAATGAGTTGCTCTTTTGCCCAGAAGTTTTAAGTGCAGCTACATTTTCTGCACACTTTTTAGAAACGTATAATCACCCTTTGTTAAAGGGGATATATCATGCAAAATCAACTTTTTAACCTTTAAATGCCTTTTGCTGTGTATTTAGAGACCCTAGGAGTGGAGAAAAGCTGTAATTAGTCTCTTCAGGTGCTGAAAAGATATCTTTAGTTTCTATTTTGTTCCAATTTTGCAGTCTGTTCAGATTATTTTTCCTTCTATTATGTTTCTTGGGCTATTAAGTCACAGTCTTTGCAGCGGCACAGCCAAATAAGGCAAGTGCAACACTTGCGTGAATCTGCCATTTATCTTTCTTGCTGCGAGTTTGTAGTCCAAGTCTAGAGTCCAAGCTCAAGGATCCCGAAAGTACCTGGTTGAGTTTTATTTTCCACGGAAATGTACGAACAGTGGTTGGTAAAGTCATTGTTGCATTTGAAAAACACTTCACGTAAGACTGCTACAGCAACCTATGCCAGCATCGAGAGGGATTTGCTGAAAGACTGCATCTGATTGAGGGGTCTTTTCCTACTATCTATGGAAATGATAGACACAGCACTTCAGTAAGCTGTAACGCTAAGACCTCCTGGTCATTGTTTTGTTAGCATTGATGTTAGCTGGTGCACCTTTCTTCACATGTTAACGCTGAGCAATCAGTTTTCTTGCTCATGATATAGAACAGAGGTCCCCAACCTGGGTCCTCAAGACCCACTATCCTGCATGTTTTTGGTGTTTCCCTGCTGCAGCACACCTGTTTTAAATAGATAGGTGATTAACAGAGTTCTACAGCAATTGGAGACATGCTAAGGAGGTAATGCAATCAGTTGAGTCAGATGTGCTGGAGTGGGGAAACATCTAAAACATGGAGGACAGTGGGCCCTGAGGACCAGAGTTGGGGACCACTGATATAGAGGATATGTGTGTTTTCAGTTTGACATACCTACGTTTTGGCATTTTTGTCTTGGAAAAGACTGGATTCAATTGCTTCAATTCAATTCAGTGTGATGTTAGCTCGGCGCTGGTGTTACCTCGGCGCTGGTGTTAGCTCGGCGCTGGTGTTACCTCGGCGCTGGTGTTAGCTCGGCGCTGGTGTTAGCTCCGCGCTGGTGTTAGCTCCGCGCTGGTGTTAGCTCCACGCTGGTGTTAGCTCGCTCGCTAACGAGGTTGAAAGCCTTGTTTGCAATTATTATTCGTTATTCCATTGTTAAAATTTTCTCATTTAGTATCAATAAAAACGTTTTGAGTTGCTGGATATTCATATCTCTGCTGTCATACGTTAAAAATGGCAGAGCATTAATAAATAAAAATGTTAATTTTACAGTAATAGATACAGTTACAGATCCATAGGGTAGATTTATTATAGTAAAACTATCTATACATAACCGAAAGTTATCTATTGTCAGTATATATGCTCCAAATGACCCCTCATTCTTTCATTCCTTCTTCTCGGTGCTCCTTGAACACATGGATTGCTCAGTTCTTTTGGGGGCGACCTCAACTTTGGTTTAAATGTAGAAATAGTATATATGGTCCAAATGACCCCTCATTCTTTCATTCCTTCTTCTCGGTGCTCCTTGAACACATGGATTGCTCAGTTCTTTTGGGGGCGACCTCAACTTTGGTTTAAACGTAGAAATAGACAGGCTCAGCACAGCAGGGACTCAGCGCAGCTGGAAATCTATAGATATAGTCAAACAGTATATGAGCGATAATGGACTTTGTGATGCATGGCGATCTCTTCACCCCAATGACAAAAAATATACTTTCTTCTAAAATGTCCACCATTCGTATTCTCGACTGGATTATTTGTTAGTCAGCAGCTCACTGTTGACTGACATTTCAGACACTGAGATACACCCTATAGCTGTTAGCGATCATGCTCGTGTTTCTTTAACTTTAGTAAATAAAATAGAAACGCCTCAAAGCAAAAAATATGTCATTACTTAAGGATAAAGAATTTATTAAATATTTTGAAAAAGACTGGGCTTCTTATTTGGATTATAATGATATACATGGTATGTCACCATCCTTTCTTTGGGAGGCAGGGAAAGCTGTGATTAGAGGTAAAATAATCTCATTCTCATCAAAGAAAAAGAAAATGGAAAAAAACGTATTCAGGAATTAGAAGAAACTATTAATTCATTAGAAGCTTCTCTAGATGAGGAGAGACTAGGCAAAATCCGTAAAGCAAAGCTAGAATTAAATGAAATTATTAATAAACAGACCCAGTTCTTAATTCAAAGACTTAGGATATAAAACTTTGAACAAAGTAATAAATCAGGTAGATTTTTGGCTAACCAGCTTAAAATTAATAAAGAAAAAACAACTATATCTGCTATTAAAGATCAGACCGGGAATACAGTATATGATCCCGGAAGAATAAACAACACATTTAAAGAATTTTACAAGGCTTTATACTCACCAGAGATAAACCCATCAGATCATGAAATTGAACAATTTTTGGATAACATATCACTACCTAAATTATCTGAAAGTCAAGCGATGGCCCTGGATTCACCACTAACAGCGGCTGAACTCCAGAAGGCCCTCCAAAGCATGCCCAATAAAAAGGCTCCAGGCCCAGATGGATTTCCAGCAGAGTTCTATAAAGAATTCTGGAATATTCTGGCACCAGCATTCCACAGAATGCTGCAGGAAACCATGGAAAATGGCCGACTTCCACCAAATATGAATTGTGCCTACATTAGTCTTCTACTAAAATCAGGTAAAGACCCTTTGTTTCCTACCAGCTATCGTGCTATATCCCTCATTAATGTTGCTCTTAAAATAATCTGCAGAGCCCTCGCAAAAAGGATTGAGAATGTAACTCCTCTTATAATACATCCTGATCAAACTGGTTTTATTAAAGGGAGACATTCATCCACAAACTAATAGATTTAATAGATTTTTCTTACTGTAAAAACATTAAAACTAATATATTATCTTTAGATGCAGAAAAAGCATTTGATAGAGTTAACTGGAAATTCTTATTTGTAACCTTACATAAATTTGGCTTTGGAAATTCTTTTATAAACTGGTTGAAAATATTATACAGTTCACCAACAGCATGTATCAGGACAAATAACCAAACATCATCTAGGTTTTATCTTCAGAGAGGTACCAGGCAGGGATGTACTCTCTCCCTGTTCGCTATTTTTATTGAACCACTATCTGCAGCAATCAGGCAAACTCACAATATTAAAGGGATAAAATGCAATAAGATAGAACATAAAATCTTTAAGTCTTTATGCAGATGATGTATTACTTTTTCTCCAGCATTCACAAACCTCTTTCTCTCAGGTAATCGGGTTGATAAACTCTTACTCAAATGTTTCAGATTATTCTATAAATTGGTTAAAATCTACAGTTCTTCCAATCAATTGTTCTGTCCAGAATCCAACTAATACACAACTGCAGTCAGGGAATATTACTTATTTAGGTATCAATGTCTCACCAAGACTGGCAGATTTAATAAAGCTAAACTACATCCCACTTTTAAAAAAAGTGGAAGATGATCTTGCTATATGGAAATCCCTACCCATATCACTTATGGGAAGGGTTGCTTCAATAAAAATGATGGTTTTGCCCAGAATCAACTACTTATTTTCAACAATCCCAAGTAAACCATCACTAGACTGGTTTAGATCTTTGGACTCCTCTGTCTCTAAATTTCTTTGGAAAGATAACCCCCCCCCCGTATCAGCTTAAAAACTCTGCAGAAGACCAAAGAAAAAGGAGGTCTAGATCTACCAAACTTCCATCATTATTTCTTAGCCAACAGGCTCCAATACTACTACAAGATGGTTAAAACATAGCTAACTAGATGAGTCCTGGATAGACGTAGAACAGACACTATGTAATAAGATAAAACTTTCAGACCTACCATTTATTAGCTCAAATATAAAACGACATGAATGCTTTAAAAGCATAAATATCAGCTCTTCTCTGACAGCATGGTGGGAGTTTCTAAAAATGACAGAGTCCACAATAATCCCATGCAGACGTACACCCATCTGGAATAACCCCGACATCTTGCAAAAAAAAAAATTATGATACGTTTTCTAGACTGGAGGTGTAATGGAATTGAATACCTGGAACACATATTTGAAGGAACAGACTTTATCCCATTTAATACATCAATTACACAATATGGAATTGATAAAAACAAATTCTTAGAATATCAACAAATTAAATCTATTATTAAAGGTAAATTTAGGCTCAATACAGTTGAATTACAAATTCCAGCAAGAGTTTTAGATTTTCTTAATCTCAACCCCCCCAAATTGCTGTCTAAAATATACAAAACTTTATCTACATTAGATGAATCAATACCCATCCCTATTTCAAAATGGGATGTGGATTTATCAGCCAGCTTTGACCAAAACGTCTGGTCTCAGATATGTTTAAGAACCTTTAAAAAAATCCTAATTTGCAATTAATACAATACAAAATCCTTCATAGAGTACACTATACAGGTCAGCGGATGTTTGAGACGGCCTCTGGCTCCATATCTGATCAATCTCTCTGGGCTCCTTTGATCTGCTCCATCACCTAGTGGGGGTGGGGGGCACTTAGTTTTGTCGTTTAGGATACTGTTGCTGATGTGGGGGTTTTTGGGGTTGGAGGCGTCTGGGGGGGATCCCTGGGGGTGGGATCACTGAGCGGACAGGGCGCTGGATGTCGTGGCCCCAACCTGGGGTTGGGCCTTGGTGGCTTTGGGTGGTAACTCCTGATGGCTGCATGCGGTGCCTTAGGGGGGTTGCACTGAGGGACATGGGTTACTGGCCTGGTGGCCGTGCTGCACCTGGGTAGGGTCTGGGTTGGGCCTGGGGATTCGGGGCTCTGGGGCGCCGCGCCCCCTAGCTGTGGTCCTGGCTGGGGGTCGGCCGGCGTGGGGTCTCTGTTGCCTGTGCAGCCGCCTTTCTCTTTTTCTCTGGGCCGATTGTCATCGCCGGTCCCTGCATGGCGTCTCGCCTTGTTTGCTGGTTGGGGTGCCTGGCTGCTGGTCGCGGCGGCTGGGTGGCATTTCTGGGCCTGATCAGTCCTTTTTCGCACTGGACTTGGCTCCTGGGTCTTCTTCTTTGTGCGCTGCGGGGCGCTGGGGTCGGGCGTTTGCCCAGATTCGGTCGGACCTGCGAGTGGACTGGCGGGGTAGTGGGAGTGTAGGGCAGGTGGGTGGGGCGCTGGGTTTGGTTGCCTGCAGGGCCATTGAGCAGCAGTGGTCGCTCCACAAGGGAATGGGAATGGTGGATGTCGGCCTGGTGGGTCGGCCACCCGGTTCATCTGTTTGCTCCTGGTCTGGGCGGGTACGTCGCCAGGGTTTGGGCTGCGGGGGCCTCCGATGCGCAGGTGGCGCTGGGGGCCTCCTTTGCTGGCGGGGAGGCTATTGCTAACTTGCGACAGGTGCTCTCCCCCTACGAGGGCACTTGGACGGGGGGAGGGGTGTGCTGGAGGGGGGGGTGGGAACTCAACCTGGGTGTCTAGTGTCTTTTGTGTTCTGATAGTAGAGCGAATGTCAGGGTGGGTTTAGTTCTCCTTCTGGGATGGGGCTGGGGTGACTGCTTTGGGGTCCGTGGGGCTTTGTGGTGCTGTGGCCGTGGGCCCCGGGTTGAACGTGCCATGGCCTCCCTCCCCTGGTGGATCCCGGTGAACAGCGGTGCCTATTGGGGTCAGTGGGGGAGCTGGCTCCCTGGGAAGACATTTTGTCTCCCAATCCTTCCCTCCCCATCCCCCAACACCTCTGTCCACCCGCTCCATCACTTTACCACTCATATAGGGTCTTGGGGCATGGGCACCTCACTGGGGTGCGAGGAGGCGTCCCAATTTTAATATACAACTTAGACACTCCCACTTATAACATTTTCATGCGACACACATGTAGGGACTTTGGGGTGGCCACACTTTTCGGCATCCAGAGGGGGAGCGGTTCAATCAGCTTCACCTCTGGTGCCGGTGCCCACTGTTAAACCACATACAGACACTGAGGGCTCGGGGTGGGGGTTGGGGGATGTGTGGCTGCGGGAGGATAGAGGCTAGGGGTCTTCTTACACCCCTGTTCGCTACCGGCCATCAGGGGTTGGGGTCCGGAGAAGGAACAGGTGGTCTGGTCGGGCTGCCTCGCCACTGTGGGGCCCTTGGCGGTCTGCTTGTCTCCGTCCTAGAAGGTAGGGGTCCATCTCCTGGGTCCTGAGGCTGGTGGCTCTACTGGGGCATCGGTACCTGGACCTGGATGAAGTGTGTATGGGGTGTATGAGTGAGGGTACAGCGTCATTTATTGGGTTTCTTGGTGAGTTAGTGAGAATGTATGTGTTTAAGAGGGAGGGAACGTATGACTGTCTGTATGTCTTTGTCTGCCTGTCAGGTTGGGGCGCACCTCAGGCCTTACATTTAATGGGGGGCCTATTTTCCCTCCGTCACTCCCCGCCGGTGACGGATGCCCCTGCCTACTGCTGCGTCGGTGGTCAATCCGGTTCGGACCTGGTGCGTGCCTGGCCGGGCCTGGGGGGGGCGGTGTGTCAGTCGGCCGATGCGCTGGGCCGATATCTTCCTTTGGTTGGTTGGGGCACCGCTGCGGCTACCGGTGGGGCGCCCCGACGTGGGGCAGGGTGCTGGGATGTTGGGGGTGGGGATTGGCCCAGGGAGGTGGTGGCACGTTGTGGCCGGCTGCAGCCCCTGCGGTGCCGGGGGCCCCTCGTCGGGTCTCTGCTGGGGGGTGGGGCGCCCCTGGGCCCCGGCTCTCCCGGTCCATGGACCGGCCCTCCCTGGCGCGGCTGGATGCCGGCGGGGCCCGTGGGCTCGTCACTGCTGCCCCCGGGCCCCTGCATAGTAGCCGCTGGACGTTCCCCTGGGGTTCTCCTTTGCTCCTCTCTTGGGGGATGCGGTCGGCCCCACCCGGGTCCGCCTGGGGCTCTGGGGGTCCTTTGGACGTCTTGGCTCCGATCTCCTTCATGCCTGCATCGATTCCTGGGAGACGGATTGATGCCTGCTCACACCAGCTATCGAACACTCTTATGAAGAAACCTTATATGCACCAGCATGCTAACACACACACATAGATGTGGGGTCTCTGGTGTTTACAGATATATTCTTGGGTTGAGGTTATCATTACTAGAGCTTGATTAATCGGTACCATGAGTTTTCCTGTGACATTGTTGTTGTATTTTTATATCCATTCTTGTCTGATGTGGTTGTGTAATTCTTAGTTCACGATGTTTGTTTTGTTTTGTCAATGTTCCTTTTTCGTGTTTTGTTTTGCTTTTCCCCCTCTCTCTGCCCTCCTTTGGGTATGGAGACAGACTTCAATGTTTTACTGTGTTTTCTTTGTTCCCTTTTCTCTCTTGTATTTTCAACTCACCCTCTCTCATGACATTTTGTTTCCTACCTCACTTCTTCATCTTCTTTCTTTCTTCCCCTTAATTTTCCGTCTCCGTGTCCATAACATCAGGAAATAAAATCCCCAGCAATTCATAATAAAGATTTTTCACACATATATCAAGTGGAGTACTATAGCAAAAGCTGTACTGCTCCGCTTGTGAAAGTAAATCTGTTGGGCTTCTACTTGGTACTCAGACACCAATTCTGAGCTCTACACTGCCAAACAGGACAAGTAAAAAAAAATTATAAAAAAAAAAAAAAATGGCAGAGTTGACCCGAGCTGCACCTCTGTGCCCTCTAGGGGGACGGAGTTTCAAATGCTTCATTTGCATTTAAAGAGACAGCGTCAAAACAGGTTGCTCCCAGACGCACCTCAGAACAGGGATATAAGAGGGGCCTGTGGAGCTTCAATAATGAGGAAGTCAGACCCAAGTATTGTAGTTCCGCAATGTAAGGACCACAACTGGATATTTTAAATATAAAAACTAAATATTTAAAAGCATGATATGTCTGCTTTAAGGGTCACAAGCCTGTAATGGTACTATCCCAACATTTGACAGTAGAAAACTGGGGCACCCCTAGGTCAGTCCTTCACACAACATGGTCCCCATCATAAAAGCACTTTCCATCATAGTTTGTTTCTACTATAAGGAACCTTCCAATGGATTTATTGTCATTGACCTAAGCATGCAGCTCAGGTAAAATCCCTACCTTAAAACAATGGTTGGCTTTAAGTTAATCACTCAATTCAAATTGATCGCAGGATATGATAAAACTGGGGAACAAACCACTGAAATGCAGATGAAGTGAAAAACATCTCCGCATCAATTTTCTAAAATAAAAGCTAATTTTTAGAATGTAAAGAAACTAAAGACATATTTATATTCTGCCAAAGCTGCTAGCTAAAATTGGTTAACAGAAAGAAAAAATCTGTTCTAAGTGTTCTTTTCCCAAAATCCAGGAAATAGATTTGAAATAGAAGATTTTATTCTCAAAAAAAAACATTTTATTGTTTTATAGATGCATCAGATTTAATAATAACCAGGTCTTAAAGTAGGTTTCATGGCTTGGGTTAGTCCATGAAATATTTCCATAACAGGTTATACACAGACGAGTCATCAACTACCCTACAGCTGGATGTACCATGATAGTAGGACATGCAGGTGAAGTAATATGATGTGCATGCAATCTTGGTATCATTTTATCTATCAGCAGCTGCGGGTTATATGGGCTAACAGTGTCTGTTTTTGGACGGATGCTGATCCCAACAGATCCTGAGCTTTGATTCTGCTAAAAACTGCTGATCTGTGGAACAAAAGGAACAACAAGTTCCCTCTGTAACACTGTGAAGGTGATATCACAAGGTGGCTGTCCTTAAAAAAAAGATTTATTTCATACAAAGTTGGTTAGTCTGTGTATAATGGCATGTGTTTTTTTCCCTGTACCCCCTTCCTTCTTTTAAGATGCTGGAATTGTGAATTTATCTTGTGAGATTAATAAAGTATCTATCTATCTATCTATCTATCTATCTATCTATCTATCTATCTATCTATCTATCTATCTATCTATCTATCTATCTATCTATCTATCTATCTATCTATCTATCTATATGAAAAGCAAAGAACAATGTCCATATTGTTACTCAGGATTTTATGAAAACTGTTCAGAAGCACCATATTAAATGCTTCAAAGGGTTTTTAAAAAGTTTAAAGAAAAATACACCCTAAACCCTGTTTATGTAAAAAAATCTGAAAATTTAAATGGGGTATAATTTCTTTTTACAATGACTGCACATTCTTTAGCCATAACATCCCAAATATTGACAATAATTTATTCTGCTAACTAAAGAGGTTGCTGTTGCTAGAACTGTTGAACTGTTTAAATTTTCTGATTCTCAATCGATTCTTATAAAAATTCCTAGAGATCAATTCGTATGTACAAAGATCGATTAATTATTTAACATTGTTTGACCTTTTTATAGCTAAAATTGGAGGGAAAAGTACAGATGGGCATTTTAAGGCTTAGGTCTGAAAGGGTTGATACAGTTTCCCCCGGTGAACTGTAACCCCACCCAGTGTTGTGTCATTGAATTACAGCCATGTAATTAAGGCAACAGCTCAAAAAGATGCTTTTAATAGCACTGACCCATATCAATATTCAATTAGAACAGATTGGATCGTGATAATAGATTCTACATCTTGAGAATCTAAATCAAATCGATTCTTGAAATTTGAATCGATACCCAGCTCTACTATGCAGTCCAAAAAAGTCAGGAAAAATATGGAATTTTTACTTGTGGTATTTTCTAGGTTTGAAGAAGGCTTGAAAAACAAAAGTATGAAAAAAATATTTGTAATTCTAGACTCCAGCCCTTATTCAATTTTGTTATATTTACATATTTTTTTAAACAAATACATAAAAAAAATCGAATTACTTTTAAACTGACTGGAGCATTCTCGATGTCACATATTGGTCGATGCATCTTACAAAGGTTTAAAGTTAAGTGACCAAGAAGAGGACTCACATTATCCTAAAATATTTGTCCGTGATTGAAAATGTTCACATTTTGTGATGTCACAGCCACAAAGTATATTTTCCAGGGTTTTAAGGTAAAATACCAAAACAAAGTAGTATATATTTGTGAAGTGGAAGGAAAATATTAAATGGTTTGTTAAACTATTGTTCAAATAGAAATCTGAGAAGTTTGGTAGGCATTTGTATTATACCCCCCACCAAGTCAATACTTTGTGGAACCTCATCTTGCTAAAATTACAGCTGCAAGTCTCCTGTCTCTTCAATTTTGCACATGTAGAGTGTAAGATCTTGATTGCAAAAAAAAAAGCAAAAGCTCACCTGGAATGGATGGAGAATTTCTTTGCATATCAATTTTCAGTCTTTCGCCATTGAGATTTAGTTCAGGATGTTGACTATGCTATTCTAAGAGAATAAGTTTGATCTAATTTTATCTAATAATTCTATTTGTAGCCCCTAAAAGGTAGTCTTCCAGGATTTCCCTGAATTTAACTCCATCCATCCTCCCATCAACTCTAACCAGCCTCCCTGTCTCTGCTAAAAAAAGCATTTCCACAGTATATTGTTGCCACCACTGTGCGACCCTCACACTCAGGCTGGTGGGCAGGGTTAAATTTTATTCCAACGATTATGCCAAACATTGGCCAAAAAGCTTAATTTTGCTGTCATTCTTCCACGTGGCTTGTGGCAAAAATAAAATTGGACTTCTTATGGCTAATTCCTTGCACTGATTTAAAGCAATAAAAGTAAAATGGGCTGAATACAAATCCCTGCCACAATAATTGTTAAAACACTTTTTAAGCCATTATTTTATTTTTGTCACAAATATGCATTGCTTTATGTTGATCAATCGGATAAAAATCTCAATAACATACATTGTTTTATAAAAATATTTTAAAGTTTAAAGGTGTGAATACTATTACAAAACTCTTAACTATACCTGCAACAGTAGGAAATGGCTGAATTATGGCTTATTCCTTTTTTTTCTTCCATATATGTAAAGTCTTGCAGTTTATATGACAATCACAGTATATGTACATTTTCTGCACATTATCAAAAGTGTATGCATTATCCATCCATCCATTATCTATGCAGTTTGTTCTTAGTAGGATTGTGGGGAGGGCTGGTGCCTATCTCAAGCAGCCATCGGGCGACAGCCGGGGACACCCCGGACAGGTTGCCAGTCCATTGCAGAAGTTTATGAATTATTTTAATATAATTATTTAAATCCTAAAAGTTATCAGAAAAACTTAAAAAAGTTAGCATGTTACTTTAACAGAGATGACCTGGAAAGAAAGAAAACCTGCCTTTTTTTAAATAAAAGCATATTTATTTTACAAATTTGCACAATTACAGAATAGTGGTGAACCCTTGTACAAATAAACAGCTAGAAGTGTGTGTGTAGCCTGACACACTCATCTCTAACGCACCCACACACAATCATGTTACAGCAAAAAATCCTGGTGGACATAACAGCACAGTCTCCAGTACAACACACACAGAAAGACACACACACGTGCTCCTGTCAAACTGCCACAAAGCATCTTGCTCCCTCCAGGGGTAAATCAGATCAGATTTTCTCCGTCTTTCCCATTTCTCACATTGACCATGCTCCAGTGACTCAGTGTCTTTACTCAGGCAATCAAGCGAAACAGAGGTGAAGTGTGAAATGTGCTGCTGGCTTCTGTTTCTGTCGCAACTCCGGTGAAATTTTACAGTGTGGGAGCTCTGCTGTCACCGAGGAGATCTGCGGTGAGAGTGGCCCGTAAGAAAGGAGCTGCTTTTAGACCCTGGATATGCCCTTTTAAGGGACAACATGGCTTAGAGTGTTCATACAAAAACATTTTGATTGAATATTCCCAGTGACTTTGGACTGGTGGCTTATCGCACTTTTGCTTGAACACTAAACAAACTGTATATTTTTCTAAAGGTTAACAGTGGGATCTCATTCAGCCACTGTAAGGTGTTAGGTAGTTTGGTTGTTTAAGTGGAGAGGAAGTGATACAGCTTTACAAATAAAAAACAAACAAAAAAACTTTGATTGTCTTCACGCAATTCTTTGTGAGGAAAGATCTTGAGATTTTTTTAGGAAAACTTTTTTGTTGTTTTACTTCATTTGGGTGGGGTAAAATGGGATGGAATCGTTGCAGATGAAGTGAAGAGAGAAAGGGCAAAGAATTATGAGGTAAAGACTAGTGAAAAGAACAAAAAAAAAAAACTTTAAAGTCCTTCTTCTTAGAAATTTTCCAAACCTCAGTTTGACCTGGACTTCAGCTCCCATGGTGCACCTTTCTTGTGTTATTCAGTGGGAGGGGGTTCTGTTACTGTGGTCTATCAGGTTTTTAAGAATATACAGTTCAGAGTGTCGCTTTTAGCAGATTCTCTTTTTCCATTTCGGTTTAAAAAGTGCCCCCATGGAATAAAGTGTTGCAAAATCAGACGCAACAAGCAAAGGGAAGTGAAAACTGGAACAGATTGTGCTGCGGCCAGATTCTCAGACCTCCACCTGGCCCTGCGTCAGGTGGGCCCTGAGCTGCTGGGCTGCGCTGGCGATTTTCCTCTGATGTCCCAACAGGTTTACACCAAGGTTCTGGACATCTCTGAAAGAGATAGAGAGGGAGGGAGTTGCAGTTAGCTTAATGCAGCAAGTCAATTCCAGACGCCTACTATTAGCCTGCTTTATAAGACTAGTTTGGATCATTGTTTTGGATCATTGTTCCGCTGAAATGAACAAAAATGTCCAAATGGGAACCACCTGGGTTTTTATTTTGTTTTAAATTCAAAATTGTGGGAGAAGTCCACCTTCCTTGTTATTCCATCCCTTTTGCAATAGTGTCCATTATGTTATTTAAGGCACCACTTCCACTGACCCTCATCATGATGCTACCACCACCATGCTTTATATTTTATTTGGTGTTCTTAAATGTCAAAGCCTCATTTTGATAACTCCAAGAATACTTCTTATAACTTCTTGCCAAAAAAGCTCATCTGCCCCTGAACTTTCTCCAATTACATTTGACTCGTCCTGTTCATCCCACATAGAATCCGTAAATGGAGCTAAGGATTATGATGATGGCAATGAGGCCTTTCAACCTCAAAGATTTGGTGCTCATTACCAAAGCTGAATGATCCAAAATACCAGGGGAAACATGCAAAAAGCTGGTTAGCCATTTTTAAAAAGACCGATTGCCGTAATGCCACTAAAGGGTTTTCCAATGATTATTGAGAAGTGTAAAATTCATCTTTGGCATAGCATATTTTTTGTTAAAATACAACAGAGAGAATGTATTCTTTTCAAAAATGATACCACTTGATCTTATCCCCTTTTGGAGGATGCCTGTATCATTTCTAATCGGCAGCAAGCTGCTTAGTTGCATTAAAAGAACAACTTTGCACCCCATTCTTTGTTTTTGATTATTTAATCATTTCAAATTAATAGTTCAGATGCCTCATTGAAATACGCACATGAATACGATATTCATGCATATCATGAGAGCATGGAAACATCTCACCAAAACTGTTGAATCTTTTTAAAACTAAAATTATTGAAATGCATTCTTAACTTACTCCATAGTAAGTATGCTGACTCTGTCTAATGTGTCTATGTTTGCTCGATCAAACTCCTCCTGATATCTCTCCATCCTCAGCGCTTTCAGCCAATCGCCGACAGTCGTCACTGATGTCAAGTCTGTGGGCATGGGGCTGAGCAGCGGCTGCGAGCAGCTCCTGTAAATGTCAAAAACAAGAAAATGAGATGTATTATCACTGATGCATATTGCCTGCCATGTGTTCTGAAGCCGCCATCTCACCGAGTTGGCTCGGCCTTGAGGGAGGCAGGGTGCCTGATTAGCCGATCCAAAGAGGAGAGGAGCTGGTCGAAGCCTGGCCGGTCTCCCCGTTCGGCCTGCCAGCACTGAAGCATCAGGGAGTGGAGAGCTGGGGGGCAGTTGTGAGGGGGAGGGAGTCGATACTGATCTGCTACCGCCTTCATCACCTGCAGAAACAGACATCAAATGTACAGTAAATGCAGGGATGAGGATGTGAGAAACGTCTCCTAGAAAAGGTCAATGTGTGCTTGTAAGAGCAATTATGGAGATTTTAGCTCTTTGGCATTTTGTGAACTAGTAAAATATGCAATAAGGGGAAAAGAGAGCACATTTATTCTGCATCAGCATGTATATTTTTGGAAATCTTAGGAAATATTCTAACAATAAACATAAAAAAACAACAAGAAAATAGATATGCATTCAGAAATTATTCCATGTACTATGTGTACATTTCTTTGGTAGTAGTTAATAAAACATTATAGAACTGCAACATGCATCCAACTAGAAGGTTTGAGTTTAGTTTCTCTTTTTTTATTTTTGTGTCTTTATAAATTATAATAACTTTAGATCCCGTTCAATTCAATTCAGTTCAGTTTATTTATATAGCGCCAATTCACAACAGATGTCATCTCAAGGCACTTAACAAGAAGCCATTTCAATACATTTATACAAACATTCCAATCAGTTAAAAAGTTTCCTATTTAAGGAATCCCAGCAGATTGTGTCAGTCATTAGCGTGAGGTTGGGCCCCGTTGATGCAGACTTTCCAACTACAGCAATCCTTCAGCAATCCCTCATACTGAGCAAGCATGTAGCGACGGTGGAGAGGAAAAACTCCCCTTTAACAGGAAGAAACCTCCAACAGAACCAGGCTCAGTAGGAGCGGCCATCTGCCACGACTGTCTGGGGGTTTGAGAAGACAGAGCAGAAACACAGAAGGAACAGAAGATCTAATATAAGAGAACTTTCTATGTTACAGAAAGTAAAAAGTTGATAACAGGACATGGTGGATGTTCAGTTACTGGGAGCACCATCCCAGTCGATGCCCCCCGTCCAACAGGGCATTGCAGCCAAGCAGGATACCAGACCAGGTATGTCTTCTATGGAGAGAAAAACACTGAGAAAACAAAATTAACAGTCGAAATAACAGAATGTACTGTAATACAACTGGAGAGTAGTAGTAGAAAAGGAAGTAGAGTGAAGAAAATTGGTAAGTCTGTCCTTCAGCAGTCTAAGCCTATAGCAGCATAACTACAGAGATAGCTCAGGATGACCTTAGCCACTCTAACTATGAGCTTTATCAAAAAGGAAAGTTTTAAGCCTGGCCTTAAAAGTAAACAGAGTGTCTGCCTCATGGACTAAAGCTGGGAGCTGGTTCCACAGAAAAGGAGCCTGATAACTAAAAGATCTGCCTCCCATTCAACTTTTAGAAGTAAAATTTACTGCCAAACAAAGGTAGGTTGAAAACTTAACTAGAAAGAGGTTCTGCACGGTCTTTGAGAGATCTTCTGGACTGCATCAGGAATGGAGGTGCATGGCAACAGCAGTGTACCTGTCTGACTGCACAATCAAAGAAGTTGAAGGAGGATCGTTCACTTGGTCATATACCAACCTAACAAAGCCAACAGAAAGCTGGAAGCGCTCAAAAACAGATTTCCCCCGGCAGCTGAAATGAACAATACTCAATCTACACCATGAATACACTGACATACCCAGGGCATTTGCACATAGACTTAGCTATTGGGCTCCTGGTGAAATACCAATCCAAGTGGTTGGGTAATGCATTCATCTCCAAACTGTGACTGGTTGCCTAAAGGAAGGTAGTTTTTCCGGCTGGACCTGGCAGCCTGTCCACAGGACAGTTGTGGTGGAGGAGGAAAAACATGAGCAGTTTTGCATCAAGAATGTAGTGTTCCTCATGAAGTTATACAACGGCTGCAGAAAAATTCATAAGAGACATTTTCAGGCCTCAGAATCTTGGGGTCATCAACTCACAATGAACAGCAAAAACACACAGATTTAAGATTATGTGTGCAGGATTCTTTCTGACCCAACTTACCCAGATTCATCTGTAGAGCGCTGCTCCAAGTTTAGGTTATTGTGCAGGAAGGCATAGTAAACAGCGTGTACTCTGATCAGAAAATCTTATATTCTCTACTGAAGCTGATCAACTGAAAAAGCTGGTGTTGGTGTTTTCTCCTCTATGTTTGAAACTGATAGAGGATGTACAGAAACCACCCATTTATTGAGAGAAATTCCATATAATGCCCATGGAGGATTGCATCATGATAAAATTATTTTTGTAGAATGGTACACTGGATGTTGTGCAGCACCCTGAACAGAAAACCCCTCACCTGCAAACTTTGATGCAACTGTTAAACTGATAAAAGTCTTAGGCTGAAACAGATTGTGAAGGTACATAAACCTCTCATTTATTAAAGACAAATTTGGTTAATTTTAAAGAAATCACATTTCACATTTTGTGCAGATGTAATACCCATGGCAGTAGTGTTGGGGAAAACTTGGAAAGCAGCAGTGAAAAATTCATACAGCGTACTAAGAGTAAAAAAGTACCAAGATTGCTTTCACACAAAAATGTAGTTTTCTGGATTTGTCACAGACCACTCATGTTTGAACAATCATTGATGTCTTGTAGACTGCAGCCTGAAGTGATCTGTGTTTTATTACCCTTTTCTGTTTCTATTATGCTTCCAGCATCGTTTTCAAAATTCTTGTCACTTTTATTTTATTGCAATCACATTTTATATTATGCTTTTCCAACAATACATTCCCAACAGTTAGTAAAACTAATTTGTGATCAGGTTAGTGGTTCTAGTCCTATATTTGTTACATATCTTAATGTGCTTAGGCAACTCATTAAACCCAAAACACCTTTGGTAAAAACCTTTGGTATGTAGTTTCAAATGAAGAAAATGCCACAAAAGCTTTTAAAACAGGCAAACCTAGAATCAAAGGTTCTTTATTAATGTTTATGTTAACTGATGAAAGGAAAACACAGAAATTACTTTTGTGGATCCAAGATCAGATTAAACTGTTGGATTTTCAGAGTGGAGTATCTAACTAATCACTAAGTTCCTGCTTGGGTCACAGTCCCATCCTCACCTCTTGATTGCTCATGTCCCAATAAGGGCGCTCTCCGTATGACATCACTTCCCACATCAGTATGCCGAAGCTCCAGGCATCACTGGCTGTGCTGAACTTTCGATGCTGAAAAGCTTCTGGTGCGGTCCACCTTACAGGAATCTTACTGCCCTGATAGAGGATAGAGATTAACACAGTCAGAATGACAATCATTGATCAAAAAACCCAAATGAAATGAGAACCAATGTTGAAGAGCGCACCAGAGAGGCAGTGTATGTTGGTACGTTGTGGTCCAGACCCCTCATGAGTCTGGAGAGGCCAAAGTCAGAAACTTTGCACACCAGGTTGGAGTTGACCAACACGTTTCTGGCAGCCAGGTCTCTGTGAACGAAGTTTCTCTCAGAGAGATAGCGCATCCCAGCACCAACTCCCCTGAGCATCCCAACAAGCTGAAGGACACTGAACTGACCTTCATTCTCCTGCAGAGGAAGCAGAACAGAAGGTTTGAGTCGTAACATGTAGTCTGATGGTGCAAACACTAGCAGAAAACTCTAGAGAGTGTGATGTTTTCTCACCCTGAGGAATCCGTCTAGGGGCCCGTTCTCCATAAACTCAGTGATGATCCTCTCCGGAGGAGTACGCGTGACAACCCCCTCCAATTTCAGCACATTGGGATGATCAAATTGTCCCAGTACCCCCGCTTCACTGAGAAACATCCCTTTCTCTCTGTCAGACGCCCCCCAGCGAAGAGTCTTCACAGCCACCAGCACCTCCCTGCGGCCCACAGGACGGTAACGTCCACGAGACACTTCACCAAACTGGGCTGAGTGGAGACAAAGTCAGACCTGTTACATCTGATGAGAACTTGACAGCAAAGACTTGGGAGGATGTCAAACTTACCTGCACCAATCACTTCTTCTATTTTGATGTGAGAAGGATCTATTTCACGGGCAAACTCTTTAACCGCCTCACTGGGGTCTTCATATGTAGACGGGTCCACATAATACTTTACACCGCCTGAAAAGACAAATCAAATCTCAGAAAAGAAATCAAAGATTTTAGCCATTTATTGACACAAATAACACAGATTTTCTTATCATCACAATGTTTCGATGATCTTCGTTTGAACAAAATATGCACTCTTTATGTAAATAAATAAATATTTCATTTATTTAGAAAAAATGTCAGTCATAGTTGGATTAATAAAGTATTTAAACCAGTATTTTAAACCAGACTGGTGTAATTTCTGGTCCTTTTTGTATCATTGTCTCATTTTGTGGAACAGAGCTGTTTGTTTTTGTCTGTTTTGTGTTGCCTTTTACTTTTGTCCCCTTTTTTGGTTGGTTTGCATTTATATGTATAGGTGCTGGTCATTTTGTCCCTTCGTCAGTTTGTAAGTTTTATAAAGACAATACTTCAATTGGTCTTCCTTTTGGGAAAAGGAATTACATTTTTTATTATCCACTCTGAGTCAGCTTTAAGGAAATCTGACTGACTGACACACTCAAAGTCATTTGGGTTTGAGCAGGGGTAAAAACCTACTGTTTGGACAGGAAAATGCAATTAAACTCAAATATATGGCCCAAATGTAAAATCTTAGGAAAACCATGCATCTATAAATAAAACAAGAGTGATATTTCAAACATTTTGTTGATCTCCAAATTTCTTGAAAATGTTTAACAATTAAGAGAAATAAACTAATGTGGAACTGTTCAGTAAATTGGTACAAAATGGTTTGTTTATTGGTATACATTTGAAGTGATTTGAAATGAAGTGGCAACTGATGGGCACAACTTGGGGGCACAAATAGGTGAAGATGTGAAATGACTCAGTATTATGTGTGGCTCCAACAATGCAATGGTTTTGATTCACACTGTTTAGCACTTTTTTGTATCTTTTCACTTACAGGTGATGTGTTGAATTTATTCATTTGATGATTGAATTTCTGGACTTTCAGTTTCATAAAAGATGTGTAAGATGGTAGTTTCACTTTTGTAATTTCCATATCAGTGATTTAGACAGAAGGTTAGACCTATGAAAAGATAGTATTTGTTATGGCTCAGTTTTGAAGGTTTCAAATCTGTGATTTAATTGTCTTTCTTGAATAAATCTTTTTTATTTTTTATATAACAAAAACCCTTAATGTACACACTTCCGTACAGTTTGATTTGTGCCTGGTAGAACAACTCAATCTGTCAGTGTGGTAAACATTTAGCACCATTTTTTAATTTAACTTTAGATGAAAACATTCATGGCCGAAAGTTTTATCATTAAATGAAGCAAATATTGAATAAAAAAACAAACGCTCGGTGATCTGATGTATATAGAAACTTAATAAAGCTTCACTCAAGTAAATTTACTCACCACGGTTGCTGATGTACCTCTGAAGCCTGTCGCTGTAAGGACTTTCTCTCCTCTTGCTGCAACATGAATACAAATTACAAAGATGTAAATAATTGAGAAGCCAAATGATTGAATGTATGTTCTTAAAAACATACCTGCGAAATACAACCACGACAACAATCGCTGCCACCACAAGGAGAAACGCTGCCCCACCCATCACTGAGCCAACAAGCAGAGGGAGTCGATTCTGGATCTGTTGCGAATGTTCCTCTGTGGAAAATAGATATTTCCAAACCTCTGCTCTTCCAAGGGTTTCATCATATAGCAACATACTGGTACAGTTGAATACACTGAATACAAATGCATAATTTAAGCCTATCTAAAACGATTTACACATGAAATTTACCTGCGCTTAGCTTTCATATAAGCCATTTCAGTTGCTTTGTAAAGTACAATGTAAATTATGTGCACTTTGTTATTTCACAATGTAAAAAGGAAGTTTATTGGGAATTCTGGTCTAGTTTCCCATTTTAAATCATTAATAATGAATATTAAAAAAGAAAATTCCTATTTTTTATATGGACATAAAAAACCTTGTATCAAACCACCAAACAACAGAAAATTCTGGATTATAATTTAATCCTACATATAGTTTTTAAATAAATAAAAAAATCCTTTTGGGGTATACTAAATCTCACCAGATCAACTGTTTAATAAAACATTTTCTTCCCCATTTAAACAAGTTGGTATACCGAGCGGCAGCGTTGTGAAGTATATGGTGTTGCTGTATGGACCGTAGCCTCGTTCATTTCGAGCTCGGATCTGGAAGGCATAGATGGAACCGGGAATCAGGGAGTTGACGGTCACTGTGTTGGTCTCACTGTCCACCGTCATCGCACTGTCCATGTCTGAACCCTGAGGTATGCAGGTAAAGAAAGTCCTGTTCATTTTCTTTAATTAAGTAAGAAAAGTGGCAGACATGAAATGTGGTTTGTCTGCAACCATGCCTTGTCATAATATCGCAGCTGGTACTCCAGGATATCTCCATTGGGTCGATCAGGCTGAGGCCATGAGAGCGTGATGGAGTCTGGAGCTCGGCTCAGCTGGTGCAACAAGGGAACTGTACTCGGAACTGTGGTGGATAAGACATGGCTGATCATTCGTGTAAAAAGTTTGTATCTGTTAATTGTGATCATTATGGCTAACAGGTAATGACAACCCAAAATGCAGTTACTCAGAACGTTATAATATTGCAAAAGACCAATACATTTTATTTCCTGGACAGTTGTCCAGGAGACAGCCACTAACACCCTCCACATAGAGCGTAAGTGACAAAAGATCACAGAGATGGCTGTTCATATCTCAGCATATTAAGGGAAAGTTGAGTGGAAGGAAAATGTGTGGTAGACAAAGATGCATAAGCAATAGGTATTAGCCTTGAGACGATTGTGAAGTCAAACAAATTCAAGAGATTGGAGGAGATTCACAAAATGTAGACTGCTGCTGGAGTTAGTGCTTTAAGAGCCACCACAAACAGAAATATCCAGAACATGGGCTACAACTGTTGCATTCATGGTATTTAGTCACTCCTGAACCAGACACATTGTCAGAGGCGTTATACTTGGGTTAAGGTGTTAAAAATACATGACAGTAGTAGTCCAAAGTTGAAACTAAATGTAGATTTCATTTGAAAAATTAGGGTTCCAGAACCAAAAGAATGGAGAAGTAGGGAACATGATTGCTAGAGGTTTAGTGTGAGGTTTCTAGACAGCCATAACTCAGGGAGCAGTTTCCTAGTGTTGGTCCTCTGTATTTTATCAAGCCCAAAGTCATTCCAGCCAAAATTTTAAAACACTCAATGGTTTTCTGACAAGCTTTATTGAACTGCTGATGCCTGTTTTAATAACCATGGTATCACTGTGTTTAAATGCCCAGGGGTCTCATTTATAAAACTTTGCGTAGAATCATTACTAAAACCGTACTTAAGCTCAGCAACTTTTTTTTTACTTACGCCTAGTAAGTTTCGGATCTATCAAACTTGGAGTACGCACAGCTGCACGCACTTTCCGCTTTATAAATCCCATTCTCCCTAGAAATGTGCTCAGGGGTTTTTGAATCATATCCCGCCTCCTTCACACACACTTTCTCCCATAAACGGTCCATGCAAAGTGTCTAGTGAATATTCTGCATCGACTTAAGCCAGCTAATATGGGGCGTTTCACGGGTAACCATGGCAATCGAGAGGTGGAGAAAGTAATTCCACAGAGACAGCTGCAGGCTGGTAGAGGCACGGAAAACTGTTTTATTTCAATCAATCACTCAATCAGCGCTTTACTCAGCCGAATGCAGCCAAAGTGCTTCACATTAAAAGACAAAAATACAGTTGCAAAAAGAAAATGTGAGACAAGAAGAGAGTAAAAAAATAAAAAAAAAGTATAAAAGCAGCACAAGCAATAAAATAGATAAGAACAATGAAGTTTCAATTAGGCCTTTATGATTACTTCTTGTAGCAACAATAAGACTGAGATTTATTAAACCAAATAAAACTACATATTTAAAGCCTGACAGAAAAGGTGCGTTTTAAGTCTACTTTTAAAAAGTATCATCCTTGCAAAATATTGATTTGGGGTCACAAACAAACGGAAGAGCTGCAAGTGACGCAGCGTTGATGCAGCAGCGTTCCTGATATAGATAAGAAGAGCGGGGGACGGGGTGGACGGCTCCAGTGGGTCAGTAGATCCAACACCGGGCCCAGTTCAGCACATAGATCTAATAAGACTGCTTTGAGGAATCTACACCGGGTCCCCCATCCAGATGCTTCCAGTGGTGTGATCTACAATGAGCGCCAGCATCCATTGTGCATCATTATGCAGGGGACGCTGCAGTATTCCTACTTCACACAATTAATTCACCAATAAGTGCAATTTCTACATAATCTGAATAGATAAATACATATTAACATACTGTGATATAATTCCTATGTGCAACATATTTTCATTAAGATTCTCATCTTTATTCTCAGTTCAGAGATGGGATGGGGGGGCGGGGGGGTGACTGCTGGTTGTGTGTCTGTGTGCGCAAAGCTCTACAAGTTTGAAATTGTGGCTTTCATTTTCTTTTTTGCCATCTCTCCTGCTGCGCTGTCAGTGTCCTCTGTGTCCACAAAGTGCGTAAGCAAGATCCTTAGTGTGCTTAAAGTTGCGCACATTTTTCCGCCATGTTTCTTTCTATAAATCCCGAACTTTGTGTAGAAAGTTGCTTACGTAGTTTTCAGACCCCGTTTTGTGCGTAAGCAAGCTTTATAAATGAGACCCCAGCCAACTGGCCTGACCATAACCCTGTAGAGAAGCTATGTGATTTGGTCAGCAGGAAGATGAGAGACAACCGAGTGAAATAGGATGAGCTAAAGGCTGCTATTTAAGCAACACTAACACCTCAACAGAGCCACAGACAGATCATCTCCATGCTACACTGCTAATGCAGCAATTCATGTAAAAGGAGGCCTAGACAAGTACTGAGCGTATGTAGGCTACTGTAAAGTACTCTGCACACTTTTCAGTTTCTGTATTTAAAATCCTATTTTTGCTGTTCTGATGTAATATTCTAATTGTCTGAGATGTTGAATGTTGGGTTTTCATTAGTTGCAAACCATAATAAAAATAAAAATAAATAAATGCTTGAAATATATCACAGTGTTTGTAATGAATCCATACCTTATATGAGGTTAATTTTTGAAAATATTCTAATTTATTGACAAACTCCTGCATCTGTAAGCACAAATTCAATCAAGTGGCTCGGGGTGGTGTGAACTGATCTAAATTCAACTGGAATGAACTGGACTGCATTTATTTAAAGTACATTAAAATATATCTGCAAAGAACTGGATCTTGGTAACAATGAATGAACTTAATTATATTATATTGTAACTGAATTAAATCTATAGTCTCACAAATGGTGTTTTACAGAAAAGAAAAAAGTTACCACATGGGGGCAGTATCACTTAACCTATGGAGGATGTTAATTAGTGGCTAAAAAAGTGGAGTTTTACGGAGCACCAAGCAGGATCTTGTTACAGTCACTGTGCTGGGAAGGCAACTCAAGCTACAAAAAAGATTACTTTTATTCAATCAATACACAACCGAAGCCCACACTTAAGTTTTTCAGATAAATTAGATAAATTAAAGTTCTACTTCATTGTAATTGGCTTCTTGGAAAGCTATACAATTATGCACTTAGTCTGTACAATCCTTTCCTTTCATCTCCCAACTCATTTTCTTTCATCTCTCTTTCTGTCTCTCTTTGTCTTCCCATCTCTCATTCGTCCCTTTCTTCCTACTTGGTGATCATAATGAGATCTGACAGGACGCTGAAACATTGAGCGACCCCTCATCCACAGAGCGGGAAGAGAAAAGATGGGGCTGAAGCATCCAAAGAGATAAAGGAGGAAGGGCAGAGACCCCCACACAGACAGGATCCACACATGCACAGCTTCTCATTTTCTTTCATCTCATCTTTTTCATCCTCTCTGTCCTGTTCTCACCTGACTGGCTGGTGGTGAAATTGATGCTTGTGTATCGAGCCGGAAAAGGACTCAAAGATGAAACATCATTCATTGCTTGCACCTGTCAATATGAAGAAAACACACACACTGATGTGACATTCAGAGTCCACGCTGACATTTACGACATGCGTGAGAAACAAAGACAGCCACGGAGCATTCACCATGTCAAGTCAACACATCCTGGTGAATGAGAAATATCTCCGCATAATGAATAAGAAATAGGCCATGATTCCAACTGAGCTGTGTGGAGCTAAATAATAAATGTGTGTATTTGATGATGTGGAGCTTTTAAATTAATTCAGCTCATAGCCTCTGATTTTTCCCTATGCAAAAATTGAAAAGGCCTTTGCACTCACATGAAAGTCTTAAAGCCCAATTTACAACCTGTTTCATTGATCAGTCGGAAGAGAGAGACCTAGAAAAAGAAAACCTCTGTAATTACATGATGTGCAGCAGGAACGGGAGGAGAGGCTAATGCTGAATGAGCGAAAATTTTTGAGTAGACAGGAAGAAAGTTGAGCAAACATCTAAAGCATTAATGTTCAAACTACACATTGACCAATATGTTTTTCTCTCTATAGCCAATGGCAACATTTAATCCTATAGTACCTCAATTGATCTACCATTAAATATAAAAAGAAAAATGTGTTTGTACTTTTACTGTCAAGCAGATGCTGAATTCAATAAAGATTGCAGATTTGAAGATAGTCTCTAAAATATAGGTGTGATGCTATTTAGCGACATTAGTCTTTCTCAGCGATGCTAAGCAAACTCTCCAGTCACAGTTAGGCCGGGAATATACTTGCTTTTTACCCTCGCGTAACGTCGCGTTGACACAAGCAACAGTCTGTGTCATGGGAACGTACTTGCTTGCACACTCCACGTAGTACTGGAGAATTCCACTAGGAGGCAGAGTACAGAACTCATTACAGATAGAGAGCCGGTGTTTCCGGATCTGTTCTGACAAGCATATCTGTCGCTGTGCTGTGGTAACGACACATCATAAATATGTGGGTAATTTTGAACAAAATTAATTAGCTTGTCCTCGAAGCTTCCAGACATCTTGATCTTTCTGCTTTTGCGGCTGTTGACCCCGCTGTTGACATTCGGTCAAGTAGCGCTCTATACTCGTAGTGTTCTATACTCCTCCTACTGGTTACTCACATATTGCAGCGTCCGGACGAGTTGCGTTAATTTCAGTGGACGTGCACAAACGATGCTTGAAACAAACGCAAGGTACGCGAGGCAGCCATGATAAACTCGTACGCGTAATAAAAACCTTTCTGTGTTTCTGTGCAATTACAGCTGTTTAATCATCACAGTATTTGAAATAAAGCTTAGAACCGTTACCAGATGTGGGTTACACTCTGACCACTAGGTGGCGGAAATGTGCTTCTGTTACTAGCCTTAGTATGTATTGAATATGCATCAAAGGGCACCTTAGTTTCTTTAACATCATAAGTGTTTTGAAACTAATTTTTGTCAAGAGTTGACAAGAGGTTAATAACTAGATCAGTCTGGAACTCTTAATTCCACGAATATTTGCTTCTTAATTATGCTTATCATTGGCTTAAGAGGCTTGTGTTCAAAGTGACTGAAGTTAGTCAGTTAACACAGCAGCTTCATTTTCCAGGAATTTAGGGGTTTAATGTGACTATTATAAATCGTGTTTATAAGCTAGATTTGTTCTAAAGAAGGCCTAGAAAGGACAGAGATTCCCCAGTACAGATGATAATATTAGAACTCATATCTATTTATGGGATGAGTCAGAAATTATTTTTCTCTAAGATAATATGAAAGCTCTGTAGTCTCAAGTGTTTTACACTCTTACAGCACACACAGAAACAGTTGTGATACCTCACTGCAATAGTTTATTTGGCTACATATTTTAATCCTGATAAAAATGAAAGTCATCAGTCATTAATCATAGTCATGAGTTAGAAATTTACTTTTCAAACTTCCAATGGCAGTTACCTGTGCTACTGTACTAACATTAGCTTGGGGACAAAGAAATGGAGATTCAGTTTTCAGCTGTTTGATTCCCCTCCTTCTTTTATTTATTTTTTACAAATGAAGCTAAAAACATTTTTTGGTTATCTCCACTTATGACAGTGCTATGTAAGGTTACTGTTGAGCAACATTTTTATATCCATAATGGATAGGCACAGTTTTTGTGTTTAAGTGTTTTAGAAGCATCCTGTGCAATATCTCCAAAGTCATCCTTTGTTATCCATACACAGTCTAGAAAGTTTCTAGTTAAAATGGTGTTTTCTTCAGCCAGAATTTAATTTGTTCAGACACACAATTAAACAAATGTATTGGTTTCCCCCCCCCCCGATACTTGTTCAAACCACAGAAAACAAAAACCCTCTGATATTCAATCTGTATTGAAATCTTTGACTGTGTTATCTTTGATTTTATCTCCATTTCAATCAATTTTACTTTAGAAAAATCTGTGTTTTGTGTCCTTTATTTACTTTATAAGATATTTATGATCACGGAAGAGACCAGTACCTGTATGAGATAAGTGACCCTGGTCAGCAGGTTGTTGAGTGTTACTTTAGTCTGTTTCAGGTTGGTCTGTGATGGGCTGAAGGTGACCCCCTCTCCACACCAGGAGCATGCAGCTGGGTTGCTGAAGGTGGACGAAGGGCAAATGCGGCAAACCACCCCGTACCACACTTCGCCGCGGCCTCCCATGTCCACCGGAGGACGCCACCTTAACGAGACCCCACCATCGGCGCTTTCATACTCCCATGTCAGAGAGACTGGAGCAGAAGGAGGAGCTGAGGAAAAATAGAGAGAGCATGAGGGTTCGGCATGTATAATATAAGCAGAGCATACTTAGACTGAAGCATCTGCTGAAAAGTTTATGACATAAGAAAGACTTCATGCTGGCAAAGCCATTTATTCCTGCATGAAAGTAATGGAAAAAGGGTCATAAAATAGCTTGACGGTGATGCATTTTAAGTTAAGCGAGAACAGAAATTTAATACTTCTCAGGTTTGTCTTTTGTAGGTGCCACCCATAAAACAAGATAGATTTGGTCATTCAGAGTGTATCTTGATTATTTACACAGTTTGACTCCAGTGGGGCCCCTTGCACATCTCCAAGAGAGTTGGGCACAAACAAACACACAAGGCTCACTTGTGCAGGCGGAAGAGTTGGCATCGTTGGCCGACCGATAAAAGCCGCTGCGACATTCACACACACTCGATCCCTCCTGGCTGGTTCTGCTGTTGGGCGGACACACAGAGCAGGGATCGGAGCCAGAAACAGACTTGAAGTAGCCCACGGGACAAGCTGTGGAGAGAGACACGCGCACAAAGATGGCTGAGCATTTTCACAGTGAAGAATGATACAATAAATATGATCACTGATCTGCTGTATAGGAGCCATGAGTCTACAGTAGTTTTAAAGCTTTGAAGAAAAGCATAAAATGAGCAGAGCAAAAACAAACAAGGTTTTCACCATAAGCCATGAATATGTGTATCAGCCAACTTTACAATCACAAACAGAATGATTTGTGCAAAATTAGAACAGGAACTGATTTAACTTGTCTAGGTCTTTATTTATTCTGGCTTTCTTACTCATTGCTAAGTCATGAGCAAAGAAAATGGAAGGATGCTGCAAACCTCCGCCTTCTTGTGGGTTTAATTTTATAATGCAACTTCATACAAGCAGCAGCTAAGAATAACATGTATATTGGAGATGGTAACAGGAATGATGTTAGCTGGAGCACTGTTTTGGAGAACGAAACAAAAAAAAATGACACAAATAACACCAGATTTCTTATGGTTTTACTAGTTTACACACAATCTAGTGTTAGCAGATAGATGTGTAACAGGGCGTTAGCAAAGCAGCATATTAAAGCACCCAGAGGGAAATGCTTTAATACCAAATCTATTGGAGAGAACATGCAAACTGTGCAAAAAAGCCTTGGCCAGGATTTGAACCCAGGACCTTCTTGCTGTAAGGCAACATTACTATTGTGCCTCCATGTACCCCTTTAATACAGTGGACCCTGATATTTGCTGGAGTTAGAGACCAACAATCCTTGAATCCTTGAGTCCCCCAGACTCCTGTAAAACCCTAACTGCTTATTTTAATAGTTCAAATACTAAATATACCTTAAAATGCATTAATATGCACAGTGAAAACCGTTTTGACACTACAGTAGGAGCTAACATCCACCACCTTACTTTTCTCCACTCTTGGGGGTACAATCAGCGTCAGGGAAAATTAATGGTGCTCCTGGATTGGCCACTTTCCAACCGCCAGTCAAAAGCATGTGTCTAGGTATTTCAGCTTCCCAAGCTGCATTTTCCCCCACATTTTCTTTCAAATATTTTACATAGGTACACTAGATATGTTTCACAGTAATTTGGAGCCAAGTTACACATAAAAATGTGAATCTTCTAATACAGAACCATGAATAGGCAAGGGTCCACTGTATGCAGAATATTTTAGTACATATTTCAATGTTAGTGTTAAAAAGATGTCATTTTTTCGATTAGTTAACACGTATCGAAGTGCTATCTTGTCACAGTAACGACATGGTTGAGTAAACAGTTACTAAGAGAAAACGAAAAGTTAGCTATTCAGTATTAATTTAATTAAACTAAAGTCTGAAGAACATAGATACGAGAAGTTATTTAAAAAGAAACAGTATTTTTTGACATGTTGACACTTGTCTGCAGTTCATTTAGGTTGAGAGTGGGCAAGAAAGAGTTGCACTTTCAGCAGATAACAGGAAGACTAAATGATGTACAGCCTTCCTGCTGCTCTATTTTATCCCTTTAGGCTTCAAACTTCCCTCTGTCAAAAACAATAGATTTAGAAATGTTGGCATCCTTCTGGAAATCTCAAAGTTAAGGACCTACATTCTTTGTGAAATAAACATGGAGAATACAGTTTTAGTTATGATAGCCATGCTTACCTTGCTATTTGTTAATGCAAAAGACGTCAACTCCACAGTCATTTTGTCTGTAAAATCCGATTTTGTAATATCAGATTTGACAGAGTGATACTACCTCCACTCCTGTTAAAAAAAATAATCCACTCCCAACAAGGTAAAAAAAAAAAAAAAAAAAGCCGTTTTATTTTCTATATTGTAGTTCTTAAAAAGAAATTGTTTTTTGTATGCACATTTCAGAAATTTACAAAAACCAGAGATTGGAAATCGGACTTCAAAGTCTAATCGGAGCAGTTTTATCTTTCTGTGGACAAGTTAATCTCACAGCCCTTCTGGAGAATTATCTTCAAGTAAATCTGTTTTTAGGACTTTACTGGCCTGTGCTGAGCTGGCACAGAACTATAGTAAGTAATAAAAAAAAAAAAAAAAAAAATTAAAAAAATCTGGTGTAAGTAAATAGATCTTCAGATATGGATGCTTTGTGAATGCTGAGTTCAGATTCCCAAGTTTTAGGCATAAACTAATTCATTTTCTTTTAGCTTTATTTTATTAAGGGCTCCTGGAGCCAATCCCAAGTGTATAACCGATAAGAGGAGTGTATCCGGAGTAGAATCCCAATATCCTGTTATAACCTGGGGATGAAACCACCTGAATAAAAACACTCAAGTCCCAGGAAAAGGTCGCATAGGACATCTTTATGCAATAGGATAGGAGCTAACCACAACAATTTGTCTATGTAAAAACATGCAAGGAAAAAAAAGTCAAAGTATTAATTTGGAGAAAAATATACAGCTCACCCACTTTAAACTGTATTTAGAAGGGTTTTACTAAAATGGTGTGAATTGTGTTTAGAGGTCATATGGGTGTTTTAGGTAATCTTTTTTTATTGCTTTGGTCAGTTCTGTCGACATGAGTTTTGAAAACATTTTGTGGCTTTCTTCAGTTCAGAAGTTCACAACGGTGGACGGCTGTTTGTTACTTTGTCCAGCACTATTTACTTGTGTCTACAGAGGATGTGGTCCAGGTTTAGCAGAGTACACCCAACCCACTGGTCAAACATAGGTCACTTTCCCTCTGTATAAATGTTCTGCCAGAGCTGTTAGGCTGATTTGTTTGATCAAAAAGTATGTCATGTTTGGTAGGAACATAGGACCCAAATGCAGCACGGTTCAAACAAAATTATTTAATGAAAACAAGGAACTTACAGAACTCGGGAGGGTAAAAGGCAGCGAACGGGGAAACAGGAACCAGATGTGCAACAGGGAAGACGGGAACCAGGCAGGGAAATACGACGACGAACCAGCAAGTTGTGACTGAGTGAGAACCGAATATAGAGTCAAAAAACAACAAACAAAGGCTAAAGTCCTGAGGCCGGCGACGAGGAACCGGCTGCAGAGAACCTTGGGAACCGGCTGCAGAGAACCTTCCGACTTGGGAACCAGCTGCAGAGAACCTTGCGACTTGGGAACCGGCATCGACTAAGGGGACCTTGGTAGGACGCTGGGAACCCTCGAGAGGATGGAGTGGAGAACTCTCTGGGAGGAATAGAAGACCCTCGGAGAGGAGTAGAGGACTCACGGCGACGTGGCGCTGAAGACCCACGACGTGGTGCTGACCCTGATGTTGTGTCCCCCTGGAGACCCTCGGCAGAGTCAGGAACCAGAGGCGTGTTCTCCAGAACGCCCCCTGCAGAGTCAGGAACCAGAGGCGTGTTCTCCGGAACACCCCCTGCAGAGTCAGGAACCAGAGGCGTGTTCTCCGGAACACCCCCTGCAGAGTCAGGAACCAGAGGGGTGTCCTTTTGGACACCCTCGGTGGAGTCAGGAGCCAGGGCCGTGTCCTTCTGGACCCCCCCCCTGTGGAACAAGGAGTCAGGGGCGTGTTCACCCGGGTCCCCTGTGGAAACAGGAGTCTGCTGGGAGGCCGCCCAGGCCGGCTTCCGTCGCCTTTTACGGCGTGACTCGGGGGAGGCGGAAGCAGCTGGCTGGAGTTCCTCATTGGCTGGTCCTGAGCTGCAGGGGTGAAACTGGGGTCGAGGCGGAGGAGGTCTTCCCAAAGCTTGGGCAAAGGCTGCTTCCTGGTTCAACTCTGCCTCGGCCCAGAAAGCAGTTAAGCCTAGCTCTGAAAATTGAAGCTTCCAGGGACGGAGCAAGTCCATAGCCTCTTTGGCAGCGGCAACTCTAGTGTGTGGCCACAATGTCCAGGTGTTTTCTAACAGCCTGGTAGAGGGCTGGAAGACCAATAGCTGCTGGGTCCACATGGCTGGTTCGTTCTGTCGTGGTTGGTTGGAATAGAGGACCTAAATGCAGCACGGTTCAAACAAAATTATTTAATGAAAACAAGGAACTTACAGAACTCGGGAGGGTAAAAGGCAGCAAACGGGGAAACAGGAACCAGGCAGGGAAATACGACGACGAACCAGTGAGTTGTGACTGAGTGAGAACCGAATATATACTGAGGGGAGAGTGAGGAAGTGAACAGAGAAGGAGCAGGAGACCAATTAGTGAAAGCAGATGCAGGTGAGGGCAATGAGTGAAACTGGGTAAGGAGCAGAGTGGCAGGGAGACGAAAAGAAGAAAGGTTAGGAAAACAGAAAACTCTTAAGAAACTAGAAACTATCTAAAGATAAGACTAAGGAGAACTCTAAGGGAAACTTAAGGAAACACTGAAGAACAGAAGGAAGAATTAAATAAAGAGAAAAACTAAGGAAACACAAATGAGAAGGTGGACATAGACAGAGGTGAATACTAAAGAGGAATTAAATATAACAAAACTAACTGGGACTAATAAAGGATAAGTATTAATAGGAATTTAGGAAAATAAAGAGATTAACACAGACAAGGGCAACCAAACACAAGACCACCAGAGGGAGACAAAAACGCAGTGGAAGGAAAAAAACTCAAACCCAAGGAACCCAACAATATAGAATTGGAAACACAAAGACATAACCAGCAACTAAACAACTAATCTTTGTAGCACTTTGGGATTTTTGTCTTTAAAATGTACTATATAAATAAAATTTACTTACATGAGCACAAAAATTTGAACCTTAGCTTTATGCAAGTTGCACTAAAGTTCAGGCTTAATGCTAAGTGTTATAAAACAAAAGTCTTGTCTTGTCAAAAAGAAATAAAAAGTCATCAGTTTTTAAATGTATCTTTCTGTTACTTTGCAAACGTTTATTTAATTGGATAAAACATACTCTTTGGGTTCAGACTGTGACAAAGAAACCATCTTTATGGATTTCTATTGTATGACTACGAATTGTTTTATAAAATCAATAAATAATCAGAAGGAAGGAAAACACATCAAAAAATGACAAATACCACAATAAAATAGAGAAACAAATGTGAAAAATTTAGAATAAGATTATTATCTGAAAGTTTTAAGTAAATAAATAAAAAGAAAACATTGTCAGTCTTGTGACAATTTCTTTTCCAGACAGAAAATGTTTTTAATAGTTAATTTTACTTAAGGAGACAGCCAGAGAATTGCTTCATAACTGTCACTATATCATGCACAAACATTCAAATAATAACATTTTAGGGCTGCTGTAAAGCATTTAGTTTTTAACTATTTAGAAAATCACAGACTGATGTATTTAATTAATTATTGTGTATAATGATACCAACTTAGGTAAAATGAGATGCAATTAACTTGATAGGACAGTTTTCTATGGAAAGGCTACATCCATACTATTTCTGTCACACACAGACATTAAACACAGTTTGAAGCTGCCTACGCCGATGTTTTTCAGTTTTGAAAGCGATCTGAGAAACAGGTGAACAGTTAACGTCAACTGGGAGACAGCTCAGGTTGACCTGAGTGAGACATCATCTTCTGCTGCAACCTGCCAGAACCTCGACAGCTCTGAGATCACTAGAATAGAGTCTACAGCCTGCAGGTTGGGCTACTGCCATTTTTAAAGTCTGTGTGGAGGTATGTGTGAGCGCCTGAGGCGGTGTCCCTTACAAGCTGCATCATTTAAAACAGGTTCACTTTGTCTGTAACATTAAAGTGGAGTCTCTGCACCTGGAGAAGCTATCTTGCATCTTTCTGGGTGCAAATGGAGCGGCTGATACCACCAGAATCTGCAGGTCTAAACAACGGACCCACTCATATGTTTTTAACCAGCCTTAAAAGTACTTTTTGAGTTGGAGGATGAAGGATAATGTGTGTTTCTGGTGTCTCTAGTCTGCAGGGAGGGAATGTCTGACCTTATTTATATAACCTTGTCAGAGACATGCAGCGCGTCTCAAGCTTTAAATGCTGAATGAGCGTGTATGGCTCTGTGTGTGTGAGGTGGTGGTTTGGCTGCGTGGGAAGAGAAAATAAGAAGGCAGGATGAGAAACAGGGGAGGAATAAACAGATAAAAGGCTTTCTGTGTTCTCACTTGTCTCTGAAAGCTGGCTCAGCGATCAAACAGGTGTGAAGTGGGAAAAGGGAGGCAGCAGGGAGAGAATGAGTGTTGAGAGACCGCAAAAGAGGTGGACTCAGAGATGGATGACCAAAGATACAAAAAATACACCATCTGAACAAATCAGGATATCCGCAGAAAGTTAATTTATCTTGAAATTCAATTCAAAAAGCCAATCTGATATAATATAGATTTATCACACACAGAGAAGATATATTCCAGGCATCAAGAGGACGATGGGAAACACCAAAATCAGTTCATATGAAGGCTGCAATTAAAGTAACCTGAGCTTCTTAATACCTCTGCAGTATTGTGTGCATATACTGTGTGGTACATTAGGATGAATTTCAGTAGGTCAATACTTCTGTCTTAAAAATCCTTTCAAATGGGCGTTGCTTTACAATCGTCTTAAGGTTGCAGTTATCCCTGGTTGCTTGTACACCTTCTGCTACGACAGTTTTTCCTTCCACTAAACTCTCCATTAAAATGCTAAAATACACCACTCTAGAAAGTGTCACTGAATGTCTGCTGGAAACTATCAAGGCTTTGAGCGGAGAAACATTGACAGTCTGTTAACACAAGGCAAAGACAAACTGAGGTTTAATCTCCAAGGCGAGTCTAAAGTCTAAACCACATATTCCCCCAACCTTTTTCTTAATTAATCATTGCATTTAGTTCCTCATCGTCCATTGTATAAAACATAAATGCACTTAATGATTGGCGCTCTGTCTTTGGGATGTGTGTGCACCTCTGTTGAACAGAGAAAGAGTACTCTACAAGCAAACCTTGAATTCTCAATAAATTCTCAATGGAGAGAAGTAATTCTGTAATTCATTCTCAAATAAAGTTTTTTAAATTCGTTCACAAGAATTGCATCAGTCCTATTTGCGGCAAAACTATATAACTTGATATTGCCACACCTGTACTTCTATAGGATACTGTTCTCAGTAGAAGCTTTGCACATCCAGTTCAGTTTCTTTAGACCATAGGACATGTCTCCAACAATTAAGGTGTTTGTTCCTGTGTACGTTTGGAGTACTGTCCTCTTCCTTCCTGAGCAGCCTTTCAGCCCATGTCAGCACAAAACCAATTTTACTGCTTACTAATAAAACTTTCTTACCAGCTACAGCCAGCATCTTCACAAAGTGTTCTGCCTTTATTCTGGGGTTGTATATTTGTCACCTTTCCTGAGGATGGTATCTGGAAATTCCCATGGTGCTTAGACTTGCACATGATTACTGGAGCAGATGATCATGGGAGTTTTGGGCATTTGAAACTACACCCAAAGGCAAATCAGACTGAAGGTAAACAATTCTCCTCCTGATGTCTTAGGTGATTTCATCTGATTTTTCCATGATCACAAAGACAAAATATGTTTGATGTGTTGCTTTAAAGCACATCAATTTAACCCAAATGTTGTGAACTGAATCAGAAGCTTGCGAAGCCATGACATCATTATCTGCTGTCTGACAAATTGTTTTAAGATTTTGATCCAAGTATTTAAAAAATATCTAAAAGCATCTCTCTCTCTCTCTCTCGCTAGAGACCGGAGCTGAGCTTCCTCCATCATTTATATCCTTGCTGTACATTAACAGATGTGTTCCTGTATGGCTCTGACATCAAACATGACTTTGCTACAAAGGGTCTCATCATCACCACCAGCAAGAGCTCCAGCAGCAGCAGCAGCTCGGTCTTCCTCCTCCTAAGATCCCCCTGATTACATTGGCCAATAAGCACGCATCTGCAACCCCTACCTTTCCCCCAGTTCAAGCTATCCTTCCACCTTTCCGGCGTTTTTCACAAACTATAAGACAGACATTTTATTATAATCCGTTATAACAAAGATTGAGGGATAAAACTTCCCAGTAAAGACAAAATATTGTCTTTAAGAAATCACAAAGTAAAGTACATAAACAGCTGACATAATGGGGTGTTGGCTGATTATTCTCCAGCTGTAAGCATTTTAATATTAGTTCCACTTCTTTTGGTGCCAATATGATGTTGTATAGGATACAATCATGACTAAAGGACAATAAAATGTATCAAACCATAACAGCGGAACATTAAAACCATCAGAATTCAGAAATAATAGAGAGCCAACCAAATAAGATTAGCTTGACAAATACCACCCTGAAAAAGCAAAAGCAAAAACACTGACATTTTCTCCAGAAACAAAAAACACCAACAGAAAAATAAAATAAGATGGCCATGTGGTGAGTAAGTTGATGTCAACATAAAACACTGCAATGTAAATCAGTGACCCAATTTCTCTCTTCTAGTCAGTTTTTCATGCACTCATTCCCCTCTAATGGCTCCCAGCGTAATCTCTCTCTCTCGTCCTTTCTGTTTTTTTTTTGATCTGCGACGCAAAAACAAAAAACACACACAATCACATGAGCTGCAACACAGATGTGACCGCGCAGTTGGAGGGTCCAGCACACACCTGCCCACCTTGGAGGACCTTAAAGTTTGTCTCACTGGCCATCATCTTTGTGACTTTCTGTATCTATTCTCTGTATTCATCTATGCTCCTGCATCACACTCCCAAATGTAAAAAGTAAAAACAACCGTTGCCTGCTTTTGTATTTC
This sequence comes from Valencia hispanica, assembly GCA_963556495.2. Taxonomy (NCBI): domain Eukaryota; kingdom Metazoa; phylum Chordata; class Actinopteri; order Cyprinodontiformes; family Valenciidae; genus Valencia; species Valencia hispanica. Next base: position 20,843,449 of record OY747710.1, read on the forward strand.
CTCACACACATAAGCCATGCTTGCTTGAACATTTCATTCAGGTGCTTATAAAAGAAATAATGCCTCCTCTCTTACGCAAGCGGTATTTAGACCAATGAGGGAAATTAATGTGTTAGAAAAATCCTTAAAGAAAAGGGACTTTCCACAAAATGAATAACAGCCCTCAGTCTTTGTCAAGCAAACATCCATGTAAAAGAAAAGATTAGCAAATACAAATTATCATAATTGTAGCAGTTCTTTTCACTGTGATATTTACCTCTGTCCTGGACACATTAAACTTTTGAGAATCCATAGTTTCCAATGAGCAAATTATGCCTCTTTTTTTCCCTTTGTGAGCTGCTTCTGTACTGGATAGATGAGAACATTTTGAACCATATTTTATTAGATAAAACCTCTGTATAGAGATATAGAGAGACATTAGGCCATTCTATTATTCCCTCTGAGAAGCAGGGGGTATAATAATGATGGGAACTTACACATTGGGGCATAAAACACAAATTACATGTTCGGTCTAAACAGGCATGACTCAGATTCAAGCAGTTCAGGGGTTTTTTGAGCTACTTGGGGGATATTTTGCTGGAGAATCTGTTGAAAATACATATTTACAGAGCAGAATTATTCGTCATTTCAAGTCCTTTTGCTATCATTACTCAGACTCTTTAGGTTTTTCTTCTCTGGTTTCCACCATTTCTATTTTGTTTGTATGCCAGTCCCTGAATGGGTGTGTTGGCTCCTTCTGCGCAGTCTGACAACCCATCGGCTATCATCTGCTGCTTGAGCTGCAGATTAAAAAACAGTCAATGTTTTAGAGCTTGAGGTGTAGCCAGTGGACATGTAGATAAACAGCAATGATTAAATACGCCAAAACACCACGATCTGTCCCAGAGCTGTTGTTTTACAGCAGCAAACTATTTTAAAATGTTTAATAATGAGATGAATAGCTGCCAGAATAAAGCAAATGGTTTCAAAATGTCTTGTTGTTCCTTCTTATCATCTCTGGCTCAAATTAGTTTGTAATAGTTTAGGAGATGATGGACTGCCAAGACCCCCACCCCCTTTTAGTGGCCCATGAATAAAGCAGCCTAAATAAACAGAAGCCTTGACATATAGAATACAGTAAAGCAAACCAAGGAACTCTATACTTTAAAAAAAACAAGTGGATGCTAAGACAAAATGCACGTCGTGACTTGGTTGTACAAGAGAGAAACTTGAAAACTCTACAACTAAATCGATGTTCATTGTGTCTCTTTAAGTAAAAACTAGCTTTAGCACTGCAGCAGCTCACATGTGATCAGCGAAAGGACCAAAAAAAAAGCAATGACAGAAATGGCAAAACTTCTCCATTCACATTCTGTGACGTATTTAACAGACACTCAGACCACTCAACAGTACTTTATGTCTCCTCCTGAGAGGGAAAATCTTCATAATTTCCTTTACCATCACCATGTTTAGAGTTGTACAAAACCTTCCTTTAGATCCAGAAGCTAACTTTGAACTGCCCTCTAGTGGCTACATTGCTTAAAAACCACACCAGCTTAAAAAGTAACTAAACCCCAAAACAACTTTTCTTTGCTTCTAAACTGTATAAATGGGTCTTTACTAATGCAATCTTTTAGTTTCTGGGGATTTTTTACATATTTCGTGTAAACTTGTTTAATTCTACACTTTTTGGTCTAAAAACGTCTTAGTGCTGCCCTCTTAGGGTTGAACGGTGGCTACTGCATTTGAATTTTGTGATTGGTGGAGAGCGGTACATCTCTACGTCACAGGCATTGACTGTGTCACAGCAGCCATGGTCTCTTCAGACACGCCCCGCGGGTTTGGGTATAAAACTATCAGACATACTAGCTAGTGATGGGAATTCCAGCTCTTTTTGGAGAGCCATTTCTTTTGGCTTGGCTCACCATAAAGAGTCGGCTCTTTCGGCTCCCAAGTGGCTCCTCAGATTTTCTGTTGCTTAAAGTGTATGTATCACCAAAATTTATGCAAAACGATGTGTACCAAGTGTACCAAAACAAGCAGGGGGGGGGGGGGGGGCTCCCAATGACGAACCGGCTCCCGTCGTTCACTTCAAAGAGTTAGCTCTTAGAGCCGGTTCGTTCGCGACCGACACATCACTAATACCGGCCCCGTGGCGAGTTTGGATTTGGATTGCGTTTTTCAGGTTACCATTATTATCACATTAGCACTTAGTTAGCATAGCTAACATATTGTTTTGAACGTTAGCCTATGTTAGCATTACCACTCAGAGACTGGACCCATCCTGTCTCTCTCTCCCTCAGCAGCGCTGGCCTCGGGCAGCGCTGACTCAGCGCCCTGAGCCAGCGGCTCAAATTGATACAGCTCGCAGCCGCTGGGCTCCATAAAGCCTCCATCTATCTCCGATAACGGCGGAAGAAATCGCCAGCGCCGCCCAAGCCCGGTGCTGCCGAGGCAGAGGAAGACAGGAGGAGTCCAGTCTCTGATGCTAACATAGGCTAACGATCAAAACAGATGAATGATCAGATGATACATAGCTATCACTGAAAGTTAAAAAGAATGTTTTAAACTGCAATTAGAAACTTATTAAATCTAACTTTATTCATAAAGCGCTTTTTTTTAAATAAAAGAATTGCATCACAAAGTGCTTTACAGATTAAAATGACCCCACATAGAACTACATTCCCATCCCTCCCCCACAGATTTAAAAGCATGGTCACAGTTATACTCCCCTCCCACCAACCCAACTCTCTTACACACACACAGTTAAAAGCAACGGTAAAAAAGGACATTGGGCTGATTGCAGATGAGCCATGCAAGGAAACGCCATCAGAGGAGCCATCAGCACCTTATGACACTTTCCAAATATTTTGCACTGAAGCACAGGCCTGAAAAAGGGAAGTTAGAAAAGTAGCTGTTTAAAATAATTTTTTTCAAAATTAATTTGACTTTTTATCATTTTAATTGCAACAACTATTAAGGCAAGTATTTATATATCTTATAAAATTTTCTTGCAAATGTGGCATCATTTAATGGGAAATAAATTGTTCCGAAGAAGAAAAAAAAGACCATAAATATATTTCCTTATCTAAATAAACAGACCATCACAGCTACTTCAGGGTCATAAACACTGAAGGGCACAGGGACACTTCTTGTGGAATAAATTATTATTTTAGCTCAATCTAATATCATGATGAAAAATATTTTTCACAGAAGTTGGTGGAAGTAACTAATATGAGCAAAATGTTCCTGAATCTCTAAACTACATTATCCACCATTATAAAGTCTGTGCACCAATGACTCCTCCTGACAATGTTATCAGAAGATTCAGATCTGTCTAAGATAAAATGATTTCTGCATAAAGCTTTTCCACAACTTCCCCCAATTCCAATTGGTCAACATCACTCAGATTTTAAACAGACTACCGAAACATTTGTCATTGACCTTCAGATTATGAATCATCACATTCAAACATGGGTTTTCCAGAAATTAGAGGCAGAAATCGAAAATTGGGAAAGCAGTGAGTTAAGCCAAACATACAAACAACAAACTGCAGATCTTCATAACGCTCACAGGATTGAATAACCATGCTGTTCTCTTTTCTGTATATCTTCTGAAGCCTCTTCAGTCATGTACTGCAGTCCTGAAATATTATGGGAGGCATGTGGGAACACAGGATTGCTTTTGGACTTCTTGGAAAGATTTCCCAGCTAGCATAGTTTTACTGCTTCCAGGACGTTGCAGTGTTGGACAGACGGTTAATGTAGCACTTTATCAGTTGAACCATTTATTGCTATTCAACTCAATTCAATTAAAAAATACCTTATTGATCCCAGAGGGAAAGTAGTAATTAGTTACGCCGCTTCAAAGTCTTTGGCTGACCAGTATGCTACTTTCCGCTCACTCACATAATTTAAATACAATGTTCAACACATTGATAACCCCGTTAACAAAACACACTGAAACCCAAACCTATTTATCTCTCTATGTTTTGGGTTCTTTGCATCATAGACAGGCCTTCCCCACCATTACATTCCTTATATACTTAGTTTTGACAGCTCAAGGGGAAAATATCTATTGTGAAAAAAAAAAAGAGTGCAATGACCACAGATCTAAGAAGATATGTGCTCATGGTGTCCTTTTTGCATTTTGTGCTGCTCTACACTTAGGCTCCGAAGAGCAAAAGCTCTGGCAACTTGCACGACTGCTTTCTCCAAAGAAGTTCATCCAAGGTTGGAGGAGGGATGCTGGATTAGGTTTAATGACTTGATCTTGGAGATCAGGATTAGCTTGTTTATTTCCTTACAGAGACCTGTGTGTCTTCTGCTCAGAGCCCTGTAAGGGGCCATTTTTGTTTTTTCAATATTTCACCTTAAACAACATATTCTAATAACAGCAGGACTTTTCCGAATGTACCAAACAAATAACAAATTTCAACGCTAAGCATGGATAATTCTTTGTGAAGTTTGGGTGACACCTGGTTTACATCTCTTTTTAAAGGATTTGTGTTGTCGCAGATAGTAGACAGTGAACTAAAATAAAACTTCTACTGCTGTCAACAAATCCAACCTAAGAAACCATAAAAATCCTGCATACAGAACTATTAATCACAAGCACAACCAATACTGATGCAAAACTTTGATTATACAGCACAAATATCAAACATCTAAGGTTAGTTTGGGTCTTTTTGAAGTGAGGTTATGTGGTGCATCTATAGCCAGTCAGTATCTTAACTCCAAAAGACTGCTATCTGATGACTTCACTTTGGAGAAATAAGATAAGTAATTTATATTCCCTCTATTCGTAATAAACCAAAAATGTGTAAATTAAACAAAATTTTGTAGTACTTTGGAGGGGAGCAGCACCTGCTTATGTCTGCTTACCAGTTTAGTCACCATGATAACCAACTTCTGCACTGGCTAATGGGGTGGTAGTACTCTCCTCTACTTCCATTACTTATTCTGGTTTTAATCCAGATATTCACCTAAGCATCACAATGTAAATATTACAACTCTGTTTTCTGACTAAAAGGATGCAAACTGTCAGCAGATCCACTCAGTGGATTTATTGAACAAAAAAATGAGATCTTTCATCTGCGCAAACTTTTCAATAACTGTATAATCTGTCAAATAATCTCCTTTAAATCTATAATAATCTCTCAAAATCCTTGAACAATGTTAAAATCAATTGGCTGGTGACGTCCCAAATATGACTTTTGTTCTAATCTAATTTTTGTTCAAGAGTCAAGATGCTAAATTTAGACCTCATCAAAAAAAATCTACCTCACTCATTTTTTTGTCTCGGCTGCTAGTAAGGATAACCAACATTGGATGGCTGCATACTTCTATTTGACAGAATGTAAACGTAATGTGTGCTATTCCAATTTTTTAATACGGGCTAGGCACAACTAACTTTTGCATTTGGCAAAACGGGGTGCATCATATTGTTCCATTTTGGAGCCCCGTGGTTTGATAGCGGGATCTTAGCTTGGGGCCGTGGCATTTGTGCCCCACGGCTGTCTACTGAGCGCATGTTGGACATGCGCACTGTGATTTCAGATGTTCATTATTTAAACAAATGTTAACGGGCACCGCTCCCAATCTCCGGTGCCTCAAGAGGATTTAGCGTACTGCGCTTGTCAGTTTTCTGGCAAAGACTTAGATATTTATACACAAATGTTCATAACAGAATCTTCTCGGTAGTAGAACTGGTCTTAATATAGTCATATAATATTACTCTATAAAGGATGAGGCTGTTCTACTGAATATTTTAAGCGTGCATAGAGCTCCACAATGACATATGGTGGGGCCAGGCCCCACTGGCCCCAAATGCGGAGATGCCACAGCATCTACTATGTCTAGCCTTTATCAATAAGTAAAGAGAGTGTTTCTCAGGTACTCGTGCCAACAGCTTATTAGGTTTTTGCTATTTTAAAACAACTCAAGCACAATTTGATCACCCTGTTCATGGAGGTCACTTTGTTTACATCGAGATTTGGGATTATTTACACAGATGACAGAGTAAGTCTGCAATCACCAGAGCAGAATTTGTGAAGCAAGTGAGACAATTATCTATCTGAAGGAAAAGTTTATTTTGTTCCCAACCTTATTCTACAAGTTTGCAAGTTTTCCAACACAGAAATCCAATTTGGAACTGGTCCTGCTAGACTATTTTTTACCCTGTTTTCCTTGATTGGAAAATGGATTTCTCCAAAGGTAATTCAGGGAAATATCTACTGCTTTGTTTTAATTTTTGTGCAGATTAGAGTCAAAGCAAATCTTGTTGAGAATTCTGAAGCTGGGTTTGGCTGGATTTTTGGATGGTTGCATTTATCTTGAGTAGCAATAGATAATATCAACCCAACAGCCAGAAAAATATGATTACCAAATTTACATTGACTTTCCTTAAATAACTAAAACAGGAGAATAGAGGCACACAAATCACAATGGTGCCTGGAAATAATCATTGAATTTGGATTAATTCACAATGTGTCACAACGGCAAGCTGTTCTGGTGTTTTTGTTAAAACTCATGGTTATTCTTTGTTCTTTGAGTTTTCATTTGTGCTTTGGTATTATTTATTTACTTCAGTCAGGTCTTTTATTGTTCATTCCACTGTTTGTTCTGTTGTGCTTTAACTTTCCCATTTAGGATTATTGTTCTGAGATTTGAGTAATGCTTAGTGTTTATATCTTTCTATTTTCCTTCTGTTTTTTTCCTTTCCTGTCTTACCCTTAATGTAGGTGTTTGAACTTTGACTTTATCTTGTGCTTCTGTGCTATTTCTTATTTATTTACTTAGATCTCATCTTTGCTACTCCTCTGTACTAGCTTTCTTTTTATACATTCTGTATTATTCTTTTATAAGACCTTCCTCTGTTTTATGTTTAAACCTTTTTTTCCCTTCTCTGTTCTGTTTATTTCCTCCCTGCCATTCTGCCTTCTTTCCAGCTGCAATTCTACTCTGTCTGCTCACTCACCCACCTGCATTTGATTACCCCAATTAAGTTTCCCTCTGGTTCCTTTGTCATTTCACTCTTTACTCTCAGTATTTGAGTAGCTAACTTTCTGTCATACCTAACTGGATTCTCTGTCTTTCCTCCCCTTAATCCTTGTCCCTAAGTCCTGTGTGTGTTGCCTCTGCATTCATTGTAAGCCTGCTTTTCATTATTATTAAATCAATTCTCATCAAGATCAGTCTGTATCTAGTTCTCATCATGTCTACAATAAGTTTGTTTACATAAATAACTCATCTTGGTTCTGTGTGTTCCCAATCCCTACTTGATAGGGATCAAGTATAACAAAGTCAAGAGCAGGCCATATTTTAACCTAAAAGATGCACTTTCAAAATGTTAAGCCTTGCAAATAGACATTTTTATAGCTAACTCTATGAAGCATAATTGAAATCATTTTACTTTAGAGTAAACATCACGGGCCCTATTCCTAAACTCAATAAAATCCCCAACATTCAATTGATTTGGTTTGGCTGTGCATGTTCAACCACAATCATCCTGTTGGCCTGGAAACATCCTGCATCGAGGTCAAGCCAGAGGTCAACATTGATCACTTGTGTCATTGATTACTCTTTGTGTTTTGCCCCGAAGCAGGAACTTATTTTATATATTAGACATGAAAAGACTTCACATTGCTAATAAGCATGGTGAGTACTGATTATCATCAATAAGAACAAATACTGTACCTGAAAATATTTAGTACAGGGAGAAAACTTTTAACATATCCTATAATGTTGTCTGACGTAATATGAAGTATACTTTCAGGACAAGAATACCCAAAGAACCAAAGAGAAAATGTAATCCACCCTCTTTTTAAATTATTACATTTCTGATTACATACTTTTTCTTTTGCTTTGGAAAAGCAGAGTTCAATTTCACACACTACACCCAGGTCTGACTACTGCCAAAATTTAAGAAAAAACTTATTATACAAGGAAGGAATCATTTAAATAGAACCTGTCTGCAAATAAAGTAGGCAAAAAAGATCTCAAAAAGCAAACCATCAAGCCGAGATTAAAAGACATTCAAGAGAAACAAAATCATTTACATTAATCAATTTCAAAAGGGTAGTGAGAGGCATTATCCGAAAATGGGGAACAGTGGTGATCCTTTTACAGGGTGGCCAAGGGCATCAGCAACTCATCTTGGAGGACAGTAAAGAACCGAGAACATAATGTAAAGCACTAGGAACTTCACTTGCCTCAGTTAAGGTTAGTATACATGGTTCATCAATCATAAATAATTTGAACAAAAATTGCATCCTTGGTAAAACTCTAACACCAAAGTCACTTTTGACTGTAAAGAACACACAGCCTGCCTCTCAGTTGCATCTTGAGGATCACCAAAATGTCTGAGAAACTTTTCAGTGGACTGAATCAACAAAGGCGAGAAACAGGATTTCAGAAAAGTAACTTTATACTGATGATCAGGCACGACGGTGGTGGTAGAGTGAAGGTCTGGGGCTGCTCCACAGTTTTAGGACATGGATGATTCATCTTCAGCTGAACGTGGGACTACCAGTTTGTGATCTTAAAGTCAACCGAACCTTTGTTGTGCATCAGGAAAATAAAGCACGCCAGCACCTCCACCTTGAATGGCTAAAAAGAAAAGGAAATTAAGGTTTTAGGCCCAGGTCACATAGGAACATTTTTTTCCGGAAAGTTTTAACCATTTGTGTCCCACGTCCACATGGAAATAAATGTTTTAGGGGACCCAAAAGATTTTTTGGACAAATTAGCCCAACCTCTAACCTGACCTATACCCCAAACGTGTCATGCGTGTCATACATAGTAACAACAATGGCAGATTACATGTTCTTGGTGGTGCTTTAAAGATTCTGCTGCAGCTGTAAAAGGTTATACTATAAAAGACTGAATTCACTCTTTGTTGTTTGCCTTTCTTGTTTTTGTGTGGTATTTACCTCTAACCTCATGTGAAGGCTTTGTGCGCATGCTCCATACTCCATGTTTAGTGCCACATACAAGTCTAGGGGAGTAAAAATAGCATTTCAAGCTGTTGCTGTGGCATGACTTTAAACAGGGCATCAATGCTTGAAAATGCCCCAGTGTGGCTGAATTGAAACAATTCAGCAAAGAACAGTGGGCTAAAAGTCCTCCACAGCGATGTAAAAGAATCACTGCCCGCTCTTACGATTAGGGGGCCAATTGCTTTTTCACATAGGGCCAGGTTGAATAAGATTTTTGAAGAAGGGATTTTTGAATAAGGGTTTTTTTTCCCTAAATAAAGGAATCACAATTTGAAACTAATTTTTTGGATTTATCTTCGTCTGATGTTGTGTGATCTGAATTCCTTATGTATGACAAAGAAAGTAAAAACAGAAATCTGTAAGGGTGCAAAAACATTTTCACAGCACTGTACCACTCCTCTGAATCTGCCTCAGAACATACACCATGGTGATTTGTGCTGACTAACATCTTTTAGTTGACAAATCAGGACAGTCTGACATGTGGAATATTTCAGAGTCAGGTCACACAAATAGCAGCATGTAGCACCAAATGAAGTCAAGGCTCATTTTGGCATTTGGCACTAATCTCTGTCCCAAATCCTCCTCTGTAGCTTAGAGGGAATCAAATAAATGGCGTCTGTCTGAGGACGATGTGATGCCAGGAGGAAGCAGTTCGGGGGGCTAACATTTTTTACAGGACTGTTTCATGTTTTGCCGAACAGGTGTGATCCTGTCATGTTTCTGTGCTCGCTCCCTGCTTCTCGCTTTCACATTTGGGATGAAAATGTCAAACGGCCAAATCATCCTTATGCTGTTTGGCAGGAAAAAAGATTAAAAACCAGCAGGCAGATGTTGGAGCAATCAACTTCTGTCATTTCTCCAAGAACTACAAGCAAATTTCTGACATCTGAATGTTACACTGATCAGTCACAACTTGAGTGTCCTTTTAAATATGAATAACAGTCCTGCGAATAATCAAAAAACGTTCTTTTAAATAATCTGTTTGCAAAATGCTGTCTTTGTTTTTCATAAATGTCCAATGCCTCAGTCAGAGTCTCAATTTATCATCAGTCCAACTGTTGTTTTTGTGACTGTGATGCCAGAAGAATCAAGAAGCATGTGATAGATTAACAGAGGCTTACACAATTCTCAAAGGAGTTGAGATCTGGACATGTGAAAATGATGTCTCATGCTTCGTGGACTATTTTTTTCACAACTTGAGCCCTAAATTCTGCCATCTTGGAATACGTCCACACCATAGGAGATGAAAGAAATCTATTCCTGGGAAAATCTAGTAACACTAAGACAGTTTGCACCCCTCGTTCACATGGAAACTATGTGTTTTGGTAGGATTAGACTTCGACTGAAAACACAACTTTTTAACTAATATGTGTGTACATGAAAAACTGAGATTCTGGGAAAACGAATTTAACTGCCTGCTTCGTGCATCACCGATATAGTTTTGTGTCCAAGAAACCACAACAGAACTGGACTTATAAAAAAACATTTGGTCCGTCTCCCTTTATCATGATCCTGTGGCGCTTAAAGTTGTATCATGTGATGAAATAATTGATGAATGAGAGTAGTGTAAGAAATATTGAGCTTCAGTTTTGTTTTGGGAATCTCCATAGTTATATTTAAAAGGTTGTTATTCTCTATTTTGAGGTTTAGGGTAGATTAAAATAATATTCATTTTTTGGCACTTATTGGCTCAGAAATGTAATTTTCGCGGGGGGGGGGGGGGCATTTGCTCCTGTATGTTTAGGCTTCTGTATGTGTTTTTGGGCAAATAAGATTAATAAAGTGAAAAGCTGTGTTTGAATCTGTAGAAAGTATGCAGCACTTGCAAAGGTTAAATGGTAAAAATGTGTAAAAAGCATTAGGTTACCATTTTATTGCAGCAGGATAAACAAACACTGAAAAAGTAAGAAAATCAACTTTTCTTTGCTCAACAATTGCTTCCTTGGTGACTTGGCATGTACTGTAGGTATGGCATGGCATAAATCTGAGTACTTTGATTTTAGTTCATTGTTGAGGAGGTAAAAAAAAAAAATGCTGCAATAAAACAAAGTTTGTATTTTTAATTGGAAAAAAAAGTGAATTCTGGTGCCCCGTCAGCATTTTTAACTGACAATTAAAAAAAAAGGTTAAAGGTTTTGGTACCACTATCATAAGCCGATTAAAATAACTTTCATTTGTGTAACAGGTTAAGAGTAAAAAAAAAAAAAAGGTTCCTGAGCCTAAACATTTTAATTATGTCTGTATATTTTCCAAAATTGTATTCTTTTTTTATTCACACCCTCAGCACAAGATGTACATCTTATTATTTATATGGATTTTAGGAGCAAGATGTCCAAGTGAAGAAAGTCTGGTGCTCCTCTCTGCTTGATCCCGTTCATAATCCTTGCATTTGCAGTTAACCATCTGGCTCCTTCTGCAGCATTCCCGTGGAACCGGAGAGGACAACAATGTACTGACGCCAACCTACAGAATTAGTCAGTGAAGTTATCAACAAAACATAATCAAAGGCGGCCTTGAACAAAAAGCCAGTGCAGCGTGGGCAGTGACGTGTTGGAGCGTTTGTAGATAGTCGCTGCAGTCTTCGCCCCGGCGGCTGAGAGGTTTCGAGGGTTAGTTTGTAAGCAGACATCAGCCAGATGCAACAAACACAACGAGGGGACCGAGTGTGCACGCAAAGGCAAAGGGTGCAAACACATTTCACACCAGACTTGGTAGGATTGAAGATTAACTGTTAGTTAGGGCTTGAGCAATTGTGCCTGATGAAATTCCTGTGAGAATGCAGTTTTTGACTGTAATCCTTGTATTTCAGGGCCCCCATGGAGTAAATATCAGCACTGCAGTGAGATAAACTCTCAAGACTCTCTCAACTTTTCTCCTCTCATCTTTACATTTTTTGCCTGCTCAGTTCTTGAAGTCATTAACTTGCATCCTCCTATCTTTCAGTCTCTCCCCAGTTATCCTCCACTTGCTCCCCCTGCGGTTTCTGTCACTTGTTCACAGACGAGTGGCCATTACATCGCCATGACCTAAATGTGTCACTTCCCTCCCACTACATTTCTTTCCCTTTCTTCCTCTCTCCCTCCCCCTGCTCTCCTCATATATCCCTTCCTGTCCATCTGGACATCTATCAGTTTTTTTCCTAGTTTATTCTCCCTTACTTATACACATCTTAAGAAGTGTAAAGTGCTCCTTGACCAGTTTTACCATCGCTGACCTTCTTTTAATCTCTCTGTCTCTTGACTGTATATGCATCCCTTCATCCTTTGATCCCTTCATCCCACTTTGATGGTAAATTATCTATTTCTGGATGAAAAACCTCCAGTGATTACAGACAGTATGGATAGAATAGAGTCTCCACGTCTCATTCCGCCTCAGTCCGCCTGCCCTCAATTCCCTCTGGTCTCCTCATCAATCACAGAAGTGTATCAGAGCGACAGCAGTATTGATCAAGAGGCTCCGCAGCTCAGAAGAAAAAAACAGAAAGGAAAACTGACAGGGGAAAAAAACGGTCCTAACAGCTGACTGACTGCAAGCACAGATCTTTGGACACCTGAATTCAAATGAGCTCACCTCTCTCACAAAGACAGTTAGATTGCAATGTCACAACACATCAAGGCTGCATTACCCGAAAGGAGGAGAAGCACCTTGTGGAAACAGGAGGTCTTTGTCACTTGTCTGCCTACACTCTGGGTAACATTTATCACAACAACAAGACTTCCGAGGCCATTTATTCTATTGTAAAATCCCCTCTAAAAGAACTGCGTGGAAACCCATCAAGCTCACAGCCATCAGAGTGAAAAGAAACTACTTTAACAGTGTCTTGCAAAAGGTTTTATATGCCTTGAAATTTCTCAGTTAATTGTCTTACCACCACAGATGTTAAAGTTTTTCATTGCGATTTTAAGTGATAGACCAATGGAAATTAGCGCAGAAATGTGAAATGGAAGGAATGGGTGCTCCTTCAGACACAAAGAGGCATTGCCTCTGCTCTTAATATAAAAAATTAAAATCTTAGCAGAGAGGCTTATAAAAACTATGTTGAGTGCCGTTTTTACATGTTGCATTTCAGTTCAGAAAAATAAATTGGAATCAGCCAAAATAAGTATCGGCAGGTTAAAGCTTTGATAAAGACAGAAACAAGAAATCAGCCACAAAATCCCGATCTGTGCATCTTTGGTTCAAATGTGTTTAAGGCACTAAAATGATCTCATGGTTGTGAGGCTCCTTTGGTATAGGAATGTAGAGCTTTTATGATTCTGCACTTTTATAAGGCCGAGGAATTTATAACGCCAAATGGGCTGCGTCAATGAAAAGGCCCAGAGAGAAACCTATGCTGGAAAGAATGCAGCAAAATCTGGTGAAACTATTTCATTATGTGAATATGCTTTTTATTTGCCATCGAGATCTGTTTGGCTATTATTGATCTGAAGATTGAAAAACCCTCCTACAAGTCAACTTATTTAAGAACAGAAAGTAAGGATAAAAAGAAACAAAAGACAGAAGAAAATTGAAAACCTCTAAAGCTTAATTATTATTTATTATATTATGCATAGCACCCTTCATAATTATTGGCACCTATGGTTTTCAATTCACTTCTAAAGTACTGTAATTGTCTCAAAGATTAGGTTATGATAGTTGACAGAATCACAGGTGCAGTGGGCCCCTGCCCAGCCGGATTTCTCTGTGGGACTTCACTCAGTAGAACATAGCTAAAATGTTTGAAAGAAAAGGCAGCTTCTGAAGCTGAAATACATAGCAGCAATGCTACTTGACACGTCATTGGCCAGAATTTGCAAAGCAGGCAATCCAAGAAAGCCATTAATTTTGTTTGCCGCTGACTGGCTGTATCCTCAACAGCGGAGAGGAAAACTGTAGACGTTAGCTTCTGTGATAAAGCTAAGATTATTTCCACTGTGCATATTAATGCATATTAAGGTATATTTGGTGTTTGCACTATTAGAATAGCCAGTAATAAGGGTTTTTAGAGTGGCTCTCAAGTATTAGAGTATTCCTTGCCTATACCGATGATCCACTGTACCTCAATAATCGGTGCCTCTAACAATCACTATAAAAAAACATATTTTTTATTTATTATAAAGTTTTTTCTAAGTTGACTAAAACCTTATTTATATTTTATATCCACCATTTTCACACTTCTGTTTCTCTGGGACATTTAATGATACAACTTGACACACAAGCAGATTTCTTGTAAGATGAGAAAGACAAGAATCACAGAGCTGTGTTGATCTTCACAAGTCAGGCAATGGCCACAAGAAAACAGCATGTCAAACTTTTCCCATTTCTCCAGTGCTATAATTTAAAAGTTCAAAACATCCTATGCTGTAACCAACAATAGTAGATGAGAAGTGTTTTCTTGTCACCACAAACAGTGAGCAAGATAGTAAGGGAAGTAAATCTTGAATGCACATCATGCTTCTATAATAAAAGCTGACTTTAGTTTTTACACATCTTTGTCAGAGGATCTTTAATTGTAGTAAGTAGTGGATTTATTTAATAATATTTTACACCAATGTGCTTTTTTTGCCAGGAGCACTGACCTTCACACAGCAGCTACTCCAATAAAGAGACTTCATTAAATGCCAACCTATTTTACACAGAAGACAAAGTGATATTCAGACTTTGCTGAGGTTATTTAGAAAATTGCTTGTTTCCAATCTGTGAGTTTTCCCAGTTAGTAATTAACCTCACCACAGGCCTCTGGACTCACCCAAGCAGGCAGATCCGTTGACGTTAGGCTCATATCCTTTGTCACAGACACATCCTCCAACGGGAACCATCCACTCGCCTTCAGCGTTGCAGTGCATGCGAGGGGGTGCCCCACCTTGCGCTTTACTGTGGAGGACACACGTCCCTGTCACGGGCACTAGAGCGGTCGGCTCCGCACCCGAGGGAGTTGCCGGGTAGGACGCTAAGTGGAGGCTGGTGGCTGGACAACGGCGGTAGAAGATGGACACCCCCATGAGGGAAACACAAGCTCCGCTGTCGACGATTGCCAAGACAAACCTGAAACAAAAGTTCACATGTAGAGATGGGGGACATTCAGATGCTTTTTAGATGCCATGTAGAGAGAAAACACGAGATACAGAAAACAGGGCAGAAATGATTACCCGTTACGTGTGAGAGGAGCAAAGCTTCGTGTTTTAACGTTGATACGACTGTAGCGGTTGGGCTGATACTGGTGAGGGGAGCTGGGCTCCACTTTGGAGAAACTCTTATCAGCAGCAATCGTGTCAATCTTCACCCAACCCTCCCTCGTCTCTTTCTCACCGCTAGATGGCTATAGAGGTAAAGTGGACAAAACATAATTTAGTTTCAATTCAATTCAGTTTATTTATATAGCGCCAATTCACAACAGATGTCATCTCAAGGCACTTAACAGGAAGTCATTTCAATGCATTTATACAAACATTCCAATCAGTTAAAAAGTTTCCTATTTAAGGAATCCCAGCAGATTGCGTCAGTCATTGGCGTGAGGTTGGGCCCCGTTGATGCAGACTTTCCAACCACAGCAATCACATAATCAATCACTATTAGTTAAGAGAAACCTTGGACGCTGACCCTTAGGGAATTAGTAGTCATATTCTTCCCAAATATAATCTGGGTTTAATGAAAGAGAAAAACAGAGAAAGTCATTTTTGAAAGATAGCCAAAACAGATTCTGTTAACAGATTGCCATTGCTGGAGAAACAGCAAAGCACCTGAGCAAGGTGCTATAAAACCCTTAGTGTGGTGAACAACTAACACTGCTAATCACTGTGAACATATTCAGAAACATGGTAGTGGCAACGTCATACTGTGTGGATATATTTCTTGAGTCAGAGTTTATAAGTAGAGCAAAATGCAGGACAATCCTGAAAAAAAACCTGTTAAAAGCTGCAAAAAACACGAGACTGGAGCAGAAGTTCACCATCCTGCAGGAAAACAACCCTGAACACACAGCAGAATCTCCAATTATTTTAGATTAAAGCATATGTTAAAATGGCCCAGTCCACATCTAAAATGAATAAAGAATCTGTGGCAAGACCTGAAGATTGATGTTTACACGCACTCTCCATCCAATTTGAATGAGTTAAAGGGCAAACATGTACGTCTTTAGAGGTGCAAAGCTGGTGGAGATGTATCCCAAAACACCTGCATGTGGTTCTTCTAAGTAATTACTCAAGTGGGCTGAATACCAATGCACTACTCACTTTTAAAGCATTTATTTATAGACAGTAACTTGGAGACTCTGTATTCCTTATGCTGCACTTCCCAAGGCACTATTTTGTGTCACATAAAATAGAATAGAAATAAAACAGAATCATATCACAGAACAAATTTGTTTAAGTTATAAACAAGCACCCTTTGGCATATTCACGCTTTTAACTACTATTTTAGGAATTGCAACTGCTGACTTGAGTCTGTGCAGATCCTAGAGGGGGTTTATGTTTTATTCTTTGCTTGGACTTTCAGAGACGTGCCTTTTGTAGCTACTTTATGACCTTCCACTCCTTCCTCATTGATTTCTATTTTTTAAGAGCATTTCTTTCCCCTGAGGAGTAAAATTTTCATGTACACAAAACATTCATGGCTACTCAGCAAGAGATGCAACAATTAATCAGCCAGAGAAGTAGTTTTCCCTCTTATCAGTGATGGTAGGTCAGATACTTAATGATCATAACTGCCACCATTTTCTGTCTATATCATCCCACTGCTTATAACTCCATGCACTATCAGAGTTTGACCAACAGAAAATAAATAGTGGCGTACACTCTGATGCATAAATGTGGATGATCATTTTCTGTTGGATTTAAAACTACGTCTTGCAAACAACCTGCAACAGAGTTGTGCTGCATGTGTCACAGCCCTTAGAAAAAAGAAAATCTGAATCTGAGAAAATCTTATGACCTCAAAGAAAACTGAAAAACAGTCCATCTCTGATTACAGTCAT
Organism: Valencia hispanica; assembly: GCA_963556495.2. NCBI lineage: Eukaryota > Metazoa > Chordata > Actinopteri > Cyprinodontiformes > Valenciidae > Valencia > Valencia hispanica. Next base: position 20,860,377 of record OY747710.1, read on the forward strand.
TTTGCTTTGTACAAAGTTAGCAGGTTTGATTTTATGTCTTATATATCATTATTATTATCATGTTGTAGGAATAATGTGACGTTTAAGTTGAAAGATTTTTCTTTTAATATTAAAAATTGTAGCCTGTGTGTCTGGTCTAAAGAAACCACTAATCTCAGCAGCTTTTCTACAGTAATCAGAGTGATTATGCAATCAGTCTTTGTCTGGCGACAACGAAAGGCCTGCCGCTTCAATGTTAACAGCGAAGAATCACTAATGATGACTTTAATAATTCTGTCTGAAGGTACTTTGCTTCAAGCAGTGATTAAAATAATACCTGTTTAAATCTGCTGTGGCCAGACTCTATTTAACCAGGAAATAATTTCTGCCTTACAGTTGGCACCCAGGGATTAAGAGCTTTGCCTACAATTCATAACATGGTCAAGAGCTTTGTAAATTTAGTATTAAATTAAATTTAGCTAATACCAACCATAGGAACTTAACACTCAGACAGATTTCATAATCAACAACTTAACATCCAAAACTTAAACACACTTGTCAATAACTAACTGAGTTAATAACTAACTCTGAAAAATGAGAGCAAAAGGTGAGTTATGGTGAGGATAAAATAGGATTAAATGGATCAAAGAGTTGGTTGTACCGGCATACAAATGGTCCCATGCCAGCCCCTCGGCCTCGATACAAAGCGACTCACTCACGATGCCACTTCTTCTTCGCTCTGGGTCCCATCCAAGACCTTCCAGCTCCTTCCAAACTGAATCATTTACCAACTGCTTGCAGGCATGCGTACAAAATGAGGTCCAAATTAGGTCAATTCTTCTAGGTAGTAAATTAAATTAATCAGTGATTGTATTTAGGAAACTTTAACTGCTTTAATTATTCATTGATGCACAGAAATGTAAATCACATTTTAGAGTTTGTTAAAATTAAACATTTGTAAATACAGTCCCTTTTCTATTCCTATACCCTGCCAAACATTTGGGTTTAAGCCTTTTATTTTAATAGATATGGAAGACAGTGACGACTATGCACCACCCTGCTGCTTTGCTCTGAAATGCCTGCTGAAATATAGCCGTGGTTATTTCCCCTCAGGCTGAGATTCAGGAGGTTTATTTGTGAAGACATCATCGCTGTGTGAGCACTGAGCAATGCGTGCCCTTCTACACATGCGCTATACAAAGGTCAAGTCAGTGTGTGGTGGTGTCAAGTCAGTGTGTGGTGGTGGCCAGCTGATAAATGCATCGCCTGGTCATACCATCACAGCAGTCAGGATGAGGGACAAGACAGGTCCATAAAATTTTTTTAAAAAAAGATCACTTTTTTTTCTTTTTTTTCTTCCTGGTTTAAAATTTTCTATGGAAAACAGGGGAAAAAACCCAAAGCAGACTAATAACAATCCACGAGGAAACAACAGAGTAGTCAGAGTAGCTGAATCAGCACCACTTTCAAACTCAGATAGACTGTCATAAATATTGAAAATGATAAACAATACTCTGCAACTCCAACACTCACTCCTCTATGTAATGAGTGTTAATCTCTTCAACTGTATGCAGAGTATTTTTTTTATTTATTAGGAACTGTCCTGAGTCAGATTGAGACATATAATTGGCCATCACAAGAACTAAATAAGTTGTTTTTAATTTTTGGGAGAAAAAAATTCAGAGTTTTGTTTATTATCTACTTTAAGAATGATCTGCTATAAAAAAAATACTTAATACTTTTTTTTTTTTATCCATAGGTAATAACTCTGATCAGCTGCTTGGAGACACAACTTTCACTAATTTAACTAAGACTGACCCAAGATTAACCCTAACATTGACCCAAATCCTGTCAGACTGGATAGAGAGCATCTATGAAGAGCAATTATTAAGTCTTCCCCCAGTTTATCAATATAATTTAGGTCTGGACTTTGGGCCATTCTAACACTTGAATATGGTTTGATCTAACCATTACATTGTAGCTTCTTTCTTTATGTTAAGTCTTTCTTTTCTTGTCTCATGACATCCTCCAACAAACATTAGCGGAAACAGAGCAAAAGAAACCCCAACTGTTTTTTTTACTGCAGCCACTTTAAAGTTACTAACCAGCCCATAGCCATCGAAAATAACCTTTGCATTCACTGAATAGTTCCAGAGTGGTTGACCAATGTCCAGTGAAACTACAAAAGGGAAAAAGCAAGAAAAAGTAAGTACTAGAACAAGAGGGAAAAACTGTTTGCCATTTTCAGTGATTTTTGGAGCTTTCTTTCACTTCACCACCTAGCACAGAAAATTTAAAGAACCCATCTTCTCCTCTAGCGTCATCAACAAACTAGCATTGCAGACATGGTTGAGAAGCAGAGTAAATAACCAGTGCAGAGCAAAAACAGACAAAGAAGTTTCTAAAACAAACAAAAAAATGCAAACTGAAAAGACAGGTTTTAAATGGTCTCTCCTAATTGCTGACCTCTAATTAGAGGTGAATGTTTTGTGGAACACGGTGGACTTCCTATTTTGAGGCTTTCCAAACAAACTAGAATAAAAACAATTTAAAAGAATCTGTGTTTGTCCTCACCTCGGCGACCCAGGTTCTCATCAGCTCCCTCTGCGAGTCGGCCTGCTTGTAGTACAGGGTGAGGGTTTCTCGACAGGTGGGCGATGGCGTGCGCAGGCTGGCACAGTCTCGCACAGAGAAGCGTAACGTCACAAACATCCGCGGAGCAGACTGACGGAAGAGGAAAGGTGTTGCCAACCAGTTGTCTTGCTGGCGGGGATTCTGATTGACATTGCAGACCTCAAAGGTCCTGATGAGCTTCCCCCGGTCATCCAGGACACTGACCTCATCCCACTGAGAGAAACAGAGACAGCACAGGGAGGTGGTGCAGAAGGAAGAAAGATACATCTGAATATTCATGGTTTAGATTTCTATTGTCTAACTATTGTTTGAATAGCAAAGCCACTGTTTCCTTACGGTACAAAAAATCTGTACTGAATCAACAAACAAAAAGCACATTAATTTCAGTCATTCCAAATGTAGGCCACGTCTGTGTCCTCACTCATCAGCCTTTCCTCTATCTAATTAATCATGATTATAAAAAACAGTAATTAAACCACTTGGGCCTTTCATTTTGTGCCTGGAACATGCTTTAAGTGTTACAGATACAAACTAATGACCAAGAGATGACCTAATTAATTTCTGCATGTTTCCCCTTGAGGTAAATCCAAGAGATTATTTCAGCTTTAAATGTTCTGGTTCTGCACTTTTCTCTGTATGTTCCAACGCAGGTGGATTAAATATTGCTTGTTTTGCAAAAATTGCCTGAGATAGATGACTTTAACCAGCAGCCCCAAAACTAGAGTTCAACAAAGATAATTATTTTGATGCAAATATCCTGTTTGATCACAGTGATAATTTAACACTTCTAACACTTGCAAACCAAAGTCAGACACAAAATGTTGTGATAAACCTTTACTTTAGTAATATTTGAGGTCAAGGAATCAAGAAAACAAATTGCAACAAATGCACCTGCTCCAGGTGTTGTGCCACTGAGTTATGTTTTCAGTGCAGAGCAGAGGGAGTATATCTAAATAAGGAAGCAGAAGTTAACACAACACCATGGTTTTAAAACTGCATTAATACTGTTAAGTAATTTTTAACTTTACTGGCTGCAGTTTCTCCTCGATTGAATCTGACCTCAAAGTCTTATGATGACTTCAAGGATCATAAATTAGGCATAATGTTTTTAGATAGTTGCAACCTTTGGAGCTTTACAATTTACATTGCTTTATATCTTCCGTGCAAACACAACAACAGATATGGAAAAGAAGATAAACATTTATTTTATTTTATTTCTTACATTAGTTCTGAATTTCTTCTGTTTGTTTTCCTATCCTTTCATCTTTGTGATTTGTGCTTTAATTCTTGTTCTGTTTATCTTTTTCTATTGTTTTACAGTTCTTTTTTAAATAAAGAAAAATTAACACTTTAAACAAAATCTGTTTTTTAAAGTTCTAATAGATCAGTATGATATCCCTTTACATTTTCAAACAAAAAATTCATTTTGTTTGAAAATGTATTACATTTGTGCTTTAAAAGCATTGGTTTTCTGCAGGCTACATTGTACAAACAACCCAAAAACATGCCTTTTTTGGGTTAATTGTCAGCTCTTAAATTGCCATTAGGCCAATCTGTGTGCACAGTTGTTCTTTTAGGTGTTCACACTTGTGTAGCTAGGTTGTTAGCGCTTTATTTTATTTTCTAATTGTTTCTGTCAAATAGATTTAACTGTTCACCAGTTAAATATGTCATTTGTTGGAACATGTATGCAGTGTTTCATCATGGTCTGGATATTTTACATAAAATAATTTGAGATGTAGATTTTTTAGAAACACTTTATACTCATCAGTTCTTGTAATATGTGCACAGAGAACAGATGTGTGCAGTCTCCATATCCCTGTGTCCTCTCTCCTCTGGGTTGGTCAATGAGAAGATAAAAGCTTTGTTACAATGATGTCATCTGGTGGTTTGTGGACTTCTTCTGTGCAACCTCAACGTTGACGTTTTGGCTGTCCATAAATTTTTTATGGTTCTCTGACATTATGGAAATTGTTCCCTAAGGAAGCAGTAATTAGACCCACAGCATGAATCATGCTGCATGTGTTTCAGATCTTTTAGCTGAGAAGACTTTTTAATGCACCGGGCTAAAACAGCTTGAAACTCACCAAACTTTAAATTATCGGAAAAAAAGACACTTTAAATAGCATTTGTAGATTTGTGGATTTCATTTGACATTTCGAGTCATCGTCATAATTGTGTGTGTTATGTTAAACACAATGGCATCCACCGCATGTGATGCAAAGTTACAAAAAAGGGAATGAAATTATACTTCGGCTAAATTTAATCTTGATATTGCTGAAACCCGTTACAGCTCCTCAAAAGCTTTTCAAATTTTTTGACCAAGGCAGAAATAACGAAGAACAGACCACACCTGCATTCGAATCTGTGTAAAATACTTTAGCTCTTAGATTAAAGCATGCAAAAAAAACTTTACAGAAAGCTGGAATTTAATGAATAAATCAGCTTTATTGAACAACACTCAAAACAATCTGTCCGGGAGTTTTTTTTTTTTTTTGCCAAGGTAATGATATAACTCAAGTTAGAAGGTGGGTCATTATCTCATTAGCTCTTTTAATACTGTTGTTGCACAACATCATGTGATGAATTGGCCGAGGCCGAATCGAATTTGGGCGATGAGTCCAGTCGATCACGTGAGTGATGGAGCCAGCTTATGCATGAAAGAATTTACTTTTATTTAATTCTGTTAAATTTTTAGTCAATTCTGTGCATATTCTGTTTTTGACTTTTGCATTTTTTAGGATAATTTATTGTTGAGGCCTGTTTTGGTTAGTCATTGTTTTAGTTGTCTCCCTATCCAAAGGCATGGGTTGGTTTTCATTTGCGTTGGTATTTTGAGCATTTCTCTGTTTATTCATTTTTGTTAGGTCAAGCCATATTTCAGTTTAGTCCTCTGTGCATTATTGGTAGAATAATGTTGCCATAAAAGCTCATTCTTTTGTGTTTATTTTCTTAGTCCATTATTGTGTTTTGTTAATTGTGCATTTGGATTTGACTCTTTTACACCAGTGCTGTTCTTTTCCTTTTAATTAGTAGTTTCTTTGTGTCTCAGTTCAGCTCTCCTGTGTTAATTAGTCTCCCTCCCTCACTTTCCCTGCTACAGCTGTTGATCACTGCCTTTGATTAGCTCATATGATTCCTGTCATTTTTCACTTCTGCCTCAGGCCTTGTCCAGGCATGGCGGGGGAGCTCACAAAACTGTCATCTGCCTGTCATCCACACGAAAACGCAAATTTCATCACAAACGATTCTTTATAAAAAACTCTGATCAAAGTGAAGATTTGGGTTATAGGTTTCGCAACATCAAAGTCCGCGACAAAAATGCTCTGACATAACATGTGCAACCTGTGTTTACCCTCAGAAATAGCATGGACGCCCTTAGAGCTGGATTGACATTATCGACTGTCCAAACGCTTTTTTACAAGTTCAATAACTCCTATATGCTAAAATTTAGAAAGTAGAAAGTCATTCTGATTGGATAGGATTTGGGAAACTACTGCCCCATACAAGTTTGGTATGCCCATGAATGTGCTTAACAATGCACTTATGCAGTTAGGTGTGGATGGGTTTAAAAACAAACAAAAAAACGAGGAGGTGAAGATATTCGATTTAAAGGGGCTATATGCAACTTTTTCCCCAAAATAAACGTAACTATAGCCTTTTTATTTGACCATTTATGACTCAAACATCTCCTGATGAGCATACTGACACCTTGTCAGCTCACAGTGCACCTATAAGCCTGTATCCAATTTTTTCTATTTTCTGTCGGGTCGGATTTTCCTGCGCTGTCTGCGGATGTGACGTCAAGCGTGTTCATGTTAAATGTTTCAGATCACTCTGCCACTACCGGTAGTCAGCAATTAGCCTACACTCGCAAGCAGTTCAATGGATTGTGCGAATACACAAAAGAGACCATGGACAACTTTGACACCAACACTAACTCCACATAAGACTAAAAAAGTTAAACCCCTGACAAGTGCCTGAAAAAGATCGAAGATGGAGAGCGACCGGCGTACTAGAGCGAGCAAAAAGGAATAGCAATTCCGTTTTTTGGCCACAGGTGTCAGTCGCGAGTTTAAATTTCAGAAAATGTCCGTTACTTGCTCTCCCTGTGTCATTTTCTACAAGTTTTCATTATTTTATTAAAGCACTTCAATTTTGATCACATTTTATCTTGGCATTTGGGTCCTCTACAACCTCAGTTGTCACATCACACATATCTGTGCTTATCCTGTAAAGTTATTTCCTCTGAATTTCTTTTCTATGTATACTTTGTTTCTCCGTCATTCGCCACAGTTTCTACTCCATTAATTTTAACCCAAATATGTAAACCAGTAGTTTGTTCTTAGCAGTTTTGAGATTCCCCAGTTATATCCCATGGTGGTTTCTGCACCGTTGTTGTTGATTTTTTAATCATCTTATTTAATTAATTTCTGTAGATATGATCCAGCCTGCCTCCTGCCTGTGTTTGGGTCTCACATCTCTCTAAATCTTAACTTTTTTAAGTAAGAGTGTAAAGACTTTTAATCAATAACCCATGACATCAAATTTCCCTGAGGTATACATGTGACACAGATCCATTTCTTTAATCCATTTTTCAAAAGGGAAAAGACAAGCAAACATTTAAGTAAGACAGATGTGTGCTGATCTTCAGAAGTCAGGAAAGGTCAATAATATAATACTACTTGTCTGATGTCGGTCATATCTACAGTTAAAATACTAGTTAAAAGGTTTTTAAACTCTTGGAACTGTGTCAAATAAGGGAAGATGAAGACCCAGGTTGGCAAGGGTGGAAAAAGAAACCTTAGAATGCTCGCTGTTAAGACGTGTATCTTCTCATCACCAAGCCTCCAAAATGACTATTCATCGGTGTGCAACTAGTTGTTTCAGAAACAAAACAGATTTAAAAACATCCACCATCACAAAGGTAAATATGTGGAATTTAGTAGCACTGATTGGTCTTGAAACAAAACTGGATCCTGTGATCAGATGAGGATAAAATGTCATTTTTCAGCTTCAAATACTGCTGGTGAGTCTGGCTTAAAACAGTGCATGAAAATGTGAAAAGTCCCCCATCTAGCGCACTATAAAGAATGGAAGAGGAGTGTCATGCTGTGGGCCTGTCTTCTTTTTGTCAAAGAGCATGGGAATCTTGTTAAAGTGGACGGTATTATGAAGTCTTTGAAATTCTTGGGCATTTGAAATAGAAATAGATCTGTCAAAAATCCTAAAACTGGTTGTTATTTGGTAACAATATTATTATTATTATATTATAGCAGGATAATTATCCAAAATATAGCCAAATTGACACAGACATAGTCAATCAGAAACAAAATAAAAACATTTTTACGGCCATCTCAGCCTTCAGACATAAACCCTGTAGAGAATATGTGTGGTGAGCTGAAGCGAAGAGAGCATAAAAGAGGACCTGTGGGTCTAAATGATCTGAGAGATTGTGCAAAAAATAATGACCAAAAATCTCTTTAAGCTCCAACCTTGTGTAATCTTGAGTTGCTAAGAGTTATTTACAATTGTAGATGGGGTTGCACCTGGATGCCCGCATTCAATTAAAATAAAATGTTGACTAGTTATAAAACCTAGCAGTGGCAATAACTGGGAAAGCTGACTTTTTTGCAGAACGAGAGAACCTTCTGCAAATTCCAAACGAGAGCAATAAAATTACAAAACATGATGCCGCCTGTTGGTCACCTTTGTTGCTGAAAAGTGTGGCTGTGGGGCCTTGTTGGTGTTTTCAAATATCAAGTTGACATTTTGACAGCTGCACAGCTGAGACGCATGACTCCCATTTACACGCACGCATGTAACTGTTCACTCACATGTTCATCAGCTGTGGCCCACATATCCTAAGAAACTAGGTGTAAATATAAACAGAATCATGTGCTGTAAACACTTGTAAGATATGGCTTTTGATTTTTCTGTGCAACAATATGAGATGAATCCAAATGTTTTCTTTATGCTCTATACAAAATATTTATACACAATAAGCCTTTTATTGTATTATTTTATACCTTTAAATGTACTGCATCACTTTATTCAGTAGGTACTAAAATATTTTTGTAGATAAACAATGATCCACAAGGATTAATTTCCCTACAGCCTTCCATGTCATGCGTGTTCAATTTGCCTAATATTTTAGGGAATCAAAGGGATGACGCTGAACAAACAATAAAAATAAATCGTCATGTCCTAAAAGCATTTATTTTTATGGATAGTAACAGTGAGGATAGTGCAAGCAATTTTCAAAGTGAACACTCCCTCAGTACAAAGGACAGAGCAACAAGGACACCTCTGAAAAGACGTGTTGAATTTCTTTGAAAGATTGGATCAAAATTCTGTTCGTTCCCTCTGTTAGTGGGAGGGAGGTAGAATCAGACACAAAATTTAATTTCAACAGAATTAACAATTGAAAATCAGCCGTATTTTTGCAGCTTCACAAATTTTGCACAATGTGCTATAATTATATCACAGTAATACTCATTATTAACATGATTTTGTTTTACAGTGTAAAAAAAGACAAGTATCTGCATCCAGACCTGCTTTTTGTGATTATTTTGCATTTGCATGCCTGCAATTGTGTACCTGTGACCAGGGGCTGAGTTTTACGCATAAATGATCTGGTTTATTTTACTTCAGGACGAGTACATGTAGGATACAAAGTTAAATTTGACAGATCTGAATAAGATCTGAATAAGATGCGGCTTAACTCAGAGTGGGACTCTGTTAGATTCTGCAAAATGCAAATAGAGGTGCAGGTTTTAGTTTCACCAGTTACAGAGCACTCTCCCTTCAGCGATGAAAAGACTGATTTTAAGCCCTAGTGGCCCCGAGTGACAAACAAGACTTTTTCTGGCTTAATTCAAAAGAATTATGTATTAGCCCCTGATCATCATTATTCCCCTAACAGCATTGGAGGGAGGACAAAAGGTCCAACCAGCCAACGGGGGTGCATTACCCATGTGTGAGTCATGGTTTTGTACGTGTTACTCTAACTTGGCACACTTAGGTCTGTTTCACTGTGGTTCTGACAGTCAGTGGGGAGGAAAATCTTCATAACATCACACATCAGAGAGTGATTTGGTATATGGACCAACTGGAATAATTATATGATCAGTGAGCACATAAAAAGCGTCTGAGGCCCTGTCGGCCTAATGGAGTGAAAGGACAGAAATGTTTCTCCAAGGCTCTGACTCACATCTTTAGACAAGGCAATGAGGGGAAATTGGAAGCAAGAAACAACAGAGAGTACATGGTCTGATGGACGGATGCAGATGAGAGGGAGGAGAGAAATTTGTAAACTAAAAAGTGATCACTGGTGTGAGGTTTTCTGGGTTTGCATTGAAAGACAGGGGGGTTAAGAAGTAATACACTGATAGGGTGTGACATTTCCCCCCTTACAGATTTCTTGTGGGGTTTTTTTGTTGTTTATTTTTGCCACACTTAAATATTTCAGATCATGAAATTTTTAAATCAAACAACCTGAATAAATATCAAAAGTTGTTTACAATTTATTTCATTTAAAAACATGAAAAAAAGACACTGAAACGAACCTGGGCCTGTGGGAAACCTGGGCCCCCATTTATCAACCTCACGCACAGATCTGTGCGTATTTCATAAGTCGGTACAATTTTACGCATAGCAGGGTTTTATCATCTTGTCCTTATGCGTAGAAATGTTCTTAAATGTAAGAACAGCTTTGACCATGCGTATGCACACGATCTAGTGATAGAATGGAGAAACAGCAACACTGAAACAGTTTTACCTTGACAGAATATTTATCTCATCAGTTTATCACATATGCCAAGGAGCTCATGTTGGCATCTTTCTGTCTTTTAGCAAAATAACAAAAAAAAGTAATAGATGGATTTAGATAACATTTTCAGGAAACGTTTGAAATTTGCCAAGGAATAAATGATTAAATGTTTTGGGGGTGATCATGCATGGAGATCCTGTGACCTTTGCGGAGATCTGCGCTCGAGAAGGATGTTGTTACACTTTGCAAACTGGTTTGCAAACTGTACTGTGGAAACTGGATGGTCCTGCTCATTAGTGAAGCAGGTTGTCGCTGTCTCCATGTGTACTGATGCATTCAAAGCAGTGTCTCCAATAATGTGGTGATCTGTGCAGCCCCGGTAGAAGATCTGGCCCAGCTGTGTGCTGAGGGACGTTTTACAGTTCAGTTCAGTTTGATATCGAAGCATTTTTTCTTTACTTCCACTGGCCACCGCACATTTGATAAATATGTATTCAGACTGTTCATATGAACAGTCTAAATTTAATTTGTAGGATACACTATAGGACAGTTTCTACAAACGTTTGAGAAATGAGGGCACCTGGGCCTAAACTTAATGTCTGGTTGACCCACCCTTGGCAGCAACAACTACCATTAAATGTTTGGCCCATTATTCTTTGCAGACTTGGCCATATTGGAACTGTTTAGGGTCACGCTCCTTCATCTCATGTCCAGATTTTGACTAGGCCACTCTAAAACATTTGTGTTTTTTTTGTTGTTGTTTCTTTATAATCCATTCAGAGAAGGACCTGCTAGTGCGCTCTGGATCATTGTCTTACCGTTCAACTCAACTGTGCTTAAGGCTAATGTCATAAACCGGTGGGCAGACATTCTTCAGGATGTTCTAATAAAGAGCAGAATTTATAGTTAAATCAATGGTGAAAAGTCATTTAGGTCCTGAAACAGCAAGCCATTGTCCACAATGCTTGACTGCAGGTACAGTATGGTGTTATTTTTCAGAAATGCTGCATTATTTTTATACCAGAAAGTTCCACTTTTGTCTCATTAATCCACTGAATAATTTCCTATAATTCCTGGAGCATCATCAAGATGTTTGGTTTTGGCCTTGAAACTCTCCTAAAGATGCAATTTTTTCCCAGCCTCTTTCTTGCTGTTAAACAGCCCAGCGGCAGGCCAATCACATTTCCAGGTTTAAATTCACTGATCTTGTGACATGTAACTTCGATGAACTTATACATATTTGATATCATTGGAGAAGTAAGAGTCTTGTGATTTCAATGATATTTGCCAATCAAGGACAGAATTACAACTGTAGATACAGCGAATGCTTTTGCCAACACCCGCCCCCTCTAAGAGAAACATAATCTCCACCTCACTATTCGTAGCCTCATATAAGTGATAAGGCCGAGCCATCTTGAACAAAAACTGTCTTTTTACATCCACAAGAGTCCGATTAAAGTCCTTCAATAAAGCGGTTTGTCCACAACAAGAATAAAGCCCATAATAAAGCAAATAATGGTTATGAATGGATGCAATTTTAAAGCTAACTGACAGGTTTTTGGCGAGGCTCCCACATAAATACAAAGCAGAAGATATAACATCTCCAAATAAGCTTCTAAACCAACTTCCTTCCCAGCCAAAGAGTGAAATTTATGACAAAGTATATCTTGCCTTTGGTTGTGTTACACCAAACACCTGCAAATGCTCAACTGAGCTCATATATAAAGTTTTGTAAATGTGAAAATCTGCACACAACTGCGGATGATTACATACTTCCCTGCACTATGGACAGGGTTCTATCTATGATTCATAACAGAGACCAGCAAGCTATGCGTTATTCCTCTGTCTAATATGCACATTAATGAGATGTCAATGGACATACAGGGAATTTGTAGAGATCTGCACAGATGGTGCAATGACTATAGGCATGTTTCCACTATTGGAACTTCAGAGTAATTTAACCAGATCTTTTTTCTGAAGGGGTAATCTTTCCGCCCGCTCCTCTCAGAGTGTCTCCATACACAATCTGCTGTTTAAGGAATCAGCTAGACAGCCGCATATCACGACAGTTTCAGCAGTGAGTTGCGTCACTGATCAGAGCCCAAAGGCGCCCACAGCAGCAGAAATAACAAGAGATGGACATACAAGAAGCAGGACTTGCTGCTGCGTTTCCGATGAAGTGGAGAAACACGCATATCGGGAAGGTCTGGTCAAATTACCCTAAAGTTCCGATAGCGGAAACGTGCCTTATGGCTGGGAAACTAGGTGGGCTGCAGGCGTTTATGAAATGCGTCTCCCCCAATATTGCAGTCCATGGGCTACATTATACACCGAGACGCGCTGGCGTCTAAACAGACGAGTCCTGAGCTGAATGATGTAATGATCGATGTTTTCAGCACAGTCAACTACATCAAAACACAAATGGTCAAAGTCCCGATTTTTGTGGTTCTGTGAGAGAAAATGGGCTCCGACAGTTCAGAGCAAGTTCTGATAACAGTGATGTGGGAAGGTGATGTCCAGGGTCTGCGGGTTCACACCAGGTACGGAAAAGTTGTGAAGAATGAATACCTCAGTTTTGCAAAACAACCTTTACTTTTATTTCCCGCTCAAAGTTTTTTGTTTTAAAACAACTGTGCACAGAGAGGCATTAAAATGTATTGGAAGCAATGTAATATAATACTACACAGTAAAACAAATGAAAATAATAATAAATTAATAAAAAAGTAATAATTACATAGGGGGGGGTTAAACATTTTCTTATAAACCAAAGGGGGACCCAGCAGAAATAGTTTGGGAACCACTGAAATAGCCAATGGAATGCTGTAAACGCAGATATCTCACATGGCTTTATCACTGCCATTGTAAATGGCGAGCGTAAAATGGCTTTATCCAAAACACAGACATGAGATGATTCGGCACAGTTGTGCATGTGTAGAAACACACTGTTGTCAAAATACAACATAAAGAAAGCTGTAGAGCTTTGTTTGAGAAGAGGCAGTGGTGAATGATTCTGACAATCTTCTTTTTAATAAGAGGGGTAGAGTAAGGAGTTATGCATTAACCTTGGAGAGGGCGCTTCTGGAACCCTTTTCACCTTTGACCTTTAGTTAGAAAAACATGTGGAAACGGCTAAATTTTTTTGTTTATTGCTGTCATATTCGGTGTGGATAAAGGTAATAATTCAGACTTTAGACCCACAGTGTGTTTTAGGTCACCACTTCATTCTAAAGCCACTTTTAGAGCATGTATTCTTAGATAGAAAATAGACGGACATAAAATGTTGTCTTTTACATTGTGTTAAGAATCATATTACTTGGTAACAATAGCAATTAGACATATTATCACTGTTCTAGGAGAAATTTCAGAGTGTTTTCTTTCCAAAGAGATCCCAGTCATGTCTCTACTCAAAATGGTTCAAGAAGAGCTTTAATTTTAATAAATAAAAAAAAGTAGGGTTGAAATTGCAGGAAAGTTACAACTGAGCTTTATTGACATGTGAAGCTTGCAGTTTTTTAGATGCAGCTCAGGATACTTTTGTGACCTCCTGGATGAGTTGTTGACACGCTCTTGTGGTAATTTCAGTAAGCCGACCAGTCCTAGGGAATACTCAGCACTGTTCCATGTTTTCTCCATTTGTTGATCATGGTGGCTTGCTGGCATCCCAAAAGAGAAATGGCTTTGTAACCCTCTCCAGAAAGATAGATTTCAATTACTTTCTTATCTGTTCTTGGATTTCTTTAGGTCAGAACATGATGTGATGCTCTTTGAGATCTTTTAGCCTACTTCGTGTTGTTAGATTGGTTCTGTTTAGGTGATTTCTTGATCCTTCAGGTCTGGTGGTCTGATAATGTGGTCAATCAAAGTTAATCTATGATTTGACAAATATCATACAGGATCATATAGAACCAGGTTGATTGCCCGAAGCATGACAGATCCTCTACCATATTTTTTTCCCCATTCCTTTAAAAGGTTAAATGGCAATTTACCATTTTGTTACTCCAAGAGTAAATATCAAAAAACAAACATTGATTAATCCTAAAAGGTAAAGAACAAAGTCTCTATTAATCCTGTGTGGGACTGCGTGGAAAAACAGCTTTCATTTGTTATGTGACCTTAAACCCCTTTCTCATCCATTACCCCTCACCCTTCCTACCTCTTTTTCTATTTTGTCTTGTCTCATTTCCCTGCTTTTTAAAAAAGGAAAAAATGGGCCAAATTGGGGAGGAGGGGTGAATGCGTCGTTGGAAAGGAAGTTACAGGAAAAAAAATCATCTTGTGATTTAATTTGAAGTGAAATGCCAGAGAGCCGTGCAAGCTCTCCAGTGACAGAGGACAGGGAGGGGCAGGGCCTCTGACACGACACAAATGTGGGATTGTAGACACAATTGAAGGCACACATTTACTCAAAGATTCAGGCAAAAAAAAAAGAGTGATCAGAGAGTCAAAATAACTGGAGCAAAAAAAAAGGAAAGCAAAGGAGAAAAGTTTCTGCTGATTTGGGATTGAAAAGAAAAAAAGGATCAAGATGATTGTGGGAGGACAGATGTAATGAGTGTGTGAAGAGCAAAGGCAGGAAGGAGTTTCACACATGGGAAGACAGTGAGTAGCAAGACTGCAAAAAGTAGGAGCAGGAAAGAGTGCAGTAACTGATATCCACAGACCCTAAAGCGAAAGAAAAGCTGGGATGTGAAAAGACAAGAGAGAACAGGGTTAAAAAGAACATACACACTCACTCCCCATCCCTCATCCTCTGCTCCTCTCATGGTCTGTCTTTCTACTTTTCTCAGCTCGATGCCCCCAGGTCAAATAACCATATCTTCATCTCAGCAGCACTTGTTATCCAGGGACCACCACGGAAAGGAAAAAAGGAAAACTCAAGCTCATCCATGCACTCTCTTCCTCTCTCTCCCACACACAGACAGGGATGGCCTCATATTAGCAGCTGTCATTACGGTTCACAACTTTCTAACGCACACGAGGCCCAGTTTAATCAAACATCATGTCCAATTATGTCCCAAAGCTGGAAGACAGGCTGGGGTGATGGCACCAGGAGGTAAAATTAATGTACAAGGAGATAAAAGGCTGATGTTAGTGAGTCTGTCTGCCAGATGTTGGTTATTTTCTGCTCTGCTTTAAGGTCGGACCTTGCTGATCAATTTCAGCGACTTCCTATTGTGGTTTGATGTTCCTAATGTAGCTGAACATCTCTACACAGTCTGATGGCATGATTCTGCACTGGGGGGGTCTGCTTTCCAGTCCCTTTACAATGAAATTTTACTCACAAGCATCAACGCATCAGAACAATGTATAAGTGTAATTATGAGCCATATTAGAAGTGAGACGTAATCACTCACAGATGAATGAATTTAACTGACCCAGGAGTTGACCCTCGCACAGTCACGCAAGCACACACATAGCAAGCAGGAACCACCCTCCAAAGCCACGCACACACATTCAAGATAGCCTAAAGGCATATTAGGGCCATGCAAAAGTATTTACACCCCTGAAGGCTTTTTTCTTTTTTTTCTTGTTACAACCTCACACCTCAGTGCTTTTTATGTTGCTTTTATGTTATAGACCAACACAAAGTGGTGCATATTTGGTAGTAGAGTTGGAGGATATTATAAAAACATGATATGCAATAATGTTGTGACCTGCGATACATAAACAAATGATTGAAGCATCAATGTCTTTCCGCTTTGAGCTCAGAGCAAACATAGACTCCAGATAACAAGGATTATATCCAGCTACTGGGAAAAAACATAACTGTATTTCATATTTTGATCTCTAGACAAGGTTTTATTAAAAATG
The DNA here is from genome assembly GCA_963556495.2 of Valencia hispanica. Taxonomy (NCBI): domain Eukaryota; kingdom Metazoa; phylum Chordata; class Actinopteri; order Cyprinodontiformes; family Valenciidae; genus Valencia; species Valencia hispanica. Next base: position 20,876,572 of record OY747710.1, read on the forward strand.
TAGTTTCTGGTCAGTATCTGCTGTTTCCCCAGTAGAACAACTTGGTTTTAGTTTTTTTTTCATGATCTTACCAACTTCAAATACTTTGTATGGTGCATTAAACAATAAATGTGACCACATAAATTACAGACATGGAGTTTGAATGCAGGGTTCTTAAATAATTACTGCAGATTTCACTGTAAAAGTTAAAATATTTTGCTGACATCAACTGTGATTAAGTCAGCTCTGTTCCCCTCAGATATTTGCAGAATTATATCTTAACCCTTCATAACCTATCATCGTTTTCACACCTGATAGTCCGGTAGACTCGGTTTGATCGGAATTAATCAAACATCATGTCGGAACCAAAATTGCAACATTGTTGCTTTTTTTTTTAGCTGCCCCGGTTCGCTTTCCCACTGCACTTTGTAAAACAAATCAAACCTTTTGAGCACCATATTTACCCCCTTGCCTGTGGTGGCGCTGCACCAAGAAACTCTGAACACAGGAACATTTCTTGTTCCGTAAAATGTAAACTAACATGGAGTTGCATCACATTTTGGTGGTTTTAGAATTGCTCTGACGTCTTTGGCAAATGTGCAGCACAAATATATTGCAGCAATGGGCTGAGCATGAGCAGAGAATGAGGCAGAGTTGTTGTTGCGCAGTTGTTTTGGTTGTATTTACCCAGAATGCCCTGCACTATAGTCTGCTTCCTGCTTTTGGAGCGACCCTGGCTCACTCAGTATTAGAGTTCACTTCAACCGAGCCGAGACCAAGGTTTTTAGGTGGACCAAAGTTCGCGCATCAAAGTTCGATTGCGTATTCACCGCACCCGATACATTTTGGACTTTCTGGACAAACAAATTGATTAAACCAATTTAATCAAACTGCCAGGGTTCATTCACAACCATTGTTGAGAATGAACCCTAACGGATTTTTGTAACAACCATCTAGTTCAAACAAGTAAAGACTTGGCCTTACTGGGAAGTGGGAATTGTGGGGAAAAACTGGGGGAAATTGTTGTATTGTCCTCAGCTTAATTATTGCTGCACTCAAATATGACCTCTGTGAGAAAGTGACAAGTCTAAAGAGAGCTATGAGAAGTCCTTAAGAGGACAGAGCAAGTGTGTGGGAGAAAATGCTCTAGTCAGATGAGACAAAAATTAAAGCAACACTATGTAGTTTTTCAACTTTCATAATACATTTCCAAGACCCTTGTGATGGTACATCGACTTACAATAGGTTGAATGACACGTATGTCATAGCCTGACGGGGTCTGTATCGCTTTTACCGGCACTACGTAACTTCGGGGTGCGGGTAGTAACCTGTGCACAAAAAGAACTACAAAATTCGACTGCTGCTTTACGGCATACCTCACTTCCGCCCCCCTATCCACTGGTAAATAAAGGCCCCTGTGGCCAGAAAACCTTAAAAAAGAAAAGCATTAGCCAATAGGCTGCTATAATGACGCTGGCTTGTGAACGTGAGCTACACAATCTTTTGGCGTTTGAATAAAAAAACAAAAACATGAAATTGTATTCATATGTACACCGGCGTAGAGCTGTCAGCCATATAAAAAAAAGAAATTAGACCGTATCAAGTTATAACGTGATAGTTTATTGTAAAAACGTGAAAATAATGTGAAACTATCACGTTATAACGTGTTACGATCTAATATCTTTATTATAAGACTGACAGCTCTACGCCGCCGTACATATGACATGCTGAATGTACCTGGGATGAAGACATTTCACACGCAACAAAGGCTGCCCAAGCCTTGAACGTGAATCTACTGGTGTAACCATAACAGATTTTACGACAGTAGTAGAAAACAATACCTTTTTCCCAACTGTAGGGGGAGCAAAACTTACATAGTGTCGCTTTAAATTTTCAGGGCCTCAAATCAAATGACATACTATATCCACAATGAAACATGGTGGTGCCTTACTACAAGCCATGGTTACTCTAGAGAAGCTGCAAACATCCATTGCTCAGGTGGGAGAATTTGTTGGCAGGACAACTCTCATATCGTCCAAAAGCCTGGGCTCTATGGAATATTTGCAAGAAGGCCAATGTTGACTAAAACCATAATAATTATGTTTAAACTTTGCCACAACGCATGTAGGGGATACACTTAGCATGTGGAAGAATCTAACGATTTGTGCAACATACTATACTCTATGTGATCAGCCTCTGCACATCAACTTAAAAACACCATTCCCACAGAGAAACAAGGTGGTGGTGGTGGCAGCATCATGCTGTGGGGAAGCATTTTCCTGCAGGGACAGGGAATCTGGTCAGGGTTAATTGGGAGATGGATGAAGCTGAATAGGGGCCAAACCTGAAGGAAAGCCTGTAAGATGTTGCAAAAGCTTTGAGAGCTTTGGGTGGAGGTTCAGCAACACTAAACATACAATCAGAGGTACAATGTTCACAGAAGGCTCCCCACCCAATCTGACTGAGCTTGAACGATCTCATTATGAAGATTAGGCATAAACATCAAGTGTCTAAAAGTGCAAATACTCTAAACGACTTGCAGCTGTATCTTCAGTCAAAGGTGCTTCTTCAAAAAATGTTGACTCAGTGGGGCTGAATAAACACACACAAAGTCCAAACATTAAGGGAAGTTCTGGCTGGAAGATTCAAGGTTCAGTGTGAGTAATCCTACCATAGATTAAGACAAACAATAGAGAAAAATACAAGAAAGTAGCATTTAAGTCTCCTGAGAATTGAGGTGGGGCCTGGTATGGTTGCTTCTTGTAAAGTCAGCTTTCAGCTGTTATAGAAGATAATACTCCTGTCTCCAACCCATAACTATGTATCATACATGCCTTTGCAAGCCTCATGAAAATCTAAAGTTATTGGTTTAAAAAACTAGACAGATGGTCATATAAAAGCTGGATTTGAATATCCTGGGAAAGATCCTAAAGCTCTTGTGCCAGTGCGCTAATAAATATGGCGCCAAGCCAAAGTGACACTGCACAACAGCCGGAAAATCGTTTTATATTGAACAACTGTTTTGCAACACAGTTATTTGTTAGGTGCACCCAATGGCCTTTACGACATGTCCTGCTGTGCACCAGCACCAACAGCACTGCAAAGAAAAGAGGAGCGCAGTGGGAGAGAAAAAAAGCAGGATGTTTGTGGAAGTTTGCTGTACATTTCAGTTACTGTATTCGTGAAAAATGTGTGGCGCAAGCTGTGTTAATTCAGCTGTGGGTTTAGGTTTATATCCATGTGTGAAGGTGTGAGACTCATCACAGTGATGTTGTCTGTTTTAAACAGGAATGAGTACCCTGAGTATATGTGAAATGCTGAAGTGACCACAAATGCTTCTGATGCTACAAAAATTTATAGAGTCCGTGTATTAGGTCCTTTCAATGCTGTAGCTTTTTCAACTGAATCAATCCTTTTACCTTTTAGAGTTTGGATTTAAGACCTGCTGATCAACAGAATGATATCTTTTGTTCCCTGAAAATAGATTTATCTTTTCTCTCTCTCTCTCTGGTGCTTTTCCCCTGATTTCTTTGGTTGGTTTTGGTTTTAAAAAAACTTGGTGTGTCTGCAATTGTATAACCAACGTCAGCAGTCAAGCAGGTCGGAAAAACTGAGCTCTTTCTTTCTCCCTTTTTCCCAGAAAAAGAAAATGTGCACTTACAAAGAAAGTAAATCTGCTGCCTGGATGAAAGGAAGTCCTCAATCCTTTGAGTAAACGTACAATATTATTCATTGAGAGGCTGAAATTGCAGATTTCTTTGCCATACAGCCATAATTTCTAGATAAATTAGTTTGTTAATTTTTTTTGATTAGTCACTTTACAAACAAGCCAGCAAACAGATTGACAATTGTACAATTAAAAATTGTATCCACTGGCTTAATGTATTTTTTCCCCTGCTTGCAAATTAAACATAGCGCAGATTAAGCTAACATGGACTTTTTAAAGTGGTAACTGGTGTTTCAGACTTGTAGAGAAATTAGCCTCTCCAACTTTTTCTGCTCTCACCAGACCAAATTCACAAAGACGATGCATTCACAAAATGTGTGCAAACCAAAGTTTGCGCATCCGTCCAATCCCCAAATTGCAAGCAAAGAAAGACTTGCTACTGTTTTAAAGGTCTCGTTTACAGAGAAACCATGTAATAGCCTACTTGTTGTTTTTGAAATTCTGATTAGAGTTGCATATGTATGCTGCACGTGAACATTTTCTCTAAACCCCGATGCCTGCATTAGCCACAGAAAGGAAATCTACGGCAAAATTGAGCAAGTCATGAAAAGCAAGTGTTTTCTACGTCACAGAGAAAATTTGTATTCATGGTCTTGCCAACCCTGGGATGGACTGGCGACCTGTCCAGTGTGTACCCCGCCTTTTGCCTCGTGACTGCTGGAGATAGGCACCAGCCCCTCTGCAACCCTGCATAGGATGGACGGATACAGAAAATGGATGGTCTTGCATACCTTGGCTTGTGACCACCCACGGGAAGGCTGAATTGATTTTGCAGATGGGAGAGAACAGAGCATGTCTCTGCTAGTAGAAGATAACCGTTAGCAACTCGGCAAGCAGAAGGTAACCATTAGAAACTCCATGGCGGAACACGTTTGGGCTTGTGTTTTTGTGGACATAGCACATCACCGTTGCATTTTTTACCCTAGAGAGAGGAGCTGAGGAAGATAATGTTGGAATTTTTCTTTGGAACACCACCAGTGAAGTAAGTTATGTTAGTTATTCGTTCAAAGGCAGCGTGAGTCGCATTGCTGTTAGCCAATCAGAGGCAAGACGTGTGCATATCATGAATAATAATGAGTTAGGCTACGTTCACACTGCAGGCTGAAACGACCCAATTACGATTTTTTTGCCCCTATGCCACCTGTAACTGATCTTTTCATGACAGTCTGAACGACACAGATCCGATCTTTTCAAATGCGACCCAGGCCACTTGGGTATGTGGTCCAAAATCCGATACGTATCCGATCTTTTGAAATGCAACTTCAGTCTGAACGGCCAGGTCGCATGTACCCGACCCGCACGTCATAATCCCACCACTCCTGGCTGCGACTCCGAACCCACACTTCTCTGTACCGACGTTGCTACCACTGCTCCAACGCCATGGCCAAAAACCTTGCTCTCCTCCTTTTTATTTTTCTCCTTAAAACGAGAAGATTGAAATTGTGCTGGCTCCGTTGTAAAAATAACTTTAATAAGGCTAAACGAGCTCCACTGTCGACATCCAAGTGTAATTACTTCCGCAAACAACAAGTGACGTCGTTGACCGTTACTCTTCTGCGCATGCGGGTCAATTCTGGGTCATTTCACGAGGTCCGCGTTCACACAGAAGATCACAAAAGGTCGCATTTAATTGGAAATGTGAACAGCCTTGCAAAAAAATCAATTTTTTTCAAAAACTTGGAATTTAACATTAAGCCCTGCAGTGTGAACACAGCCTTAGACTCGTATCCTGTCGTTTCCCCCCCACTCACTCCTACGAGGCTCAGAGAAACTGTAACCTCCTGAAGCAGAAGCGAGGGCACTTTTTCCACAAAAAACGACTCATAAGGCATTCATTAAGCAAAAGACCATGGCAAATTTATTGAAAAAAATATGGGAATGAGACGTTCTAAAGCTGCATTACGAAATACTTTTGTTAAAATAAAACCGTTTTTTAAATCTATAGTCAGTTTTTCATGTTCTTATAATACGATTGACTCTAGTACTTTTTGCTGCGGTTGCATATAGGGGTGGCAAATAATTAAATTTATTTGGACGGGATTCGGGTCCGAACAGCCAGGGGTGCTTGAGACATTGCGTCCTGTGACATAATGATGCACGTATCCCCGTAGGCGCGCTCAAGAGAAGGCGGTGTTCTCCATAAGTTAGCCACTAGATACCCACACAAACTCCACATAAGTCAAAGAAGAGAAGAAGTTTCTCCAGCGCCAAAAAGCATTGTACCATAGTAGAGCTCAGACTAATGAGCACACGCTTGAACTGCAGCTCATTTTGCTGACTGCAGTTCCTCAAACAGCCACATGGTGCACACTCTGCAGCACTATTAGCAAACTCCGCAGAGCAGTTTTAAGGAGTGACTCGATCTCATCATGGCCTGAGATGCTCTGAAAGGAATTTGTTTTTCAAGGTTTTGTGGTCATAGTGGCCTTTATTTGACATTGGATAGTACATAGAAGGGGGAGAGAAGTGGGGGAAGACATGCGGCAAAGTACCACCAGGATGGGACTTTAACCCAGAATGACCGCATCGAGGACTGAGGCCTCTGTACATGGGGCGCCTGCACTAACCACTATGCACGCAATGCCCCCGAGGAAATATTTTTATCAATCACTTTGACCTCTGCGTCTGCTGTGTTTGTGGTTGAAGACAGGACAACTACAAACCGATGCAAACACAGATATATTTATTTTATTTGGCATTTAAGTTATGCACATTTCAGTCAATGTCTACTTTGAGTAATTTAATGCATCCGAACAAACTTTTTTAGAGCAACTTAATATTTATCTGATAAGATCACTTCAGCAGAAGATTTGATATTAAACGCATATAAGTAAGACCAGAAGCTGAAGCAGCCAATACAGTGTCTCTTTTACTGTGAATGTCATTGTAAAGGAAAATCTTTATTTTTTAGAATAACAAAGTAATGTGCACAGACAGGATCGAAATATAGAAACAGGTCCAAAACTTCAGCAGTTTGCTGGCTACTACTATAGGGGCAGCTGACATAAAATCCCAGACAGCACATAAACAATTAGGGACTCTGATTATGATAATTCAATGCCTTGAATGGGATCCCTATCTGACTCCTTTCTTTAGTCAGTCTTAATTATACCCCAACACTTAGATCACACCTGTGTGTGCAGCCTATTTTACTGCCCTCTAGAGACAGCAGCTTTAACATCCCGATACCTGGAAACCACATTTGCGGATCAAGTCCTCACTTACCCCGGTGTCCGGATAGGTGGTCCAGCCCAGTTCTGAGGTAGTTTCTGTTGTGTCCAGCAGCATCACTGGGAGGTGAAAAAAGCAGAGAGACAGAGAAAAGTTGTGAGAAAACACACAGGCAACATCTACAGCATTCGATTCAATATAATTGCTAGACGCTTGATAGTTTCAGGTAGGAACAGCTAGGGCACTGAAATAAGACAAGAAACTGTGAACCAGAATCAATCCTTGAAGGTTCAAGAACAACAACCTGTGGGACTCTGTGCTTCTATCAAGATCTGAAACTCAGATTCAAGTACATTTAGTATTCGTTTTCGAGAATCCTTTTATATTAAGTTTCTGTTAAATATCCAACAAAGTCAGAGGTCACTGCACAGATCATGTAACTACACCAGATTTTATACACATTTATTTTTGATTTTTTTTCCCTCTTCTCCATGGAGTGAAATCAGGGCACTCTCCAGCTGTGTGCATCTGTCGGACCTGATAACCGATTCTGAGTGATAATGCTTTTTGGCACTGAGCTCTGGGATTTAGGAAATTAAACTGATTGACATGCTGGGGCAACGTGATTACAGTTCAAATTTCCAAGATTAAAAATGCAGTGACCGCTAACATGTTTATAAAAGCTTGAAGTTTTAAAGAGAACCCTATATTTTTACTTTGCCGGTTGAAAATGCTCTGTGATAAACTTTTGCTGCATTTCTTAACAGAAATGTTCTCATTTCCTCTGATCTGGAGAGATAGCAACTAGAATGAGCATATACTTTGACGCTTGAGTGTGTTTTCCCATAAATTTGCTTTTGGAGATTTAAGTGCTTTAAAAAGCAAACTGGCAAAGAAATTACACACACTCACTCACTGGCTCACTCTCACAGAGTGACTTTAATGCTGAGTGCTGCATGCTGACACATGGCAGCTTCCCACACAGAACCGAAGCCCTTGAATTTTCCATTAGTATTCAGAAACTGTGGCGGTTGCTCTTCATTTAGTTTGGCACAGCCTGCACCGGGGGACTGAATGCACGCCAAAGTTTATCGTTGACACAGAGGTGGCGAACGCATCAGACTTCAGGCCTGCAAGCCTGCGTGTATGGAGCTAATGGAGGAAAAAACACAGAGAGCACTAATCACCCAAAGGGCTCCAGACACATATTCACAGATGAGGCACTGAGGGAGGGGGGAGCCATCATCCTTTCTTTACAAATGAATAATTCCTCTCATTGTTGTTATATTTTTATGCTTTCATTTCCATTTAATGTCACTTAGTTGCTTACTAGAGAATTAAAGGCTCTCTTTTGCTTTCTCTGACAGCCGAACAAAGACAGAGTAATGCTATCTTCTGAATCCGCTTGCCGGCTGGGAATTTAAAAAGTATGCCAACCCAACAAAACAACAGTGACCCACAGAAAATGACAGATAGATCTTTAGTCCCAGAAATGCAGAAAGACGTGCACTAAAATCTGCTGCCTGTCTCAATAAATCAAACAATAAAAATAACAGTATCTCTTGTAGCCCCTGACACATACTGTATCACTGTTCTCCGGCTGTTCTGTAAACAAATTATTTTTCTGTTTTTCAGGATTAAACTGAGAGATGGAGAACCCACAAGTCTGTCCTGCAAGCCTTCATTGCTTAGTGGGTATATCTGATTTCACCCACTGGCTTGTCTTTATGTCAATCTCGTTAAAATCAAAGATTATCAATTGGTGTCCTTCAGGATTTGAGGTGATACAAGCTCCATCAGCTGCAGGAAAACAAATGGACTGTGACGTCTTTTAGGTTTGTGGAGCACAAATAACCAACTCGGTGAAGGTTGGTGAAGAAACCCACAGAAGCAATGATTTTAGAAGTGACAAATCTTGTTTTTTATATTTTGTTTGAGGACACAAGCTGTGTGTGGTTACTGTTCATGCAAGTCCTACTCTGGAGCAGCTGCAGAAATCCACAGTTCATCTTACAATTGGCAACAATTAGCTGTGCACTCCATTAAGATTTTATGGAAGAGTAGGGAGAAGAAAGCTAAAAGAGTTCATAAGAAGTTTGTAGTTTGCTACATGGGGATAAAGCAAACACATGGAAGAATGGATGTGGTTAGATGAGACCAACTTTTTGACCTCAATAGAAAGAAAACTAAAACTGTATCACCCTACATGCACTACCCCCACAGTAACATGGTGATGGCACCATAATGCTGTGGGGATGCTTTTCTTCAGCAGGGAGGTTTGACGAAATTGACGGGCCGATGGATGGAGCAACATTCAGGGAAAACCTGGGGGAAACAAAACTAATAGAGCCTGCAAAAGACTTAAGAGTTGGGCTGAGATTTTTAGCAAGACAGCAACCCTAAACATAACCGCTACCATGGAATAGTTTAGATTGAAGGATATTCATGTACTGAAAGGATTTAGTCAAAGTTCAGATTCAAATCTATTTGAGAACTTATGATAAGACTTGAAAAATTATGTTCACAGGTACTCTCCAATCAATCTGACTGACCTGGAGCTTTTTCGCTTAGAACAACTTGATTGTATAAGTGCAGAAGACGTAGAAACATGGCCCAATATCCTTACTGCTGAAACAGCAGAAACGGTGGCTCCATAAGGTTCGAACACAAACGAGGATGAATACAAACAGATTCCACACTTTCATTTCAAAACAAATTGCTATGTTTTATTTTTCCATCAAGTTTCATGCAGGGGTAATCGAGTGAAACACATTTAATGTTTTTTATTTTATAAGCTCTTTGAAAGACCTACATCCGACCTTTTCCCTAAAATTTGTGATAATTGTGTGATAAACTGTGCATAGGTTCCAAGGGGATGAATACTTTATCAAGCTTCTAAATTACGAAACATGCCGTGTTTAAACCACATAAGCTCACAGATCATGTGCTGTGACCTTATTAAGTATCATCCTTTTTACATCAGATAAATCACATGGACACACACACGCACACACACACAAGATGCGCAAAAGTGTCATTGCCGATTCATTTAGCCATCCTCCTCGGGCACAGTCATGCATAAAAAACACACAGCAAACAATTTTGACATTAATATTTATGCGGCTGTTATTTAGTCCCTCGTCGTGGGGACCGGGCCCTCACGTCACTTTTGCTCTTTTTCTGTTACAAACCCCTACATGAGGATTACATGGAGGAGAGTTCAAACAGTGTCATGCGTGTCTCATTGTGTGACTTAAACGTGTTGAATTATTCATTGCGACATGCTGCGATAAGCGCAGAGAGCTGAACACATTTTTAAAGATTACTTAGGGAAATCTCTGCTCGTGTGTGGTAGCAGAAAGACAAAGGGAGCGTTCGGACGTTCATAAAAGCCAGCCCCTTTATTTAACTGTCTGTTTGAGCCACAGCATCTCTGTGAGACGTCCATCTGAGGGACGAAACACTCAAAGTTTGTCCCCAACTGTTTGAGGAACCGCTGAGTCTGCAGTCTCCACCTGAGTGCCGACTTAATGCACAGGGGCCTCTCGCCGTTTCTCGCTCCAGTGTCTCTTGTTAAAAAAGTTTTCTACCTCCACCACCCGCCCTCCTTGTCTGCCCTCCGCTTTTTCTGTATTATTCATCTAAAAAGTGTCAGCGGGGTACAGCATCTCTGAACATAAAGGAGGGAGATAACGCTCTGCTCCATTATTGATGCTGGATTTGTTGGGAAAGTGCTTTGATATCCAAGGCAAAAGAAAATGGGATACAATAGAGTAGAAAAAGGCTTGGCTATGAAAGGAAAGGGTGATATGATTGTGCTTGTGCATATGAATTCGTCTCTCCTCTCTTACTGTGCATGCCGTGGGTGTAGAATGCTCTTTTCTCTTGTTGCAGAGGTGACCTGCATTACTTTCTGGCTGTCCCCTCTACCTCTGGAGTGTGCACTTCAGCTGAATGACCCCCTCTCTGCTCCCTCCACTCATGTCTCTGTGCCCAACACATTTCCCTCTCAGTGTGGCCATGCATGCACTGACACCCTCTTCTGCACTAAGTGTTGTTCTGTCGCCCATGTTACACCTCTTGACGGCAGATGTATGCTACTTTACAGCACACTTTTCCAGAGCTTTGCCCAGTGCTCAGCAAAGGATTTTGCTGTTAGTATTTCGCAAACACTTGAGAGATGTAAGTTTGAATCACGTTTCGGTATCAAAGTAAAAAGAAGAGCGAACAGAAACACATGGTTCCTTTTGAAAATGTTCTTCACAACCCTTGGACTTTTGTCAGTTTATACCTCCACACTTTAGTGTATTTCATTTAAATTTCTACAGTGAAGTGGAACAAAAACAGTTTTTTTTGCATCTATTACAAGTTTAAATTTGAAAAATTAAGTGTATATTTCTGTTTTGGCACTCTATGTCAATGCTTTATCCATTTTGCTGCAATTACAGCTGGCAGTATTCAATAATTCTTCTCAGCAAAATAGGTCAAGCTCAGTCAGATTGAATAGAGAGTGCCTGTGAAGTATTGCTTTATATTTTTTATTGGATTTATATCTCTGGACTTGACTAGGCCATTTTAATACATTGATATGCTATGATTTAAACCATTTAATTTTAGCTCTGCCCTTCTATTTAGCTCCATCCACCGTCTTGTCTTCATTTCCACAGCATGATGCAGCCACCACCACTTTCCAAAGCGGGGATGGTGTTTTCAGAGTGATGTGCAGTGCTAGTTTTGTGCCACAAATAGTGGTTTGCCTGAAGGCTTGTGGCAAACTACAAATAGGATTTCTTATGTCTTTCTGCTATATGTCCATGAAGACCAGATTCGTGCAGGTAGTTATGTCAACAGATTCTCCCACCAGAGATGTGAATCCCAGCAGGTCTTCCAGAGTTGGATTCCCTATCCAGGGACCTTCTGGCCCGTATTTGGCTTATTACATTTTTTTGAGGATCGAATCTTGGTAATTTTAAAATATATGAATTTTTCATTTTTGATTTGTTTGTTATTATTATTAATGTTATTGAGAATTCAGTTATCCTCTCTTTCAAACTGTATAGAAACTAAGGTTTTGCATGGGTTCATACAGCTTAAAGGGGGGTATAATGCTTCTTCTTGGCACATATTACCCTTCTATACCACACTCCAATAAAATCGGCATCTTAAGTCTTTTAAAAGTCCGTCATATATCCAAATCCACCTTAAAGAAATTTACTTCCGTATTGGACACCTTGATTTTCGCCTGTGCCTCTCTAAGACCCTCCTACTCTTTCTGACACTCCCCAATCAGTTCGTCACATACCGTGCATCATCGCAACATGCACGGAGTCGGAAATAAATCCCACAAAAGACGCGCAGCTGCAGATGGTGTGTAATAATTACTGCACCAGGGACTCAGCCGAAGTTGTGTGAGGTGGAGAGGGGTAGCTGAGCTCTGCAGGGGCGAGGCTCTCGGCTGAGTACGTAAGGTCGGAGGAGGAGATGGGTGGAAAAGGCGGGGATAGGTGGGAGCAGGCGTTTCAGCAACCCCGAGAACTACCAGCAAAGACCAGCAGAGACTCAAAGATTACTCTAACATGAGTGAATGGGTCAGAGCAACACTTCAGGTATGTTTTTAATGAGGGAAAGACAGGTTCTCAGGATATTAAGCTTCAGAAAGTCCATTTTGCATAAAACCCCCCTTTAAACGTTTAACCTCGGGAATGCATTTGACCCACTGACTCCCATTCAAGTCACATATTTCTAATATACTCGCTCATGACTTGACTTGGACAAAAGGATTTCAGGTTTTATGTGTCCCCCAACCACAAGGAGCAGCAGATGATATTAGACGATATTATAAAGAAGACCTGACATTATTTGCTTGCCATGCAAAGTTAATGGCAATAAAAAAGATAAAGGCTTAAACACCACCACTCCATAAAATCATGTTGTCAATTTGGTATTTAGTTTGAAATTCATCAATTATCAAAGGCAAGGCAGACAAAACACACAAGGCGACAAACAAGGAAATGTATGTTTCAGTCTTAACTTGTGGAAAAATATTTGGCCCATTGTGGGTTAAAAAAGATATTCAAGTTTAACACTTACTTTTTTGAGAGGAACCTTTTACGGGCTTAGGGTAAGGCTAAGGGTGCCTCAAGGGTTAAAGATCTCAACAACTTTCTCCCGGACCTGTCTCCTGTGTTCATTGGTCTTCATGATGCTGGTTGTTTACTTATCTTTTCTAAAAATAAAAAAAAACTCTGAGGCTTTAACACAACAACTAGATTTACTCTGACATCAAATTATACACAGATACTTACTCACTAGCTGATCACTTAAGGTTGTCGAATACACAGGATCTAAATCAGGGGTATCAGCGGAAAGGGGTGTGAATGCAAATGCACATCAGTTAAAAAAATTTTTGTCACAAGTATTCTTCCACCTCAGGATAAAGTGTTACTTTGCATGAAATCCCAAAAAATACACCAAAGTTTATGGTTGCAATGTGACAGCATGTAAACAAGTTCAAGGAAATGAATAGTTTTGCCAGGCACTGTATACAAACAGTTCTGCAATACAATTCCCACAGTGAGCGAATATTTTTAAAGAATGTTCACATAGTGTTTTGTCTTTTATCCACTCATCTCCACCCATTCTTTATAAGCTCCAGATGCTCCCACCCACAGAGAGTCGGCGAAGGACAAGGCCTGTGCTAAACCTTCATTACAAACAACCACAGTGAGAGTGATACGCCAAGACAGAAAGGGTGGAGGAGGAGGTGAGGGAGGGCGGGAGATTAACATGAATCCAGAAATAAGCATGCACATGTCAAAGGGAGTTATCAAAAAACTCAGCGGCGGTTAAAGCTGAATGAAAGTGCAGCTGCAAAAATACTGTATTTAAGCCAAGGAAGATGACAGAGTGAAATCTCCGACGAACCTCTGAGCAGGTAGCAACAGGCAGAGGAGGGGAGACTTTTCTCAAAAACTGACTGCTTGATTACCTGTCTGGGAAGAGTGTTTTTTTTCAAAACTAGTTTCAGGTAATAGCTTTTTGGAAATCACCTTCTTGTTGTTAAAAAAATATTTTATGTCTGTCAAACTGTTTTATTATTAGAGTTTTCACAAATCCACTAAAATTAATTACAGCTAAAATGCTTTAGAGACAGACGGATGTTTAAAATTCGTACGTTACTAAGTTGAATTAAAAAAACAGTTCATCTGTTGAGCAAACACTTTTTTTAAAACAGATTTATTCACAGGTCAGAATTAAGTCGCTTAACAACTGCAAAAATACAATAATTTATCTGAAAATGGCAGGGCATCAGACAGAAAAGGAGATAAAGTAGCCAAAGCCCCAAGAAGAACATTAGAATATCTTCAAAAAATCTGGAGAATAATTCATCAAGTTCTGTTGCTGTTTGCTTTTTTTCAAACTTAGATGTTTCAGATCATGAATCGAGTTTTATTGATTAGACAAAGATAACCTGAGCAAATACAGAAAGAAGTTATCAAATGGAGATTTCACTTATTAATGAAAAATAGGCAATCCAAACCAACCTTTATCAAAAAATGTTTTCCCTCTACATTTCATCAGTATTTTCAGGTCCAGAATTAGGATAGACCACCTCATGACCTTTATTTTTTAAATTTTTTTATTTTGGAGATGTGGACTTGCTGGTTGGTTTTGGATTAATGTTCTGTTGCATTACACAAAAGAACTTGAGCTTTAGGTTACAAGTTTTCTAGATCCTGAAGCAGCACAGCAGTTGCCGACCATGGCACTACCACCCACATGTTTGACTGAAGGAATGATGCTCTTTTTCTGTAAGGCTCTTTTAGTTTTATGCCAGATGTATTTATACACATGCCTTTCAAAAAGCCCCATTAGTCTGCAGAATATTTTCCCAGAAGTCTAGATGTTTTTTGCCAAAAGTAAAATGGGCCTTTGTGTTCTTTTAGGTCAGCATTTTTTACCCTTGAACTCTCCTATAGTATGGAACACCAAACTACTCAAAATTAAATAAATAAATAAAAACATTGTGAAATAGATATCTACATAAACAATAATAGGAAATATATAACGCGACAATGAAATTGTGAAAAACACTGAATATATATAAGGTTCTACGCTCAATGGTATGAAATATTTTTCATTTTCCTTTAAAAATCTGTTTATTAATATAATACATTATTTTAATGTAAAATATTTGCTAATAATGGGAATGATCTTTTAGCCATTTTTATTTAATTTCATCAGTTTTTAATTCCAAAACGTCATTTTCCCCAAAGTCAGCTTTTATTTCATATTGGTGTTTTTCCAGTGGCTTATTTATTTCAGAATGACACTTTTCAGCAGAATAACTTCATCTGCCAATCAGAATCAGTGGATGGGACCTGCATGCTCATTGGCTGGTTCTTACAAATCAATCTTCCTGGATACCCATTCTCACTCACTAATGTGACTGAGCAGCCTGCTGTACAGCTAGCAACAACATGCTAAGTCAAGAGTCAGAGTTGCATGAACTTCGTTCATCTCTAGCAGATCAAACTGAGAGGAATAATTTATCAGAGAATGTCAATTTAAGTCGTTTGGATAATATTTTGGAAATCATCCCAGGTCCAATACTGAAGACTTTAGTGCTGTCCGACATCAGAGTTGTTGCTGATATGTTTTCTGTGTCATCCAGCACAACTCGGAGGACAACACAGAAAACATATCAGCAACAACTCTGATATCGGACATCATCCAAATGATTCAAAATGGCATCCTCTAAAAGATTATTCCTCTGTTTGATCTGCTAGAGTAACCAGAGATAAACAAAGTTCATGCAACTCCGACTCTTGACTTAGCATGTTGTTGCTAGCTGTACAGCAGGCTGCTCAGTCACATTAGTGAGTGAGAACGGGTATCCAGGAAGATTGATGTGTAAGAACCAGCCAATGAGCATGCAGGTCCCACCCACTGATTCTGATTGGCAGATGAAGTTATTCTGCTGAAAAGTGTCATTCTGAAATAAATAAGCCACTGGGAAAAACACCAATAGGAAATAAAAGCTGACTTTGGAAAATTGACGTTTTGCAATAAAAACTGATGAAATTAAAAAAAACGGCTAAAAAATAATTCCCATTATTAGCCAAAAATGTACATTAAAATAATGTATTATATTAATAAACAGATTTTTAAAGGAAAATTAAAATTATTTCATCCTATTGAACTTAGAATTTTATATATATTCATTTTTTTCACAATTTCATTGTCACGTTATATATTTGTTATTAATTGTTATCCAGATATCTATTTCACAATGTTTTTTAAATTTATTTCACAATGTTTTTATTTATTTATTTATTTCATTTTGAGTAGTTTGGTGTCCCATACTATGGAGGCCATTTCTGCCCAGTCTCTTATTGCTGAGAACTGCAGCAAATGAGGTCTGTAGTGCTTTAGATATAATTCTTTAGGTGCTTTAGATATTGTTCAGATATTTCTTTGACCTGGGTGAGTCGTCAAGCCCTTTTGAAATAATTGTGGTAAATTTCCCAGTCACCCTGGGAAGATTCTCTTTTCTCTCAATTTGCAGATAAAAGCCCTCACTGTGAATCGCTGGAGTCCTGAAACCTTAGAAATAGCTTTCTAATCCTTTCCAGAATAAAAAACGTAGATTATCTAGTTCTCGAAATTTCCAACTTCATGTTATCAGTGATTTTCTATCCACAGGTCTAGAAGTACTAGCGAATAGGTACAGTTAGTAAAACTGAACAAACAAATGTGGTTCAAAGTTAATACATGATTTAACAATGAGGACAGTTATATTTTTACACAGTCTGGTTCGTTTCCCTGAAAAAAGCCAATCAAAATTTGAAAACTGCTTCATATTTGCCAATTGGGTTTTTCATCCTATATAATTAGTTTAATGACAAAAAAATTAAAGGTGACAAAAATTCAAAAACAGAAGGTGTTGTGTTGGTACTGGATGAGACTGACAAACCCGAATTATTTATTTAAAAACCACCAAAGTCAAAATCTAAATATTTGTAGATTATTGTACTATAAATTATATATCTAAAATATACTCAAAGTACTGATTGTTTATCAAGAACCTGATGCATCGCACTTTTTTTACTTTGCAAAAGTAAAACATAACTCTATCCTTTTGTGAAAGGAGTTTGGACAGTTAAACAAGCAAAACTGGAGCTCAAGTCGTCTAATTTGATTTTAGGCTCTACAGGGAAGAATGTCCTTAGTGCACTTTCCTTTTATAGCTTTAGTTCTAGTGAAGTTAGGAAAACAATGGGGCAGGATTCATTCAACCTAGATTTTGTATTTTGTGTTAAAATACTTTTCTGTATTATGAGTGGATTGCTCTGATCAGTTATTGCCCCAGATTTTCCGCCCCTTGCTTTTCCTTCTGTGTTATACGGTGCCATTTTCCCCACAGCTCCACAAGTCTTACTCCCCACACAGATGTTACTTATTTAGTTTATTCGATTCACCTGTACTTTGTCTCAGTAATCCCTCCTTCTCAATATTTAGTCTTTTTGTTCTCTTCATCAGTTGTCTTAAGACCTATACATGTGCATTTACAGCACACTTCTTCCCTGCATTAAGCACCTCCAATACAGATTTCTGACCAATGAAACAATACTTGTAGGACATTTAATTAAGCAAAGGTTCTTCACAGATAATATCTTGAGAACAAGCTGTGACAACTCAAACCAGGCTTCCTGCAATTTTGGGAGTTGTGGTTGTTTTTGATTCGACCACATGGGCGGTTGCCCGGGGCATCATGAACACCAGATATTTTTAAAAAAATCACTTATCAGTTATGCCCTGAACAAGTTTTCTATTGTTTTTATCCATGTGAAGTCAATAGAAACTTGGCCTTCAAATGCGCCGTGTCCCCTTCTTGCTGCTGAGAAAAGGAAAACTGGTTTGCTTGCTTGGGCAACACTGCATAGCATTTGATCCCACCCCAGAATCTCATAATTTAATGCATGAAGAGGAGGAGAACGTCCAGAATGCCATTCATATCATATGATCTATTAATCGATTATTGCAGAGCACATACAAGACTTTATTAATCTGTTACCCACAGGTCAAAAACCAGTACAGATTTCTTAGACAACAGAAATTAAGCCCTTGGCTACACAGAGATGAAACCAGGTGTAGCAGCAAGGATATTTAATCAAATAGGTGTTTCATCCACAACGAGCCGTACACAATCATGTTTGAAACCGGGTCCCAGAGTGGAGAAATCTCACAACGCCGGCTCAGTTGTCTCTGTGATTATGAGCTCTCCGGCATTTATTCTGAGTGGATGATGTCACTGCCCATTCCTATATTTAACACGCATGTGTGGTGCCTAATAAAGCAAATACTGACCTTATTATGGATCCTAGAATACGATTTTACTGTCTCTCCTCTATCACCAGAAGCATAAAATGGATCCGGAGAACAACAGACACCATATGCTTTTGAATAAAGCTCTCATTTGAAGCTAGATTTGTCGTGTTTGCCACCGGGTTGACTGCATATGCTGAGTGTTCTTTTCTGTGTTTCTCTGGCAGTGTCATAGCGTTACCAGTGGGCCCGGCATATGTACTGCAGCATCTTAAGCCGGTTTGTGTGAATTCGTGTGGACAAACGTTTGAATTATTGTGGTGCAGTTTTTACAGGCTCTGTTTTTGAAACTATACTCATTTTGTCTCCATGTAGAGCAGGCCTTAGTTCTTCAAAGCTAGTCAAATATATCTTTAATAAACAGGGGCCAGTTATGAGCATCAAAATATACCGAATAGTTAGTTTTAATACCATTAAAACTTAGTGTTTTTAAGGAGATGTCAAAAAATGTGAAGAAGTGGCTGCAATTTATTCTAGCTGTATGGACCATAGAGTGACGGAAGTGCTGCCTCTCCTTTACATGAAGCTGGTCACTTTCCGTCAACTGGTTGAAAGACACCACCTGCATTTTTACCTATGGAAAAGCCTCAATTTAGCAATCAGAATATCTTTTCAGTCACACTCATGACTAAGGAAACTGTTTTAAAACCACAAGCCCAAGCTACATATGTGCAGCATGGTTGTTAAGCATTTAGCTGCAGGATTGTGTTTTGAGGGTATTAAGGAGGACCCAAGTTGCAGCAGGAGAACGGCAGACGCACAATGGAGGTGAAGATTGATTTAATGATCAAACCAGGGCTGGAGTGGGACTCATTCTCAGCCCTGGAGTTTCATGCCAGGAGTTTTCATACCAGCCCACTGTATAACACAACCTATTATTATTAAAATCATGAACCTTACATGTTAAAGCTACAACAGCACACTGTTCTGTAAAGCCTTGTAATTCTGAGTATTAAAAAAAAAGGGTTAATTGCTTCACAAGGTAGATTTATTTCAGCATGTGTTCACATCTACATTATTCTTTACAACTCATCCATTAACAATGTCAGAATCTATATTCTGAGCTGCTGCCTCTGTAATTAATCCATGGTTAGTCTCTGCTCTCCCTTTCACACTTCCTCCAGTTTCCCTAAACTCACCTGCTGCACCTGTGTCATAAAAAATAAATTAGATTGTGTAACGCTTTAGTGAATTTGGTATGGAAAACACGCTTGACTTACTCAATTAAAATTTTTTCATTAGCAACACATGCATGCCTATTTTGTATTATTTTTGTCCTATTTTCTTTCAAATGTGGGCTTTGTGTATTTATTTTCTTACTTTTAAAGATAAAAAATACATAACAGGTCGCACTGTCATTTGGACATAAAGGTGGTTATATCAGAACTAATGCCTGCTTGTTCATACACCTGTTCCTTCCATACTCTAGAGAAATTCCCTCATCACTACTGACTCCTGACTCTGCTTCTGAAACTAAATCACATTTAAAAATGGTCAAAATTCTCAGCAAAAATCTCCCAATTGTACAAAGCCTATGATTAATTCACATCAGTTTTACTACAGCTGAATCAGTTAGCATTGCAGGGCACTTTTCCTATGGAACAGGCAGGCCTAGGCCTATACACCATGTTCTTCATTATATTAATACTAACAACATTCATTCAATAACTACCCCTGCCCACTCTGGACTTGTGGTCTCATGTTGCTTGATGCTGTATTTTCCTTTTAACTCTGATGAGCTACAACGTTTCCCAGTTATGTGGTGTCACATCATATTGTTATTAAAATTATATGTTATGCTAGTAACCATTCATTGCAGGCAAAGTTCAACATGTTGTCTTACCCATTTCATCATCCTTATTTGTTGTCACAGACCACGAGCTTGTTTTTGTGGAAAAAGTTGCCCATTTTTGCACATTTAGCAGCGTCTGTTTGAGCTTTCCTCTTTTTCTCTCCGCGCCACTCTTGCTCTTTCAACTTTCAAACGCCACTGCCTGGGTGCTCTGACATGTTACGTCATGGTGCACAAAATTTGAGGAATTTTTATTCCAAACATAAATACAATATTGCACAAACAAGTTTATAACCAAACTGGAAACAAATAACTTATTAGGTTTACACAAAAATGTTACACACAAAGCTTACAGCAGCGCCCCCTTGTGGCAGATAAATCACACTGCCAATGTCCCCACCAGATATCTTGCCCGCCCTCACACCAGCCTTGGGGCGATTTCTCTATCGCCCTTCATGCGGCCGAATCAACGACGCTGATTGGATAAATTCCTGTTGCTATGGGCGAATTTCTTGTCAGTGATTGGCTGGCTGCTGATCTGCTTGGGGCGATTTTTCTGTCGCCCCAGCTGCTACGCAGCGGGAGCTCTTTCTCCGAAAATGATATATATTTTTATATATGATACTTTGTTACGAATTTAAACTCACAATTAACTTAGAATGTGATTATTGTTTATTTTTAAAAATAAAAAATATAAACACTTGGGAAACACTGGAGGGGCGGCGCCCTATCGCCCTCTATTGGCCAGCCGCCACTGAACGGGTGGCCAAAGCGAAAAGTTATGTAAATAAATTATTTTTCAGGATTTTATGAATTTCATCTTGTTTGTTTTGCCAATATTGTAATGGTATACAACGCGTTATACTGTTTACATTTATTTTGTTTTTTAACTTTAGTTTTATTTAGTTTATTTAGGAGATAAACTCTCCCTGGCACATGTTCACTTGAAAAAACGTGATCAAGCTCCTGCAGCTTTTTAGGCTACACTTTGTTACTATCTAGATATACAACTTTGTTTTGCTTAAAGGTGACAAGATTAAAGCATAAAGAGTAAATTTTAGCACATGGAATAGCTATCTTAAGATTGTGATTGTTCACTTACCAAAAAGTGATTAGCCTATAACATCATGTTTACCTATGAAGGACTAAATGTGCCTCAAATTGACGTCATTTATTTTATCTTGATGTTATTCTACACATCAGAACATAATGGGTCAATTCCATCATCATAGATACCCCCAAAATGGTAGACGATCACTTTATGGCACAACACTGTCCTCCCTATTAGCCACTCCGGTGCTCGATCAATCAGAAAACAACTCAAACACAGGAGTCAGGAAGCAAGAGTGACAGAATAACAGAGAATCCAGCGTCAAGCTGTAAATGTGGTGGATTGTGGCAGAGACCAGGTGAGAACAATAAACAGAATGCATAGCACCTGGGGAGAATCTAAGCAGGGAGCTGAGAGGAGGTAGAATAATTAACACAACAATCATGGAGGAATCTAATCTAATGCATAACAGGAAGAATCTAACAACATGAAGAAATAATAAAATAAAGAGGAGCACAGGGAAATCAATAACTCAAAGAGAGCATAACTAAAACCTATAAAGGAACTAAAAGACTAACACAGATCCTTTAAAATTATACAAAAAGCAGACTGGGATAAACTAATAAATTCAGTAAAAAAAAATTGGACACTGGAAAATGGTCTGAACTAATCTAATCTTAAATCATCATAATGAACACAAATAACTATCTGAAAATATCAGTCTATGTGTAATTAATCTATGTAATGTGTTTCACTTAGTGGATCAAGTGACTAAAAAACAAATTAACTTTGCAATTGTAGCTTAATTTATAGAAAATGTCTGTATGTAAAATAACATTAAACAATCAAGATATTTATGATATAGATGACATTATGATAGTGGTAGTATTTTATCATTATATTAATTACTAATTAAGTATAAATTTTCTGCTTTAAATTATATATAATTAATATAATTATATATATATATATATATATATATATATATATATATATATATATATATATCCACGGGTGGTGCATTTTGGGAGATCTTAACCACCAAGACAGCCAGTCTGCATCGATGGGGAGGGAAATAGAGACGATGGAGTCCTACAGACACCTGGGGGTCGTTCTGGACCAGAAACTTGAGTGGACCACCAACACAGATGCAGCATACAGGAAGGACAGAGTCGCTTTTTCTTCCTCAGGCGGCTATGGTCCTTCGGTGTCTGCAGTGACATGCTGCAGATATTCTACTACACAGTCATCAGAAGTGTGCTTCTGTATGCTGTTGTCTGTTGGGGAAGTAGCACTGAGGACAAAGACTGCAGACATCTGGACAAACTGGTCAAAAAGGCCAGTTCTGTGCCCAGAAGCTGGACCGTGTAAGAATTGTGGCGGAGAGACAGATGAGGAGGAAGCTGCAGGGAATTCTGGCTAATACAAAACACCCCCTCCACGATGTCCTGATCAGGCAGAGAAGCAGCTGCAGTGAACGATTGATCTCTTTGAGATGCAGGACTGAGAGGCAGAGGTGTGGACTCGAGTCATGTGACTTGGACTCGAGTCAGACTCAAGTCATAAATTTGATGACTTCAGACTCGACTTGATAAAATTTACAAAGACTTGCAACTCGACTTGGACTTTAACATCAATGACTCGTGACTTTACTTGGACTTGTGCCTTTTAACTGAAGAAGACTTGGTACTTCCCATGAAAACTGGGGGAATTTTTTTTTACACACCATGGAGGCATTCCAATTATATTATCAGGTTGGTCCAGTTTTTAAGAAGTGATCATTTTGAGGGGTGAGGATTTTATTGATGACATGTTTTAAAAAGTTTAGGTTAAAAGGACCCTTGTCTATTTGAAAGTTAAACTGTTTTGCAATATGAGTTCAATACAATACAGGACTGCAGCTGCTGTGCATTGTTCTAGTGCAATATGCTGTTGAAATACAAGCATTATTTTGTGAAAATTAAATCTTCAGTTTTTTACTGTATTTGATTAATGTTATTGTGTAAATAGAGGTTTAAATAAATACAAATCTTAGAGACATACATGATTTGTGTACATTTATTTCTGTGGTAAGAGGACTTGAAATGACTCGAAACTAAAATGGTAGGACTTTTGACTCGACTTG
Source organism: Valencia hispanica (assembly GCA_963556495.2). Lineage (NCBI taxonomy): Eukaryota > Metazoa > Chordata > Actinopteri > Cyprinodontiformes > Valenciidae > Valencia > Valencia hispanica. Next base: position 20,899,805 of record OY747710.1, read on the forward strand.
AGACTTGTTGGCTTTGACTTTTGACTCGACTCGGGACTTGCCTCATCTTTGACTCGACTCGACTCGGGACTCGAGGACAAAGACTTGAGACTTACTTGTGACTTGCAAAACAATGACTTGGAGATTGTTTGTCCCTGCAGCCATAAGACTGTTCAACAACGATTTCCAACATGTTTTTTAAATAATTTATTTGTTGTTGTTTTGTTTTAATCTAATTTATTTAATTTAATTTAATTTAATTTATATATATATATATATATATATATATATATATATATATATATATATATATATATATATATATATATATATATATATATATATATATATATATATATATATATATATATATGTATATATATTCCACCATAATTTGCATATAAGTTGTTTGATTTGACCATGTGATTTTCAGGACTTTTTTTCTAATGTTGTCTCTCATAGTTGAGGTATACCTATGATGGAAGCTAAATCCTAAAATGAATCAAAATACTTGTTTTCTTTCATTTCTTAAGTTCATGAAACTCAGTTTTTGACAACACCAGGCCACTCTAGCACAAGATCCCTCCACTTCGTTCAGCTTCTTGATTACCTCCAAAAAAAAGGAACACCCACAGTAATTAGCTTTTGGGAAAATATCTCATGGTATCTGTTTCAAGCAGATAAATAACCTGCAGACTTGAAAAAACGGGCTCCGTTGTGTTCATAAAGTGCAGACAGATCCATCTGCAATTATTTGCATGTAATGAGAAGAGAAGACAATAGACATCTGTAATATTCTTTCTTTTTGACAAACACATGACATATTGACTTTTGAAGTCTGCATGTGTCGGCAGGTAGATTTATCAACCAACCAGGCTTGTTTTATCTATAACTGAACAAAGCTCAGGGTGTAGTTTTGTATAGTAGGCTAAATAAGTAAGTGAAGTATATTTGCTTTTCCCAGTTAAAATGCAATTAGACAAATACATCAAATACTAAATATAAATAAGTAAACTGGCATTTAGAAATAAATATATTGTACTCATCACTGTTGAAGGCTTTAATTGGGGCCAGATTAGAAATTCTTTTGCAGGATTTAGCTCTGTCCAAATCATGCTTCAATGGTCATTACAAAGAAGGTAAAATCATAGCTTTTGAGGAAAACCTGAACGTTGTCTCTAAATGGCTATGGGTTTCCCATTAAAAGTCATATTGAATTACTTTTAAAGACAGAAACATACTTTAAGACTATTTTCATCAGTGTTCCTCCTTCTGAACTGTGGGTGCCGAGGAAATGAAAACAAGATAGGGGATCAGTTTTCTCCAGTCTCACCATGTTTTTTCTCAGTCATGAAATTCTGTCGGTGCCAGCACAAAAAACGGACGAGCTGCAGCTCTTAATGTGAACTCTAAAACTTAAAAGCAACATTCCTGTTTAGCAGCAGCCACATCTCATGTTCATCTTCCAGTCACGATCATGCTGCAACCTATATCCTCGCGGATGAATGATCTAACTGACTCCTAACAGAGCGTCCTACCTCACAGCCGCCTGGAGGCATCAGCATCCCCGCCTTCGAATGGCAGCTAGGTGATTCATCTAAAGGAAATGTGACCTAATGTCATTACAGTGCCCTCAACAAAAATGTGTTAACAGTGCAAGTGAAAATAAAGCCACAGGTAGGTCTTGTAGTATAACAGATGAAAATGTTGCTTCCCTATGCTCTTCAACATATGAGTCTGTGCAGCTCACAGAGCCCAGGCAGGGAGGAACAGGAGGTAAGAAGCTTTTCAAGAGGTGTCAGTGGCATCAAAAACATCTGTGACAAGCATGCCGTTTATTTCCTTATCACACTTTGCTCATTTCCAGCTTATGACACCCAGGATGGGAAGGGCAATCTGTCCAATTAATACTTAGTTAGAGCTAGCAGCTGACAGCTGGAACGATGGCCCAGGTGACCCTTAAGTGGGAATTGTCAACATGCAGACAAGTTTATTGTTATGAAGCACCTGCTCATTACCAGGCTAATTTATAGCACCTTCAAATTACTTGACTTACAAAATATGCTTTTTCATTCATTCCTGAGTCATCAACATATTAAAGCCACTTATTTGATCCAAAGTGCATTTAATGTTATGTTGATAACAATGGAGTTTCAGAATAAAGTGAATACAGGTTGTATGAACAAAATAAAAGTTATATGTTACCAGTAAATGGAATATTAATAGTATCAATCAATCAATCAATCAATCAATCAACCAACCAACCAACCAACCAACCAATCAATCAATCAATCAATCAATCTTTATTTATACATTGCTTTTCATACTAATATTGCAACTCAAAGTGCTTTACAGATTGAAAATGACACCACATAAACCACATTCCCATCCCTCCCCCACAGATTTAAACGCATGATCACATTTATACCCTCCTCCCCCCAACCCCCTTTCACACACACACTCAAGAGCAACATTAAAAAGGACATTGAGCCGAGTACACATGAGCTAGGTCAGGAAACACCATCAAAGAAGCCATCTGCACCTGCAGCAGCACATCAACTGCAGCAGCCAAGGCACTGACACAGGGCGCCCAGAGGAGGCAAGTCTGAGACCCCCACCTCCACCCAAGTGCTACCTGGAGAGCCCCCAGGCAGTCACAGCCGACAACTGCTCCCGAGGCAGATGGCTCCCACAGAGGATACACTAGAAGGAAGATGCAATGCAATGAATTTAAGACGGGTGTAATGTGCTCCCATCTCCTGGGCTTTGTTAGGACACATGCTACTGAATTTTGTAGTTGTAAACCTGAGATACTCTTTTTGGGAAGACCAGAAAGCAGGGCATTATAGTGATCAATGATATTGGTTTTATAAGCATGCATCAGTGTATCTGTGTGGGCCCGAGAGAGAATGGGGCAGACTCTGGCAATGTTCTTTAGATGATAAAACCCTCTTTTAGTAATGCTTTTAATGTGAGGGATAAAAGTCAGCTCCAATTTGAAAAGTCACGCCCAGGTTCTTCACTTGTAAAGAAGGATTAAAATGATTGTAGTTTTGGTAAAAGTTTTTCTGTCTGAGCCTCAGGACTATTACTAAAACTTCAGCTTTGTCCTGGTTGTAGAACCAACACTGTCACCCTGTGAACATCATAGTTTAATCTGAAATCATTTAAAATCTTCAAAAAGCCTTCTCTGTGCCGTGGTTCACCCTCAAACCATATTGAAATTTCTCCAGGACATTGTGTACATTAAAAAAATCATTAAGTTGAAATAAAACAAGCTTTTCTAAAAAATGTAAAGTTAGATACCGGTCAAAAGTTATTAAAACCATTAAGATCTAAATTGATGTTCTTTAGCAGGTGGCTATCCTTGTAATAAAAAAAAAGAGTAATTTTAAAGAAACTTTTGATAAATTAAAAAAAAATTGTAAGTGAATGAATAAGAACAAATTATAAGCAATTAAAATATCTAGTTTTAAAAACGTAAACTAAGAAATGTATTTAGTTTAATTTCTTCATTTAAATTAAACTAAAATTAACAAATTAAATAAAACAATATTTCTCTAACTACTAAAGGAATCTATTAATAAATAAAAAGTTTCAATTAAATAAATAAATAGAGGAAAAAAAAAGTTATTCAAATAAATGTATGAATTGTTTAAGTTAATTGAAAAAAATATAAATCTGTAAATAAATAAATAAATATTGGAAAATGGAAACTATGTAGAATAAATCATTCACAAAAGGGCTAAAGAAATAAATGCACAAATAAATGGTGGAAAATTAAGGTAATTCTTATAAATGTGTAAAACAGTCAGTACGCGAATGAATGAAATCAATCAATCAATAAATACATAATAAATAATAGTGGATAATCAAATTAGCAAATTAGGAAAATCTAGGAAGCAACTAAATGGCGAGACTGGAAGTTTGAACCAAACCCACAATTCTCTGATTGCAGAATGACCTTCTACTGAGGAAAAAACCACCCTTAAATATTTATGCATACAGATTGCATAAATAATTTGTCAAAGTTAAGTACAAGTTCATCTTAAATTTACTGTTTTTTCATCATTTGTGAAGTTCTTACATTTTCTGAGTCAAACAAATCTTACTACCGTATTAATACAAAACACTTTCTATCCAAAAGTGATCCTCTTGATTGATTATATATAGAGTAACGGTCTACATTTAAAGCATATATATATTTACAAGCATGTCTTAAATGCTTACATTGTTCAAAGTGAGCCTGAGCTGAACTTATTATTTTCCGTTCTTCAGTTCATTTTAAAATCCATTCTGTGATGCTCTCCAGTTTCCTCAAATGAACCGTAAGCCCCAACATCGGATCAGAGCCAAGCTTTTGACTTTGCTCTTTTGAAACTCTGACCTTATCCACCTTTAGGCGGTCTTTGTTAAAACTACTCATGAGCTTTGGGCTGTTGTCTTGCCGCTTGACCCACTTACTGTTGCGATTCAGTTCATGACCAGATGTCCTGACACTTTTCCTTAGAGTTAACTTGTGCAGCTCAGGACCCATCGTTGCATGAATGCCAGCAGAGTGCGCTGGCCCAGATGCAGGAAAAATGGACACAATGCGCAAAACCACCATGAGTACATTTTACAGATCATCTGTAAGGTTTCGCTTTTGATCCAAAAACGTTGACTCAGTCTCATCTGTTTGTGAAAAAAGATTCTGAAGCACCCATCTGATCTAAATCAAACTTAGGAGAGGCAATAAAACCCCTGTCACTGAGAACAGATTTATTCTTTGAGCCAATGTTGTTCTGTTCTCGTCTGAAGCTTGCCCTTAGAATGATCTTTGTAGGTCGACCACTGTTGTAAAAGATTAAAAATGGTCTTGAATCCTCTCCACATGTTAAGAATCTGTGATCGCAGCAGTTTTGACAACCTTTTCCAACCTGTTCAGCATTGACAGTTTATTTTCTAAAGTCTCTGGACATTAAATAAATTGGATGTATGTCTGTCCTACAAAGGTAAGATTGCATCCTCCTGCATTTTATGTCCATCCTGCTTAATGAAAACATTTGATTCTATCTTCCCTTTAATATTATGAACTCCTTCATGTGCTTCTAGCAATTTATGAGTTGATTTTTGTGCATTCTGTGTTTTGATTTAAAAAAAATTACTATTACTATTTTTTTAAATCATTGTTACACTTGATGAACACATGAAGATATTTTATACCCTTTTAATGCGCAAAAGTAAAACAAAACCATCACTGAATATATTACAGGTCAGTTGTTCCCAACTACACTTTTTGCTACTTTTGCCAGTTGTGAAGATGAATAAAAAGTCATTTAAAAATGAAATTCTCATCTGAGTTGAATAAAATACATAAAATGAAGTATAAACTGAAAGGAAAAAATTGTTTCTCCTGCTTGGGGTGGCACAGAGGAGATACGTTTTATTGCATTCAAATTTATAGCATGTTATATGAGTTTATTGACATCTGTTTGGGGCTATTTTGTTGCCAACACCCATTTAAATACAAGAAAACATTATTAACTTCCAAATGCACAACATAAGTTTCAGTAATTGCACAAGCAAATGTCGGTGAGCATCACCGTATCTCTGCTCACCCATGATGGGAAACACTGGAGGGGATCAGGTGTGCTTGCTGTGCAGGGTTCTTCCCTTTAATGTGTCGTGTTAATCCAGTGTGAGCACACAATCTCCCACACACATCCAGCACTTCAGAGCCCAGCCATGTGGCTTCCCATCAGCAGTGTATCAACACTCACACATGCAGCGTGTGGGGGTGACAACTCCAAAGTCACACCTTTTCTAGTTTTACTGCACGCGAAGAAGATGACACAACGCTCCTATAACTGCAGGTGCAAGAAACTGAGGCAAACATCACACCTACGCCTTGCAGAAGTATTCAAATCTCGTGAATATTTTCACATTTTGTCAGCACAAACTTCCCTGTGTTTTAGCGGGATTGTATGTGACAGACCAACACAGTAGTGGAAGGAAAATAATACATGGTTTTTAAATGACTGGCATTTGTATTCATACCTCTTGAGTCCGTATTTTGGGACCACCTTTGACTGCAGTTCCAGTTGCAGATTTCTTTGGGCATGTTTCTCACTTTAAACCCGCATAGTTAAATCTACTTTTTTATACTTGTTCTTTTAAATCACAACTACACAAACGTATCTGTTTAGAGCTGCCTTTGAGTAATGCTTTGATGTATCATGTTTTGTGTGTGCTTCTTGCTGTTTTTACATTATATGCTTTGTAATGCCTTGATGTATCTGTGTACTGTTTGCTTCTGTTTTTACTTTATATGCTTTGACTGTTTTACTGCTATTTTTTTTTACCTCTTAATCATGTAAAGCACCTTGAATCACCTTGTTGTTGAAAGTGTGCTATACAAATAAAATGGCCTTGCCTTACTTTGAAAAATCCAGATGACTCATTGCTCTAAATTCTTTTAAGTAACGAAGCAGTAGCTGAACAAGTGCAGTGGACTACATTGTACTATGTACTCGTGCCCCTGATGGAATGGAAGTTTTACGTTGAATGTACTAATAAGAGAGTGCACACCTGGTGCAAACAAGGATCTGGTACTGTTCATGTCTAACGTCCATTTTTTAACCGGTAGTGGTTAAATAGCTGTGCCCTCTTTCCACTTATAAAATAACAATAGTTACACTTTCTCTCCATCTTTGGCTAGCTAAAGACACAATACATATAATAATGAAAAATTACAGTTAACAGTGTGAAGTTTCCAAAAATGTCTATTTCAACTGAGAAAATATTATAATTACTGCAGTGTTGGAATCAATAATGACAGAGTTCGAACAGCAGCAATGCATTTCAATGAGCATGTCAATCCAACACACTTCCAGGTCACTCACAGTAATAAAAACATGCCGGTAGGCCCCCTGGGAAATAAGGTAAAACTAGATTTTTGTCGGGCTTGATGATATTAAGTTGTTTGAGCTCAAACGCATAATTACAAATAAAATAGGACCAATAAAAAGTACAGTTTACTCAGAAATCCTAATTATTGTAAAGAAATGACAGGTATTTAAGTAATACAAACTTAAGTTTGTTTCAGTAGATGGTTCTGATTGAACTTTGAAACACAATTACAATACAAAAAAGTCCTAAACAACTCAGTTTAATCAGAATTAACAAGTAATGTAGAAAAGTTAGGCAAATTTGAATAATATGAACTCAATTTTTTAAGTGGAATCAAAATCTGGGTTTACAGCATCTAATGGCTGAAGAGCTTTGCCCATTCTTTGCAAAATTGCTCAAGTTCAGTTAGATTGGAGTCTTTGAAAATTAACTTTCAATGCTCTCCACAAATTTTCTGTTGAACTTTGCTCTGGACGTTGACTGGACCATTCTAATAATATAATAATGGTTCGATCTAAATCACTCCACTGAAGCTCTGGTTTTATATTTAGGGAGGTTCTCCTGGTGGAAGGTGAACCTTCACCTCAGAAAAAAGTAATTTGGAGCTTTGAATGTGTTTTTTTCATGATTGCCTTGTCATCTCCCAGCTTCCCTGTGTTTACTGCAGGAAAACATCTCCACTGCATGATGCTGCCACCATTTTTCATCATGAGGATGCGGGTTTGAGGTGATCTGCAGTATTAGTATTTTCCATCACACAATGTAGGTCTCATCTCACCATAGTACCTTTTCTGTGTTTGCTGTATCTCCAATATGGCTTGTGGCAAACAGCAAGTGAGGCTTCTTCTAGTTTTCTGTCTACAATGGCTTCTTTATTGCCTTTCTCTTATAAAAACAGGTATGAGAAGTGCATAACTACTTGTTGTCCTGTCAACAGTTTCTCCCATCTGACCTGTAAGTCTTTGCAGCTCCTTCAGAGTCACCATTGGTACTCTCTGGTTACTGCTCTCCGTGGTTCTAATCCATTTTATCTGAGTAAGTGGGGCTGAATATTGAATGCACCCTTCACAGTTCACATTTTAATCCGTAATAGAACTTTAAAGTACTTGAAAGTTATGCACTATTTTGATTTGGAGTTCGTGTACAGTGAAGTTTGTAGCTGCAATGTCAGATGTGGGATGTTCAAGTGATGTTCAATATTTTTGTAAAGAATTTTTTCATACAGCAACGTGCACTTAGCAGAAAGAAGAACCGTATTGAACGACAAACATCCACAGACTCTGATCAAAGTGTGCAATTGTGGCTCATCCTCATGATCTCACCAGACGGTTCAGCCTCTGTGGATTTTATAAAGGCATCCATGCTATTGGGTTAATACTGTATTATGTAGAACCCCCATTTTTGTTCTGCATAAAAGAGTCAGTAGGCCAGTAATGCTGCGCAGCCTCTCCCCTCTCTGTTATTCTGTCTCAACTAAGTCCAAGCCATCTGTTACAAACACAGCTCAAATCCGGTGCCGTGAGTCTGACATATACATTCCCCCTGCAGACACACACACTGACTCAGAGTGCTCCGTAAAGCCACAGCCACATGAGTGTGAACAGGTGCAACTCCCTCCAACGTACAGCCATAACCTTTGGAAAATAAATTGCCTGCTGACTGCCGACACGCTCTCCGGTGTTGGGGACGAGATGAAGAGATAGTTGATAATTACCACGTGCACACACACACGAACATGCATTTCTCTGCAACGTTAAGATAGTTTGAGTCACCAAATGATCACAGCTTTCTTGAATCAGCCCACTCTGCTCTGATAGACCACTTTATGGATGAGGTCTCACTTAACTGTCCATCATTTTCAGGCAGACATGAACACACTCACTCCTCCACTTTTAAAGACTCCTAATGCTCCCATTTAGCGAGCTCAGTAGTATGAGTCGTGGAGAAACATCGGTTGGTGAAAGAACAGTCCTGGAGGTTGGGGGCAGGGGTCTCGGATTGTCACATCTGAGAGATCATGAGTGACAAAAGGGAGGGGGCAGCAGGCGTGGGCTTGGTGGACGGGGGTGGCTTGATGTGCCCAAAGGCAAAGAAAAATGGATTATGCAACGCACTATTCACTATTCACTTGTTCCCCCGCCTTATTTCCATATCCTTTTGTTGCTGGAGCTTGATGGGACCCTGCGCTGCACCAGGGCACCTGGCACCTCCATGCCAACAAAGTCCTGTCTGATCTGCTGACACTTTAAAGTATCTGTGCATGCATATTCACAGAGAGTGTTGCAAACACGCAAGGGGGTAAACAGGCGGCAATTATTCAGAGCTTCAGGTGGAGCACCGAACTCCCACGTGGCATAGTATCACACGCTGTCAAAGTCTCATCAATTCCTAGATGTCATCATAACTGTAGAACTAACATGAGCTTCAACAACAAGAATCTGTAGAAAAAGTTAATCTCTTACCTTCCTCAGCTGAATTAGGCTGGAAAAAAAAGCAGAGAGACAGAAAGACACTCCACATCTCCACTCCAGAATGACACTGACAGACAGAGAGGAAGGGAGAGGAGCAGGAAAAAGAGAGAGAGGGAGATGGAGTGTGTGACAAAGTGGGAGGAGGAGGAGGAGGGGGAGGAGTCTGTTTGCTCCTTTTTTTCTGAGAGAAAGAGGGAGGGAGAGAAGATGGAGGGAGGGTGGTGGTCTTGGATAAATGGATGAAGGAGGGAGTAGAGAAAATATTTACAGAGCAGCAAAACATTGTTATTGCAGAGTAATAGGGAGGAGGAGGAGGAGATGAAGACATCAGAAAGAGCAGCACAGTGAAAGTTTATTTTTCCTGTCTGCCAGACAGAGAAGATGAATACAAGTTTGTCCAGTCTTTGACATGTTTAACATCACTTCCTGAACTCCTCAACGCCGCCCGAAAAGCTGTCTGAATCCCTCGCTTGTCTGGACTCTGTGCTAACTTGCATTTTTAAAGCCGTGGCATGTGGGGGTTCAACTCTTCTCTTATTTACTTTTCTTTGTTGTGTTGATCTCAGTTTTCTGAAAAGAATTAACATTATCCAGAAATTCTTCTGGATTCCCTCCATGTAATTTTGGTGGTTTCTCCCTTCCTAACAACCCCCACTGCTTATGCCTCTCAGACACACTCCTCGCCTCTCTGGACAGATCTCCCAGACAGTGTGCACACACACACACACACACGCGCGCGCGCGCACACACACACACGCGCGCGCACACACACAGAGCCAGCATAATACACCTCCTGGTCTCTGCACGCCCCTCACTGGACAACCTGTGAACTGCAGCGTGTTGATGGGTTTTCATGCTCCAGTTCACTGTGATCAGTCAGACCACCGCGGCCTCTTACAATGAAGATGCAGCTCGTTGGTTTGACACAGTTAGTTAGATGGCCCGATTCCCAGGAAGCCAGTGGGGTCTGAACCCAAAGCTATGTGATCCAAGGGGGCAGAAGCACTAAAGGCAAAGAGAGATGGCAAATGTAAAAATCAGAACTGCAGTCATACAAAAAAATATTTTTTTTTAAAGTTATTTATTATTTATTTAGGTTTATTTATTAATTTGTACTTTTTAGGGTTCCCTAAACATGACAAGAATGACACAACAAAACTGCTACTAAAATGAATACTTTATTATTATGTAATTAATTACAAATGTCAATAGAATAAAATGTCATATTCATGCAATTTCTGTCTTTTTTTATGCATCTTTAGTATACTGTCGACAGTCTTATTTTTGGTGAATATTTTGTGCCCTAATTACTCAATTACTCCTTTCTTATCTATTAGCTTTTTATTTTATTATTAGAAGTCTGCTAAACATATTTAAATGTACCAAATAATTATATATATATATATATATATATATATATATATATATATATATATATATATACATTTTATATCCTTTTCCTTCTTTTTACCTAAAAAATGTTGTTGAGACATCGTAAGCAGTAATTGTAGGTCAAACAGTAAATAAGCAGAGCTTGAGTCTAAAATGTGGTGCTTTTAGTCCATGATACCTGCTGCAAGTCATTTTCATGTCTGATGCTACTGTATACTTCTCCATTCTTCTTTCTATTCAGATTCATAATGAAACATTTTTTCATATCATTTTAGTCTGATTTTCTGCATTTAAAACAACTTATTGCCTATTATCTTATTATTATGGTTCCAGCAGAACGTTTGCACTCATCATGTGCATGTATGTTCCAGCTTTTGGAATCAGGGAACCACACTCATGTGAATGAGTTTTTTTATGACAGAGGAAAAGGGAAATGGAGACAGCCACAGTATGGAGTCGTGAATACTAGACAGACCTAATAAAGTTTTACAGAGCAGCAGTTACATTAAACATTCATGACAGCTAAATACTGCAGCAGCTGGGACCATCCATAGAAAAAAATCACACACAAGCATGCTCATTAGTTAACTCACACATTTCTGTTAAACATGGCAAACTTAAATTATGACTTACAACAAAGATCAGCTCTCATCTGAATGTGACTCTAAGTATTTTTGACTGGTTTTATTTGCACATAAATTGTATTAAAACAGCAAAATATACAAATTACAGACGTGAATATTGTGAACGGCAAAGCAACATTATTGTCATTACAACAATAGTTGTCTTTAACAACTGTGCAGAGCGTAAAAAACATGTGACCAAACGCAAATCAGAGCGAATACAACTAATTTAGCGAGCCTGGATGAGCAAGAAACAAACAAATCCTAAATAAATATATATTTTTAAAAGGAGTCTGACTGCTGAAGTGCAAACTGCAAAGTTGAAACAAGAAAAGTGCTTCCTCATCAAGTTTATGCACACCCAGAAGGAAAATGCAACAGCACAAACATCGACCTGGTTTCTTGCAAAGACTAAACCAGTTGATCTTGATACAGTAACTTGACTCCACAGTATATGCACACATAATCTCACAAAATCAGTAACAGATATATATTTAATGACACGTTTTGTGTGTTAAACACTGAAATAAATACAGTTCATTTAGTGTCTCAGGTCAACACGGCATCTTATGAGGCTAACATTTTACAGGATGTGCTGTACATTAAGTTACAAGTAGGCAAGACTTTGCTTCTATGCATGACACAGATGAAAACACATAATTTCAAACTTGCAAAAAACTATTTTATAGATTATAAAATGAGCTGTGATCCATTAGTTTCTGCTGACAGAACTTCAAGTACAATAAAACCTTAAATATTTACATAAAATTTACAACCTGAGTTTTCATTTTACTTAACTCTGTATGCATAATGTAAACAACTAGATTAAGGCAGGTTTATTTTTTCTCGTCATCAATGTCGTTTCCTGCAGTAAAATCCTTATACTGAAGTAAAGCTTGCGTTTGTGGTTTTAAGAAGAGAACACCTTTAACGAAGCTTGTTCACTTTTTAATTCGGGTAGCTTTCTTTCTCACAAAAAAATATTATGTTTACTGTAACCCCCCCCCCCACAAACCTGTTCTTGTTTTGCTTCTTTATCAGCATAAACGCAGCCAAATGCAAAATTTAAAGCCCCACAAACAGAAAAACACTGTCATGGGGTATCAGTGGCAGCATGGAGAAGTTAGCCTTTTATGTGCTTAAAAATATGTTCTCAGTGTATAAAGATGATATTTTATATGCTCAGAGGGAGTCTTCTTGCAGTGCCTCCTCTGTGTTTACTTAAGCTTGTCCTCCACTGGCACCAAAGCGTTTTTCAAAGGCATTTTTTTTTTATTCTTTAATTTATTTGGGGACCAAACTGGCTTTGTCCAACACCAGCTTTTCAGACTTGACCTCAATACATAAACCCCCTAAAGCCTACAACCTTTGAACACAGTGGGCAGCTGAAAATTCAAACATACATTGATCCTCTTATGTTGCACAATGAGTCGAGCCAGGGCTGAAGATGTCCTTAAACACCAAGCAATGGTGCTGCAGTCAAGCTTGGTCAGGATTAACCTAGGTTTTGTTATTAATAATACTATTCTTTATGTAGGAAATACTGTAAATAAATAATGTTTACAGGGGTAGAGTAACATTTTGACTTAGGAACTAGGGTTTCTGACTCTTACAGTAAGAAGCTTCCAACCATCTTCCCTTCATTTCAACCAAATCTTATCATTGTTTCTCTGAAGGTAAATCCACCATGGGAACTTTTTCTGTGGGGGACAGGGGCACCGGGTCCTGGGTCTCTGGCTGGTTGACGAGCACAGCATCAGGCACCGGCGATTGAGCGGGTTTGGCAGCGAATCCCTGCTCGATTTCATCGAAGGTCCGTCCTTTCGTCTCAGGGACTCGCAGGTAGGTAAAGATGAAGAAAAGGATGAGGAGGACCATAAAGATTAGGAAGACGTACGGGCCACAAAGTTCCTGAAAGAAGGATATTTGTTATGAAGCAAACTGAAAGTTGTTAATAAATTACAGCGTTTTTATACTCCTTGAACTTTAATACATTTTGTCATGTTGCAACTACGAACCTCAATGTATTTTTTGAATTTAATTTTTGTGTCTTTGTCCTCCTGGAAGATGAACCTCCACCCCAGTCTCATGTGTTTTGCACCCTCTAGCAAGTTTTTTTAATTTTTCATTTACAATATTCTCCATTTTCTCATAACTCTGACCAGCTTCCCTGTGCTTGATGAAGAGAAGCATCCCAACAGCATAATGTTGCCACTACCATGTGTCACAAAAGGGGTGGTGTGTCCCAGTTCATGAGCAGAGTTAGTTTAACTCAACACGCAGAATTTTCCAAGTCTTGGCCCCATCTGGCTTTCTTTGTGCCACTCTTCCATAAAGGCTGGCTTTCTGGAGTTCAGGACCAATAATTGTTCTTTCAACAGATTATCTCACCTGAGCTTTGGAGAATTGCAGCTCCTCCAGAGTTACCATGTACATAAGTGGTGTCTAATTTTTAATTTGGTGACTTCTGAAGGCAGTTAGCTACACTGTACTTTATTTAGGGACATTAGAGTAAAAGGGGGCTGAATATGACACGTGTTTTAGGTTCTCATGTATGAAAATTTTGAAAACCATGAATCCTTTTCCCTCCACTTCACTATACATTCTACTTGGTCTGTCTGCAGAAATGTCAATTAAATACATGGAGGTTTGTGGTTGTAAGTTCCAGGGATGAAATACTGTTGTAAGGTTCTAAATCAGTAATTATTTACTGCTGGTGTAAAGAAAAATACCTCCATTTTAGGGAACCCCAGCCCCACCAAGAAGTTGGCGGTCCAGTTGGAGAAACCAGAGACGGCCATGGCAGCAGGTCGAGGCCCCTGAGAGAAGAGCTCAGCGACGATGAACCAAGGGATGGGACCCGGACCCATTTCGAAGCTCGCGACAAAGCAGAACACAGCCACAATAGCCAGGTAACTCAGAGACTGGTTGCTTTTCTGCATGATAAGAAGAGTAAAACAGCTTAGAATAAAAGTGTGATATGGACGCTGATAATAAACTCAAGGTAAGTGTCTGGCTCACCACTAAGGACAGAGAGATGGTCATGAGGAGGGCAGAGACGGCCATTCCTGCCAGTCCGATCAGATGCAGCGTCCTTCTTCCTGCCCTCTCAACGAGGAACAGCTGGAGCACAGAGAGCAAGACTGATCCATTAGCAGTCAACAAACAGGAAACAAGAATTGAATCAGGACAGTACCAATACGAATACTTACAGAGACGACAGTGAAGACAGTGTTGACGACACCGGCTCCAATGGTAGCGTAGATGGGCTGAGTGACACCAGCAGTTTCAAATATGCTTGTAGAGTAGTAGAAAACCTGAAAAAGATAAAGGTTTGTTATGGTTGAGGAGTGTTTTTTATTTATTTTAATTAGTTAACCATAATCATTTAAGGGTAGAACAGCAAATTGGAAAATCTTCCTTTGTTGTTTATGAAGATGTACAGTACCAGCTACATTCCTGTGAATTAATATTAATGATGTTCAAAAAATTCAACAAATTAATCTTAGTACAATCTTTTGTATCACAGATGCTCCTCCAAGCTTAACCCCTTGCAGACTGTTGTCACAAATTTGCTTCAAACCACCACAAAAAAGTGCCATAGATGTATGTATGCAACTGAGTGTGTTCAGTCATTTTAAACAGATACCAAGGATCATATTGGAAGCCCATCATCTAATAGTCGAGTAATGGCCAAATTATGCCTACTTTAGTTAATGTGCATTCTAACTACCTACATTTGTCTATTTCAAGGTCAACAGTCTCTGCTTATCATTATTTTTTATATAACTAAATAAATTCAGACACTAGGAGATTAACAGTGGACAGGAGGTGTTTTTCATGTATATTCATCCTTTGCTGTGTGCCAAACCTAGCAGGAATGTTTATGAAGACTTGGTGACTCTAAAATAACATGCTTTGCTGCATTTCTTTAACACTGAGCTTTGGAGATTTTAAGCTCTTAGCATAAATGTAGGTCTTCTTCCAGCCTTGTTTCACAGTTCCAGTTGTTTTAAAAAAACAATTTCGAAGGAGGAGTCATATTTCTGCTGTCATTTCCTCACAAAGATCAATGCACATTTGCCTCATTTTTGTAGCATGTTCTCTTGTCTTCCTCATTTTGAAAAGCGGCTAAGAGCCTCTGTATCATGTCATATTTATACTTATGAGAAACAGAAGGTCATGGATTATTAATAAGAGGTTCCTAGAAACATATGTACAGTATAGATTAATAAAAAAAAAGTGTCCGGTCTTATTTTAACAGGCTTTAAAATTCATCTATACAGTTTTTACGACTAATTAACAACTTTAAATGGCATATTACTTAATTTTGTGTTACTTTTTAGACTTACTAAGAGGTTTGGAGCAGTCGGACAATTTGGAGTCCTTAATTATGCAGAAATATTGTTTAAGTGTTCACTAAGCTTCAAGCATCACAGTAAGTCCTCGTGTTTTTTTGGGGCTTTCATGCTCCTGGGGGAATGCCTGTATATTCAGAGGCTAAACAGTCCATTATGTCCTGCAGGGAGTCCCATCAGGGATTTGAGTTTCCCATTGCTTGCAGCTAAAAACAAGCTTCATTAGAAGTAAAAGTGAAGATTAGAAATGTTTTGTAATGCTGCAAGGGACTTAGAGGTGTTAATAATCTTGATTTAAATCCAGATATTTTTGTCTGATTCATTGTTTCCAGGAAAACATGGATGTGTGCAGCTTTAGGAGTGCTTCCGTAAGGATATTTATTTGCACTACATTATGGTTAAGAGTATAAGCTACTTGTTGACACAAGGTCAATAAAGTTAATGTGCTCGTTGAAGTTCGATCAATGTTGCAATCGCTGGCTGCACAGGGATTGTCACGACATACATGGCAGCTAATGATGAATGTAGACAGCCTTGTTGCATGACCCTGTTGTCAAAATCTTTAATAAATCACTTGAGTTGGCTGCACTCAAATAGTCCCAGGAGGCATCTCTCGTTATGTGCTTGTCAGAAAACATTCAAGTCAAGCTGAGTGAGTATTCCTGCTTGAGCTTAAAGATCTACGTTGAGTCCCATGTGATGTATACTCACAGCGTTGATGCCAGACAGCTGCTGGGAGAGCTGCAGGATGATGGCGATAATAATCGGTTGGCGGTAGTTTGGTGAGCGGAAGAGTTCAAGTATAGTCACTTTCTTCTCCATAGCCATCTTCATGCCCTCTTCCTTCATCTCCTGAATGTCGTCATTCACATCTTCACTGCCGCGCAGACGCTCAAGAGCTGCAGCAAGGAAAAGATGAAATCAGTAAATGTACACACAAGGTGAAAGGTAGTTGCAGGTATCATTTTAATAAGTCAAAGCCAGCACTACATGAACAGAGTAAAAACAGACCTTTCCTGGCCTCCTCCTCCTTGTTCAGGACAATGAGGAGGTAGCGAGGGCTTTCAGGGCAGAAGGGGAGCATGATGCTCTGCAACACGGCCGGCAGGATGGTCAGAGCGAGCAGTAAAGGCCATAGATTGTCTGTTCCCAACAGAGACTCTAGACCGAAGATCTGAAACACAAACAGAAAGAAATGAAGCACATAAATTGGGCTAAAACAAATGAATCAACTCAGGTACAAATTATTCTGCAAAATTCAAACACATATTAGAGTGGAGAGAAGTGTGGCTGTTCTCCCCCAGCTCAATGCTTTTATGATAGCATCGACCATTTCTTTTTTCATTTTCTCTGTCCATTTAGGTAATTGAGAGATCCAATTTTGCACATTTTTCCTTTTTAGCCCCCACCCCCAGTGTAATTAATACTTTTAAAAATTATTATTTTTTTTTTTTATTATTATTTTTACTGTGTAGCAATATCTAACATTGCTTTCAGTACATTTTTAATGCCTCTCTGTGCACAATTCGTTTAAAACCTAAAGAAGACTGAGATGGAAACAAACAATTGTAAAGGCTGTTTAGCTAAACAGAGGTCTTCAATCATCACAACTGGCGTGAGCCTGTAACTGGCGTGAGCCTGCTGTGATGTCACTTTATCTCACAGGTGGAGGTGTGTGTTTGTGCTCTGCATCACTGAATTTGGTTCATTGAACACTGGTTTCAGAAAGATGCCACTGTGTGCAAGTTTTAATAAAAACTTGTCACAGTAAAGATTGTGGCCAAGATCACTTTCCTCTTCTTTAAAAAAAAAATCTCTCCTTGCAGTTTAAAGACCCTGGACATTACCTTCCCACATGACATGTTATCGGGACTCGTTGTGAAACGGAATGGCTGTCTGTCGGAGCACATTTTCTCGCACAATACCGCAAAAATTAGGGCTTTGACAGGTTGTGTTTTGATGTAGCTGACTATGCCAAATACATTGATCATTACATCATTCAGCTGTTTAGACGCCAGTGAGTTGCAGTGTCTAATGCTGCGTGTGCTCTGCAATATTGGCGGAGACGCGCCTCATGAACGCCCTCAATCTCTACAAAGTCTCTATATGTCCGTTGACTTCTCATAAATGCGCCTGCCAATGGTATTATTGGACAGAGGAATAACCCATAGTTTGCTGGCCTCTGTTATGAATCATAGATGGAACCATGACCATAGTGCAGGAAAGTATATAATCCTCTGCAGTTGTGTGCGGTTTTTCCCACTTTGACACTATGTTACTTTAATGAGCTCAGTTGAGCATTTGCAGGTGTTTGGTGTAACAAAACAGAAGGCAAGATATGCTTCGTCATATTTTCTACACTTTGGCTTGAAAAGAAGTTGGTTTGGAAGCTTATTTGAAGATGTTTTATCTTCAGCTTTGCATTTATGTGAGGGCCCTCGTCAAAAACCTGTCCGTTATATTAAAATTAAAAAAATGTTCCTCCCTCCCACTACCCCCACCCCTCCACACCCCTACAATGGCGCACCCCCCCACTTTGGGAGCCACTACTATAGTATGTACCCTACAAGTATACATACCTCTCTAAACTTCAGTGTATTTTACTGGAATGTTATGGTTGGGGTGCATAACTGTTAAGCTTAAAAGAACCTAAATTAGGTAAACAACCGTACTTGTGCCACCAGGATGCCAATCACAACACCCAGCTGGTGCAGCGTGCCGAAGGCTCCTCGGACGGCGGTGGGAGAAATCTCCCCCACGTACATCGGGGTCAGACCAGTGCAGAGGCCGCAGAAAACACCAATGATCAATCGACCGATGATGACCATCTCAAAAGAGCGCGTCAAAGACGACAGTCCCATCAGACCACCGCCCAACAGAGCCAGGACGTTTGCGATCAGCATCGATTTTCGCCTGGTGATCGGAGATAGAAACAGAGACACAGACACGTCTGAATGGGAATTTATAAAAGCATGTCATCAAAATGTTTATTTCATTTATTCAAACTGAAAAAAGTGACATCAATTCATGTACCTACTGTAGACTTATTACACAGATAGAGATACAACTTATTTTCAAGTGTTTAATTTTGTACATTTAGATTGTTGCTTACAGCTAATGAAAACACAAATTCAGCTTTTCAGAAAATTTAAATACCACAAAAGCACAACACAAAAAGATGTACTGAGTCCATATACTCTAGTATATGGACTCAGTATTTAGATTGTGTGCCTGGATGTTGTTCTTTCAGACTCCAGGACCCTAATTTCCTAATTAAATGCAAAATGTATTTTCTTCTGAAAAGAATATTCTGGACCACTGAGCAACAGACCAGTCCTTGTTCTCTAGCTGCACTCCTAGCTATGTGAATACCTGTTTCCTATGCAAAGTTTTTCTTCCACTAAACTTTCAAGTTATGTACTTGAGTACAGCCAGCTTCTTGAGCAATGACCTTTTATGGATTACGTCTATGTGAAGGGTGTCTGCTAGACAACTGTCAAGTCAGCAGTTTTTCACATTTATGTAGGCCATAATATGGCTAATGCGCAACATTTCTGTATTAAAAATCATTATTATCTTGTATTTGCTTTGTTCTTCATCATCTCTTCTATTCTTAACTCCCTCTTTCCCTTTTCCCTCTTTTTTTCTGTTTTTCCCTTTCTTTTCCATCTATATGTCCATAATATTTGAAATAAACTCAAAGCAATTTCGAATAACGGTCTTCATAGATATATATCAAGTTGAGCATTATAGCAAAAGCCATAATGCTCCACTTGTGTCACACTGACAGGCAGGACAGGTTTTATGTATGTGACATTCTTATTTTCTGATCAAATGAACCTGGGTATTCATTATTTGTGTCAATATCATCTAAATTAAAAAAATAAACACCTAAATATATAATCCTGTGTGTGATCAATCTATATAACACAATATATACAATACACAATATACACATATATACAATATATACAATAAAATACAATAATAGACATTTCAATAACATCATTTATTAAGATGAACCTATAAAACATTTTACTCTTTAAAAAGAAGATGCACATTTTATCATCTGCTCACCTGCCTAACTTGTTAACAACTGTTCCAACAGAGAACGACCCAATCATGCCACCCACACTGAAGATGGCAACAGCAAAGCTCCACACCATGGTGGTGGTTCCTGTGGAAAATGGTTCTCCGTAGCGCTCGCTGGATACATTCTGGAAGAAAACTCGTAATTTCTGTAGAAAAAAAGAGGAAAATGTATTTTTCAAAGCAAACAGAAATTCTAATACTGTCCACATGGGGGCAGAGTTGACCTCAGCATTGTTAAAATGGGTGTTTTTTCTAAATAAATGGGACCCAAGTTTGCTATCACAATTTTTATCTAATTTAGGTCACAGTGACCCTGCTGACTCAGATAATACTAGATATAGAAATATTTGTGCATAACCACACACACACCTGCTCAGGTGCATTGATGACTCCTGTGTTGTATCCAAACTGCAGTGAGCCTATCACTGCCGTTGAGACACAGTAAAGAAGGTAGGGGGTCACCTTCTTCTTGGGCTGTTGGGACAGAAAAAGACAGAGCGTTATGACAGGCCGCTGCAGCAAGCATATGGAGCTGGTGTACAAATGGCTCCCTGGGTTTGAATGCGTGATGTGTCCGGTTCCAGACTAAAAACAAAGCTCTGGTTGTTTACACGAACACTGGTAATTACACACAATGAGGCTTTTCTGCAAATGCTCTCCCTCTTGTTTTCAGATCAGCGCATTAGCAGCTGCAGGCCGGGATCTGAAAGCAGGTTTTACCGCACTGCACGAGCACGGAGGTATTTCTCCGAAAAGGAGCTAAACAGGTACTGAGAACATAAATCCTTTGGTGAATGTTTTCTCCTGTTGATTTAAGAATTAAACTGGACTCAGCTTTTAATAACTGGCTAATTCACCTGACAAAAATTGATTACTGGGCTATTACAAACTATCAGACCTCTTTTAAAAATGTTTACTGGGTTTTTTCATCTTATTGATAACTCTCAGATGTTTTAGATCTCCAAACAAACTTTAATATCCGACAAAGATAACTTGTGTAAACACAACACGGCTATCCAGGCCAACCTGGTGCACCAGCAGGCACAATCAAGCTTGAAATGAGTCCTTTACATCTCTGTGGAGGAATTTTATCCCACTCTTCTCTACAGCTTTGCTTTACTTCAGTGATATTACAGGATTTTCAAGCATGATCAGCCTGTTTAAATGAAGGCCACAGCAATATCCATTAAATTAAAGTGTTTGTTTTGGGGCTTGAGTGGCAAACTCCAAAACCTTAATTTTGTAAATTTTAGTCCCTCAGAGGCTGACTTGCTGGTGTGATTTAGCTCATTGCCTTGAGGTATCACCCAAGTGCTCTTGAGTTTAAGGCCACAAACAAAAAAAAAGGATTTTCTGCTATAGAGCAGAACTCATCTTTCCATCAATTACAGAAAGCTGGCCAGGTCCTGAAGAAGCAAAGCACCTCCAGACCATCACAGCAAAAACTGCATGTTTAACTTTCTAATCAGTCCACAGAATATTTTACCAAAAATCTTGGGGATGATCAAGATATGATATGTTCTCATACTTTATTTTTGGTCAAGAGCATTTTTTTTTTTTTTTTTTACAATGGAAAGCCTTTTTGTGGAGTTTCTTTCTTATTGAATAATGAGGGCATGTGAGTGCTTTAGATGTTCTTCTGAGGGTCTTTCGTGACCTCTTGGATGAGTTACTGATTCACTCTTGGATTAATTTGGGTATGTTGGCCAGTTCTGGGAAGGTTCAGCACTGATCCATGTTTTTTCTATTTGGGGATAATGGCGGCCTCCACTGAATTTCACTAAAGTTATAAAAGCCTTAGACAAGGTTTTATAAAGCATTCTAGACTAAAAGATGTAAATGACTTTGGTTTGGATCTGTTGTTTGTTTTTTTGTTGTTTGTTTGTTTTTATTTGGATTTGTTGTTCTTTAGATTGAGGCAGGTTGGTTTTTGAGATATTTAAGCCTACTTCACATTGTCGGAGAGGTCCCCTTAAAGTTATTTCTTGATTCTAAAGATCTGACAGTAATCAGGCCTGGGTGCTGGGTCTGATCATCTGATATGATCACATTTTCACATAAGTTCAGGCTGGCTTTTGGCTTTTTTCTCCTAATTAATTAAATGCATAATGTTTATACTTCCTCCTTTGCCCGATCTTAAAATGTGTTTGATGATCTAAAAGATTTCAGTGTAAAACAGAACAAATCTATAATTGGGCAAACTAATTTCACAGCTCTGCACATGGCTGCCAAGAGTAAAATATGGTAAAACATGTCAAGAAGCAGAACTGAATGCAGGTTTTCATGAAGTTGTGGCTTTAAGCATGCTTTGTGGAGGCAGCACTCCAAAAGGTTTCACTTTGATTCAACAAAAAACTACATAACCACATGCCTTTCAAATCACTAAATCATTGAGTACCTCATGGGCAATGGATCGAGTCTAATAGAAAAGGTTTGCCGTCCAAACAGCCTCATTATCGGACAGGAATACATTTTTCCGCTCTATTCACACTGCTGCTGACACAACTTGAAAAAAGGCTGATTCATTGTTTACATTGTTTCATTTAATTGGTTCCCATGCTCACATCAAGAACTTTTTCAGAAACAAGTCGACCAAAATGAGCACAGAAAGGTCTGTCCTGCCTTTCATCATATCTCTTTCTGCACAGATTACATAAATCAGCCCTCAAACATTATCAGAGTTCACTCCTGGTGGTAGTCAGAACAAACTGCCTCAAAGTGAAGCTCAGAAAGTCTCCAGAAATAAAACAGCCTGTTCTAACACGTAGTGAGCTATTTCTCTTTTTTTTCTCTTTTTTACTAAAAGACGAAAGCCTATGCCTCTCTGATTGTAAAAGCGGCCATACAGTAATAGGCTTTTGGGATGTAATGTTTGCAGCTGCTTACATCAGATGCCTGTTAGCTTATCGTAAAGCTCTAACTGAGTCAGAGTGAGCCAGCAGAAAACAGGAAGTTCTGAATTTTTTTATATATATATAATGAGGAATCACTGATGATAGATGAAAACGCCAACAAGAGACAATGTTAATTTTATAAGAAAATCCCACATCCTAAATTTCATATACTGGTGTTAATGTGATGTGAAATATTGTGACAGTGGCTTTTATAGTTTAGGTCTGATTTATTCACAGATGGGGCTGCAAATGTTGTAAAGAGGAAACAGCATTTCCTGTACAGAATAAATACATAAAAGTGAGTTAACCAAAAACAACAAAAATCCCATGCATTTTCTTCTATTATAATGCAGAACAGAGCAAATGCATGTGGATGAACAAATGTTAATACTATTATGTGCATCTGCAAGAATATATTGCTGATAATCTAGAGTGAACATGAAACTCAAAACAGGGAGCGGCCATCTGTGCAAGAAGCAGCATCGTCATATGATCATTCCATGGCTGTGTGAGGGGTTGTATCAACATGTTTCTGTACTTGTGGTTGCACAAACATGCAGTCATCAGAGTACATTGGTCTGTTTTTATGCATGTTGTCAAGTTAGCAAATGAGCATGTGACGTTGCACAACATCTACAATAGATTTACAGAAACAACGATAAGGATATGAATAGAACTATCCCGTAAGATGTTAAAAAAAGCTGAGATCTTTGTGTGATATTTCCTATTTGGAGACATAAAAAAGGGAGATACATTTAAACTGAACAACCTCTGTAAAGCCCTATTTTCCATTTTAATGCTTGGTCATTTTTACTTTTCTTACACTGACAGGAAAACAATGTACCTAATAAAAGCCACAGACAATTACACCGGACCCGATTTTCTTAGCAAGGCTTCACTTCAACATTCATGTCATCTTGCAATCAGTTTCTCCATCACACATGAAGCAAAAATCTTAAGTAACACCCACAAATGAAGCAACTGCTTACAAAAGACCAACCACATTAAATGCTTGCAAAGGTGCAGTTTTTCACAAAGAATGCAAACTGTTAACGTGTTACTGTAAAAAGTATGTTTAGACCCATCCTGTCTCATTCTGCCGGACATGCTTAGAAATTGCTTAGAAAAACTTCAGCTACCAAAAAATGTTCCTGTTCCTAAAGTTATTTTAATAAAATACATTGACATGGACATCTCAGCCCTCCCGTACTTCTTGCTGCATGCTGATGGTCAGCCAGCTTAGGGAGCATAATACCTTGACCTCTCGCTCACAAGAGAGACAAGTTTGAGTGTTTGTTTCTGGTCAGTAATATGGACAGTAATAGGGCAGCAAATACCACCCATCCTTCTATTCACCTAAGGGGAAATGTGTTTGCAACTGACTGCAGGCTGGCCATTCAAGCAAGTAGCCCAGCTAATTAGGCTGTTAAGATCAGCTTGTTATATTTCTGTTACTCTAGAAAGAGCTCTAGAAAGAGCCACATTACACATTCTGCACAATAAGCACACTGAAGACTGCTAAAGTCTGCATCAAGTGGCTGTCATACAATTCACAGTTAAGTTTTTTAAGTGTTGGTACTCAAGTCTCAAATCCCAAGTAAACACATGCGTGTCTCAAATCAAGTCCTAAGTAAAGACATGCATGAAATCAAATAAAAAGTCAAAACATGCTCTTCTGAAGTAAAATCCTAAACTTTAGCTTTCTTCTTCTTCAATTCTTTTAAATTGTTTCCGAAACCTCTGAATGCTGTTTTTGACCCACATGTTTTCCACTTTGCGGACTGTTTCTCAACTTCAAGTGTCTTGCTTATTTCTTAACTTAAATTAATGTTCTTTGACTCAGGACATGTACAAAGGATATCCTTTCTGTTTGGTGAAAGATAAGAGTTTTTTTTAAGTCAAAAGGCTCAAGTCAAAGTGAAATCACAAGTCTCTGGTGTTAAAGTCCAAGCTGAGTTGGAAGTGTTTTGTGATTTCATCAGACTGAGCTCAAAGTATCTGAATTTGTGACTCAAGTCCACATCTCTATTAAATACATATAACTGCAATAATCAGTTTGATACATGAGCATCAGTCGAAATAATTACTGCTTTTCTGTTTTTAATAATAGCAACTAGATCATGTAGTACATTTTTGTTTCATTTTTTGTGTAAATATCATGATGCAGGGCAATAATAATATTTTACTCAAGGTTAGCATACCTTGTGAATATCATGATTTTAACAAGAAACATGCATGTTACATGTTATGATTCTTTATTTGCTGCAGCTTTCTGCTGTATCACTGCTCGCTCATCCAAGTTTTCTATTGGATTGAATACAGGAAACTAAAGGACGCACAAGTCCCAACGTGCCCTTAAACGGTCCTGTCTTACTTTTTTTTGTCCTTTCTTAGTCATGTCCTGAAGTGCCCAACTCTCATCCGGAGTTCCTGAGTGGAAAAATACCTGAGTATTTGAACCTGGAGTTCTGGTTCCCAGTTCTTTAAGCCCTAGCCTCCATAACAACATAACTAATGTAGCCTATTGTTTTAAAAATAGGACCTGATTTCAGTTTGACTGAAAGAATGTTATTGTTCTGGTGTAACATGTAAGAAGGTTTCTTTTTTGTTTACCCTGTCGTCCTCAAGCTGCTGCATCTTGATCTTTGCTCCTCAATAGAAGATCTGAGGATGAAAACTTCTGGGACTCTTCAGAGTTGGATGTCTCTAATTCCTTAATAAACTAATGTTTCTTGGAAAACTCTCACCAAGAAAACCTGAAAACAATAAGCAAAACAAATAAAAATTTTTTTACAGTAATCATTACAAATCTTTTTAGACAAATAGCCAAACCATCTTCTCAGTATTAAATCGATTCTGATAAAAACTCTTAAAGCTTTTACCAAAGAGCAGCACACGACTAATGAAGGGGGATGCTTCACGATCTTTAAATAAATTCAACAGACACCCGAATTTACAATAAACTCCTCCCTTCTCTTCCGCACTCACTCTTCTCATCTGCTCATCCAGTTTATAAAACTATGAAAACTTCAAACTCTTTACATACAATTTTCTGTCTGAAATGCTTTTATCATTACAAAGATTAGAACAACTTTATTATACAATCTTACGAGGCTTATAATTTACTTTGAGTTTTTACTTTTCTCAAGGACTTGGCTGTGAACGTAATTTGTTATAAAATATATAAATTAATAGAAAATGTGATAAATAAAAGGATTAATTACCTTTTTAAGTGACGTGTGTTTCAGTCTTTTGTGTTTCCAATAAAGAAATCCTCTGCAGATGTGTTTGATCTGTCAAATGTTGACTCTGCCTTCCTGCCTGTGTGGGTTTTATACAGCAAGTTCGCCAGCACGTTGGCTTCTCTTTTACTCACATGCAAATATGAGCATCCCAAGTGAGTGACGCGTTCGTGTCGTAATCTCTGTGGAAGCGCCGCACGATGCGTTTCCGCGATGAGACGTGCTCCAGCGAACGTAGCCACCACGTACAGCGCATTAAAGGGGATGGGGGGGCAGAATAAAACGCTGCCGGGTGAATGGAGGCTCTGTGCGGCTGCTGGTGGCCCCTTTGGCCGCCCACCGTGGCTGCAAACAACAAAGGCTGCGCACCCACAGGTTGGACCCAAAGCCTGGTCACGCAGAAATCATGGGACCAGCTCAGTGGGTGGTAAACGAACGGGCTCCCCTCTAATTCTTCACCTAATATAATCTTCACAGCCGTCTAAAGCTTATTTCTGGACTTTAGGAAAGTTTCCAGAATGAAAAACACTGTTTCAAAAAAGTTTCGAAATGTCTTTCTCCCTGTCTTAATGAATCATTTGCTGTTTAGTAGAACATATAAATTGATCATTCATATAAATAAATAACGTTTAGCTTACCTATGCTGAAGACCTAAATGCAGTCTACAGAAAATTGCAACAAGCAAGTTTTTTGTCAAAGCTCACTAATTGTAACATAGAGGGAAAACATACCACAAATTCAGACAGACCTGATAGGAAAGAATGGGAAAAAAATCCAATTAAAGTTCAATTAGCCCTAATAGGGTCAACCATTGAATGGAGCAGGTAGTGAGATGAAGAAGAGTGTGCAGACAGGGTGAAGTGGATGGAGGGATTTGCGACAGAGGGACAGCTGCAAGATAGTGTTGGTGTCAATGATGCAATCACATACCTGCTACAAAAGGTTAACTCCACCCTGGACGAGCCCATTGATCCTGTTTTTTGACTACTTGAGTGCCTTAAGTAGTGTTCAGGCTGAACCGAACCCTCTGGTCTACTGGATTGAGTATTTATCTACTGTGTAGATTGACGTTTTAAATCATAACCCACAACATTGTCGCCTGCAGCTAGGGAACAGGATTTTTACCTTTGCTGTTCACCATCTATACATCAGATTTTAAATGCAGTGTCTTGAAGAAGTTTTTTTTTTTACGCTTGAACCTTTTTTTCATTTTTTCATGTGAAAGGCACAAACTTCAGTGTGTTTTATTGGAGTCTTAAGATAAACCAGATCAAAGTTGTGCATTTGTATTCATCCTCCTTGACTTTGGTGTTGGTTGCAACTCTTTTGGGGTATATCTCTACCAGCCGTGCACATTATGTTTCTGCCCATTCTTCTTTGCAAAACATCTCAGTTTCAGTCAGATTGAATGGATCTGGGAACATCAATTTAGCGTTTTTTTTTTTCTTTTTCTTTTTTACAGATTTCCAGTTAAGTTTAGGTCTCAACTATGACTGTGCCATTCTAACACATGTATATGCCTTGAGCTAAACCATTCTATTATAGCTCTGGTTTTACGTCTGGGGTGGTTGTTCTGCTTGAAGGTGAACCACCACTTCTGTCTTAAGTCTTTTCTAACCAGATAACTTTCTTCCACATGTCTGCCCCCTACATAGTTTGAGGCAACTGCAAACAGGACTTTTTAGGGCTTTCTTTTAACGAGACCTTTTCTTTAAAGCCCAGATTTGTAGAGTGCACCAGTCCTGTTCCACTCGAGCTTTGGATCTTTGCAGCCCCTCTTGAGCTTTTTGGCTCACATTCTAAATAAGGCCCGGCTTGCCAGTTTAGGAGAGGTAGATTTGCAGCTGTGCCATCCTTTTTCTATCTTTACACAATAACTTGAACAGTTTTCCATGAGATGTTCAGTAGTTGGAACATTATTTTATAACATATCCCTATTTTAAACTTTTCCACAGTTTTATGACATGCTTGCTATGTTCCTTGGTCTTAGTGATGCTGTTTTTTTCTGTAATGCTCCCAAACAAATCTCTGAGGCCAGAAACTGAGCAATTGTCTAGAGGCAAAGTAAAGGTAAAGGTGGGGGGTGTGGAGCTGACAAAAAAGACCACAAATGAGGTTTGTGGATATAGTGAAGGAGGCTATTGCTGTGACAGAGGAAGATGCTTGGGATAATTTGACATGAAGTTTGAGGATCAGCTCAGACCAACCCTGAATGGTGAGCTTCCAAAAGAAGAATTCCTACAAACTGAGGCAACTGTGGCAAAAAACCCTAAAATATGAACTGATTCTTGAACCACAAAGATTAAAGAAGTCTTACATGAAGAAGAACTGTTTCACTGAACAGATTAGGTATGTTCCTGACCTAATTGGGAGGTTGGAAACTGCTGCTGATTAGGAAAGTTAAGTGAAAACAGCGACGGAACAGGCAACAGGTGATTGGAAAGCTTCAGACAACAACACTTGAGACATTTTCTGACAAGAAAGAGAGAAACACAACTCTAAAGTATAATGCATTTAGTTGGCAATGCCCCTCAGGAGGAGGGCAATAGGGTCAAGAGTCAGACATGACTAAAGTCAGAAGCTAAAAGCTGGTGTTTGATAGGGTGGAGAGAGCTAAACCCAAGCAGCTGGGCATTAACTGGGCATGTATTAGTTAAGCTGAGGGATACACTGCAGCGGTGCCAGACTCAGGAGCATCAGCAGGGCATCTGTTTGTTCTGAAGACATCAAAAGAGTTGAGACAACTCTAAAAGAAACAGACAGGCAAAAAGCTGAAGACATCCTGAGACCAGGAGGAACCATCAGGGACTGAAACGGGGAGGAGGAGGATCACACAGGAATGAGAACAGTTTCACTGACTCTCTAACTGATGTAGAAGCAGCATCGACCCCACAGAGACAAAAAATAAAAAATAAAGGCCCACAGACACAGTGTGCTATGGTTTGATGGTGAAAGACCCTCACATTTGGGGAAACTCATCATGGGCTCATTCAAACAATGTGACTGTCAGAGGCCAGAGCTTCTGTGATCATGTAAAAAAATTGGAGATGCATATTTCTGCATGCTTTATTCTCATTGCTAGACAGTTTAAATTATGCATTTGTTTCACGTTTCTTTGTTCTTTGTTCTTTTGCTTTTTGATAACTTACTGTATATTGCTCTGTTTTTCTCATATGCTCCCAGAAACCATGAACAGCTTAGAAGCAACATGTTTTCGGTGTAAAGGAGAGGGAACTATAGGGGTCATTAAAGAGCAGTAAACAAGAGTGGAAAGCTGAAAGGCAAGCGTTGAATGAGAAGAGGTGCTCTGCATTAGATGGACCTCTCTGCTGAACATTTAGATGAACAGGCAAGGACCACAGCAGGGGGGGAGGTCAAGGTCCACCCTCAAATGACTGTTGAGGTCTTGTGCGAATTGGGAAATAACCTTCCTGCTGCAGTTGCCGGCTTCGATGAAACAGTAGTGAGAAAAGAAAGTGGAGGCTGATTGCACTTGAGAGTTTTTTCAAGGCAGCTCAGACTTGCATAACACTTTGCGTTTATTGACCTTTTGATGTGTAAGTTTTGTTAGGGGTCAGTAATGTGGGAGTGTGTCAGTTTTACACTGGGGGTTGAACATTTTTACCTTTGCTTTTCTGACACTTTCAAAATTTACCTTTAATGAAGTTCTTGTTTAGCTTTTTTCATCAATCAGTTGCATTTATCCCTTCATAACACTCACATGGCCAGACATTTGATACTTTCCACGCCTTGGTTCATACCCACTAGGGGAGGTTTTGTAGCCACTTTAGTAACGACTTCAATTCATTTTATACAATCTACTAAGAGTGCTGTAAAGGAATATGACGAATAATATCTACCTGCTGGAAGTTACTCAGGACTGTTATGGTTTGATCAGAGGTCATAATCTTTTGGCCCAAATGGAGATCAGAACAACAATCAATGATATAGTGCATAATTCAAAGTTTTCAGAAAATAATAAACACATATATCAAATAATCTGTGAAACTTAAGCACTTTTATGATTATTTATCCCCATAATACCTCTAAAAACTGAGCTACCAAGAGAAATAACCTAATATGCTAAGTATTGGTACAAAATGGTTTGTTCACAAGTATGAAATGGAAAAGAAAGAAGAGATGAAATTCGAGTGGATGGCCATGAAACAAATTGGTGAAGGATGAATTGACCAGTAGCAGTAGGGTTGCAAAAATTCCAGGATCCATGGGTCTAAGAAACAAACATATAAAATCAAAAGTTCAAGACAACCAATCAGCACAAGGTTCTTTGAACATTTTTTGAAAAGTGGAACAACAAGAGGTTTAGTTATAGTTATATGTTAACTAGGAATTGCAAGCTGATGCTCAGTAGCAAGATGAAAACATGAAAAATAAACATTTGTGTCACCCCTCCAAATGACTTCCATGGTCACAGGTGTATGATATCACACACCTTGCCATGCCGCCTGCTTCTACGAATTTTTGTGAAAGAATGGGTTGCTCTCTAAGCTAAGTGAATTTCAGCATGGCACCTTGATAGGCAGCTATGCCATGTTACAAAATGTGAGTGGTATTATAACAAAGAGAAACATGCTGTGAACTACAGCAACTCAGCCACGAGGTGGTAGCCAAACTGAAATCGCAGACTGGAGTCTGCAGATGCTGAACAGTGGTCACCAACTTCTAAGTAGGGTCATTATTTACATATAGACCTCCGAACTTCAGCTTAGCTCAAAAGCAGTGCTTAGAAAGCTTCATGGATTGAGTTTCCAGTTGCATCCGATCATCATCAGATGCAGTGTTGTAAAGCACACTGCTACTGGACTTTAGAGAAGTGGAGATGAGTTTTCTGGAGTCATGAATCATGATTATCTGTCTTGCAATCCAACTGATGAGTCTGTGTTTGGCAGTTGGCAGAAGAAGAGCACTCTTAATGCTTCAGATCACCAGGACATATTAGACAGTTTCATCCTCCCAATTTTGTGGTAACAGTTTAGGGAGGCCTCCTTCCTGTTACATCAGTGCTGCACATGAGTCCACAAAGCAAGGCTCATAAAGACATGGTTTAATGAGTTTATACTGACCTGATAGGAACTCTTCACAGTAAATTTGAGAGGAGATGGTGATCTAGGGTTTCTCATCCAACATCTGGGTGTCACCTCACAAATGTGCTTCTGTAGAATGGTTAAAAGTACCCATAAAAACAATCCTAAACCTTTTGGAAAGTTCTAAGTAGAGTTGAAACTGTTTTAGTTGTAATGCATGGACGATATAGCATACAAGAATACTCCAGATTATTTCAACTTGCATCAAAAAGCTAAAATAATACCTAAAAACTTTAAAATGTAAAAGTTGGAAAACCTAAACCTAACTTCAGATGTCTAACTGCTTTATTATCTACATTCAAAGTGGGTTATAGTATAATTACAATGTTAGTATATCATTAAAACTTAATTCTGTTGGCATGATCACAAAACGACATCATTTATTTGTGGCAGTACTTAAAATCAAGCCTACATAAAACTCTTGTGTTTTAAAAAAAAATCTAATAACAAAAATAGAGGTAGCTACGTCATTCGGCTTTGCAGTTGTTGTCTAACTCAAGTAATTTGCTGAGAAAACCCTTTCTGGATACCTCACGCTGTCATTGAATGTTTCGTTTTTTTCCCTGCATTCTTCATCTATAAATGCATGCTCTGTCAATGTCAGATGCTCATGGTCATGTTTTTTTTTAAAGAGACAGGAGAAAGATTTTTTTTGTATGAACCCTTCGCAGATAGTCCAGATATCTCTTTAAATGGTGTTTTAACAGTCTATTCAGGCAACATAAAAATTTTGACTATCACAATCGTCAGGGGAAAAAGTGATTGTGACTGAATTTATGTCACAAAGCTACCTTTTCATTGTAAATGGGAAGATCTTTCTAAACTTCTGTAGAATTCAGTTTTGTCATCTTGAAAGGAAACCCTCCCACATCAATAAAAAGGAACTAAAGACAGCAACATGCTGATCTTCACTCCTGGTGCTTTCAGCTCAGTAAGTGTTTAAAAATTGAATATTTGAGTCTGAACAGATACCCATCTGTCTAGACACATCAGCTGTATCCTCAACTGAATTCACCAGGATCGCATTTAATAAATGGACCCAGAATATTTTATAAAATATCTGCTGGGAGCATGCTCAGAAACACAGGAAGAGAGAGAGAGAGAGACAGGAAAGAAAGAGATAAAACTTACCCACACTGTGTGTCACATCCTTTTAAAGAATATTTCATGACATATAATAATTTCCTGCAGTTGTGAAAGAATTACATAGTAACTAGGTTTTTGTCTTACCTTAAACTTTGCAATAAAAAGGAAATTTCTGACTTGAACCTTTATAGTTAAGTCCCCAGAAGTCTTTTGGTTCCTTTTTTTAAATCTTATTTTTGAATATTTCATTTTGAAAATTTCACCTCAGGTTTATTATTGGTTCCAGTAAGCGAGTTAAGAGTACACTTACCGCCCACTTTATTAGGTACACCAAATAATGAGTGAGCCAATCACATGGCAGCAATTCAATTGAGTCAGGCATCTAGACATGGCCTATGACTTCCTGAAGCTAATCCCAAGTATTTTGAATTGAATTTAAGTTACTTTGAACCTTGTAGGAACCGACTAGTTGGTACAAATGTTTCAGAAACTGCTGATCAACTGGGATATATTTTTACAGACAACCATCTGTCAGGTTTACACAAAACAGTCCAAAAAACGAGGAAATATCCAGTGAGCAACAGCTGTGTTGACGACAATGCCTTGTGTCAGAGAAGAATGGGTGGACATGGTTTCCGATGATAGAAGTGCCGATGCAGAAATGGGTAGTAACTGGTTACATTTACTTGAATAACTTTTTGAAAAAAAAAAAATTTTAGAAGTAGTTTTACTAAATCGTACTGTTAATGTTATTATGAGGTATTGCTACTCTTTCCTGAGTATAATTTCTGGTACTTCACCCACTGCGAGTAGCTTCAGTAAGTGAAAAACAAACATGCTTTAACCAAAAATACATGAGACACAAAGACAAACCTACAATTTACACTCACTAGCCACTTTATTAGGCACACCTGTCCAACTGCTCGTTGACACAAATTTTTAATCAGTCAATCACATGGCAGCAACTCAATGCATTTAGGCATGTAGACAGGTTCAAGACGATCTGGTGCAGATCAAACTAAGCATCAGAATGGGGAAGAAAGGTGATTTAAGTGACTTTGAATGTGGCATGGTTGTTGGTGCCAGACAGGCTGGTCTGAGTATTTCAGAAACTGCTGATCTATTGGGATTTTCACGCACAACCATCTCTAGGGTTTACAGAGAATGGTCCGAAAAAGGGAAAATATCCAGTGAGCGGCAGTTCTGTGGGTGAAAATGCCTTGTTGACGCTAGAGGTAAGAGGAGAATGGTTCAAGCAGATAGAAAGGCAACAGTAACTCAAATAAACACTTGTTACAACCAAGGTATGCAGAAGAGCATCATCTCTGAACGCACACCACGTCGAACCTTGAGGCAGATGGGCTAAAGATGGGCTACAGCAGCAGAAAACAGAAATTAACAAAATTAGAATACTGTGAAGAAATCAGCCCAAATTTAACAGGGGATGAATGTTTTAAACTGAGTGTCACACACTACTCATCTACTACACTTAAAGTACCTGCACAGGTTTTCCCAGGTGTCAATAAATTGCTTCACTTTGGATAAATTATCTCACTTAGGTTCACTATGGGAAAGACTGCAGACTTGACAAGTGGCCAGAAGACCATCATTGATACTCTCCAAAGGATGGGAAAGTCACAAAAGTTCATAGCTAAGGAGGCTGGCTGTTCACAGAGTGCTGTGTCCAAGAATATTAATGGAAAGTCTAATGGAAGGGCAAAATGTGGAAGAAGAAGATGCACCAGCAGAAGAACTGACCGTGGGCTTCAGCAGATTATAAAACAGAGAAGATTCACCACATTCAGACGCATCCGGGAGATGGGCTTTAACTGCCGAGTTCCTCGGGTCAAACCACTTCTGAGCCTGAGCCAACATAGGAAGCATCTCAACTGGAACAAGGACAAGGAGGACTGGACTGGTGGCCAGTGGTCCAAGGTCCTCTATTCTAATGAAAGTAAAGTGTGCCTTTCATTCGGAAATCAAGGTCCAAAGGTTTGGAGGAAGACGGGTGAGGAACAGAACCCAAGCTGCTTGAGGTCCTGTGTGAAATATCCAGTCAGTCATGATTTGGGCTGCAATGTCCGGTGCAGGTGTTGGTAAACTCTGTTTTCTTAAATCCAAGGTCACCGCATCAGTCTACCAGAATGTTTTAGAGAACTTCATGATTCTTTCTGCTGAGGATCAGTATGGCGACGCAGATTTCATCTTCCACGGTGCATCAAGACAGTGATTAAGGCAAAGGGATTCCCTAACAAGTATTAAAGATTGACATATTGTTTTGAAAGTACCATATTTTGATTGATTGGATGGGATCCTAATTGATTTCTTTTTTTCTGCAAAAACGGAGAAGTAAATGGTCATTTCTTCACAGTAGCGTATTCTATTTTTTTTATTCCTGTTTTTTGTCGGTTTTATGAGCTAGAAGCCCAAATCATGTACAAATAACTAAATACTTGAAATCGTTTAAATTGTGGGCCCTGAATCTATAATCTATGGAATTTTTACATTTTGAATAGAATTATGGAGATAAACTTTTCCATGAAATTCTAATTTTTTAGAAAGGGTCTTATAGATGTGTACTTTACTCATTTTATTTTACATTCCATACATGAATAGCTACAGTACTTTGAAGCAACAAGTTGTTTGTAAATTTGATCTTGACCTTTGACCAACTAAATAATCCAGAAAAGTTTGTCACACATCATTCCGTAGTCAGCCATTAGATCCATGAGGGAAGCGGCTATTTTATCAGCATAAAAATAGTCTAACCATGGACGGACATGTGCAGTTATGAGAATGTAACAACTATTTATATTTATGTTTCACCTGAAACATAAATATCTGACAGTAACAGCTGTATTTTCCAGACTTTAATAAATCTGGGCGTTGCATTTAATCTGCATGACACAATCAGCTACAGGTTTGTTAATCCATGATTCAAGGCATCATACAATAAAGGAATTTTCCAAGACGTAATCCTTCAGACAAGAATGGGACTTTTCCCCCCACAGTATTAAAAACATAAAATCAGCAGTCCAAAGCACATACCTGGTTAAAAAAATAATTATACTGAGATCTAGAGGCTTTTATCTCATTGTTCAGTCTGAACAAGATTGAAATGTTGTTTTGATTGGGAATGTTATGTTGCTATATAAATAGCCTACATCAGATTCAATTTTTTCAAAAAGCTTCACCTTTCTAATGAACAAGCCATTGAAAGTAATAGATGGGAAATGTAAGGGCCTGATCTGTCTACCTACGCTTCTTGTTTCCATTTTTATCTGCTTTGTCTGGCTGCCTTCTCCTTGATCTCCGGGCCCCACTGTGTGGCCAAAAGGTGGAACTACAACCAAACTCGGAGCTTCTGTCCTTTGCTGGTCTTGGCTAGATGGGGGGCGGAGGGTCATCTTCTCTCTTTTCTGTGAGCTTCACAAATCTCATGGAAGTACAGAAACATATGATTTTAAATGATAGAAAAATTTAAAGCACAACATTTAGATAATTTAAACTTTTTAACAAAAAGCTGTCTAATCACATTAAGAAAACAAGATGTGATATTACATTACTTTGATTGTTGATTCAAAACAGAATTTTTTTTTTTTAACCCAAAACACGTCCACTTCTAACAGACTTCATTTCACATAAAATGTTATGAATTCTGATGAGATTGTAGGAGTGCGTCTTTGATGAGGCTCCAAGTTTTTTTTGGGACAGAATTTCAATTTTTTTTTTAAATGAACAATGACGTAGTGTTTTATATGCTGAAAAAAAATCTTTTAACATTTTAAAGCATTCCAAGGATTATTCCATGGCTGCCAGGTCATTTCATTCCACGATCTTCCCGAGCAAAGGAGAAAGAAAATAAATAAATGGTACATGAAGTTGGTGGTTCTCCTAACATCCTAACCAATTTGCCTTTATCTGAAGGAGACAGGGTCAGATGAAAAAACAACCTCAGAACAATTTTAAACATGGATCTCAACTTGTTTTGAAGCCTTCCAGAAAAGTCTCCTCTAGACCCTGACATAACATCTAATAAAAGTTCAGAGATTATGCATAAAAACCAGGTCTGTGATCAGGAAACAGCCTATTTAAATTAACTACACCAAATTTGCCAAGAGTGGTCAAATGTCCAGCAAAAATCATGTTTGACTGTTGATGGCTAAAAAAGGTGCATGGTCCAACTGGCTGATAAAGATTAATCAAAATATTAATGAAGGCGAATGCTTACACATAAGACTGTTTAGCTGAGGCCCGGAGCAGGTTAAAATAAATCCAAAATGGGGTGCCATGTGGCGTAGTGGTTAGAGCGGGTCCCCCATGTGCAGAGGCTACGGTCGTCCCCGGTTTGAGTCCCCTCCTGGGCGACCTTTGCCGCATGTCTTTCCCCACCTCTCTCCCCCTTCAAAAAACTCTGTCCACTGTCAAAGGCCAC
Organism: Valencia hispanica; assembly: GCA_963556495.2. Classification (NCBI taxonomy): domain Eukaryota; kingdom Metazoa; phylum Chordata; class Actinopteri; order Cyprinodontiformes; family Valenciidae; genus Valencia; species Valencia hispanica. Next base: position 20,936,373 of record OY747710.1, read on the forward strand.
TCAGGCCCAAAAACCTATTAATAAAAAATAAATGCAACTTGTCTCTAATTTTTGCTTTTAATATTCCCTAAACAATGTTTAATAAATCATAAAACCCCAAATTGACTTCATGACGAAGATGAATGTACATAAACTATTCACCAGCACCATAACTATGTTGACTAAAGCAAACCGTCTGTTTATAATAACCTGGGAGCTGACATGCCTGGAGAAAGATCAGTCAACAAGATCAACACAAGTTAAAACATTTGTTTCATTTTTAAAAACTGTTTAAAACTCAATGAAATCTGAATGTGACCAAATTATACAGTGTCTGAGGTAGACCTATTATTAATGAACTGTGAGTTCCCATACGAGTTTTAGTCATGATGTGACGAAATACCCTATAATCTGGGTAAAAGTAACAACTGGAGAGGGAAATAAATTCAGAACAAACACAGATTTAGGTAACTTGAGATGGATGTGTTGTTTAATGTGCCAAAGAGTTATACTTAAACAACTCTACACTGAATTTATTGAATCAATAATGTAACATGAACGCTTAAAATAGTAAGAGGAAACAAACTAAACCTTCACATGGTAAAAGCTGTGCATGTTTACAGTTCAGGTAGTCACACTGATGGCAAATTGATAGATGTGTTGTGGATTTCCTCAGGCACACAGCAGAGGTATAACTTTGAGCAACACATCATAACCGGGAACAGCTGGTGACTTCAGATCTTTCCAGGGAAACTTCCATTTTCTATCTGCTCGTCCCATTTACCCACCTGCACAAGATAAGGAGATTTAGGTGAGAAACAGAAAGAGATTCTGCATAGCAGCAGTTTTAAGTTAATATGCAGCGCCTGTTCATTCATCAGCGTTCGGTCTAGGTAACGGTCTGTGGCAAATATATTACAAGACCCAAAGCAGATAGCAAACGTATGACCGAATCTAGATTCTTGCATGTTAATTTTTCATTTCAATTTTTAAAATCCATAGAACGAGACATAAATACAATAGAAAATCCACATAAATGATGCAACAACACAATTGGATGATAAAGTGAAAGCTTCATAAGCATGCAGAAGTCGATGCCTATCATTAGAAAAAAACTTACCCAGCCCATTGGACAGAGGCTCTTGTAAACCCTCTGGTACCACTGACAGGGAGACACATCCTGGCCTTTGGCTGACAGGGCCTTGTTGCATCTGTGAAAATCTGCAGCACAAAATATTTCAAAGGTTCAATTTTTATTATTTTATATGAAATTTGCAGTTGGAACAAAGATGGAAAATATTTGATCATATAACTCAGCATATTGCAAGTTGTAACAGCAATCAAACTGACGCTGGTGATTACAGGTGAAGGACTTGTAGTTTACACCTTATTAAAGGGAGCTGGTACAAAAATTATCAAATGCTCAGTTGTTATAATTGCTCTAACACTTTATGTAGCACCTTCCGTTATTTTAAATAACAGAGTGCAGTTTTTCTTTTTCATAATCAAGAAAAACTGATTTATAAATACTGAAATAATCCAAACAGGAAAGCCTAAGACACGCCCATCTACTTCCAGTCCACGGGTCCTCTACTGTTAAAAATTATGAAGAGCTAATTTTCGACAGAAGGCAAAAGTTACTTTAGGTTTTGTGTGAAAACACATAGTGGACTATAACAGCTCGTCTCACAAAATTTACGTCACCAAATCACACAAGGAGAAGAAGAAGAAAAATGACAGATTAATGAGCTTCGTATCCCATCTTCCAGGACGCAGGAAGGAGCATTAAACATGGAGAAAAACCACTGTAAATCTGACCATGTGGAAAGCGGCAGCTATGCTGGGGGAGAAATACTCGGTCAAGTGAGAGCCAGCAGGCGGGACAAGCTCTACAAGGTCTTTGTGAGTATTTCAAGTGCTTGCTAATGTTAGCTAATGTCAGCTAATGTCATATATGCGACTTCTGATTTTAAGTCTTTTTAATTAGGAATTTTTACAAGCGAATAAATCCCTAAGCACATGACAAACACAGTCGAAACGCACATCAATAGTTATTTAAATTGAGGTACAGCATATGTGTGATTCAGGTCGTAAGGCAAAGTGGACCAGAAAATAACTTTCCTCGCTCCATTGACCTTCAATCATTTTTATTTTGGTCAGGGGACACAGGGGCCGACCAGAAGAGGAGGAGACTTAGACTCCCTATAGTGATCCCGGCTGTCAGTTGTTATTGCATTAAAAAAGCGTTGTTTATCACATTAAAGATTTCAGAATTTAAAATGTGCAAAGAATATGTGCCTTCATGTGAGTCAGTCCTGGAGAAGGCGCAATATGTGCTGAGGCTACAGTTCTCAACACAGCTGTCTGGGGTTCGAGTCCCGGCCCTGGGCCATTTGCTGCTTGTCTATTGCTTCTCTCTTTGCCCTACTTCTCATCTAGCTACAGTTGAATAAAAGCCACTAGTGCAAAAATACCTAAAAACTGTAATTTTTTTCCCCAAAAGCTATGTTTAGTTGAATTTTGATAAAACTACATTAATATACATTTAAAACGACTGACTAAAAGCTGCTGAAAGAGTTTTTTAAAATCACAACTAAAAACTCATCTGTTTAGAGCTGCCTTTGAGTAATGTTTTCATGTATCATATGTTTTGTGTATGCTTCTTGCTTTATTGCTGTTTTTACTTTATATGCTTTGTCTGTGTTTTACTGCTATTTTTATTTGACCCCTTAATCACGTAAAGCAGCTAGAATCACCTTGTTGTTGAAATTGCGCTATACAAATAAAGTTGCCTAGCCTTAAAATACCCATATAAAAAGGTCTTAAAAGAGTAGGTGACGAAAATCCAGAGTTTCATGTGGTGCTAGGATTTTTAAAAGCTGTAAATTTAGGAAAGGTAAATTAAAGACTTTTTATTTCCTTTATGTCTCAAAAAAATTAACTTAGCAAATATATATCTTAAAAACTAACTTGGTTAACAACTTATATTTCCCTAAAAACTTTGATATATCTTTGTCCATTTATTTGTTCAGTTCTGCTGACTATTCAAACCAAACGTCTTAGGTATGAATCTACCATTGTGTTTGTTTGGTCATGTGACTGATATCAGTGGTGTGGTCGTTATGTTAATGGGGTTAAAAGGTAATGAAATATACTGCATATAATATAAATATTATAAACATCAGGTATCGGCCATAACAGCAATATTAAAAGCGGATATCGGGATTGACCCACATTTTTACAGGGGTGCATCCCTCACTTCAGCACATGTCTGACATGAGTTATGAGGATCACGTTCCACTTTGGTGTCTTTAAGCAGATTAGAGGGACGCCCTCACCCAGGTAGTTCTGGAAACAGTTGCGGGTCTGGTTTGTGTTGGGGAATCTGGCGTCAAAAGGAGCCGTCCTGTAGTTTTTCATCTTCTCGTCCAAAGTCTCAGCCATGTTTGTCCGCTTTGGTAGGAGGTCAAAGGGATTCTGAAAACAAGAGAAAGTTAGAACAACACTTAAAGAGCGTGTATGAAAATAGAAGAAGTTAAAGTCAACATCATTACAGCCTAATGTAATTTATAAGTTAGTAATGCAACATATGTTATTTCTTTTAGCTTAGCTATGCTAGCTGTATCTTATTTCAAGCTTTTTTTTTTTAGCTTACGTGTTCAGAATTGTTGATGCTTCATCAAAACGACAAGTTAAGGTAACTTTACAAAGTTTGAAAACTAGCTGGTAGTTTGTTGCTTATGTTAAATTCATATAAATCTGTCAGTTCTTGACAATGTCGTGATGGTCACCCTCAGCCAGCTAGAAGCTAGCGGATAACGACGTGAACTATCTAGCTTTCATCGTTAACGCACATACAATGGCACGGCTGACTATCATTTACGTTTTTTCGATCATAAGACGAGCTAGTCGAGCAGATTGTCTCAGAAAACACAGCAGTAGTTAGCTAACCTTGAGATGGGGCTGCTTTTGTCCTCAAAGGAAAGAGCTTCAGTTCCGCAAAGGATGCTGGGAGTGACTAGTGATGGGAATTCCGGCACTTTTAGGAGAGTCGGTTCTTACGGCTCGGCTCACTAAAAAGAACCGGCTCCATTGGCTCCTAACAATTTTTGTTCCTTTAAATTAATTTATCATAAAAAAAAGAATGTAAATGAATTACTAAACTACAAATATAATTATATGAAATGTATTAGGTTTTATATGATTTATTATATTTACCATGGAACACTGCTACTAAATAAATGTTAAAGTACAAAAACAAACTCTGATTGTTAGTAAAATATTCATAAACTTTAAACTATTTAGAGTGAACAACTAAGATAACTAAAAAAGCTAAGATAATATAGAAAACTGCAGAGTCTGCTCGATATATTTTAACTTTGCGTACTCTTCAGTACACTGCCTTTGAATGATCAATTGCATTGAAACGCATCCAAATCTTGCTGCGTTACCTGCGGTCACTCATTTACTCACCTTTCCAGCACGTTTTGTCTACCGCGATTATTTTTGTCCTCTTGCACCCCGCTTCTCTGTGTGTTTGTGGCGCTATCTGTGTTTTTAACACCCCCCCGCTCCCACCCTTGACGTGCAATAGAAGAAGACACATTACTAGGAGTGACGATTGTTGATCGTAGTTATTACCAGACTACTTTATTTTAGTTGATCAAGAAACCTTAGAAAATATTTATATAAACTTTATAAAAACCCTAATAGTTTGTATTTTTTATTAGGCTACATGAGGTTTGACTGACACTTTGCATCATTAGAGTAAAAAAAATAAATGCAACATGGAGTTGGCTTTGTATCAGCTCTGCCTAGTAACAGGTAAACAGTTCATTCTCATGAATAGTAATGGTACACAGACTCAAAAGTTGTTCTTTTTGTAGTCAAACTAAAGTTAAATATTGCTACACATCATCATATCGTCACATCTTGAATTTGACCACACAACATTGAACAAATGACAAATAGGCAAAATACATTTTTATGCCATCAATCCCTCCCAAAATGTAGCTACATTTTAAATCCACCTCGATTTTTGTTGTCTTGCTGCAAAGAAGAGTTTGTGTGTATCACTCTTGAGCAGTGGCCATGTATGTGAAGATCAACAACTATTAACATATCTGAGGTCATCTGACCGAAATGGAGAAACCATTACAGGCATGGGGAAACATACAGAAGGTCCTCTTCTTGTATAGGTAAGCAAGTTTCATTTTAATTTCCACATTGGGTGCAATTACATCGTTTTTTTAGTAAATGGTAAACTTGTATAGCGCTTTATTTAGTCCTTGAGGACCCCAAAGCTCTTCAGACTACATTCAGTCATTCACCCACTGGTGATGGTGAGCTACATTGTAGCCACAGCTGCCCTGGGGCACACTGACAGAAACTGCCGAACACTGGCGCCACCGGGCACTCTGACCACCATCAGTAGGCAGAAGGGTGAAGTGTCTTGCCCAAGGACACGACTGAGAGGGGGCTCAAACCGGCAACCCTCCAGTTACAAGACGAACGTCTCACAGTCACCACAGTAGTGATAGACCTGACAATATTGACATCGTTTGGCCACATTCAAATGTCAAATGAATAGGATATTTATTTATTTGTTTGTTTTTGTTGTTGGTTAGGGGGGGACTTTGTGTTAAAGACCAAGACAAATAGGCCATAAATGTGACATGCATGATAGGAAACTGATACACGGTTTTGCAAATTAGAAATCAGAATAGTTTGTGTTTGTGTTCAGCTCCCTGAATCAAAAATGAGTTTTCGCTGTAATTACAGCAGCAAGTCTTTTGTGGTAAATTTCTACCAGCTTTGCATATCTAGTGGCTAAAATCTTTGCTCATTCCTCTTTGTAAAATAACTCAAGCTCGGTTAGATTGGATGGAGAGCATCTGTAGGCATTAAGTCCTGCCACAGATTATCACTGAGGACTTTGACTGGGCTATTGTAATGCCTGGATATCTCTCACGGCATGTTTAGGGTTGTTGCCCTGCCGAAAGTGGGACTTCCAAGTCTTAAGTCCTTGTCAGCCTTCAACGTGTTTTCTTCCAGAAGTGTTAGTTTTTCTCCACACATGCTCTGCTGTGTCCTCTCTGGGTTTTGGCAAACTTGATTTCTTTTGATAATTGTTTTCTTCTTGCCACTCTCCCATGAAGGCCGGATTAGTGGAGTTCAACCCTAATAGTTTTCCTGAGGACACTTGCTCCCACCTGAGCTCAACATTACTCTTTCCAGTGCTGAATGATGGATTGAGAATGGCTTTGTAAAATGTTCAATACTTGGAAATCCTGCTTTTAACTTCTCCACAGCTTTCTCCATGACATGTCTGCTGTGCTCCTTGGTCTTTGTGATACCGTTGGTTCACAAATGTTCTCTAACAAACCACAGAAGATCTGTTTACTCTGAGGGTAAATTGCACACAGCTGAACTCTGTACATATTAAGTGACATCTGATGACAATTGATTGCATTGGATTTTATTTAGGGGTATCAGAGGACAAGCTGCTGAATACAAATGCACCTCACACCTTTAAGACTTATATTTGTAAAGCAAAACAATGTATAATTTTCCTTCCACTTCACACTAATACACTGAAGTTTGTGGTGGAAAAATTCAAGGGGTGTGAATACTTATTTAGTATAAGGTATTTTAAATGAGACATTCCAAAATTATCTGATTTACCAAATATGGTTTAGCAATGTGAACTTGAAAGCCTATGAGTTAAAACACAAGGACAGTGGCCTTTCCCTTTCCATCAGGATCTTCCTGTCGAAGACTAGGCCAAAGATCACAGGTGTCTACATCATGCTTCCTGTCACTGCATGTGTTTCCTTCATGCTCTTTCCAGCAAACTCCATGTCTGTGTGGTTTGGCTCTAACTTCTGATTGTTTTTCCTATTATAATTCACGTCACTGTTTAAGATTTACATTGGACATATATATTTGGAATCAATTCAAATGTTTAGATCTTTATAAAAAAATAGAAAAAAGTGGCTGCTACTACTATAAGAAATCGATATTGTTGTGTGGTGTATACCTACATGTTCAAATATAAAGGTTTTAAACTCTGAAATGCGCGTGTAAATCCGCCCTTCCCACTCTTTCTACCAATCTGTCCCTTTCTTTCTCTCTCAGCCAGGATATAGGTGTTGTCCAAAGCAAAGGAAGGAAATTCTGTCACTTGGAACAATAGGCCCGTTACTCTATCTATAGACCCAGAGCGACTGAGAATCAGAGAGGGGGAGGCAGCAGAAATTTTCCACTTAGAAAGAAAAACTCGCTAAATGTACTTTTTAGGTTATTTTTAATAGAAACAGATTCATACTGTTGTAAGTGAAGGGCTCAAGCCTTTCAAAAATGGATCTTTGTGGCGAGGAAAAGGAAACGCGCACCTTTATCGGACTTCTTTGAGTTGCTTATGTATGTTTGGGTGGCTAAGGATAATCATATCTCACTTCACCAAAGTAAAAGTGGGTAAGTTTATTCAAAACTAAACATTTTAATGCTTTACAATTTTCTCCGCCTCCTTTAGTGGGCAATCAGCCATGTTTTCCACTTGCAGAGAAAAAAAAGAACAGATTTAAAGTGTGGATTTCTATGTCAGGGTGGAGTCAGAGATTGTTATGGTTATTTTTTAATAAAGGTGTAATGATTATCTTTAACCCCAATTTTTTATTGTAGAGAACAAGAAAGCAGGTGTTTTCTGTTTTGGTTTTTTACCTACAATTAGGATTTAATCGCTGAGGTTTCCCAAGAAACGTAGGGCCAGTGACCTTTGGAATGGGATTTTCCCGGTCTCTGCGACAGCTGGAACTGAGTCCTACAAAACATGCTTCCTGTTTGAGAATGGGAAACACAGGCTATGATTTTCTGGGGTTTTTTTGATGGGGCAGGGGGAAGTGGGGATGATTTCTTTTTGTGTATTTGCTCCATGTTGACAACCTGCTGTAGGTATCCTGTTTGTACTGTTTTGAAGATGACATCATTCCATTGTTATATTGTTTTCTGTCCTGGCATCAATGACACATGCAGCCTAGATGGATCGAACACAGAAAAATGATTAATAGAAAAGTTTATCTTTCTGAATGAGATATGCATCCTGTTTTTTTGTTGTTGTTTTTTGGGGTCAGATGGAGGGGTCAGGCAGTCCTCGCTTCAGAAAGCTTCATTTCCCAGTAGGATTGTGGATCAACTCTCCTAGGAAACATTTTGCCAAACTGGGACGTCGCTGGCCCAGCGCCATCTCTGTCAAGTCAGTCTAAACTTTTTTTTTGTTGTTGCTATCTTCAGTTTCCTCATCATGTACATTTTACAGGACATCACTGTCAGTTATCATCAGGGTAGGATCCAGTGCCTGATAAGTATTGTTGAAGGCCCAATCTGTGTGTTGATGCCATCTTATCTTACTTCCACTGTCATTATATCCTGCCAGCCCTGTTTGCTTCCCCTGTTTTATTTTAGTCGTGGTTGTTTTTCAGTTATAATCCACAGCTGACTCGTCTCTTCCTCCCCCCCACCTCCCTTTGCTCCTCTCCTGTCTCCAGGTCGACTACCAGCTCGGACGCAGCCTCGCTCCACGAGGCTCCGTCTGCTCCGTCCTCTTCCCTTTCCAACTCCACCCCCTCGCTGGCTTCCCCTTCTCCATCCCCGTCTCCTTCCCCGGCCTTCCTTAGGCCCCGGCCTGCTGGCCCCCAGTCTCGGACAAAGCGTATTTCTCAGCTCTTCCTGCGGGGGCGCTCAAACAGCGACCGGGACCGGGCCGTGGGGGAGAGGGAGAGAGAGATTTGGGCTAACTCTGCTGCCCCATCATCCCATCACTACTTGCCCGTCGCCTCCTCCTCAGCCCCGGGCTTGATCAAGATCTATGGGGATGCTTTCGCCAGTGGAGCCAACTATCGCTCCTTGCTGGCCAACATTCACTCCACATCCAGGCAGCTCATTGCTCAGGTCATCACTCGATACACTGAAAGAGAAAGGGAGGAGACAGAAGATGCAGGTATGGCCTCTGTCTCAGTTGGATCTCTGCTGAGGTCCTTCTAGATCTTATCAAACTGTAACCAGTCGCCAATTATTTGATGCACAATGCTTTGCAACAGCTCTTACAACCTTTTTTTCTCTCTCTTTATATTTAGTCACTTTATTACCAAAAAAAGTCAGCATATTGTACGATGGTTTTATCTGAAAGACCCTAAGTAACCCAAATTTAAAAAGGAAAAGGAAGAACAATATGTCTATTCGAAACGTTTTGCAAATAAAGATCTGCAACGTTTGATGAACATTCACATTCTGCCCCCATTAGTCTGATACCGCTAAATAAAACCCAGTGCAACCAATTTCCTTGAGGCATATGATTACTATGTTATTTAATCAGAGTGTAATTGCATCTGTTCTGTGAAGGCCCCAGAAATGCAAACATTCAACAACAACAAAAACTCTTAGGCTTTGTGTTTCAAGTCTTTTGCAGCATTTAACAGGTTTTCTTCCAGGATTACCCCACAATAAGCTCAACCCATCTTCTCATTAGTTCAAATCAGGTTCTGGGTCTCTGCTAAAGAGAAGCATTCCCACAACATGATGCTGCCACCTATGCGTGTCACCATGGGTATGGGATGTTCAGGATTATGGGCAGGGTTACTTTCCCTTCAAACATGTTTTAGATTCTGGGCAACGGTGTAATTTTTGTTTCATCTAACCAGAGCAGCAGTTTGCTATGTCCTCTACAAGACTTGTGGCAAACTTTGAACCGAACATCTTATGATTTTCTTTCATCAATGGTGTTCCTCTTGCCTCTCTTCCATTAAGGACAGCTTTGTGAAGTACACAACTAATAGCTTTTCTGTCGACAGACTCTCTCTCACCGGAATCTTAGAGTTACAACTGGGATTTTGACACCTTCTCTGAGTAACGCTCTCCTTGCCCTGCTTTACAGTTTAGGTGGACGACCATGTCTTGGGAGGTTTGCAGTCGTGCCTTACTGGATTTAGCAATGTTCTGTGAGATGTTCATAGCTTGAGATATTGATTAAACCTTGTTTAAAACTTCACATCTTTATCCTTGACCTGTCTGCTGTGTTCCTTAGCCTTTATGATCCTGGTTGTTCTTTGAACTTCTCTAGACCCCTGAGGCCTTTACAGAACAGCTGGATTTATACTGAAATTAAATTGCACTCAAATGAGATGGCCTCTGAAAGCTAGTGTTATTGGATTTTATTTAGGGGTGTCAAGGTGAAGGGTAAAAGCCACTAATTGTAGACTTTTATTTGCAAAAAAACATGAAAAAATAATATATCTTTTTTTCCACTTCAAAATGTTATAGAAAAATTATTGCCCTCTATTTTGTCCTATGCCCTTCTTATATGACCTAGTTGTCCAGAAGCACAGCCCTGAAGACTTCGTGTTGTGCGATGTCATTGGAAAGCCTGTCCAGCAGCCAGATGGATCCATCAAATGGGAGACAGAGTGCCGGAGAGGTGTTGCCCCATGGGAATGCCCCTTGATGTTGGTGGACATGTGGCGGCCTAAAGATGGATTTGAGCGACGCTTTGAAATTTATAGGAAGGAAGACTATGAAAGAGAGGAAAGAGAAAGGGAGAAGGAACGGGAGAGGGAGGGGGAGAGCCACCAAGGTTTGTGTTTGGCATGCAAGGGGAGCTCTGCCTGCCAATGAAGGACACTGTGGTAAGAATGATAAATGATGCGATTCTCTGGGGCTTCAGGTGTACGCTGGCGGAGGAGTAGGATGTCATCTGGCGGTGGGCTGGAGGAGGCCGAGCGCGGTCACCGTGGGAGGAACACTGAGCTCCGCAGGAGCATTAGCGACATGAACCTGAGTTTGCGCCGGCGACAGGGCAACCACGTCAGCAACGAGTCCCGCGGTACAGGAAACCGGCCCAGCAACAGCGGAGGGGTGCAGGACAGGAAGAACATTGTGAGCATGATCAGCCCGCAGCCTTCTGAGGTAATGAAGACAATACAGTTGGGACTGAATGAGCTCATTTGGTGCTCCAAGTGCAGTGATTGTGAGATTTACAAAACAACATTAGACAAAACATAACTACAACCAAAACATAGATACAGTGAGAAAAACAGGATGAGATTTGGGATAACAAAACAACACAACACAGCATTTAACAAAAAACTACAAAGCATTAAATAAACCTTCAGAATGCTGTTTTATTTCTGCATAAATGTGTTATTTTCTGGTATATTGCATTATTTTTCAGGCTATCTGGTGGCTTCTCTTTTCGTGATGCTGTGTCCAGTGAAACTTAGTTTTTAAGATGTTTCTGTTTGTATAAGATTTGATTTTCATCTTATCACCAGTGTTTCTAACCATCATATCTTCACTCATTCCCTCAGGTTAGAGCATCGAGAGCTGAAGCAAAGGTTGGATGGACCAACCAGCCAGCAGATGATGAGAAGGATTACTCCACCTGCGACCTGGAAGTGATGTCACAAAGCCTCATCCTTCCACCCACTGACCGGCCCTACTTTCTTTTGCTGCAGGGTTATGATCAGAGCAAGGCAAGACATGCTGACAGATGATATCATACACTAACAAAACTCAGCAAGAATGAGCAGTTGCATGCACATATGCACCTACAGTGCCTTGAAAAAATACTCAAACTTTTTCACATTTTGTCGCATCATTTTATGCGAATGGGAAGGGATGCCTGACTTTTAAAAGTCAAAAATGTGGAGTAAATTTGTATTTAGCCAACCTGGTTCAAATCTTTGCAGAAGTATGTTTTGCAGCAATTACAGCTACAAGTCTTTGGAGGTCCATCCATCCATTATCTGTATCCATCCATCCTATGCAGGGGTGGTGGGTGGGGGGGCTGGTGGCTATCTCCAGCAGTCAAGAATTTGAAGTCTTGTTTTATATTAATATTTTTGGTTAGACTTGAGTCTGTTTCTACGCTGTATTTACAATTCAATTTTGATAACCTTCCTGTACCTGCTGAAGCTCAGCATGTAGATGCATGAGGCAGCCATCACCCTGTTTCACAATGGGCATTGAGTGTTAAGGTTAATGTGGCTTTCTCCTCCACACATAGGGATTCTGCATCTGTGACAAAAAAGTTACAATATTGGTCTCATCTGACTAGAGTACCTTTTTCAACCTTCAGTGTCCCACGCAAGGCTTTTAGCAAACCTAACCTTGATTCAAACTTCTCGTCTCTCAGACCTGCGGTATTTCTGGGTCTTCACGATGCTGTTTGATTACTAATCTTCCCTAAAAATATTTCTGAGGTCTTCAGCTGTATATATTTTGAGAGTAAACTGGTTGACTCTGTATCCTAACATTTTATTTAGGGGTATTAGATAAAAGGGGGGTGAATACAAATAAAAGCCTCTCTTTTCAGATTTTTATTTGTTAAGGCTTTCTGTTATTTCCTTTCCTCTTCACCGTATAAGTCCTAATAAGGTATACTGAGGTGATCTTTATAATATGACAAAATGTGAAAAAATTCAGGGGGTGGGAATATTTTTTCAATGTGCTGTAGAGCAAGGTGGTCTGATGTGCACATATGTAAATGAGGGGTAGCGGAGCTGTGAAGAGGAACATGCATGTACACACCCAGTACATGACATCATACCTGCATGTCTGTAATCGCCACATACCATCAGGGTTCCCATCCCTTTATAACCCTCTACTGTTTAGAATCCAGCGCAAAAAAACACAAAGCCTGCACAATATACCAACCCTTCGCACAAAAACCCCCTCTGTGCACTCCACCTCACACAATGATCTCACACAGGTGTCTATTGTAACAACCTGTGACACACTTCACTCTTTATCAACTGCCTTCTGTGTAACTTAACGTCTGATGTAAACTATTGCTCTCAGAAGATAACAGACCTCCCTGATCCTCTGCTGCGTGTGTGTTGTGTAGGATTTTGTTTTGTACATCATGGCGGGCCTTACTCATGTGTTTGGGAGAAAACCTACAGTGAAGGAGAGAGAGAAGGACAGAGAGAGAGAGAGGAAAGGAAAGAGACCTCTGAAGCTCGACACGTTCCTGTCTGCTCCTGATATTTTGGTCAGACATTTACTGGTCAGGAGAGACGCTGCTGTTCCAGAGACGCCCAAAGGACATGGTACCTAAAACACTCAAACATAGCAGAATTAAAGCCTTTAAAACACAACCATTATCACGAGGTTTAATCAAATCCAATCCAAACTTTTATTTTGTTCCAACCCAGCTCTAATGCGACCTTTCAGAGGAGGTGCAGTCACTCACAATGGAGTGACAGTGTACAGGGAGACAGTCCTTAAGCCTGGAGATGTGATAGGCCTTGGGGACCACTTCCTTTTTCTCTACAGAGACCCTCGTGTGACTCCTGCACCGCCGCTCGCATTGACACTGCCATGGCAGCCAGACATCTCCACCCCCTGCTGTCCCTCAGGGCTGGTGGACAGACAGGAGGCGCTGAGACAGTATTTGGGGTCCCCCGAGGCAGTTCTGAAATTTCACTGCCGCCATGCAGATGTCTTGTTACAGGTGAGATATTCAGACAACACCCTCCACTCTTGCTGGCGCCCCTAGTAAACATGTGTAAAAAGACTTGCAATGTATAATTTTTTTGCAAAAGATTTCACATTGAAAAAGTTTTAAACATCTAATCTTTATTTTGTGTACCTTTATTCAGTCCAATTTAATATATATTAAATATATAATATATATATATATAGAGAGAGATATATTTTGTTTTTTGGCTGAGAGAAAAGGGTGAACCGTGTCAAAGAAACAACTGCAGTTTTGGTTTGACGAAACATTTGAAATCTTTACGCTAGCAGTGCTTTAGCTATTCTGAGGATCTTCTTCCTTTTAATTTTGATGCAGTTAATATCCACATTGTTTCCACCTACTGGCGCTAATTAGGCATTGCAGGATTCTCCATTTGAATCCCAGAGACCTCTAGTTCTTTATTTTTTCAAAACTAGAGGAAACAAGATTCATCCATCCATTGTGTATACCAGCTTATCTTTGCGGGCTTAGGGGTGAGGGGCTGGTGCCTTTCTCCTCCAGGCATTGGGTGAGAGGAGGGGTGGAGGAAAAATCAATAGAAAAGAATATCTAAAGTAGTCCGCACAATGGCTACTTGTCCTGAACAGCCCATTTTTACAGTCAGAGCAATGGTTAAAAAGCTTAAAACAAGTGGAGCTGTAATAAACAATATCTATGTTTTTCTTACTATCACACACTGTGAGCTGGATGCTAAGAAGGATAAAACATCCTTGAAGGTCATTGTTGGGGTATGTTGGATTCTCCAAGTCTCTATAACATTTCTCTTTAGCTGTTGTCCCTATCTTTACCAGGGGTGCTAATAATTGCCGAAGGAACAGTAAACTCTGGAAGTGCGAAGTTGATGTTTTCTTCCTCTCTTTTTTTATCCAGGAGATCATTTCCAAAAATTCCTCTCCAGACTCTGGTGGGGGGCCTTTAGCTCCTGCCTATCTGCTATCGATCATGATAGATCACGCATCCAAACACCTGGACCCTGCTCTGACACCGCAGATATTACTCAAATCTGCCAATCTAATCAAAGAAATTGTGTGGGTAAGTAAAAAGAACAAAAACAACAGACTGCTATGTAAGTCAAGCATTGGAGCTGAAACTAGAAAAAAATCCAGCTGTGTAATTTAAAGCAAATATTTCACCCTAAGAACCACAAAGCATTGCAAAAGTATGGGTTTCTCTGAAACCTCATCTCATTGCATCATGTAACAACTACAAAAACAAGTGTGTTTTATTGGTATTTTATTTTATGTGGTAGGCCAACACAAAATAGTGAATAACTGTGAAGTGGAATGAATATATAAATGGCTTTCAAATGTTTCTTTAAACGTAAATCTGAAAAGTGCTGCATCTATTTGTATTTTGCCTCCTATACTCTGATGGCCTGAAAAAACCCAGTATGGATGCCTTCAGAAGTCATCAAATAAGTAAATATATCACACCCATGTGCAATTTAATTTCAGTTGTTCTGTAAAAAATGAATTGGTAAAAGTTTATGAAGCTTATAAAAGGGTTATGAAACAAAATGATATGACACGATTTGGAACACAGTGTATGGCAATATTACAAACCTACCAAGAAATGGATATCCACCTAACAAACCAGCCACAAGAGGGCATTATTCAGAGAAGCAGCCAAGAGGCCCATGGAAACTCTGAAGGAGCTGTAGGGATCCACAACTCATGTGGGGGAAATCTGTTGATAGGAAAACTATTAGTGGTTTACTCCAAAAATCTGGTCTTTGTGGAATCATGGCAAGAAGAAAGCTTTAAAAAAAACATAAAAAAGCTGCCCCTCGTCAAACTTAAATTTAACTTACTATATGTGGAAAAATTACTAGCAATCATCTTCCCCCTGTTGACAACATTCCTAAGGTCACTTGTGGTGGTGCCAGGTTCCTGATCGAGGGATGTTGTGGAAAAAGTGGGGGGGGAAAAACAGTTAGAAATGTCAAGAATTGAGACTGGGGTGACATTTCACCTTCTAGCACGACAGTCACCCTAAACATACACCCATAGCTTCAAAAATGGTTTATATCAAAGTAAACACATTTCTTATGATGGCCTAGTCAAAGCCTACACCTAAATCCAATTGAAAATATGCAGCAAGAATTGCTAATTGTGATTAACAGAAACTGTTCATCTAGTCTGATGAAACAGAATAGGCAAAAACATCAGTCGCTTGATGTATAAAAGTTTTATTTTAAAAAATTCTAAAAACAGTGTGTAATTTTTTGTCTCACTCTGTAGTAATGTGCTACATTGTGACTCTGAAAAAGACAGATATGCTGTTGAACTCCCAACCATATTGGTTTTGTAAATATGTTACATTTTGTTGGTCAAAATGGAAAGCAGTGAAATTTGTAACCTGGAAAAATGTTATGAATAGTTGTAGGCTTATAAGACACTTTTCATGAGTGATGTTTTTATGTTTAATTGCATAATTATGATTTGGCGTGTCTTATAATGTAGTTTAACTTTTAAAAAGTATTAGATAACTTTTGATTTCATCCTCTGGTGCTGTAAGATGTTTGCACCAAACTTTACAGAAATGAAATCAATCATGTGTTCGGTGTACATTTTAGGACAGCCTCAGACGTCACACCATAGAAAAAAAGCATTTTCATTTCATTTCAGCTTTTCATTGAAAAAGTTGCCATACCTCTGACTGAAAGGCATCGGACTAAAAGGTTTCCAAAAAAAATGCCGTCAGTTGTCAGAAAAAACGGCATCAGAAAAAAAGTCTTCAGAACGAAGCCTCCTGCAGGTGGCACCACTGTCAGATCCCAGCTAAATTGTTTTACAATAGGCTACATGTAATATTAGAAACATGTGCTGTGGCCTAAACACTCCCCATGGAGCAGAACTGCACAACCACCTGTGCATAATGGAGGCTGAATATGCTGCCACACTGACTGGAATTAGGGTCACTTCAGACAAAGTTTTGAAAACAGAAAACATTTCTTCAATTGAAGTTATCAGAATTCGGAAGATGGAGGCTTTTCTGATTGCTCTTTCTGCATCAGTGGTTGAGCTGCAGCAATCTGTCCCAGCCAGTCTGTGTCTAGTGCAGTCACAGATATGCTCCATGCCTCAGTAACTCTTCAATGCACTGTCAGCTCCCTGATAGCTAGATGTATTGGGTCTGAGATGAGATGATGATGCTCAGATGCTCTCATGGAAATCTTTATTTGATTGATTTAATTACCTGGACTCCGTGCGTAAAGATGAAAATGTCAGTGTGTCTAAGTAGTCAGGGGTGGGAATTGCAATCTGTAAAAATAACCGATGCCGTTCCTATTTATTCATCACGGTTAAAAAAAGTTGGTCAAATCAAAAAAATACTATGTTAACGCGACCCCTGGTCGGATGGTGGTTTTTGAGACCTTTTATTCTGATGCCGTTTCTTCTTTTTTGTTCTTTGTTGTTTTTTTTAAAGTGTGTGTTTTTTTCACGTGTGTCTTGTCTGGCAGTGTGGTGCTCAGAATTGGTGTCTGAGTACCAAGCAGAAGCCCGACAGATTTATTAACATCCCAATGGCCCCCCCGCCCCATGCCAATAGCCCCAGTGGATGGACGGCATCTCCAGGCCAAGACCTGCCAGCACCCAGACACCTAACTCAACCAGCTCCTGAATCTCATTCCCGCACCCCGCAAAGCACCAAGCATGTAACCAAGGTCAACCAAACCCATCAATGAACCAACACAGAACCAGAAAACTAAGTGAAGACGCCTGACCCGACCCCTGCTGAGCTACCTGACAGCTACCACCAAGCAATTCCCAAACCGGCCCCTCCCAAAGCGGGGTCAGTTCGGCGCTCCCTCCCTCTTAAACACATAGATTCTCATCTGCACACCAAGACACACAAAAAAGGACACTGGTACATCCACTCATACTCCCCATACACACTCTATTTTCCCAGGTCCAGGTACTGATACCCCAGCAGAGCAACCAGCCCCCGGACCCAGGAGGTGGTCCCCCTACCCTCTAGGATGGAGACAAGCAGACTGCCAAAGCCAACACAGTGGCGAAGCAGCCATTTATTCTGATGGTGTTTTTTCTGAGACTTTTGTCTCTGATACTGTTTTTTTTCTTTAGTGGGATGCCTTTCAGTTAGTGATATGACAACTTTCTGAATGAAAAGCGATGCTTTTTTTCTATGGTCTGACGCTGAGGCCGTTGGTCTGATGTCTGAGGATGTCCTCAAATGTATACCGTATTACGTGATTTAATTTCAAAAGAAGATAAAGTATGTCCCAGATACTTCCCATATGTTTAGAGATGTCTCGGTTTGGAGCAAAATAACTTTTTGAGGCTAGTGTTTCATGACACCATGACCCAGACAGCACTCAAACAAAGTTGGCAGGAAAAACATCAGGTAAGGGTGAAACGACCACATTCAGCCAGACAGAGAAACCAGCAGACAGACAAATGCCCTTCGTTGTGGCCTGCTCTGTCGCGAGGATGAGCTAATGTCACTTCCCCTGTTGCTGGAAAATGTGTTGTAATTGTCCTGGCTGCAGGGCTAGACTCTGCAATCCCCCCTCCTCATCACCACCACCACACACTAAGACGTCTCTCCAACTCTCTCTGCAGGATAACATTAAGGAATTCGGGGATAAGCATCCCACGCAGAAGTAAGAACATTTTTTGTCCTACGTAATGTTTCCTCTGTTTATAGAGCTCCTGCTTTGTGATTCATAATACATGTGCTGGTGCTGTTATGTCTTTGGGAAATTCTTCTGGTATGATGAAGGCATTTTGAAGCACTTTCAGTCAGACAGTGTCTCAAATATAGCTGGGTAAAAATAACTATGTCTATTTTTAATCAGTCCAGAGAATGTACACAATAACATAACTCTGGAGTTACCTAAATGTTTTGTGCAGTTCACCAGACCAAGAAGGGGAGATAAACACTCCAAATGTCCAGCAGCTGTCATCCGATTTGCGACCCCTCATGTTCTGGATGTCAAATGCCACAGAGCTCCTTAACTTCTTCCAGGTCAAAGTTGAAACCATGGAGAAAGAGTGGGAATTTGAAGGTAAAAAGGAAATTGAAAAATTTGGAAATTACTAGCTGATTGGGCTTTGGCAGTTTTAAATTAGCAAAGGGCCTTAGCCAGCAGAGAAATGAAAGCTGCTACTGCTGCAGAGTCCCTAATTGTTCTTGCTGATTGTTTCTTGGAAAGCCCCCGGGGATCCGGTTTTGACAGCCGACATGGACACCTGTTCAGAGGCTCTGGCACAGCTGGATGATGTCATTATGCACACCTTCCAGCAGTGTGTGTACCACCTCACCAAGGTAAATCAAAATACAACAATAGAGCTTACATAATCATCAATAACCTAGCTTTATCAGGGCAAAATCTCCCTGCCTCACTCTTTTATATCTGAACTTCACAAGGAAACAGCCAAGTTGCTCTGTGAAGATGTAATGGTAGTCTTTTATGGCAACTTTAGGTTGGCGAGTTATTGTCCTTATTTAGCCGAGAAAATATGTTGAAAATGTTTAGATGTCCTCTCCAGACTTAGCCTTAGCAAATATGTAGAAGGTCAAGGCTTAGGGGTGAGTTAGTGGGTTGTGCAGTAGCCTTGAATTGTTGAGCAATGCCCTATTAAGATTTTCCTGCCATCAGCAAAGTTTTCCATAGCCATAGTGTGTGGACAGGTTGTAATGAATCAGAACGTCAGTCAGAAGATGACGAAAAAAAATCCTAAACATTATTCACTATCGCACAGCAAAGCCACTCACGCGTAAGAATAAAGGGGCCAATGTGGACATTACAAAACAAATGTAGATATTAAAAAGACAGCAACACTGAAATTCCCACAACTAAAGACCACATAAATACACACAAAAAACATGCTAGCAGTAAAAAAAACAGAAGCTACATTTGATTCTTTTTACATTCAACTTGCATGAGATTGTTGTTACAAGGGTTTATTTATCTAAATCAAACAAGGTATTTGGGCTCATGATCAAGTAATTTCTTTACCAACTTATTTTGCTGTTTGTGCTTTGCAAACACCAGCCAATACCATGTCAATTATCGCTTGACACAGTATTTCAGCTTCCCAAGGTTCCACGAATAGACAAATTTTCCAGGGTTTATTTGGAGCTCCATTCCACAGAAAAATTTGTGAATAGGTGAATCTGTGAACACTGAACCGTGAATAGGCGGCGGTCCACTTTCAATTTAATTTCAATTTGAACTTAAGTATTTCAATGAATTTTGTAGATAAGTAATTATAAAATTAAAAGTCATGGGGGGGCTGGTGCCTATCTCCAGCGGTCAAAAGTCATTTATAATTTAATTTAATTATTTATTATTTTTGAAGGACATTTTATTTAACCCAGTTTCTATTCATTGTGGTTCTGGTCCTATTTTGGCCAGTTGAGCAACTAAAATAACTGTTATTGACCTCTTGCTGGCAGACATAATTTATTGAAGTCACAGACCTAGATTTCCTTACCATGATTAGATTGTAGAATATTACTTTAAATCATTGGTTGGCACAGCTGGGACAACCTTACAATTGTGTAAAAAGCAAATTTTTGCAGTTAATATAGTATTTATGGAAAATTAAAGTACATCAATCTAAAAAAAAAAATTTTTAAATCTATATACAAAATAACTTAAGTTTCTGTCCTGTCTCTCTGCAAAGACCTTGTACTCTCTTCTGCCAGCCCTCCTGGACACCAACCCATTTTCCAGTGATGAGAAGGAAAAGGAAAGGGATGGAGCTCGGGGCGGAGAGGGGGATGAGAATAAAGGAGAAGAGGGAGCTGTGGACGACGTGTCCGTCTTGCCTCCCAAGGTTGCCGGACTGGTGGAAGTGTATCGCTGCTCCTTGATGCTGTCTCGAGAAGCGTGTCTGTCTCCGCCACTCACCTCCCAAACGTTTGGCTACCTCTTCTTCTTCACCAACACTTCCTTGCTGAATACTTTGCTGGAGAGAGGTGAGACAGTACTGGATGAATTATTTGTGGGGACTGTTGTGGGAAATAAAAGTTACAAAAGGTTTTGTGGTTTTTGTCAACATCCTCTTCTTTTTTTCCAGATGGGTTGTTTTCATGGTCCAGAGCAGTCCAGATCCGGACAAACCTGGATCTGGTTCTAGATTGGCTGCAGGGTGCTGGGTTAGGAGACATAGCCTCGGAGTTTATGAAGAAACTCTCAGTTACGGTCAACTTTCTCTGTATTCCCAAAACAAGACTCATCCAGGTAAAATGATCTCCTTGTCTGTATTTAAGCTGAGGTTGATAAAATTCTCTATCAGTTCCTGCTTCTTCATCAGTTCCCTTGTTCCTCCTGAGCCTGCTTTTCAAGGACTAAACAAGTTCACCTTAATACTAATACTAAACAGGATAAGGCCTTCAGGTTAGTGACTTCATAGCATTACAGCATTAGAACAACAGCTGCACAAAACTACGTCTGAAACTGTTGTTCCTGGTAGATTACAGTGAGCAAGAAAGCTGTTGTAACAGCCAAGTGAAACTCGTTCGCTCATTACATCACTCGTTACTCTCCCTACTTTTGCTGTAAGGGTGAAGGTAGCCAGCTGGTAGTATCTTGCCTTCTAAAACAAATAAAATGTGAGGTGTTTCTGTTTTTAAAATACATCTTTTAGCCCCCAATTAAGTTCACTGTTTTTGAACAGCCTAAACTCCTTGTTTCTAGACCAGGTGGTTTCTACTTTAACTCAATGAGAAATGTTTGTGTCAGCCCCAGTGAGTGTCTGACTTGGCACAAGTATTGCAACACTGAAGCATGTATGCGTCTTCTCATAGACCTCAAAATAAAAATATTACCCTTTAATTAAGCATAACACTGGCTCTTTAACTTCTCATCCTCCAGTCGTCTTGGACCAGTCTGAAAGACGAGCATGAACTGCTAAGTCATGCCCAGCTGCACCACCTGCTCACCCATTACAAGCTGGGACCGACCAGAGCTCCACCAGCGTCCTGGGCTCCTCTGCCCGGTACAGACCTGAACGGAGGTACAAATCAATAAATGAAACCAATAATAGTTTGTACTGACAGTGTCTTGCAAAAGGATTCACATCTCTTGAATTTTTACACATGTTGTCACATTACAATCATCAATTCTCAATCAGATTAAGGTCTGAACTTTGACTGGGCCATTCTAACACATGAAAATGCTTTGATCTAAATGCTTCCACCTGCCGTCCAGCCAGACAACGGTCTGGCTGGACGGCAGACCACTAACCCAGTCTCAAGTCTTTTTCAGCCTCTGAGTGATTTTCTTCCAGAATTGACCTGTATTTACCTCCATCCATCGCTACATTAACTTTCACGAGCTTCTAAAAAGCAGTCTCCACAGGACGAAGCTGTCGCCACCATGTTTTAGATTGGAGGAGGAATGTTCATGGTGATGCGCGTTGTTAAATTTCCAAATAACATAGCATTTTAATGCAGGCCAAAAAATTAATTTTTTTCCTGATCTGACCAGAGCAGCTTCTTCCACATGTTTCTTGTTTCCTACATGTCTTTTGGAAAACTGCAAACATGACTTGTTATATAGTTTTTGTATATTTAGAATAGAATAGAATAGAATAGAATAGAATAGAATAGAAAACCGTATTTGTCTGACTCTAAAAGGTTACAGAAATTCATCTTCAACAAGGCTCCACGTCATCTTTACACATACATACAAACAGTAAAAGAACTAAGACCACATATAGCTGAACTAAAATCACACACATTGATGCTTAAAAAGACAATTTATAAAATCATCATAGACATTCCTTTCCTGTTGCTGTTGGAATTTATTATTTTTCTATAGACTGTTTTTTTAGCCAGTGGGACATTGTATCTCCTGCCTGATGGGAGAACACTTAAAGAATGATGGAGGGGATGCAAAGGATCCTCTGTGATCAGCGTGGCTTTCCTGATCACATTGGGCTCATACAGATGGACCAGTGGAATTTGTGGTGAACAAATGATTTTGCCCACTTGAGCTGTAATCCGTGACAGTTTTATTTTCTGTTTGCTGGTGAGAAAGTTGTACCAGGATGTGTTATTAAAGGTGAGAATGGATTCTAAAACTGACCGGTAAACCATGATTAACTTCCTTGCAGAGATGGAGACACTGGAGTGCTTTATTGTAAATTGCGTCTTAGTGCATTTGGAAGGACAGACGAGTGTCCAGCTGTGTTCCCAAATATTTAAAACACTCGACCTGTTCAACCTCCTCTCCCTGAATAGATGAGGGTTTAAAAAGCTGAGAAGAAGTTGCTGCTCTGTCTCTACCTGCACAGCACAACTCCTTTGTCTTTGAAATATTTAGTTCCAGTGATTTTTCACTAAAAGTTCTCACCAAGTCATCCACTACAAGTTGGTACTGGGTAAGAGCCTTCATACAGTCCATGTGGGCCACCACGGCCGCAACATCCGCATATTTTAAAAGACTAATTCTCTCCCTGCTACATGTAATGTCATCCATGTAAATAGAGAACAGAATTGAGGTCGAGCTGCCTCGGTTGAGGTTTGCGCTTTTCTAGTTTGCATTCGCGTTCTTTTTGCCACTCTTCCATAAAGCCCAGATTTATGGTGTGCACGACTAACAGATGTCATGTCAACAGATTCTTTCACCTTCTCTGCATCTCCTCCAGAGTTACCACAAGCCTCTTGGTTGCTTCTCTGATATATGCTCTCCTTGTTCACCCTGTTGGTTTAGGTAGACAGATATGTTTTGGTAGGTCTGCAGGTGTGTCATAATCTTTCCATCCCAGGCTCTATTTACTGCTTAAGAGATTTCTGAAGGCAGTGGTTGCACCAGATTGTATTCAGGTGTTTCAGAGTAAAAGGGATTAATACAAATTGTGGGGGAAGTTGTTGAAAACCATGTGTCATATTACTTTTATATCACAATTATGTGCTACTTTGTGAAAAATATTAAGTTTTGTAGCTGTGAGGTGACAAAATGGGATGACAACTTTTGCAATGTACACATAAACACAATGCGGCACGCCAATTGTTACTAATGCCTTTTTATCCTATTTTAGACATCTTTGAGAGCTTTCTAGACCATCCTCCTCTCATCCTGCCAAACGAGACGCCACGTCTCGACCTCTCCCAGCCAATCCCAAGCCCCGAGCTCCAAAAGGAAGTCACGCGTCTCCGCACCTTCCTGTGGGGACTCGATCAGGACGAGCTTCCCGCAAATCAGAGGACACGGCTTTGAAGGAGCACATATCAGCAAACCAAAAGAAACTGAAAATGTTTTCTGCATTTAATTGCATAGCAGTTGTTTTTCATCTGATCTTGATTTCATTTCAGTTACTCCTTTTTAATATTTTTTGAACAAATCAGTTATCCGTCATTGTTTCGTCTTTGTGGGATTTGTTTTAAAACAGGGACAGAACATTCATAAAGTGTTGGGCCTCACTTCACTCTTTTTCTTTGCCTCCCTGTGTACTACCAAATGACTTGTTTTTAATAAAATGCTGAGTTCTGGTCTAAGAGACTTACAGTTTCCGTTTGGTCTTTGTTTCCCACAGCAGGGCCCCTGGGGCTTGGCACAGTCCTCGGCTCCCACACCAGAAAAAAAAAAGAAACATTCCACAAGGTGGCGATGCAGGACTCGCTCCCCTTTGACGTTAAACGATGAGTCTGTGGAACAGCCTGACTAAGAAGCTGACACAAGTACATTATCATCTGCTCCAGAGTAACCATCTCATTTTCTGTAATAAAGGTAGCAATTTACGCTGGGTCGTGACTCAGGCTAGTAAATGAGACTAAGATGACCAGACACAAAGGTTACCTTTACTTAGGTTAGCTGCTGTAAAGGTCAAATCCTTGTGACTTAAAAGCCGGGAAGCGTTTAATTTCCTCTCCAATTGATGAGACACACTGATAAGAAGGGTTTCGGGTTTCTTTAATTTGATACACTGCTAAAAACTCCACAGAAAGTCGTAATTTATCTCAAAGAACAGCCAGCTCTCATGAGCACCAGTCAGGTGAAATCACAATTCAGAATGAGTAAGTTGAGCTTGTTTGTCACAATTTTGTAACATCCAGTCAGTTTCACCGTCTAGTCAGCCAGATGTCCAATAAAAACAATTCCCCTACTTTTCTTTTTTCTATTGAAACAGAAGCTCTATGACGTCTAAGAAAACTCCAGTTGTCGTGCTGCTCTCTTGGTGTGCAGCCAGACTACTTCCTTTCTTCCGGTCAGCTTCTAAGAGTTTCCTTACGGTAAAAAAGCTCAAAAACAAAACAGGAATCCCGTGAGAAAGACCCCCGGTTAACATGATCTCCCCGATAGATCCAGTTCTCTGACATGAACTGACATGAAAAAAACAGGAGAAGTTACAAATTGTGAATCATGTAAAGAGCCATCTCTGTGGTGAAAATTTATCAATTAAGTGATTGTAATCACTCTCATTTGAGATTCAGTGCGGTGTATGAGTGAGAGTGTGTTTGTGCGCTAATTTCAGCTTTCCAGTAATGTCATGCAGACACAGTCTGTGGCTATAATTAAACACAGATGGGGTTCAGAGTGCCATTATTGTGTGATATTACAGTACAATGTAATGACTGCATTATGTTTATCAGTTGTGATACAGTATAGTCTAGTATAGTGTGTGACCAGTATGGGTCAGTAAGCATGTGACACACACGCTCAGTAGTCTGTGTTTTACAGATGCAAACAACTTGGTTGGGGATTCCTGGGTAGAAAAATTGGTAAAAACTCTTAAAATACGATATTAGAATTCTTTTGTATTAAGATTAACAATGCTCTTTTTTTATTTATAC
This sequence comes from Valencia hispanica, assembly GCA_963556495.2. Lineage (NCBI taxonomy): Eukaryota > Metazoa > Chordata > Actinopteri > Cyprinodontiformes > Valenciidae > Valencia > Valencia hispanica. Next base: position 20,961,658 of record OY747710.1, read on the forward strand.
TTTACATTTTAATTTAATCAAAGCATCTCGGAACTTTTAGTTCATAATACACCACTTCCTGCTTCCCCGGTTTATAAATATATATATATATATATATGAAACAGACACCTATTTCTATTAGCCATTCTCAAGTAAAAGACATCTTCATAAGTCATTATGTTTCCTATGGGTATAAATATGACATAACAATTTCATTGAGGGTCTAGCCACAAGACTAGATAAGGATCCAAGTTTATCTTGAATTATTATCTTGGGGCATCTTGAATTTCTTTCTTGTTGAAAGTGTGCCATACAAATAGAATTGCCTTGCCTTACCTTGCTACAACGCTCAGTCAGGAGGATGGTAAGGGAGGTAGAAAAAAATCTCCAAAGCTCACTGTCTGAGATAAGACCAAGTAGCCAAGCCAAATATTAGACTCTTCCTACATGCCACCAAAAAGCCTTTTCTCTCCTAACAATACAATCATAAAAATGTGGTGTATAATAAACTTGTACTCAAGTTCAATACTGGGACTTGAACTAGAACTGTTAGCTTTGATCAAGTGAGACTAAGATTGAGTTTTTAGCAACATACACTCTAGGTGGTTTTATTGGGAAACAAATAATGAAAATGTGGAAAAGCACCTTATGTTGGTACGGTGGGGGATATGTGATGCTGTGGGTTTTTTCTCCTGCAAAGTGCATGATATCCTTTATGTCTTAAAGTATGTCCTCACAGGATTTTTTAAAAGCATAAAGAACCGAAATATACAGTATGATCAAATTGACAGAAATAGCTCAAAAGACAAAAAATCAAACTTCTTGGTCTAAGATCCCTTTATCTGCATGCTTCAACCTTACAAAAATGTTACAGGGGACAAAGTTTATTTGGGTAAAAAAATAATAATTTCTTAACATGGGACTTTCCACTTTGAATGAATGTACTAAAATGAAAGGTTGGATTTTTCTAGATATTTTCAGAATGAGCTTATGCTTCCACAATAAAACAGGAATATATTTCAAAACTAAATTTGTCTATAAATGTCTGACAAAGCCAAAAATTCATACACACTTTCACCCTGATCTGCACAATCACACACAGACCTTTTTTTTTACCCAGGTGCAGTGTCCCACACCTGTTGCAGCAGTTCTCTGTAATTAGCCTAGCAGAATTACCTCTGTTCCATAAAGGGAAGGGCTGAAGACAATGGTGCTCTTATTCAGCCCCCCTATCATCTCCTTCTCTCTCCTTGCTGCGGAGTAATGAAAGATTCTGTCCCTTCTTCAAAGAGACGGAGTTTCCTACAAAAACAGCTGAGTCAGAGGAGAAATGAGGGAAGGATGAAAAGAAAAGGAGAACAGTAGGGAAGCAAGCATGGTAATGCAGCGCTGCTGGTGTGAGGCCCGGTGGACCACAGTGATTGTGTTCGTTCTAGCGCACGCGGGAGTCATTTTAAGGAACCAGAAATAAGGCCCGTGGCTCTTACACGGAAACAACTACAGCCTGGCTGGACTTTAAGTTTCTGATCTGGCAACATTTTACCTGAGCCCTGCGTCATCTTAAAGCCTGGAAGGTTCTTTTCAAGTTACACGTCATAGAAGGAAAAAGGTTAGAATGTGATGTAGCTTAGAATAATTGTTCTCATACATTTAATACCTCCTCAGTAGGTGCCTGGTTTGCCAAAAACCACTATACTGACTGAGTTTAAGACGGTACTGCAACAACACTCCACTTTTTTAGTTTTCTAATAATAATAATAATAATAAAATGCTCATTGAGACAATTGGTGTAGTTGTGTGTTCCAGTAATACTCTGATGTGTTTTTTTAAGCAAAGATCAACATGATTCAATATTTATTCTTTTAGGCCATCAGTGCTTATTAGCTTACACTTAATTACTTTGTATAACTTGCAAATAATTGGGGGCAGCAGTGGCTTGATTGGTAGAGCAGGTTGGCCGCAGACCTGGAGGTTCCTGGTTCCATCTCCGCTCCCTTCTTGGGGATAATCAGGGGAGGTTTCATCAGTAAGGGCATCCAGTGTGAAAAGTCTGCCCGGTCCAGTCGTTGAGTGGGGGAGCCCAATGTGCTTTGCTGTGGCAACCCTGTGTTGGGAGGTGCCAAAAGGACAATAACAACAACAACTTGCAAATAAATATCAATGAAGTATGTAAAAAAACAACTTTTCTCCTGAGTATCATTAAAACGTACCAACAGTGGTATCTATAGCAATGTTTGAGAACCATGGGGTTAAAAGAAGAAATCCCTTAGGGTTTTTCCACCAAAGTAGTTTTGGTGCTTTCACTAGGTCTGGTGCTACAGCCAGCTCTTAACTGGTTCCATGAAAGAATTTGGGTTTTCCACAATGTATTACCCAACTCTGAGCCACTTCATTACATCAAAATAAACATCTCATCCAGTAACTGATCCTCCCTCCAGAAAACATATCTCCTTAACTACCAAACCTACCAATAGATCCCTTAATACAGGGGTCTCTGTCTCCAGTCCTTGGTTACCCTCAGTCAGACATACCTGAATGAGGTGACTCAATGATCTCCTCAGAATGTCATAAAGTCATGCTGAAGTCTGGTAATGATTCAGTTGCATTGTAACAGGGATTCATCTAAAATAGGCTGGACACTAGCTCTTGAGAAATTGAGTTGTCATCCTACTCAGAGGATGTTTAATCTTATCGGAACCAGCAAGGTTTATCCATGTAGCTTGAACTCACCCTTGACCTTAGACCTTTCATTTCCATAGATCTACTGCTTACGTCTGTGAAGCTCTCTGACATCAGAAAGGAAGAACTCTTGCTAACTGGCTAATCGTACACTTCCTTGAATGTATGATGTTAGGTAATCTAAAAATCTGCTACTGATTGGTTAGTGCCACCAATTGCGACTGTTTTTCAGAGTGTGTTTGTTCTGAGTTTGAAAATTAAATTCAAGAACACACATGGTTAATGGACATGGACTAAGTAAACAGCTTTGTCTGACCCACAGTAGGGATGAGCTTTTCCTGTTCCATCAATGAGGTTCTGGTCCAGTTCATCAGCTGTTCATGCAGTTTACGAAATGACTTAATTAATAGAAAAAGTAGACACTTATTTGTGTTGTGTGTTTTTTCTACTACAACAAATTAACTGTTTCTGTTAAAAAAAATTAAATAAAATTAGACAATAATTTTCTTATGTAAAAATCTCCTTTTTTAAGTGGCTTTGTGAGACACATTCACCAAAGACTAAACTCCAAACAAAATCGGAGTGGAATATATTGTGTGTCCAGAGGCTGACTCCTGTGTTAAGGTCAGGAAGGAAACAAGGGAGAAGTAGGAATCTCTGACAGAAAGACAGGCTGGGGGTGTAAGAATGAGGTTTGAGATGACTGCAGAGAAGGTCAGAGGTGCCTGGGGGGAAATCAGTCTGTAGCTGTGGCTTACATGGACAGCAGAGCCTCAGTGAGGTGACAGAAAGGCCAAGAGAAAGGCCGTGGTGATTTCTCAAGGGATGGATTTGTTTTCTCGCGGTTACATCATCCAAGCAAGAAACGAAAACATAAACATGCCGACTTTTTTCCTTTTTTTTCTTACGCACACACCGTCACATAAACCCACTGAGACGTATGCAAAGAAATAAAAGAACCCCTGTGAGGTTAGGTTGACTGCACTGGGGCATCCTAAGCTGGATGCTACCGCAACCACCGCCAACCACTGTACCTTACCGTGCCCTGCCCCGGCCTTGTCTCCACTGGCGGCTGTCTGTCCTGACCTGCTGCTGCTGGTTCTCTGTGGCAATGGGGCATGTATGTATGTGCTGTTCAGTTTGGGAGAGAGCCAGTGGCATCACTTTGGAACCAGCGGTCTTTTTCCTCATCTACCTTCTCCCTCATCTTCCATGCTGTTCCTGCTCAGTGTGCTTCTCCCCGGCCTGGGGGCTTTGCGGGCCTGTGGGCAGGGGCCTTATTCCATCAGCCTGGGGCTTCTGTCAGAGGCTTGTTCCATTTTGCGTCATGGTGTTGACTGAGCGGACCCCACACTTAACTCCCATAGAGCTGCTGGGGTTGGGCGGCAGGGCAGCCGACGCTGGGCTAATACGGCCCCGTGTTCAGCGCGGTAATCTGATGGTCGTGTTTATTTTATGTAGCTCTCCTTTGATGGAGCAGAGAAAGTCTTTGGGCTTTTTGTCTCAGCACTTTCATAGCCAGGTCAGAGGTGCTCGCCGTGGTTACGCTCAGGAAGGATAATATTTGCCCTTATATTCACTCCAAACAGGCTTTTTTCCATATTAGTGTCAGGGATACTCTCCTTCCACTGATTCGGCACATTGAAGTTGAAGGGTGGGGGAGGAAGGGGACGGGGGGGACTGTACCTCAAAAGCATTGCTCCCTGGAGGAAACAGGAGTGCTTCAACAGGTTGTCATTAAGACCTGTTCCTACACCCGCAAGTGAACCCCATCACAGTAAGGTGAGGCCCCGAGAAACAGCCTGGGTCATGAAATTCCCAGTAGTGAAGGAAAACACACACATAAACACATGAAAACCGTCTCCCTCTTGCTTCGCTGCCCCAGGCTCCACCTCAGCTGTCAGCCGACCAAACTTCCCAGGGGTTCGCTTTATAAAAAAAAAGAAGAAGAAGAAAAAAAGAAACCTCCGTGCTGTCTGCCTAGGCCTTTCACTACCTCAACTCAGAGCTCACACACCCACCTATGTGCCTTGTGTCAGCTGTTTTAGATGGGTCGAAAAGCCAAGAAACCGCACTGGGTCGTTATGTGAGGCTTTGACCAAAATATACAAAACAGAGGGAGTCACCAAATTCACTGGATCCAGTTCTGAGCCTGGTTCCTTTCTGCACAAACATGCCGTAAAGAGCAACTGGGTTCTTATACTCTAGCCCTCACCTCATTGTTCCGCACTTACCGTTTTATCCATTAAGCTTTACAACGCTGACCTGACCCTTTTCCTTTGAAGATTAATTAATAAATACTTTTGGGAAAAAGAAGCCCAGACTGTGGCGGGAAGTAGTGTTTATCTGTCTCAATTTTTTTGTTATAATTGGCCAACTTTTACCCTGCAATAGTAATACTACAGGAATGAATCAATGTCATTCAAGATAAGACACCCCGGGGAGTTTTATACGGATAATGTTTCATTTCCCTTTCAGTTGTTCATTATTTATGATCTGAACACAGAAGACACTGAGCTCAGGCCAGATGTGAACAATGGGCAAACATTCACACATGGGTTGCATAAACAGAAACCAGATCACCATCACCCTTCTTCTCTTATCTTGAGCATGATGTTAAATATAAAGCCATGCACAGGAAGGATTGTTACGCTTCTTGAACTCATCCATAATATTGCATTATTCCCTTTCTGTCTTAAAACACTAGAGTATTTTCTGGCCTCTGCTGTGGCTGTGAGGTATGTGCTTGCTAACCTGCGAAGGAACCACTGATGTAATCTGGGGGAAACTAAAAGGTTAGAAGGAAAACTACCCTTGTGGCATGTAATCCAATCTGTCCTGTTGCAGTTTAGTAACTTAAAGTAATTATCAGCTGGCAGCTCAGGAAATACAAGCCAGCAGCCAGATGAAAATGCACAGTTACGGTGAGAAAAATTTAATTCCCTCATTATGGACATGACAATAACTACTTTAATCCACACAAGATCAAACTTCTACATAGAGTCTCAAATGTATTTATACACCCTGAATCATATTTAGTTAAATTTCCCTTTATGCACTGCACCTCTACCACATATTCTTTGTAGTCCTTGGTTTCTTGGGGGCTGCATGATGGTACAGTTGGTAGCACAGATAACTTGCAATAAGAAATCCTGGGTTCAAATTCCAAGCCTGGTGTTTATTTATATGGAGCTTATATGTTCTCCCCAGGCAAGTATGGGTTCTCATCTGGTACTCTAGCTACCCCTGAGAGTCTAAAAGCATGACTGTTAGGTTAATTTGTTAAGCCTATTTTATGCTTCTCCGTCAGCAAGTTTGCACCCACACACACGCGTGTTGACGGATTCGTTTTCCTTTTATACTTCTCCGTTGGTGTGTCAGTGTTGCAAAGCAATTCTCCTCCAGGACAGCAGGGGGTACCGACCTTTTCTGGTGGGTCTGCCTACCATTGCATTGACGTTTCTGGTCAACAACAGTTTTTCTCAAGGAACAATGGCCAACAGAGAGCACATTTTGATTGAGCTGGAAAGCTTTTTACTACAAGTGCAGCTCACTGATTACTCTAAAAAACCCATGTAAACAAACAAACACAACGGTCTGTTTTGTTGTTCTCTACACCTCCTGGTGTTCAAAATTGCCGAAAGACCATATTAGATAAACTGGGCGTGCAATATAAAACATCTAGTGCTCAAAAGTTGCATTGACTACTAATTACATCACTATACAGCACCGTTCTTGTAAAATGATCTTAGGCTTATGTTGGGCCAACCAATCACAGACATGCACTCTCCAATCCATTAGACAGTTAATAAAAAAATTGGGCTCTACTCTATCTGTCCTTGCGTGTCGGTTGGAGAGCCCTTGCGTCGACAGATAGTGGCGCTGCATGTCTCCGCACCTCTGCAGACGGAGAAGTATAAACTAGGTTTTACTCCTAATTGCCCTTAGGGTTGAGTGTGTGTGTGTGTGTGTGCATTGTTTTTTCTGTGTCTATCTTGTAATGGCTTGGCGACCTGTCCAGGGCGTATCCTGCCTCTCGCCCAATGACTGCTGAAGCTTGGCAACAGCCCCCCTTGACCCTGCAAGGATAAGCCAATATAGTCAATGGACGAGTGGTTTCCTGGGAAAAACCTGACTCCAGGTCTACAATTTGACAACAGCCTCAAGATGGGGCTATTTCAAGCTTAATGTTTGCCTGTTTTATTTTTTACAAAAACAATTTTAATGCGTTGTTTTGAATCTTTGTCCTGCTGAAACACACAACTTTGTCCAAGTTTTAACTCTCTAAAGAATTTTGAGGTAGTTCTACATCTACATTATCCATCCATTTTATGCAATGTACTGGTACATCTTAAGGTTTGAGCCCATGAGATAATATTACCACCACCATGCTTAACAGTTAATACTCCAGAGGTTGTTTTAAAATGCTCATGGGCAGCTATCCGTTTTAATGGAGCCTAAAGTTGTACCTTTTGGAGCTGGGGGTTTATTCCTCGTCAGCACACTCTAAAGTAGTATTTAAAGAATTTATTTACTTATTAAAATTACTTTACTTTCCTGAAAAAAATATGTCATCTGATCCTAAACTGTCATCCTCAGATAAACAGAAAAGTTGCTAGGATGTCCAAGAATAACAAGGACCCACCAAGACTCAAACCACTGGACACTACTGGAAGACCAATGTCGCTGTTCGTGATGTTGTAAGTATAACATGTGCCTGGAGTAAGAGGATGGTGAAAAAGAAAGAAGCCCCAGTTCCACAACTGTTATCAAAAAGCTTTATTGCATATAAATGGCATCTCCACACACAGACAAGCTAAATGCCTTCTGGAGAGAAAGGTTAATGATTATATGAGACAAAGATTGTTTTGTCGAGAATAACGGCACAAACTGTCTAGCATGGTGGTGACAGTGTCATGCTGTGGAATGAGTAGTTGCCAGTGTTCTGAAGCATTACATACGACAAATAGCTACGTGGTTGATAAAAAGGGAAAATGTGTGTTACATTAGGACTTCAAACAACATATTTTACATATTTTAGTCTGTGAGTATATTTTTGACCATGTGTAGATTTGGAACCCTTCAAACTTGTGCAATCAGTAAAAAAATTACAATCATTACATTTCTATATAATCCTTCTGCATTACATAAGAAATACCCTCCTACCAGCTCAACCAGAGCAGGTGTCATTGATTACCTGTTTTAACAAGGAAGAGAGCTGACTGACAAACATTTTTTGCCCTGACGATGGCATTGCTGGCTGAAAAGCGTCGCCACGTTTCTATCTGACTAGCCATGGACCAAAAAGCACTTTTTAATCAAATCAAATCAAATCAAACTTTATTTATAAAGCGCATTTCAAACCAAAACAAAGCTTCTCAAAGTGCTTTACAGATTAAAAATGACCCACAACCCCCTTCCCAAAACCCACAAGTAAAAAACATCACCACAGCAGATCAACAGCAGCAGCCAAGGCACTGACCCAGGGAGCCCAGAGGAGGGAGGGCTGGTACCCCCACCTCCATCCAAGCCCCACCTGGAGAGCACCAAGGCAGCCACAGCCGACCACCACCCCCGAGGCAGAGGGCTCCCACAGAGGAAACACTGGAAGGAAAACTAAAATAAGTTAAAATATTAAAATTAAAACAATTATAAGATATGATCAAATAAAAATGGAAAGCAGATAAACAATAATTGATAAATAGCGAGCTAAAAGCTAAACTAAAAAGAATTCAATCAAATAAAACATGCAGAGCAATTAAACAGATTTAATAAATAATAATCAGTTAAAAGCTAGGCTAAAAAGAGTCTTGAGCCTGCTCTTAAAAACATGAACATTCTCTGCGGCCCTGAGGTTCTCTGGCAGCCTGTTCCAGAAGTGAGGGCCATAATAACAGAAAGACGCCTCACCATGAATGTGTCTCCTGACTTTTGGGGTGACAAGGAGACGGCTGCCAGAGGAGCGCAGAGACCGCGAAGGTTTATATGGTAAAAGAAGCTCTGAGAGGTAAGGAGGCCCAAGACCATTAAGACACTTAAAAATTATTAAAAGAATCTTAAAATCGATCCTAAAACATACGGGGAGCCAATGCAGTGATTCTAAGACTGGTGTAATGTGTTCCAGCCTCCTGCTCTTCGTCAGGACGCGTACTGCTGAATTCTGTAAAAGTTGTAAACTTGAGGTACTCTTTTTGGGAAGACCAGAAAGCAGGGCATTACAGTAATCATTTCTACTGGTGATAAAAGCATGCATCAGTGTCTCCGTATTGGCCCGAGACAGAATGGGGCGGACTCTGGGAATGTTCTTTAGTTGACAAAAACCTATTTTAGTAAAAAAAATTATGTGAGGAATAAAAGTCAGCTCAGAGTCAAAAATCACGCCTAGGTTCTTCACTTGTAAAGAGGGATTAAAAGACAGTGATTGCAGTTTTGGTAAAAGTTTCTCTCTCTGAGCCTCAGGACCGATGACTAAAACTTCAGATTTGTCCTGTTTGAGCTGGAGAAAGTTTTCTGCAATCCAGGATTTAATGTCTAAAATGCAGTTAAAAAGTTAATCATCACCATCCTCCTGAGTGCTTCATATTCCTCTCTCAAGTATTACGTGGATCCCTCAACTGAAGAGCACTGGAGGTATTTATACTTTTCTACACCCAAGGAGCACTCCATGTGTTTTTTTTTTGTTTGTTTGTTTTTTATTACAAACATTTTTTTAAATAAATATTTAACCAGCCCAATTTAAAACAGCATTCTTGTACATGATCAGTCCATGTAAACTTTTCACCGGAACTGTGTGGGCTTGTCAGGAAACTCTGCTCTAAAATCTGATTTGGTAGGTTACAGCACATTGGGAGCTAATCTGGATCAGGATTTGGCAATGTTTTTGTCAGCTGTGTAAACAAAACTTGAAAGGTTCTGCAGATGGCACAGCGGAGAAGACAGCAAAAACCCCAAGTCAGTGAGTCACAAAGAGGTACTGTCAGTCAAATCCAGGGATTCATCAGTCAGAAATCCACCTGCGTGCCATGTGCCTTCTCCCCACTTAATGTCGACCTACTGGAAGCTGTTTTAAATGGTTTCTTTTCATGTGACCATCCCCTGTCCGTCTTGTCCCACAAAGTTCATGAAATCTCAATCTGTTTCACATCTTTTTGTTTGCTATCTTTAATCATCCAAGTTGTTTGATCCTACTTTACTGTAACATATTTCCCCGTAAAAACCTAACAGCTACCACTGTCCCACCTATCGACATTCAATGATGTCAGCACGCTCCCATCCATCAGGATTCCATTCACATCATCAGCTTCCCTCACAGAGTTTATTGTCTTAATGTCAAACCTCTGTCTGTCCAGGCTTCCTGCTCCAGCCTACTCCTTGTGGTCATTCCTCTAATGCTCCCTCCTCCTTTCGAGTGTTCTGTTATTTCTGAGCTTTTTGTCCAATCTATTACAGGGAATTTCCTTCTTATCACTCACAGGCCATTCCTTGCATTCCTGGCATGCTCAGTTCCACTGCTGGGGGTCCGGCTAAATGCAAGGGTGTCTGTAATACAAGGCAGGCACTGAGTCAAGCAGGCATCATTTGTATGTGTTCTAATGAGGAGCAGCAGTGTGATTGATGAACCGAGACGGGACAAGGTGGAAAACAAAAGGGGACCCTTTAAGTCAGGCAAACTTTGCGACAAAAATAAAAAAAATTTGCAAAGCTTTCATGTCTGTGTTCTTGAGTGACAGAATGCTATTGATGTAAGCAGACATGCAAGGTATATAAATGCCTCTGGACAGAAGCGTTTACAGCTAATTAAGAACAGCCGAGGGTCAGAGTGCACCCAAACACTGGTAACAAGAATAGAACGATTAGAATAACTTGCATGTCATTCCTTTTAGTCACAGACTTCCGATGGAAAAGGGGATTCTGGAACTGCATACCTCAAGTGATCATTTGTGCTTTCCCCCAATTAACAGAGGTCAAGAAAATAAAACTATGAAACATTGTGGGTTGTGGCAGGGCATGCAGATTAAAAGATGGTCCTCAGACCTTTGAGCTGGAGAGGATGATGGTGGCTAGGAGGAATGCACAAAAACACATTACTTCCATATCTTTATCTACTTTAGAGATAAGATTGTGTGTCCAAGAAGTATGAGAGACAGATAGTTCTCAATTTTTATAAACAGTTACAGTAACTGTTTTCATTCCACAAGAGGATACAGAAAAAGAAAACAAACAATGGGACAATATAATGCAAGAAAACTTATCTATCTCAAAAAGGAATACTGTGACAGACTTAAAATGAATGGGTACAAAAATCGACCCAAGCTTTGCTAACCCAGCCTTGTGTCAAATATGTACCAATCCAGGTGTGGGTTGATTTATCACAACATAGTTGGATTATGGGTTTGACCCAGTATACTGAGTTAAAAAGGGGGTAATTAAAGTCAAATGATAATGCTAGAGAAATAATAACTCATATACCAGATTACTAGACAAATACTATTTGGATTAAAATTAATAATCTATCTTGTTTCTATACCCGGTTAATCCTTACAGAATCAGTTCAGTGCTAGTGCCTATCTTCAACAGTCACTGGCAAGAGGCCAGGTTCATCCAAGATTGGTCCACAGTCTGTCACAGAGACACTTAACTATTCATCCATACCTAAGACTAGATTCAAGTACCAAGTTCATCTTGAAGTTACAGTACATGGAGACAACTGATGCATGCACATGGAAAATAGGCACATTCCACCTAAGAACAACAATTTCAGCCAACAGTTTGAACAGACTGAACAAAACTGGACTAGCATCGTGGCCGCCCCATTAACCACTCTCACCTTCATCAAATCTTCCACTGGACCACCAAGGCGGACCAAGACTTAAAGAAAAGGTTAGTGGCTGCACCCATCCTCATTCATCCCAACACTTACAGTTCATCTTAGAACTCGAGGCATCAGACACTGGGGTTGGTGCAGTCCTCTCCCAACAATCTCCTATAGATCAGAAACTACACCCCTGTGCCTTCTTTTCCAAAAGATTCACCCCTACAGAAAGTAATTAGGACATTGGGCACCATGAGCTCCTCCCCATCAAACTTGCCATCAAGGAATGGTGACATTGGCTCAAGGGCATGGAGCTCCCCGTCATGGTCTGGACAGACCATAAAAACCTCTCATACCTTCAGACAGCCAAACGCCTCAACCCCATCAATATCGTTGGTCCCTGTTTTTCTCCCAGTTCAACTTAAACATTACTTACAGACCTGGATCCCGCAATATTAAACCTGATGCCCCCTCTCATCAATTTTCACCTGACAGACCATCTGAGATACCTGCACCTATCTTTCCCTCTGCCTACACTTCTCCGTCTATTTCTGGTGGCCCGGTCTCAAGAAAGACGCCAGTGAGTACGTCTTAGCACGTCCCATATGCAACCGCACTAAAAAAACTCACCGTCCTCCCCCTGGGTCACTCAAACCCCTTCGCTATCCCAGCTCGGCCTTGGTCACACACAGATTTTGTTACTGGGCTCCCGGTCTCCAACGGCAAATCAGTCATCCTCACCATCCACTGTTTTACTAAAGCATGCCACCTCATAGCGCTATCCAAATTACCCTCAGCTGCCGAAACTGCCAAACATCTCATCCATCATGTATTTATATTACATGGCATCCACTCTGAGATCCTGTCAGACAGAGGACCACAATTTATCTCCCAAGTTTTGAAATATTTCTGCCAACCCCTTGGAGCCAATCCTTGTCTCACTTCTGGCTTACACCCTCAGACAAACGACCAATGTTAGAGGCTAAACCAGGAACTGGATGATCCTCTCCGCTATGTTTTTTCCTCAAATCCCTCCTCCTGGAGTCTCAATCTCCCCTTCTTCTCCCCCTTTTAAGCGATTTAGGGTACCAACCTTCCCTTTTACCTAGCTCTGTCCCCGAATCTACCATTCCATCTGTTCTGTTCTCACATCAGGTCTTGCAGGAGAATCTGGGACCAGACCAAAGCAGCCCTGCAATGCACCTTGAACCCAAAATAAATACTACACTGATCTACAACGTCATCCAGCGTCCACCCATTACTCTGTTTAAAAGGTCTGCCTGTCCTCCAAAGATTTCCCCCCAAGTTCTTAGGTCCATTGCTCATCAAATCAGTCATTAGACCATCTGTGGTCGGCCTGAAACTCCCTGCAAAAAAACTCCAAATTTTGTTTTCCTGGTCAAAAGTAGAAAACAACCAATACCAAGAATATAGGAAATATTGTTCAAATTTTTGGATCAATATGGTTTAGAAATCCTTTTTTTTCAACAATTGCACTGTATTGTTTATTTCATCTGCGATGGACTGGCAACCTGTCCAGGGTGTACCCTGCCTCTCGCCCCTTGACCGCTGGAGATAGGCACCAGCCCCCCACCCACCCCCCCCCAACCCTGCATTAGGATGGATGGGTATAGAAAATGGATGGATGTTTATTTCATTAGAAAACTGCATGTTTATATAACTAGTAACTGATTGCTTCACCCACAGGACCGCAATGCTAAAACAGACGTCAGTGAGGAGCAGATTGGAGCAGGAGGCCCTCTGACCTCATTCACTTCACTCTACAGTGTGAAGTGTTTTCAACCTTGGAGGACTAGACATCAAGACGACGGTGAAGGGACTGAGCACGATAATATTGGACTACTTTATACCATAGGGTTTTAGGAATAAGAGTGTGCAGGAGAGTTCGAGCATTGCCCAGCTCTGGGGCCCCTGTATGTCTGGTTCTGGCCAGTCTGCTTATTAAATATCAAAAGACGCATATCGCACTGCAGCCTTATCCAAGATATTGTTCTTCCTTTCTGGTTCACATGCACCACCACAATGATCAGGTTTCACCATTGGGAGGTAAGTGATCATTTTGTCCATATTCCTAAATTCCGTGCTCAGGTAAACGGTCTATGTCGGCAATGAAGAGGGACGATGAGGCAGAACAAATCCAAAATCTGTAAGGCAGTAATCAACATCGAGATACATGAAACCAGGGTCAGAGGCACAGGCAGAAAAACTCTCACAGCAGTCAGGGAGCAGACAAAAGCGATGGTCAAAAGACAGAAAACAGGTCAGGTACACAGGCAGGATATCCGACATGGAATGCTCGAAGACTGTGACAGAGGGTTTTTTATTTATTTGACCTTTATTTGTACAGGTAAATCCCATTGAGAAAATAGATTCTCATTTTCAATAGAGACCTGTTCCAACCTTATACAAGGCATATTCAGTCTATTAATGACTAAAATCTTTTGTCTTATTAATTCTGATATTATCCAGTGTGATCAGAATAGGTGTTGCTCGTTGGAACAGCTGTTAGTCTGGCAAAACACTACCAGTAGCACTGCTGTCTTAAAGCAAGAAGTAAAAACATTTAAATGAAATTCACAGGTAAACAGCAACTGGGTTTTCAATTGGTTTATTTTGATTTAATTGTGTTTGTGTGTCTTTATTCACAGGCCCATTTTATGTTATATGGATAGGATTGGGGGGAGGGTAGTATAATTGTGTTAATGCCTAAATTTGTGTGGGGGGGGATTTTTATTCTGTAAAGCACTTTGAACTGCATTTTTTGTATGAAAAGCGCTTTATAAATAGTTTATTATTATCTTGATTTCTGTAAAAGGTAAATAGATCATTGTTAATTTTCTGTTTTTAAGTACATAATTCATGAAAATATATGGTTAAAGTAAATGATTAAAGAACTGATTTAACAGTTAAATTCGTTTCTTGCAAACACTTAGTCATTGAGCATCTCCCAGCAGGTGTGTGCAGACAAAATGTTCCCTGGGGGTTTGTGTACACCTTATCAGTTCTGGAATTGGACTACAATAGGAATAAGGGCTGGTTTGTCAATTTGGTGTTTTTTTTTTAAATTTGTTGTAATTATAAGGATGGATTAAATTTTTTTCAGTTTCTCCCATTTTAGGTCACATGTATTTAAGCTGTCTGTCTTCCATTGTTTGGTGTTGGTCTGTGGTTGGTATCACAGTTGTTAAAAAAAAGAAGAAAGGAAGCTTCCACAGATGTCCTTCTGAGCTTGTCTTTTTTTCTTCTTTTTTTTTTGCTGTTTGGGTCCCACCTCCATGACCACTCGACCACTATGACAAGCATGTAACAGTCCAAAACCCAGTCAGGGTCTTTCTTCATGGAGTTTGCATGTTCTTCCCATGCATGGGTGAGTTCTCAGGGTACTCCAGCTTCCTCCCACAGTCCAAAACCAGGACTGGAAGGTTAATTGAATACTCTAAATCATCCTCAGGTGTAAGTGTGTATGTATGTCCATGATTGTTTGTTCTATATACCTTGGATATGCACTGTGATGGACTTGCAACCTGTCCAGGGTGTACCCCAGGTCTCTCCCAATGTACATTGGAGATAGCACCACCCTCCCTGCAACTCTGCAAAGATAAGTTGGGATGGATGGATGGATGATCAGAACAGAATACATATATCTTATATTGTCTTGCCTTTATAAATTTAAGATGCCATCCTGGAAGTATCAGTCCAAGGCAGGTTGTTGTATAGTTCAGAATGGAGGTTGCTGAAGAACCCTCTGCTGTAACCCAACGTGCTACAAAACCACAGAGCTCCTCACCCAACTTGCCACATCAAAACATTAAAAAGTGACGACATACGGATATGAAATTTCCTCTCCAATGTTTGCTCTCAGTTATGATGAAATTTACACACTGTAAGGCTGACGTGCAGGAAGCGGCCGGTGGAATGAGTGAGCCCATGTACTCTGTGATAGGTCATGTTATCTGCTATCACTGTTGTGGAGAGGTTGATTTATGATTGTCACTGTGTAATGAGCGTTAATTTAATGAATGGCCTGTGATGAGGAGGGCCAAAGTGCGTCAGCATTCAGAAAAACAGCCAGACAATGTTACATTAAAGGGAGGTGGTGGGCTATAAATGGCTTTAAATGCTCAGGCGAACTATCTGGCAGACGTAAGCATGTGTACAAGTTTGTTTGTGAGTGTGTGGCTGTCAATGTGCCGCCAAAAGGGGCATCCTCTCAACCTCGCCGAAGTGACTGAGATGATGTCATGTTGACAAAGTCACTCCATAGGGCAAACTATGACATCAAACAAGTCGTCTTCCTTCATGTCTTCCCGCTCTAGTCGTTTTTTTCCCCTTTCGCCTTCTTGGGAAACTCTGCCCCACTTTCACTCTCCCCCCCAGCCTCACTGATTTCTCCTGTGTTTGTCAGCAGCTCTCTGCTTCCGAAGAACAACACGACAAAGGGTTCAGTGTGAGGCTGACGTAGACACACGGCGCGCCGGCCAGTGGCGGTCAGCCCTGATAGAGAGCACATCACTCGCAGACACACGCAGATGGAGTAACTCACTGCAAATGTTGCAAGACAGACAAAGAGTCAGAGGCTCGAGTCTCTCAGGGAACTACTGAGTCTGCTGAGGAATGCACCAAATATAGGTGCTGGACTTTCAATCTCTTTCACTGTAAGAAAGTCTACTTTTGCACTGTATGAAAAGTATTAATACCCCTTGAACACATATTTTGTCAAGTTATAACCTCAAACATCAATGTCTTTTTAGTATACAATAAATAAATAAAATTACAGTAAAAAATCTGAAAAGTGAGGCTTTTATTTGTATTAGCCCCGTTACATTATATTAACCCTAAAAAAAGAAAATTGCCTTCAGAATGTACCTTAATTAGAAAAGACGGCCCACTTTAGTGTAACTGAATCATTAAGAAATTTGTAATGGCTCACGTTTTGGCAAAAATAAAGTTATGAAGAAGGTGATCTGGTACTGTTTGTGAAACACTATGGGCGGTGGAAATCCCACACTGCCCATTACCCTGAAAACGGAATGGTGAAAGAATGGTGATGAAAGGTGCAGGAGAGGAGAACCTGAGCTCTGAGACAGGCCCAGCCTCTCCAGCCGATTAACACCAGTCTGAGATGGAGAGAGCATACAGGCTGAATGGAAATTGTGTTTGCACAGTAAAAAGTTCCTCTTGCGTGGGTAGCTTTCTTCCCGCCCTCTCTCTCGCGCCTCTTCTCTCTTCCTTCTCACACTCCGTCTGTGACTTATGGCTTCAGACTTGTTCATTTAGAGGTTTCCCCCCACTGGGAGAGCTGCTTGGAATCAGTGAGAGTAAGAGGGGGGGACGTGAGCAGGTGAGAAACACAGAATCAGGGAGGGGTAAAGGGTTTCGGCTGCCTCTCGCCATCACACGTCCATGCGTACACTCATACACTGTGTTTTGTCACATACCATAGAGTTTGGCTTCCAAACAAAATTAACCTTGTAAAAGTGAGCCTAATAGAGAGGCGATTTAAACTTTTTTTTTTTTGCCTCATGCACTCCCTTTCATCCCTGCATCCTGCCCTTTGCACGGCTTCGAGGGCTGAGCCAGCAAAGGAAACCTGCAGTAATGATGCTGGTTAAGGTCCTCATTTAATAGTGTAATAAAAAGGCGCAGCAACAGATGCACAACAGCCATATCTGTCTCAAGAGGCTTGAAAAAAGTAAGGGGTAATTGATTTGTAAACCCCATCCATTGGGAGTTTTCTGAGCTAAAACCTCTCCAGAGGAGCAGAATAGACTTGTAGCTCAATTGGAAGCTCTTCATTTAGTGGACATTATTCCTGATTAACTGTGAGAAAGAGACAGTCAGAGAGGTCACTGTGTGTCACTATTTCTCCTCAATACCCCCAAACTAATAACACACTCACTTGCTCCCTGACGCAGGTTTGGGGGGGGGGGATAAGGGGTCGCAACGCTTAAATCTTGGTGGGCAGTGAGTTAATCTAACATTACCATGGCAGCTTTCCCAGATCGGACACGCTACTGCCTCCCGGGAGTGAGCTGGGAAAAAATGAACGTAAGGCAGGGACGACAGAGAGGAGAAGGGAAAGAAGAAGAGTGGAGGTTGTGGAGGTCATGGGGAAACTTTTAAATGTACTGTTATAGCAGAGTAAATATTAACAGTAATAGCTCAGACCTTTGGTTTTCTCTTTTGAACGTAATCTCCAGATTGTTTACTCAGGCCCTGCTGGAATTCCCTCAAGGAAATGAGGGTGCAACATAAAAATAATGAATCTCTTGCTACTACCCCTTCCATAATCCTTTTCACCACTGCAGCGATGATGCGTCAAGGCCAACGCTTTTACTGTTTGCTTATGACACACTGAGGTAAGCAGAACATGAGACTAAAACTCTAAAATCCACAGGAACATTTTATCATCCACCTGGACGTGGAAATTAAGCCAGAGCAATAAACATTTATTGGAAGAGCAGCATTAGTTGAATGGACTGATTTGGTATTTGTTCATGTAATCAGACTGTGGCCATAATCACACAAGAGCAAATGACACAAAAAATTCCCGACATGACAAAATACATATTCAGTGACTCTCTTCCTTGTCAGATAACTCTAATCAGTTCTGAGCTGCATTAATTTTAAAGCTAAATTATTACGTAGTATTAGGGACATCAAACTAAAGTGTAACTCCTCTGCAGTAATAAGCAGTTTATAGTCTTTCTGTAAGTATGAATGCTCTGTCATGTAACCAGGAACCAGGATGTTAACTTTTCAGAAAGGTTGGTGGAGTATTGTGCATAAGTCTTGAGCCAACTTTCCTGTCTTTAATATTCTTCCTGGGGTCCAGACTTCCTGGGAACTTTTGAAGTGGTCATGAGTAATTCTAGGTTGCAGAAGTTTTTCTTTGAACTTTGACCACTCGTTTCTCTCCTTTATAGTTCAATAGCTGACCATTTTCAGAGGAATGTTTCCTTCTAGTTTGTTAAGCCTCTTAACTCTGACCTTTGAAACATTCTGGCATTAAAAGGCCAGTTTTAAACAGAAGCTTTAGGCATTTTATCAGTGGCAACGTGTCACAAAGATATAAACCACTCCAATTTCTTTGATACGGTACGAGCTGAGAAAAATATCAGATGTAACACTCTTTGACGGAACAAAAAATTGTATTTCTAGCACCAACAAGAGCTATTAGTGAAACGCATGGTACACAGTAGTTGATCCTGTCCTCTGTTGGAGGAGGCAGAGTCTAAGGACATAGAGAAGGGCACAAGGAGTGGATTAAATATTGTGCTGAGATCCTGAAGGCTCTGGACCTTGATGGTCTGTGGTGGTTGGCACATCTCTTCAAAGTTGCTTGAAGGACTGGGGCAACAGTTTTGGAATGGTACACCAGGATAGTAATAGCAATCCTTAAGAAACCAATTATTGTAGGATCACACATCTTTTTCAGATTCATGAATCTTCTCTGTTTGATAATCTGCTGAAGCCCACGATCAGCTCTTCTGCTGGTGCATCTTCCCCTGCCACATTTTGTCCTTCCACTAGACTTTCCATTGATATGCTTGGACACAGCATTCTGTGAACAGCCAGCCTCCTTAGCTATGAACTTTTGTGGCTTACCCATCCTATGGAGAGTATTAATAATGGTCTTCTGGCCAGTTGTCAAGTCTGCAGTCGTCCTGATCTTGAACCTAACTCAGACAATTGAACCAAAGTGAAGCAATTTAATAACACCTGGGAAAACCTGTGCAGGTACTTTGAGTTTAGTAGATTTGGGCTGATTTCTTCACAATATTCAAATATTTTGAATTCCTGTTTTCGTGGGATTCATGAGCTGGAAGTCCAAACTATGTACAAATGTACATATGTACAAACAACTAAATACTTGAAATTGTTTAAGTTGTGGGCCCCGAATCTATAATCTATGGAAGTTTAAAGTTTTGAATGGAATTATGGAAATAAATAAACATTTCCATGATATTCAAATTTTTGGGAAAGGGTCTGTACTTGTATGTCTAAATTCTGACCCACACTTTTGGTCATGAGATATGAATCATGACCAAAAGAACATAATACAAGCCGATTAAAAGAGTTTTCTCCATAGGATGGAGACTTAGGTCATTTTCACACCTGATAGTCCAATAGACTCTGTTCAACTAAATTTGCAACATTGTTCCTTTTTAAGCTGGTGCTGCACACTGCACTTTGTCAAAAGTTACAAAACCTTTTGAGCAAGATATTTTCCTCCTCGCCTGTGGTAGCGCTGCATCAAGAAACACTCAGCACAGGGGCACTTCCTCTTCCATGAAATGTAAACTATCATGGAGGGGCATCAGATTTGAGCAGTTTAAGATTGCGCTGTTGTCTTTGGCAAATGTGCCAGACAAATGTGTTGCAACAATGGGGTCAGAAGGAGTAGAGAACGAAGCAGAGTTATTGTTGCACGGTTGTTTTGGTTGTATTTACCCATAAAGCCTTGTGCTATAGCCCACTTCCTGCTTTTGGAGCATTCACCTATGCAGCCTAACCACACCAGAGTTCGATAGTCGAACCGAGACCTAGGTTTTTAGGTGGACCAGAGTTTGCTTTTTTGGTCTGCATCAAAGTCCGATTCACACTTCCCCATTTGTACCTGACTTTCTAGGCAAACAAATTAGAGTTAGATTAAAACTGACTAAACAGGGCCGGTGTCCTTAAAGAAAGAGCATGGGGCTTCTTTTCCCATCGGGATCTTTGAGCAGAGCCGCTTCTCCGCTACATCAAAATGCCTCCTGGACACCTTCCTTTGGAGATTTTCCAGACAAGAAACTTTTAAAGAATCTTAGGAAAATTTTGAAAGGTATTAATGAAGAACATTTCTAAAGATTCCAAAAAAAGCTGGCAAAGTGGAAGTAAAAGATAAAGACATTAGAGGTGGTTGAAGCCCTATATCTAAAGCCAAGTTTTTGCTGTTTCATACATCAACACAAGTATCATTTATTTCCACAATGAGCCAAACAGCAATAGTGGTGGAACCTGGCTTAGCTTTCAGTTGCTTTTTTAAAATATAAATGATGGAATTAAGTTAAACTGTTTTCAAAAAAGAATAAGAAATCGTTGTCACTCATTGTGTGAAAACTAAATATTTAAAGAAATGAGAGAAATAATTAGGGGCTGTTGTAACAGTAACCCATGACCAATGTCCTGCTGAACTAATTTTTATTGATGACACATTGCACAATATGGTATAATCATGACAGAATATGATGTAAAAACTACTAAAGTCTGAAGAGAATCTTTCTGTAACCCCTTCAAAGAGCTAAGAGAAATATTGATGAAGACCATTTCAAAAGACTGAAAGAAAGTCTGACTTCTTGGAAGCAAAACATAAAGAAATCAGAGGTGGTTTGAGACTTTTATGCAGCCCTATAACTAAAGCCAAGTGGTTGCTGTGTCAGAGCTGAGCACAAGCATAATTTATTTTTATAATGAGCTTCACTGGCGTAGTGGTAAAACGTGGCTTTCGTTTAAGTTGCTTTTTTGCAATATAAATGATGGATCTTTAAAGAACCATGTATTTAACCAAGAAACAATCTTATCTTCCGTGTGATGCTAATTTATTTTTCACTGACAAATTTAAGTGAATCAGAAGTTTTTTATATTGTTAGCTGAAACAAGACAGAAAGAGGTGGCATTGTGTGTGTGTTTTGTGTGCATGCGCGTGTGTGTGTCCAAAAACAAAAGGATCATCAGCATACAGTGAAACTTTTAGAAAATGTGATGTTTTTGTGTACTTGTTGAACCAAAATTGAATCCACATTTGTAGCAACAAAGAAACCAGAGACCTCTAACTGGATGTTGTTCTACCAGTAATCACACAACATGAATCAGAGTTTGCTTAAATCTGAGGTTTGTTAAAGCAGGTTTTGCCATGAACCCAGTAATAGGTTAGAGAGAGGGAGGCACTTGAGAGATTTAATGTCTGTGTAATGATGTGTGAATACATGCCATGGCGCACAGGAAAGCCAGTGTAAGGCAAGTTGAGGAGAGCTTGTGTGAGTAAAGTTTGTCTGGCAGGAAGGCAGGCAGTGCAGGCCCTGTCACAGGTTCCCCCTTCCCCTCTGATGTCTTTGAGGTCGTCGTCTGAGTGTCTCACTCTGTTTTCTCCTCCTATGGTGGTTTACACAGATTGGTGATGTAATGGTTTGCATATGAAGGCCACACACAAACACACAGGCTCACACAAACACTGATGCTCACGCACATTATGCAGACGCCGCACCACATACCCATAATTACACACATATACTGAATGCACACCCTTTCACAAACCCTGGATTCCCCCTTTTCCGACAGCCATGCAACGCAATGTGCCCTCTCTCATGCGCACACATAAACAAAGATCCATGATCCTTTTTTTATTTTGCATGCTGAGAACCAGGCGCACACCATCCCCTGTTAAAAGGGCAGCCACTCTGCATCTGTAAAAGTGTGTGAACAACCAGAGCTGGTAGATGGGCCCAACATCAGACCCTGTGCTTTAGAACCACCCAGGAGACCCCCATCATGCGGCAATGAGGGAGAGTGACTAACTTCACTCTTTCTTTTCTTCTCTCCCCAGCTGTGTCTTCAAACGCCCCTTTGATGTGGGAAATTAAAAAGAGCGAGTGTGTCAATATCTCCCTACGTCCAACCACACTCATCTACTTCCTCTCCTTCTCCTCCCTCCTTCCCCGGTTTGTTCTCACCGAACCGTTGCCTTGAGAAAGCAAAGCGTGACCCTTTTGGACCACAACAATTCCACCGCCCACTTGTTGCCACCGTCCTTTTCGGAGGGTGTTTGTTTGTCTGTGTAGGCCCGCCACTGGACTGGCAACTCCGTGTGCATGTACATGAGTGTGCGCATACAAAGCCCACCACTAATTATTTTCTAACCACACCATGAGTGTATGTCTGTGAATGAGGGGTCTCCTGATCTTACACCCATACTCAAAACTGCTTTTCTTGTTTCTTTTTCTTCTGTTCACTCTTTTTGTGTATATATGCATGACTCGTTTGTGATATACTGCACAGTTTGTGTACAGTATGATGTACTAAGTGTCCCTCTGTGATGACTGAAGACTCATTTTTGCCTCTATGCCACGCTTTACTGCACCTGACTGAGTGTTTCCAGGCTGCTTGTTAGACTTGTGAGACAAACATGATGTTTTTACATGTATTAGGAAGATGGTTAAGGCCATTTCTCTAAGGGGGCAGGCTTTATGGAATCATTTAAGTGTATGTTTTGAATATGTGTGGCTCTGTATGTTGACCCCTCCGCCCCTGAGTGTGTGTGTGTGTGTGTCCGCTTTCTGTTTCTGAGCAACACTGCTCAGGGGCCCCTCCAGTCCTGGACAACACCTTGCTCCATGCTGTCCCATCCGGTCCTCACTCCTCACTCTTTCCTTCATCCTGAGGAGGGATAGAAGTGTGGATGTGGGGGGAGTGAAAATACCAGGCTGCTGTTTCAGGACGGATTGTGATTTGATTAGATTTCTTTTCTGCCTTAAAAGAAACATAACATATGTACATCCTACAGTGCTGTGTAAAAGTATTTACACCTTCAAAATTTCTCCTGATTTTGCCTTTTTTTGTCACACTTAAATGTTTCAGATCATCAAGCAAATGTTATTAGAGAAAAACAAATACAAAAAGCTGTTTTTGAAATGATGGTTTGATATTATTCAGGGAAAAAGCTGACTAGTGATGCTAAATCATTAATTAACTGTGATTAATCACATATTTTAGAAGGCGATAAATTCAATCTCACTATCCAAAACCACATATTTCAGCCTGACCTGCTCAATCGGGAAATCACTTATGAAAACCAAAGTTACTGACATACATATGTCAATTTGAAAAGTATTAGAAAAGGTTTAGGGACTCTAGTGAACCCGTGACAGCCATCATAGACAAATGGAGAAGAACATGGAATTTTTGAAAATCTTCCCAGGAGTTACCTCCTCATCCAGGAGGTTACAAAAGAACCCAGAACAACCTCTAAGGCACTGCAGACCTCACTTGCCTGGGTTTATTTCAGTGCTCATAAATCAAAGTTTCAAGGTTAGAAGGACTGCTGACCAAAAAGAACACGAAGACCGTCTTACATTTGCCAAAAAGCATCTTGATGAGGCCCAAGATACTTGGGAAAAGATTATGTGTATATGTGTATTATGTATAACAGAACAAACCTTCTAGATGGATGGAATATGCCCCGTAGTATCTGACATAAAACTAATGTGGCATTTCACAAAACAAAACAAAACATCTTGCAACATCATCATACAGTGAAAAATCATGGTGGTAGTGTCATTGTCTGAGGCTACCTCTGGAATCATGGAGGCATGAACTTTGCTCTCTAGCAGAAAATCCTGAAGGTACATGTCCGGCCATCAGTTCAGGACCTAAAGCTGAAGCGCACCTGGTTTATGCAACAGGACAATGATTTATGTATATAGTCTTTATTTAACAATCAGCTTTTAAATGGCCTAGTCAAAGTCTGGATTTAAATGTTATTGAGAGGCTGACCTTGAACAGAGCACTCATGCATGAAATCCCTCCATAGCTGAATTAAGACAGTTCTGTAAAGAAGAACCAAAATTCCTCTACTGATGTAGAAAAATGATAGTTATCTCAAATATGGCGGTTAATTACTTTTAATACAGTTCCAGGTTGGTTTGGACATCTCTTTATCCTTAAAAACTAAACTCAAGTTAGTTCTTAGTCTCATGTTTTTTTTTTTTTTGATGAGCTGAGTATGACACAGGAAAAAAATATAATAAAAATTGAATAAAAGCTGTAAGGGGGATAAATACTTTTTAATAGCACTGTGAAACACAAGCATAAGAAACAGAAACGACAGGTAAAACTGGAAAGGATGCATGAGATAGGCTGATACACATGAAAACAATGGGCTGTTTTTCTGCAGTGATAGAGAGAAGCGATTTGGACATGGGAAGATAAAAAGAGAGGTAGATGTGGCTGACGATTGGCGCAGGTAGCGGGATGCGACGGAGGAAGTGCTGGAGATAGGGACCGGGACAGGACGGGAGAAAGTGATAGAGGAGAGAAGGAGAGAAAGAGAGAGAAAGAGAGAAAAAAGAAAACAACGGAACATTTTTTTTCAACTTTCGGAAAAGGGAGACAGGCAACAGGGAGGGGATAAGGAAAGAGAGCAGAGAGAGGAGGGAGAGGGAGGGTGTGCGTGTCTGTTTGTCCGTATGCTTGTGTGTGTGTGTGTGTGTGTGTGTGTGTGTGTGTGTGTGTGTGTGTGTGTGTGTGTGTGTGTGTGTGTGTGTGTGTGTGTGTGTGTGTGTGTGTGAGTGAGTGTGAGAGAGAGCGAGAGCGTGCGTGTCCGTGTATGTGTGTGTGTTTTTATGAATGAAGTGAGTCACTGCCGATGTGTCATAGGCCCGACGTCTTTATAAAGGAAGTTTTAAACAAGCCTAAACACTTCACTGCGCGCAAAAATTGGACTTACAACCATCGCATCCCTCTCTCTGCACTCCAGGTTGCCTCTTCTTTTTTTAATTTCCCCCTCCTAACTGTTCATCTGCCTCCTTGCATAGACTTACTGGGCACCTCTCAAACTTTTCTACAAAGTTTGACTTTATTTATTGACTTTTTATTTTCTCTCTCTCCGTCTGTGTCGGTGCGTGCGTCTGTGTGCGCACTGCTCATCCATTTACGCATCAGTCCGCTGCTTCCCGACAAATTTTCAGACAACCCGGAGCACGTGACAGTCCCCAGACCTCAGTTTATTTATTTAATAATTTGTATTTATTTATTTATTTATTGGTTTTTACCTGCTTCTGGACCAGAACCAATATGAAATGTAAGTAGCCTTTATCTCATTTTTTATTCACTTTTGTTTTACATCTAACCTTTTTAAAATAATTGTCATATTACCTAAATTAAAATCTAACTTATTACCCCTCTTCACTGCTTGGCTTTATTCCAGTGTGCAACAGTTAGGACTTTGTTGTTTTTTGTTTTTTTATATATATTCTGGCTCGGATTCTTGTGGTTCACCTGTAATTATCAAGCAACATTCATCACTTGGTTTCCTTTTAATGCTTTAGTTTTACTTTGTATTTGAACTTGTAAGAAGCCGGGGGGGAGATGAATGAGCCTACTGTTAGACTTTGGCTCCATCTTTTTAATTTACACCATGGAGCTCACCTACCTATCGAGTTGCAGGTGTGACAATCGGCGGCATTCATAAGAAGTGATGGAGATATTTTGTGTCAAAGCTTTCTTCTGTTTTTTAATCATTTAATGATGCGATTCAAGCCTGTGAAAACATGACTCTTGAGGATTCCTCCTGCCAAGTCTGGAGCCATTGTTTATGTTACGGCGCATTATCCGCCCCCCCCTCCTCCTCCTCCGCAGAGCTGACAGCCGTGGCCTGAGGTCATTATCATTATGGTGAGATGACAGCGTCTCTTCTCTAATTGCTTCCGTTTTTTTCTCCACACAGTCTTGCTCGACTCTTCCTCCTCGCTGCTGTTCTCGCTGCTATTGGCTCAGCTGCCCGTGTTCACTTCTGCCTCACCTGTACCTCACCGGCGCTCCAGCGACCTGGACAAACTGTCCAACCAGACCAGAAACCTCATGAAGCTCACGCAAGAGCTCCTGGTAAAGTACAGATTGTGGCATGATCATTAGATTTAACTGAGATGTTTGTCTTTAATATGGAAGGGGGGGTTAGCCTACTGCAAACCATCATCAAAGCTCAGTTGAAATCTGCTCTAAATTTTCCGTTTTTTGAACATTTGTGCCATAGATCAGGGTTGCCAACAGTAGCTGTTTTTTATATGGGCCATATGGGCAGTTGTCAAGGGTGGCATTTAGAAGAAGTAAGCACATGCGCTCTTTAAAAAAAGCATGATTTATCTCTCAGTGGTCACGCCAAATTTTTTTTATTGCTTTTAAGAATGAAAATAGGGAGCTTATATGGCGCAGTATTGGTATCCCGTTTGTTTGCTAAGAATAGGGAGATGTAATTTCTGCAGCACACACTGTTAATCTACAGCAGGCTATGTCAATCTAACTGCCATTAACATTCACCAGCCTCCAAACGTTACTTATCCATATTGTAACTTCCACCATCAAAGATAAACAACATGACGGAAAGAAACTATAAAGTTTGTTAGGGTGACGAGGAGTCAGAAGGTAGGCTTATACCTGCTGCTTGCAGTGTGTTCCTCGGGTGATTCTGTTCCTTTATATCAAAGTGATAGTTATACGGTCTAATCAAGAGCAATGGCACAGGTTCAAGCTGCATATTTTTCGTCTCCGCCTGTAGCACAATGCACATTTTATAGTTTACTGGAGCGTCATAATGAACTCAAAGTCAGAATTGGCATCCGCAGACAAACCATTTTTGTGTTTGGGATGTGGGGGATCCTGACTATGACTGGATGGACAATTAGGAAGAAAAAATAAGAAAAAAAGTTTTCAAGTAGGTGTTCCTGAAAATAATGACGTATTACTAAAATATATGTTTTAAACAGCAATTGCACCCCCACCACACTTCCACTTGTCCTCAAATGATGGCAGCCCTCTTTAATGTGTGTTGCTTGACTTATGGTGTTCCCTTTTATAGTGATCATTAGAGCATTAGAGGATGGAAGTCATCAAACATAATGCTCCATTTGTAAAAGTAATGTTAATATTTTTACACCTTAATTTTTTGACAGTTTTAGTGTATTTGCCCCCCCCCCCCCCCCCCCCCCCTGCTGTTACTAAATGGTTCTTGGTGCTAATGTTGGGCAGCTCTTGCATCATGTTGCGCGCTGGAAACAGTGTTCAGCTGCAAAATCCTGTGTGGGCCTTAAGCAGCTTTCTTTAATCACAGACTGGTTGCATGCTCAGATAATTTGACCAAGTGATCTCACTTTTAATCCACAAGCAAGAGGAGGTGTGACTCAACAACCTCCTGCTGCAATCAGGTTGAAGGAGGACTATCAATATTGCATTAAGGTGTCAATGAAGATACAATTAGATTGAGAAACCACTAAATACTTGGCTCTGCTAAATCATGTTTGAGTTCCACTATGTTTCAAGTGTCGACAGAGCGGGATCAGTTTTCTCTGCAACAAAATGTGCATATCATGTTTTTTCAATCTATGAGTGTGGCCTAAATCGTATTTGTTGACAGTCAAGTGGGTAGGAAAATCAGATGTGAAGCCTGTGCCAGCAGCTGCGGTGATTGTGTATCAACCCTGTGTTTTAACAGGTGAAAAGAAAGCAAGATCATAACTCTGGATATCTGGTTACACACCACTGATCTCAAAGCTATTTTTGCAATATGCAAAGCTTTAATCTCCTTTTGTTCTGGGGATAAAATCAAAAATAGCAACATACTCTCTCTAGTTTTGGGCATTAGATAGTATTCAGATAGTTACTGTGTGTTCTTTTACTGCTTTAAAACATTGTTCTTGCAATCGAACAACTTCCAGAAATGAAAACTGTTATCAAAGGGCTATTTGGGGAAAAGTTATGCAAAACATTCATAGAAAAATAATATTTATTTTACAATTTCAACACGTTTTAGTGGAATTCCGTTAAAGTGGGGGCAAAGTAAGGAAAATAAATAAAATGGGAAACCATGGAAAGTTCCAGCAAATAAGCAATGAAACGGATGCATCTCAGAGAGAGAAATGTGTGAGTTTTGACACAGCCCTAGATTTCCACTGTAACTATGTGTGTATGTTTAAGCACAATAGTGGATGGGTTCTAACTAATATGTCTGTATGCAGTTCAGTGCTGTTTTACTTGCAGTGCACTGTTTGGTGTTTTGCTTTTAGGTCCTTACAGCAAAGTGGCTTGATAAAAATCAAAATAAAGGTTTATCATGTTCTCGTATTTGCATTCAGGAAGAAAAAGGCTGGATTCGGTTTTGTTGGTGGGTGAGGTCATGGTTGGCGGTGGAGAGAGCGAGAAAAAGCAGGACAGGAGCGAGAATCTAAAAGCTAAGAAAGCTGGAGGAAAAAAAACACAAAAAGATGAAGAGATCAGAGAACTGACTGGATGACAATCCAGCAGCGTATGATGTTGCTGTGTGCACCTGGTTTGACACAGAGGGAGACAAAACAATGCACGGCAAACACAAGAGAGCCCTTACGAAAACCTTGATGGAGAGACATGAGGGACAATGAGCCACATTCATCCCCCGTAAGCATCAACACAAACAACTGCAGGGAAACAAGGAAAACACATCATAGCAGCTTAAGGAAGCATTAAGCATACTCAGCCTTGTTTATTCAAAACATTTCGCAGCACTCATCATCCTAATGTTGTTATGTTCCTCTGCTGATTAGAAAATGACTCATGCCACATCACCCATCTCGCTGAATTTGAATCAGGGCCGCATCTTGAATGCAAAAACGCTCTCCCGGTGATGATCCAAAATACCTGCAAGCAGGTGGTTTATCTCCCTCTGCTGGTCACAATGAGCACAACATCTGTTGTCTGAGCAAAAGTTTACAACACAACTAACTGGACATCAAGCAGTGTTGCGTCATTCCATCTTTTTATAGCCGAGACCCAGGAGTTTCCCTACAGGCCTGTGTTGTCTGTCCGACTTGGAGCTTTCTTAGTCACCACCTTATGTTGTTATCCTCGCTCCAACCGAAAAACATCCTGTGGGTTCAGGTCATTTACTTCTATTGTTGACACATTTTTGGAGGCTGAAAGTGTGTGAACTGACACTGACCCATTTGGCCCATCAGTAAGAGCTACTACAACCTCCAGAAAACAGAGATCCAGCAGGGGATCCAGAATAATCCTTTCCTTATGTTGCCTTGCCTTTTGTCATTATGAGTTAAATTGCACTGATTACTAACGGCCTGCTCTGTGTTTTATCTTGTCTTTCAGAAGGAGCATGCATTTGACTCAGATGTGGAGTCGCACAGATTCAGGTCTCTGCCCGAAATGAGCAACAGATCAGCCAATGACCTCAGTAATCTTGAGGTAATTCTCTGATTATGTGTTTGTACCAATATAGGTGCAGGCACAGAGAGTAGTGTAGAGAGAGAGGGGAGAGAGGGTGTGTCCTATGTCTGCCAGTTAACTGGGTGTTCTTGTCATGCCCTTGCTACGACTCTAAAGTGGATCTGTTTTGTTGTTGTTTTTCCAGCTGAAGCCCACACTCTCTCAGCTCCACGCTGACCTAAAGCTCTATGAGCACCACTTTGAGTGGCTCAACAGGGTTTCAAAGAAGCACCAACACCCTGCGGTACCAAAGCTAGTGGAGATGATCAAAGAAATGAAATCTCTCATCAATCTGCTGCACCGTCAGGTAAAAACTTTGAGGTCTTCTGCTACTTTTTGTATTAAATCTTACAGTGGGGTAAATACGTTTTGTACACACCAACGCTTTACTCTGTAAATTGATTTCTAATTAGGTTATTGGGATGGAATTCACACAAGATCTTGGAAATAACTCATTTAATCTGTACATACAAAGAAGTCGACACAAATGTATCTAGAAATTAACTTATTTGCTCTAGAGATGAATGAAAATAAGTATGAAACATTCTTATTGAAATGCAGCCAATGCTTAGTAGAAAAACATTTTCTGTAATAACAAAACATATAACTCTATCTTTTTCAACACAATAGAGCTTCTCTGTACTCTGATATTCAGCTATTTAAATAGATTTTCAATTTGATTCAAGCTGATGGCTTACTGGGCCATTCTAGCAGCTTTGTTTACTTTCTCTGAAACCAGAGGAGAGTTTCTTTGGCTGTGTGTTTGGGATCATCCAGAAAAAAAACCCTAGTTTTATTTTCAGAATCTTATCATGAACATCTTTCTTAATTTGGCCTTCTTTTGATTACTAGAAGTCTGCCAGGACAATATACTAAAAGCCAGCTCCACACCATAACGCTCCCACCTTCAAAATTGACTTTTAAAGATCAAAACTTTGGTTCAGGCTTTTACTGACTTGTCCAAACATTCTGCAGCAACAGGTAATTTTCTTCATGAGTGGAGTGTTGGACATTAAGTGTGCATAAAGGTGATCGGAGCTTAGTGCATTACTAATTATTTTCCATGTAAAATCTGTTTCCGCTAATCACAGATCCAACAAAAAAGCTCTGTGAATAGTCCTTGTATTTTAGAAATCTCTTCTGAAAATTATTTTAACTTGTCTGTCAGAAATCACGGCTGGTTTATGGGGAAATTATGTTTGGAATGATAACCTAAACTGGAGCAATTTAGTAATATGTCTATAATTAAGGCAGTTTCTGTATGTTTTGCAACAATACATTCCCAAGGCTCCTTCAGAGAGCTCTTTGCTTTTACCCATCATGACATGGTTTCAGTCCAGTACCTAGGACTAAACCAGTCCATCTCCAATTTAGTGATTTTCCTGACTTTTTATGCCTTTTTTGCAGTTTATTTTCTTCATGCTCAATACTTATATTTACTTAATATAACTTCATTTATGGACCTTTTTGTTTTAATTTCTTTTTATATGTGGATTACCTACGTTGTTACCTATATTTGGTGAAAATTTCATGTCCCCAGTCCTATTACAAATATATTTACTGAGAATATCAGAACGACAATACACATTTTGCTTATGATGTCCTCTTTTCTTCCCCTATACAGATGCAGAGAATTGAAGCACCAAAGTTGACTAACCCAACACCCTCCCTGCCTCCCCACCTCCCCTATCACTTCGATGTCCTGCAATCCAGCCATGAGCTCCTCCAACACTTCAAGCTCTTTTGTGACTGGGCATACAGAGCATTTCTCAGCCTGAAGCCCAAGGCTTCAGCGGTGCAATGATGAGCCATACAGCAGACGGCTGCAGAGCCAGAACGTGGATTTCATCCCCAGTCAAACTGCAAACAGGACCATGCCGGTGTGCAAAAGAGGCCCAAATGACAACATCAGTGCTGTGTGTGTTAAAGAGTGAGAGCTGATAAGGATGTGGCCACATTGCAGCACGGCTATCAAGAATCCCGTTAAACCTGTCACACCACAGCAATCACTTCAAGATTCTCCTATCTCCCTCCTTAGGGCCTTTCTTTGTGACCATTGTTATTTATGTATGTATTTATTTATTTATTGACTGTTCATAATTTATTTATTTTTATATTTATTTGAAGTTCTAATATGTCTCTCTAGCCTGTATCTCCTTGCGTGAATTTATTTGCCAATATTTTTGTAATCTCTCTTTCGTTAAACTTGTTTCTCTTTGTTTCTCAAACAAAAAAATTAAAACAAAAAACAAAAACAAAAAAAACAATAGCACTTTTTCAACCTGCAGCTCTTACATCCCATTTTGTTTAAATTTATTAAATTTCATTTCATTTGTATATTTCTTTAGCCAACCATGATTCCATTAGATGTAGCATCCGGGATACCCCCTTACAGTGGCATTAAAGTAAACATTTATGCAGACGATAATGTTATTTCTATATAATGGTAAATATGCTGCATAATAACTTACCAACTGATGCCTTATCAAGTTCTTTACATCTATTTTTAAAATGTCCGGCCGGTAACCAAAGAGAGACAAACTCTTGCTTTGAACCACAGACAGAGCTTCTATTTTGCAATGTTGACTCGTCATGTACTACACTACATGTATTTAACATTGTGCTAATGTCATTTGATTGTGCCTTCTTGCTGAGCACTGATGGTCCTGATAAGAGTCTTTGCACAAACTTGTTAGGATTGGCCTTTTGGATGAAAGAGACGGCTGATTTTGAACTTGTCCTTTGGGCTAAAAAAGTTTGTTATTTTTTGGTTAAACACCCAAAGCCTTAAAATACTATGTATTGTGACACTAAGTTCTGTACAGGTGTACATAAATATACAAGAATGTAAATTTTTGTATACAAGTGCTAATGTGTATAATGTTGTTTTCGATAAAATAACGTAGATTACCGGTTTTATCACTATAATTTTATTCATTCCTATTCTAGTATTTGTTACAGTATTGACTATTTATTTAAGTGACTTGGTGAAACTATTTATTTTGTGCTGCAGTGGAGCAAGTCTCCTTTTTCTTTTTTGTACTTTTATACAATTTTTAATCTTATTTGCTTTTACTGTACCATCTCATTTAAGTTATTTCTGTCATATCAAGATGCCTCCTCCACACACTGATTGGCCTCAATGTGAAACATGTGCCTTGGTGAAATAAATGCTAAAGAATGTGCACAACGGCTTTGACTACATTTTGGTTTGCATGGCCCCAACAAAACATGACATAACATATAACAAAAATGTAAGGAATACAAAGCTACATTTTGGGAAATGCAATCATAATATCAAAAATATATATTTCTATTCAATGGAGAATAGGAACAACAATATAACTGTTTCAGAAAAGGAGCAAGGAAAGAGCGACGAAAACAGAAAACCAGAAAAGGCAACAGCTAATCAGAAAACAATATTTTAATGTTAAGAATGTTCACTCATTCACTCACCAATTTTGATTTCCAAATGTATCTTCTATTGCAGTAACATAACCTCACAGTGAACCCTTTAGAAAATCCAACCTTTAGTTGGAATGGAATGTTGATTCGGGGGGGAACATAACATTTTGACAAATAATTGAGTTTTCATAAAATCTCTGGTGCCATATTTATTGCTACACTTGGTTTTAATATATATATATATATATATATATATATATATATATATATATATATATATATATACCCATTTTACCAAGTGAACAGCGTTTAGTCTTCTAGTATAACATTCGACAACGGTTGGCGCATACAGAGACAGCAATCTGATAATTTCTTTCATTCTTCTGGAGCTCTGGGTTCTCTGTTATGTTCTCTTATTTTCATCTCACAGATTTTCCAAATGATTTAGGTCAGGGGATTGAGGTAGAACTGGAAGAAGACTGTTTTTGTGTCTGATGAACCACTTGTGTGCTGATTTAGTCTTAGGCTTTGAGTAATTATCCTGCCGAAATATTTGTAGTTTTCTGGCAGAATCCACCACATTTTTATTCAAAATCTCCTGGTATTTCAACTAGTTTGTGATGCCAGCCTCAAGTTTTTGGAAGAGCACCCATCCCACAGCAAAACATATTCTCCACCATACCTAACAGTAGACATGAGGTACTTTTCCATCTATTAATCCTTTATTTCATGCCCAATCAAGCCAAATCTGGATTGTTTGTTGCAGAAGGTTGCAACAGCAAATCAGAAACACTTAATGTTTTCATTTGTGAAGGTAGGACAGAAAAGCATTCCTTATGGTTTATTTCCCAAACAATCTGTTGGTTTGTGGATAACATCTAAGGCCATCCCAGTTCTTCTTATTGTGTGTGGTGGCATAAATATGGGCCCTTGTCCAGCCTACTGTCCAGTCACCCCAGGTAAACAGAAAATCATGAATCTGTTAGGATTCAGTGGTTGTGTTTTGGGTTTGTGTGTGTGTGTTCTTGTATAGCTACCCTATTTAGGAACTTCTCTGGCATATTCGCTAACCTTCTGAAGACCGATGGACCTTGTAGGGACCAAAGCCTGGTCCTAATATGGTGGACCCCCTTTTTTAGGGTTAGGGTTTAGGTTTAGAGGTATGGTGTGAATTATGTTTTGGTTAAGGTTAGAGTTAGGAATAAACTGGTAATGGTTAGGATTAGGGTAAGGGTTTGGGTTAAGCATAAATGTAGCTATTAAAATGAATGGAAGTCAATATAAAGTCCTAAAATGGGTAGCAATACGGAGTGTGTGTGTGTGTGTGTGTGTGTGTGTGTGTGTGTGTGTGTGTGTGTGTGTGTGTGTGTGTGTGTACATGTATAGCTATACTTGTGTGGACCAACCTTTGACAGGCCACCAGCCATGTGTGGACATTTGTAGTTGTGAGGACATTTTGCCTGGTCCCCACAATGTTTAACTAGCTATTAAACTCTACTAGTTAGGTTTAGAGTTATGGTGTGAATTAGGTTTAGGTTAAGGTTAGGGTTAGGCATGTATCACTAAAGGTTAGTTTTAGTGAAAGTGTCTGGGTTAGGCATAGTAAAATCAATGGAAGTCAATACAATGTCAACACAAGTATAGCAAGACGTGCGTGTGTGTGTCTGTGTGTGTGTGTGTGTGCAGGGGGGCTGCTAAGGATTTTGGGCCCCATGAAAAGAATCTCGGAAGGGCCCCCAACACAACTGAGACTTTTTTCATATTAATTTACATAAAATCATGCGTTTTTATGGTATTTTGACCATCATTCTCATATATTTAATTCAATCAGACAATTGAACTCCATCCCATGTCCACACCCGTAATTTGTCCTCTGTAATACTGCACTACTTCAGTACTATATAATGTATATACTGTGCATAGCTGTACATGTGTCATATAGTGTATTCACAGATATTTATATGTATGTATGTACTGTACATATTTGTACTGTACACTGGCAATGATGATAAAGTTAATCTAATCTAACCTAATATTTTTAACATGACAGTTGAAATGTAACAGAAACACTGAGCACTCTTAAGACAATGAAATGTATTAATATTTATTTGCTTTAACACTGATACTGAAATTTCAAAATAAAACTCTTCAATTTAAAAACAGGAATTACAATCTGTGGTGAAAAAAAAATCTCAGCAAGAAAACACCACCATAAAATAAAATGGCCATTTAAAATTTCTAATAATTTAAGCAGAACTTGCATAATTCAATTCAATTCAAAAATACTTTATTGATCCCAGAGAGAAATTAAGTGTTGTTGTAGCTCATATAATTAATTATTTAAGGAGTTGTTGTAGATTATGATGGCTGTGGTCTGTATTGCGGCATACATATATTATATATATATATATATATATATATATATATATATATATATATATATATATATATATATATATATATATATATATATACCATGGTTTGGGTGAATACTCGATTCTGATTGGCTGGAGTGTGTAGGTTAAAAAGTGATAATGTACACCTAGGAAAGGCGTCCCGTCAAATTGCCTGATGACAGTTCTAAATTATTGCGCTGGCTCAAAAGCTAGATGGTAACCATGGCAATGGAGACTCAACGTTATTTCAGTTGACTCAACGCGACAGCAAGACAGACAAAACATGAGTGATTTTATCATTTCTTTTAACTTATGTTGTGAGTTTGACAACTTTGAAGACTGGGATGCAGCAGAAGAAAAAGGAGAATATGAAAAGAAAAAGGAGAAGCGACAAAAGGTCGGGTAGCTGTTGCCACGTTGCTTGGCAACGCCTGTATACGGGAGATATTAAATAGTGCGCTCGACATATAAAAATAAAAACCCTCACGATTTTAACTCTAAAACACATTAAAGTAATATTAATTGATTAAATACTTATTTTTTTCGTAAGTGACCATGGTATATGCGGGATAATGCTCTTCGAGGTGTCTATTAACAGAAATGTATGGACTTCTTGGAAGCAACCGTCCTCCGCGAACCGTTTTACGCCTCCGCATCGTCCATTAATTTCTGTTAATGGACACCTCGTCGGGCATTATCCCTTACATGTTTGACTGCATTGATTAGTTACCTAAAACAGAGAAAATGAAAAATTTGGGGGTTCTTGAGCCAACATGGGGAGAAATTTAGCAAGCTATCTTGACCATCTTAGCCAAATATTCCAAGTTCGCTACCTGCGTGGTCCACTAACAATTTCACTTCTCTTACTTTTTTCTCTTTGCGTTTTTTGACTTCCAGATTTTGGAGGCATTTTGACTTCCTCTTCCGTCAACGCTACGGCGCTGTAAGTGAAGTGAATCGATTTGTGTTGCCTGGATACAATTTGGGCGGACTGAACCATTTTATGATAATCGAGAGGGGGAGAGGGGCCCACGGACGTTTGTGTTTCCTTAACAAATACATCTTTAGACACCAGGAAACAGCTAATCAAATAATTTAAAGTTAATAATTTTCACTATCAAATATTATTTTTTAGC
Source organism: Valencia hispanica (assembly GCA_963556495.2). Taxonomy (NCBI): domain Eukaryota; kingdom Metazoa; phylum Chordata; class Actinopteri; order Cyprinodontiformes; family Valenciidae; genus Valencia; species Valencia hispanica. The sequence continues at coordinate 20,998,089 of OY747710.1, forward strand.
ACCAAAATTTTAATGGCGGCTTCTCTGGGCCCCCTCTCAGTCATGGGCCCCGACAATCGTCATCGTTTACCCCCCCTTTACGGCGCCCCAGTGTGTGTGTGTGTGTGTGTGTGTGTGTGTGTGTGTGTGTGAGTGTGTGTGTGTGTGTCTTTACCTTTCTGCAGGGTGTGACTGGCAGGAGCTGCATCAGGTGTGCCTCATCAGCCTCATCAGTGCTGCAGTATAAAAGAGGAGCGGTTTTCTGAGGCAGACGCCAGATGGTTTGCTCTTCTAGAGTGGTAACAGGCTGATATCTTGGCTCTGTTCAAGTCAAAAATGTATTTTTCTCAAAAATTAAATACGTATCTTCCTTGTACCCCTCATAGGTTCCCATTCTCAATGTTCTTTCTTCAGTTCCTAGTTGCAGTCCTCCGTGCTCAGTTCACTTCCTGGCCACATTCTGGTCAGCCTGCATGCAGCTTCTCTCTGGATCCTTCGATAACACTCACCTGTTAACTGCTACAGTGGATCTCCTGCCTGTCCACCATCCAACCCCACTCCACCTGCAGTAAGGAGACACTGGATCAAACACCACGCCAACCACCCCCTCCCACCCAACCTCAGTTAAAGCAGTCCTACTTGCCTCCTCCAAGGAACTCTACATACCATCACACAGTAAGACCAAACCTTCCTGGGGCCTGTACCATGAAGGTGGCTCAACAAACTCGGGGTTACAGGATTGGTTTTGAATCGACAAAACCAAACCGATGCAATCAGGCTTAATTGGTACCATGACGCAGGTTATCAACTTTCTCTGTCAACTCAGGCTTTGATCCTTAAACTATGATTAATCCACAGGCGCGTGCACATAAAAGAGTGACGACGACACTGAACAACCAATCGCGTTCGATATGGATAGAGCGAGAGCTATCTACTTTTCAACGGAGGAGCAAGAGATTATTCTCCAGAAATATGAAGAATTTAGAAATATTTTTCAAGCACGCAGTAACACTGTATCTGCTGCCAAAGCAAGAGAACAATCGTGGAGGAAGATTGCTGATTGTGTTAATGCGTGGGTTAAACAATTAATGTACATTTAAGTAGGCTAAGCATATTAAAATATATTAAATGCTAAAATGAAAATGTATTCGTGTGTGTGTGTATATATATATATATATATATTATGTGTGTAGATGTATGTGAAAGTATAGGCTATTACATCCTAAGAAAGATTGATATTCATTAATTTTTAGATGCAACCCCAACTCCAAACGGTCTTGGCAGCAGATCAAGAGAAAATATAAAAATATAATTCAAAGTGGTGAGTATTTACCATATTAGAACATTTAATCACAAACACTTGTTTGCAGCAAACAGAAAAAAATGTGAAATAAGGAAAACTGGGGGAGGGCCACCTCCTCAAGATTACACTGTGGCAGAGGAGTTGGCTCTGAGCAACAACAAGGGGCGGCCGATTATGGATGGGATTGCATGTGCTGTACAGTCAGGGCATGGCTTCGACGAGTCACATTTGTTATGTGCGGCTCAAGAAGCTCACAGAGATAAGACATTCCTTCCGCGGAAAATCTGTATCTTTCATACAAGTACGCATCAGGAAAGTCAAATGGATTTTGTCTGTCCCTAAAAACTCGTTCTCTACGAAGTGCTCGTCTTACAATTTGTGCGGAGATGTCCACAGGATTAGAGAGAAAAGGTGAAGCCATTGCAACAGAGAACAGACGCTGGGAATTAGTTACGTCACATATATATGTTTCTTTGCTCATAGCTGATTGGTCAAACTTCAGTCTGAGATCTTGAATCCAGAACATAACCTGCCCCGGAGCAGGTTAGCCGTGCAGCGTAAGATACCATGGCAACGGACACCGATCAAAGCCGAGCTACTTTCATGGTACCCAAAACCCAGGGTTGGTGGAAACTAAGATGAAACATAGCTGGCTAGCCACCTAATCCGGCTTCATGGTACAGGCCCCTGGAACATAATCTTCATAACAAAGGATTAATCACTCGCCTGTTCTCCCCAGTCCAGTTACCCTGCACAGATCCCATCAGTGACATCTCCATCCCAATACTACATATTTTCAATAAACCTTTTAAAACTATTTCTGCTGTCTGTGGTTGCTGCCTACTCAGTGTCCCAGCCGTTCATTATGACAGGATCACTAGTTAAAAGTTTATAGACTAAAAATTTTTTTTTACTGAAATCATTTTTAAATTTGATAAACAGTTTCATTTGTGATTTAAAAAATAATCATCTGTTACTATAGTTTGTTTTTTTAGCTCACTGAATTATTTTTTTAATCATAGGCAAAAGGTAGTTATAAAACTGTTCACAGCAGGAGTACTATTGTGCCACCTGTGATTCTGGGAAAGTAATTTATGAAAGTGAAATGTATTCTACACAAGATTAATGTAGTCGGACTGCGAATTTGCTCATGCACTAAAACAATCTATGTTAAGGCTTATTGCACATTTTTATCAGGGGTACTCATCAATGTGGAGGAGGCTGTATTTTACAAATATTGCAAAACGTGGAGCTCACACTGAGGAGACGGGTTGCCAATAGTGCACCAGTGAATTATTTAAACAGAGCCGAGAATTTTTTTTTAAATTTGCTTTTGGACTTTCATATTCAAATCAAACTTTATTTCTTGACCGCTGTCTAGGCATAAACACTTTTCAAGACACTTTTCAAGACATTAACGAGTTGTATTATATATATTTATATATATATATATATATATATATATATATATATATATATATATATATATATATATATATATATATATATATATATATATACCACACAGTAAACATTTACATACACTGCTCAAAAAATAAAAGGAAAAAATAACACATCCTAGATCTGAATGAATTAAATATTCTTATGCTGTGTGGCCTCCACGTACCTGTATGACCTCCCTACAACACCTGGCCATGCTCCTGATGAGGTGATGGATGGTCTCCTGAGGGATCTCCTCCCAGACCTGGACTAAAGCATCCGTCAACTCCTGGTCAGTCTGTGGTGCAACGTGGCGTTGGTAGATGGAGCGAGACATGATGTCCCAGATGTGCTCAAATGGATTCAGGTCTGGGGAACGGGCGGGCCAGTCCATAGCATCAATGCCTTCCTTTTGCACGAACTTCTGACACACTCCAGCGACATGAGTTCTAGTATTGTCTTGGATTAGGAGGAACCCAGGGCCAACAGCACCAGCATATGGTCTCACAAGGGGTCTGAGGATCTCGTCTCTTTACCTAATGGCAGTCAAGCTACCTCTGGGGAGCACATGGAGGGCTGTGCGGCCCCCAAAGAAATGCCACCCCACACCATTACTGACCCACTGCCAAACCGGTCATGCTGGAGGATGTTGCAGGCAGCAGAACGTTCTCCACGGCTTCTCCAGACTCTGTCATATCTGTCACATGTGCTCAGTGCGAACCTGCTTTCATCTGTGAACAGCACAGGGCGAATTTGTGAACCTCAGATAATTGGAATATTGCGCAAAAGTTCATTGATTTCAGTAACTGAACTTAAAAGGTGAAACTAATATAATATACACTCATTACATGCAAAGCGAGATATTTCAAGCCTTTATTTGTTATAATTTTGATGATTATGGCTACCAGCTTATGAAAACCTCAAATTTAAAAGCTCAGAAAATTAGAATATTACACAAAATCAGCAAAACTAGGATTTTAAATAGAGAAGTGTCAGACCTCTGAAAAGTATAATCATGCATATGTACTCAGTACTTGTTTTGGCCCCTTTTACATCAATTACTGCCTCAATGCGACATGACATGCTGTCAGCCTGTGGCACTGCTGAGGCATTATGGAAGACCAGAAAGTTTCAATGGTGGCCATCAGCTCTTCTGCATTGTTCAGTCTCATGTCTCTAATCTTTCTCTTGGTAATGCCCCATAGATTATCTATGGGGTTCAGGTAAGGCCAGTTTGCTGGCTAATCAAGCACATCCCATGGTCATTGAACCTGGTTTTGGTACTTTTGGCAGTATAGTCAGTTGCTAAGTGCTGCTGGAAAATTAAGTCAACATCTCCATAGAGTTCGTCTGGGGAAAGAAGCATGAATGCTCCAAAATGTCCTGGTAGATGGCTGCGTTGACTCTGGACTTAATAAAGCTCAGTGGACCAACACCAGCAGATGACATGGCTCCCCAAATCAACACAGTCTGTGTAAACTTGACATTGGACTTCAAGCATCTTGGATTGTGTGCCTCTCCATTCTTCTTCCAGACTCTGGGACCTTGGTTACCAAATAAGATGCAACATTTGCTCTCATCAGAAAAGACGACTTTGGTCCACTGAGCAACAGACCAGTTCTTTTTTTCTTTAGCCCAGGTAATACGCTGTTGACGTTGTTTGTTGTTCAGGAGCGGCTTGATAAGAGGAATACGACATTTGAGCCCATGTCCAGGATCCATCTGTGTGTGGAGGCTCTTGATGCACTAACTCCAGCCTCAGTCCGCTCCTTGTGAAGGTCCCCAACACTTTTGAATGGCCTTTTCCTAACAATCCTCTCCAGACTGTGATCATCCCTGCTGTTTGTGCACCGTTTTCTACCACACTTTTCCTTTCCACAAAATTTTCTATTAATTTATTTTGATACAGCACTTTGGGAACATCCAACTTCCTTGATATTACCTTTAGAGGCTTTCCCTCCTTATGGAGGGTGTCAGTGATGGTTTTCTGCACAACTGTCAGCTCAGCAGTCTTCCCCATGATTGTGATTCACACTTAACCAGAGACCATTTAAAGGCTCAGGAACCCTTTGTAGGCGCTTTGGATCTATTAGCTGATTAGAGTGACACTTTGAGCCTAAAATATTTAACCTTTTCACAATATTCTGATTTTCTGAGATTTTGAATTTGGGGTTTTAATAAGCTGTAAACCAACTAAAGGCTTAAAATATCTCGCTGTGCATGCAGTCAGTCTATCTCATATATTAGTTTCACCTTGAAAGTTGAATTACTGAGATCAATAAACTTTTGCACGATATTAAAAATTTTCGAGTTCACCTGTATATTTTAAACCGGAGGGGCCGCAATATGTGTGAACTACATTACCCAGGAGTCTCCGCGGTGAAGGTAAGTAAACAAAACAATACACTGCGCACCAGCAAAACGTTCTGAATTTATTTCTAGAATAAGACGCGTAGAACAGCTAAGCAGTTCAAACATGTTTTCTGTCCAAGTTTGGGAAGTGCTAATATTTTCCCAGAGTGCAAAAGCTTTTTTATGTTGGAGCTCCCGGCCAATGGTAATCGCTCATCTTTTCAGCCAGGGAGCCAATCACTGTGGTTCTTGTTGGATGGCGGCGTCGGATGGAGGATTGCTGTTAGTCTGCGCTGTGCTTATTGTTAAGGTTGTGTGGATTTGCACTGCAGTACCCAGTTTATAGCTATAAGGTCCACAGTTTAGCTGTAGGATGAGTTAAAGCGGCGCGGTAAGTGCAGGTTTAGTCCGTGTCGTTGTCCTTAGTTAGCGATTTAAAGTCGTTCATTTTTCCCCCCTGTACGTAGATCCCGATTAGCCTAAAAAGCAGGCCACTAACTGCTGTTGTGATACTGCTCAGATGATTTGTGCTTGTATGTGTTGACCAGCCGCTTTGGCAGGTTATAAACAGGTTATAGTTTCGTTTTGTGTTTGTTTTTTCAGCTGGCGTGTGAGGAGCTGAAGAGCGGCGACAAACACGGAGCTGACGGCCGGAGGAGGGAGGGACATCTCCCGGCCACGGGAGGGAGGAGAGGCTGGGGAGCCGAAGAATTTAAACCCGAGAGTTGCTGTGTGACGTCACAGAGCACCTGCTCCAGGGTATCCGGTTTCCATGACAGCTACAGCTAGCTGCTGTTAGAACACGACAATGAAGCCATGATCCTGCACCCACGTTGATTCTCACCTGCTTCCACGTTTCACCATCATCTGTCACCTTGTTTGATCTGCTAATGGCCAACTCTGTTGCCTTAGTGGTCCAGGGTGAACTTCTGCCGCCTCAGTCCGCTCCCTCCCTCTCCTCCTTCCCATCCCTTCTGGGATCGGGAGAGGACGGGGAGGACGACAGGGAGGGAGGGCAGCTGGAGGATGGAGACAAGGGGGTAGTGGAAGGCGGAGAGGAGGTGGTCCTGGACGTGGTCTCATCATCCGTGTCGGAGCCAGCTTCGGCTCAGCAGCCCGAGCAGTCGGAGCATCCCTTCCAGTGTCTGGATTGTGGGAAGAGCTTCAGGTGGTCATCCAGGTTGACCCACCACCAGCGCAGCCACAATAATGAGAGACCCTACCGCTGCAACCTCTGCCCCAAGGCCTTCAAGGGCTCCTCTGCTCTGCTCTACCACCAGCGGTACCTGTGCTAAAACTTATCTTTAAAGCCGCTAAAGGCCCGCAATGATTTAAAGCATATTATTCATGCAAATCCAATCGACTTCCTCAATTATAGTGACAAGTATTTATACCTCTTTAACTGTTTCACATCTTATTACAACTGCAAACCTTAGTATATTTTCATTGGGATTTTTAGATGATGAACCAACAATTGAAAACATAAAACTGAAAGGAATCTTAAAAGTGCAGAACCACCTTTTACTGCAATTACAGCTGTAGTTCTTTTGGGATATGTCTCTGCCAGCTTTTTACATCTAGAGGCAACCATTTCTGCCCATTGTTTCTAATTTAGTTCAAGCTTAGAGCGCATCTGTGAACTGCAGTTTTCAAGTTGTGCAACAGCTTTTCAATTGTTTTTATGTTTGGCCTTCTAACACAAATCTATGCTTTGATATAAGCCATTCCCTTGCAGCTCTGGTTGTGTATTTAGGGTTGTTTTCATACTGTAAGGCAAACCTCCGCCCCATTGTCAAGTATCTTGCAGCGTCTAACAAGTTTTCTTCCTGGAGTATTCCTGTATGTAGCTCCATCCGACCAGCTTCCCTGTTCCTGCTGAAGAAAGGTTTTCCCACATCATGATACTACCACCACCATGTTTTAGCTCCTGAATATTGTGTTCAGGGGGGTGTTCTGGTTCACTTTGATATAGAGCTGAAATTTCAAGAATCGGTTCGATTCCGATTCTCAAGAGTTAGAATCGATTATCACGATCCGATCCAATCTGTTCCAAATTATTATTGACTTGGGTCAGTGCTATTAAAAAAACGTTTTTTTGAACTGTTACCTTAATTATATGGGTGTAATGCAATGACGCGAACACTGGGTGAGTAACAGTTCACCAGGAAAAACCTGAGCCTTAAATGGCTGTCTGGACTTTTCCTTCCTATTTTAGCTGTAAAAAAAGGGCCAACAATGTTAAACAATTAAACCGATTTTTGGACTTGTGAATCGATTCGATTCTTAGAATTTTTATAAGAATCGATATTTTGATTTTTTTTTTTTCAACACAGCACTAGTTTACTACCACATGTAGCCGTTTGCTACTTCTTGCTCTCATCAGACGGGAGCACTCCTTTTCGTCATGTTGCTAGGTGACTTTTGAAGGCAGTTGACTGCTCTATATTTAATTTAGGAGTGTCAGAATAAAAGGAGCTCAATGCAAATCCACACTTTTCAAATTTCAGATTTTTTTAATTTAATTTTTTTTACTGATTTGCTATGCTTTATATTAGCAAATTAGAAGAAGGGAAAGTCATGCATGTTTTTGTCTTTCATGGATTTGAACCATGTTTATGAATGCCTATTCTGTTGTGCTGAACAGTTGCTCTTATTTTCCAGGTCTCACTCAGGGGAGAAGCCTTACAAATGTGATGACTGTGGCAAAGCCTTCAAACGCTCGTCTCTTCTCCAGGTAACAAGTCGTTTTAAATCAATGATTCTAAGACGGGATAATGAGTGCGGAGATTCACTGTGTCCATTTGTCTGCTCACAGGTCCATCGGAGTATTCACACTGGAGTGCGGGCCTTCTTGTGCCCCTATTGCCCTCTAACTTTCAAATGGAGTTCTCACTACCAGTATCATCTGCGGCAGCACACCGGGGAGTGCCCGTACCCGTGTGACTCTTGTTCCAAAGCGTTTAAGAACTCTAGCAGCCTGCGGCGGCACAAGAACGTCCATCTTGGTGTTAAGCCGTACACATGCTCTGTGTGTAACAAGTCCTTTACTCAGTCCACGAACCTGCGACAGCACATGAGGATACACACAGGCGAGAGGCCGTACGTCTGCAGTGAGTGTGGTCGAAGCTTCACACATTCGTCAAACCTGGCTTTGCACAAGAACTCTCACTCCAACCTCAATGCAGGAGTCAAGGAGGGGAAGCAGGGAGAGGACAGGCAGAAGGGGAATGAGGTGGTGGACGTGGTGGTTGGGGCAGAAGAAGTGACGTCAACCATGTTGACGGACATGGTGGGGTTTGTGAGCCAGGAAGGAACTGACGGCGTTGGCGTGGGGATGGAAGAAGTGTTCCTGTCAACCACTTCCTCTGGTCAGAGCCCGAGCCTTCTCACCCTTGCGGCTTCCGGGGAGGATGTGTGCACGTCCAGGGCCATTGGGACAGAGGTCCACCTGAGCACGGACACCGGTGCCAGCATGCTGCTATACAGCTGCGGCAGCTGCAACCACACGTTCGGCACCCGAACAGAGCTGGAGCAGCACCAGGCCATCCACATGGCTACAGGAGAACACAGCACCAGTGGTGAGGCGGGGCATGGAGCAGGGATGGAGGTTGGAGATGGACTTGTGGGAGCTGGACACCTGCTGGCTGACTTTGAAGAGGTGGTGGAGACCACCACTGTGGCTGAAAGTGGACATACAACCGAGGTGCTCCTTGGTTTAGCAGAGGGCGTAGATGGCAGTAATGCTGTAAGTGAGAAAGAATTTCTTCAATTCTGCAAGACAAATTAAGATACCTAAGTAGACAATGTCTTCGTATGCATGACCCTAAAACTTCTCCAGTTTGTCCCATTACAACCACAAAATTCAGGATATATTATAAGGATTTTATAGACTGACAGAGAGTAGTGGACAATTTGGTGGAGAAGAAAAATGGCTCTGAATTTTATTTTACAAAGAAATTCATAAAAGTGTGCTTTGCAGTTTTAGTTAGCTGTGAAGTGTTAGTTTTACTCCATACAGACCATTTTGGATTTATGCCAAAAGTTTTGGTCTCATCTGATCAGAGAACCTTCCACACGTTTGCTCTGTCCCCTAGGCCAGTGGTCCTTAGGGCCCACTGTCCTGCATGTTTTAGATGCTTCCCCCACTCCAGCACAACTGATTCAAATGATTTCATTACCTCTAATTGCTGCAGACGCCTCTTATTTACCCATTCATTCAAGCCAGGAGTGCAGCAGCAGGGAAACACCTAAAACATGCAGGACAGTGGGCCCTGAGTACCAGGGTAAGAAAACGCTGCCCCTTCAGTCAGGGCTTTCTTTGAACAACGTCTTTCCTCTTGCCAGTCCTCTATAAAATGCAGATTTGGGAAGTTCAGAGCTAAAAGTTGTCCTCTCAACAGATTCTTCAACCAGAGCTCAGGATCTCTGTAGCTCCTCCAGAGTCACCAAAGGGCTTCTTGGTTGCTTCTCTGATTGATCCTCTCTTTGCTCTGCCGTTTCCGTTTAGGTGGACGGCCATGTCTTGATAAGTTTACAGCTACACCATTCACTTTCTGTTTTTGAATCACATACTGAGATGTGCTCTGGGAGATGTTCTAAAGCTGGTTTTTCACTAATGTTCTCTGTCTAACCCAGTGAGACCTTCTCGGGCGTGCTTTGTTCTAATTGGGCTGTATGTACGATTAGATGACTTTTGAAGGTCATTGTCAGACTGGACTTTGCTTAAGAGTATTAAAAACGATTATGTAAACGATTTTGAAGCCATATACTAAACTACTATTATGTTAGGTGTCATTATGTGGGGAATTTTCTGTTCTTCTATCCAGATAAAGTACCGTATATGACACATTTTCAATTGATCTAGAAAACTTTAGCTGTTGAGTTTGGGTTGATAATTTATGTTTTGACATGTTGCTTTGTGTATTTTCCTTTGGTCTATCCTCAGAATGTGGGCACCACCCAGGCCCAGTTTGACCTGCTGCAGAGCTTCACCGAGGTGACTCAGAGCAGCGAGGCAATGCAGCCGGAGGCCAGAACCACATGGGCAGGGCTGTCATGTGGCTACTGCAGTAAGACCTTCAAGACCAGTGCAGGCCTCAATAGACATGTGTCACTGGTGAGAATGACTGTTGTTGCTGTGAAACATTTGGTCGGAACCCAAGACTAACATTTCTCTGTCTTGAAATAAACTTTTATCTGCTGGGTTTCGCTTTTGTCCCTCCAGATGCACTCTCTTTCATCGCAGTCACGCTCCCAGTTCAGCTGCTCCGCCTGTGACCGCTCTTTCCCTCTGCTCTCGTCACTCCTCACCCACCAACACTCCCACACCCCGGAGCAGCGCCTCTTGGCCGAGGCGGAGGCTGAGATAGTGTGTCCTCCATCCCTTTCCCTGTCTCTGCCCCTTCCCTCCTCCCCCAGCCAGACCGACAAGCAGCAGGAGGGCCAGAGGGAGATCCATGTCGACATCATCGCTGTCGGCGAGGAGCAAGAGGAGCATCCGCCCAAACCGACTAAAGCCCCAAAAAAGGCTGGATCCAGCAAGAACCCTCCTGCTGGAGGTAAATACCTTTTCCAAAAATGCTGCCTCTGCAGTAATAATTGTTTTAACCCTCTCAAAGTTGGCCTCATTTAGTCAAATTGGTTATTTATAATCCATTCTTTGAACTCAAGCACCCTGAACATTTTCTGCTTTTTTAAAAATACCTTTGTACAGAGAGGCCGTACCGCTGTTTGGAGTGTGGAAAAGCCTTTAAAGGTTCCTCGGGGCTGAAGTACCACATGCGGGATCACACTGGCGAAAGGCCCTATCGCTGCACTGAGTGTGGAAAGAGTTTCAAGAGGTCGTCTCTGCTCTCTATCCATCAACGAGTAAGGCTCTCTGTTCGGTCCCCCTAAACCGGGGGTCTGCAACCTGCAGCTCCGAAGCTACATGTGGCTGTTCAGGCCCTCCACAGTGGCTCTTCATACATTTGGGCAAAAATGATAAAAGATCGGAAAACAGTGCTTAAATATAAAGGCAAGGAAATTTTATTTGTATAGCACACTTTCAAAAACAAGGTAATTCAAGGAGCTTTACATGATTAAGAGGTAGAATAAAAATAGCAGTAAAACACAGACAAAGTATATAAAGTAAAAACAGCAATAAAGCAAGAAGCATACAGAAAACATATGACGCATGAAAATATTACTTAAAGGCAGCTCTAAACGGATACCTTTTTAGTTGTGATTTAAAAGAACTCAGTGTTTCAGCAGCTTTGCAGTTCTCTGGAAGTTTGTTCCAGATTAGAGGAGCATATAAACTGAAAGCTGCTTCTCCATGTTTGGTTCTAATTCTAGGGATGTTGAGTAGACTGGAATTAGAGGACCTGAGTCTTCTGGTGGGTTGGTTTAGTAACAGCAGGTCTTCAATATGCTTTGGTGCTAAGCCATTCAATGATTTATAAACCAGTAAAAGTATTTTGAAGTACATTCTCTGAGCTACGTTCTGGATCAGCTGCAGCTGTCTGATGATTTTTTTAGGCAGACCTGTGAAGATGCTGTTGCAGTAATCAATCCAACTAAAGATAAACGCATGGATGAGCTTTTCTAGGTCCTGTTGTGACATCAGTCCTTTAATTCTAGAAATGTTCTTCCGGTGATAGAAGGCTGACCTTGTTATTGCCTTTATGTGACCCTGGAGGTTCAGGTCTGATTCCATTACTACACCAAGATTTCGGGCCTGATCAGTAGTTTCTAGCTGTATTAACTGAAGCTGTGTGCTGACTCTTGATCGTTCCTCTTTAGGTCCAAAAGTAATTACTTCTGTTTTGCTTCTGTTTAGCTAGAAAAATTTATGGCACATCCAAGGGGGAAAAAATGCCAGTTTTGGCAATTTCTGTGTTTTTTCAAACATTTGGATAGGATTTCTTCAACAGAATGATACAAGTCATTCTTTTTTTTGTTTACCGTAGTTCCTTTCTTTTGTCATTAGGTTGCAAACAAAATGTTATTTCATTATTTTCCATAGACTTGGAACGTTTCATTCAAGAAAAAGGTTTTCTCAATTAAAAGTTCTGACATTTTTCACTGTTTGATGTGGAAGAAAGCATTTTGAATATGAGTCCCAGTGGAGACTGTTGCTCTTCTGTTGCATGTAGTTTGTAATAAAAGAAGATAAAACATGATCGCACAAAACCTTGAGGATTTTTACTATACAGCATTATAACTCAGAAACAAGAAGAAATATGCCTTTACCAAACTTTTTATACGAATCGCGGGTCCTGCTTTCCTTCAACCTCTGCCTGTGTTGAAAACTTCTCTTAATATGTATTGTTTAAAAGGGGCCAATTTAAATTTGCTTGAAAAAAAGGCACCTTAACTCGATGCATCACCAGGCATATTGGAACCATTTCCTTTTTTTATGGATCCATCTTTTTTCCATCTCTTTTATTGTATTTATTCAAAGATCTCATTAATAAAAATCATGCATACGGACTATTGTGGGCTTGGGTAGTTCTAGCAGAAAAACATTCATGGCATACAATTAAACGTAGTCATGTTTTTTGTCCTCTAAACCTAACTAAAGAGATAAGAAAATGTAAGTACCTGAAAATTAAGAAGTATAAAACAATCAAGTTTTAAAGAAAAAGCCCCAGGCAGGAATTAATCTTCTAGCCACTCACCAGTTGTCATATCTGTTTACCTACTGCAGCCTGTCCAACTTTTCTAATCCTAATATACCAACTAATATGAGTGACTGAAGAAAATCATCCAGACTATAATCTCAGGAAAGCAGACGGTCTTTTCCTGACTCGACACACATGTAAACTAAAACCTAACTGGCAGTAAATCATTATAGCACAACATTTTATCAACCTTTTTTTTCTTATATAAAAAACATATTCCCTGTTTTTTTTTTTCCGCTTTGAACATTCCCCAGGTACACACAGGAGTACGGGCATTCCAGTGTCCCCACTGCCCTCTCACCTTCAAATGGAGCTCCCACTACCAGTACCACCTGCGGCAGCACACGGGCGAGAGACCGTACGTATGTAAAGAGTGCGGCAAGTCCTTCAAGAATACCAGTTGCCTGCGAAGGCACAGTCAGATGCACTCTGGGCTTCGACCGCATACCTGCTCCATCTGCTCCAAGGCTTTCTCCCAGACATCAAACCTCAAACAGGTCAGTTCAGCCAGACCGATTTACAGGGCCATGCAGAAATATTCATACACCTTGAACCTCTTTCTATTTTGCCATGTTACATTCCTGAACTCCACTGTATTTTGTTGGGATATTTATGTCATAGACCAACACAAGGAAGCACATGCACAGTGCGCACAATCATTAGGTATGTGAGCATTTTAACTTTATCATACTTTTGTGCTTCTTTTCCAACTCCAAGCTGTATAAACTTGGATTTCAGTGTATTATGTGAGGCGTATCTGTGTCATGAGGGAGGGTCTGGCCTAAATTAACATGTGCATAGTTACTAGGTAGCTTCTATTCCTCAGGCAACATAGGCCAAAAAAGAAATTTAACTGGCACTGAATAGACAAATGGAAGAAATCTTCCAGAGGGGTGCTACACTCTTGAAATGGCTAATATATTGGGGCATGATCACAGAAATATGCAACATTTGTTAGGTTGCTACATTTCACGTATGACAATTCACGCTCCGCGTTTCTATTTTGCATTTTACCATCTGAAGGTAATTTCACAGCGTTTTAACTGTTTCAAGGATGGTGATATAGAAATTAATGATCTAGAAGTTAGTTACTCTGATCCTTACCTCACAGATAGTCTGTGGGATATTGTGATGATTAAAAAGAGAGAGGAAAAATATGGTTTAATTTTTACAGATATTACCAATAAAGCTCAAAGATGGACTCTAATTATTTTATGGACTTCTGAAGATAGTTGTACTGGATTTTATTTAGGGGTATCAGAGTAAAAACGCTTGAGTACAAATGCATGGCCCACTTTTCAGATTTTTGTTTGTAAAATGTTTTGACTACCTATCATTTCCCTTCCACTTCAGTAATTATGCATTACTTTGTGTTGATTTGTTCAATAAAACCTCAATTAATTACATTAAAGTCTGCGGTTGTAACGACGCAAAAATGTGCAAAGTTCGGAGAAGCATTGTAGATTCTCAGTTGTTAAAGCCAAATATATTCACTGGTCCAAATTCTTTTTTATTTTCCTCCTTTTATTTTTCCTGTGGGAGCAGCATGAAAGGACGCATTCTGGTGAGAGACCGTTTCAGTGCACACACTGCAGCAAAAGCTTCACACACTCCTCCAACCTTCAGCTCCATCTTCGTACGCACTCTACACGCAAGGACTACAAATGCCCATTTTGCTCCAAGGAGTTTGTCATACACTCCTATTTGCAGAGACACATCCGTACCCACGGAAATGGTGCTTCCCTCCCTGGCCCGGGGGGCGGTGGTAAGGATGGCGTGGCTGTGAATGCCAGCGTGGGTGGAGTCACAACCACCACAACCCTGCTGAATCCCATCACCCTGGAAACCACGGGAAACAACGGCAGCCTGATTGTATCCCAGCCAGCGCTTAATATTCCCCCTAACACCTCCCAGAACTACTTCATGATTCAGACGGCAAATGGCCTGCAGCTCATCCCTCTGTCACCACCTGCTCTTGCTCCTCTGCCTCCTCCTCTTCCTCCACCACCACCTCCATCCCAGTCACAAAACTTTCTCCTCCTCCAGTGTCCCTCCACTAATGGCGGCCAGTCCAGGCTGATTCTCCTCCCCACAGCAAACAACCCTCCGCCAGCCCCAGAGCCGCAGTCCCTTCCCATTCTTCAGACCATTCAAGCATTCCAGCCCATCCTCCACCAAACGCAGACTCAGATAGCCCAGTTTCCAACCATATCCCAGCAACCGCAGCACGCCAAGATCATCATTACCAACGCTGCGCACGCTCCGGTTGCCATGGCGAACCACCGCATCTCGGCCCTGCTGACCAAGCCTATATTGGGGAAGAGCACACGGACCGCGCGAGGCCGGCGTGGGCGCAAACCTAAAGCTGCTCTTCAGAAAACCGCGGCGACTCCTGTCGGTCCGCCTGCAGGTGGCGTTGTTCCAGTGACGGGCTGTAACACAGCAAGCGACACCCAGATTGTGACTGTTGATAACACTAACACAGACTCAGAACTGTCCTGCAAAACGCTTACGTCCTCCACCACTGTAGCCCCCGCAGAGGCCACCTCAGGACCCCCACCAGCAACCACCGAAGCCACAGGATCACTTTCTGCTACCCCAGAGGACATTCCTCGATCCTCTTTGGAGCAAATCAGCAAAGAGGGAGGCATGACGGAGAAACGGTTTGTGTTGTGCTTCGAAAATGCAGAACAACAGAAGCAGGGGGAGAGCATGGAGGAGAGTGGTGACCCGTACGTGTTACAGTTTGAAGGGAATACATCGGGGGAGGCAGCTGATGAAGGGATCGACGGAGAAAGAAAGTCCATTGTGTTGCAGTTTAACACAGCTGAACAAGATGAAGAGGAAAAGGGGGGGAATAAGGAGGTGATTTCACTTCTGCATGAATGGGGTGAGGGAAAGCAGGGTGGCAGTCAGGCAGTTGTGGATGGAAGCCAGGGGGAGTCGTTCGTCCTTCATTTCCACACCGAGGCTCAGGATAGTTCTCCATCAAGTGCTACCTTCAACCGAGGACAAACCAACAGCGTTGAGCTTTCCTGTGCACCCACCCAAGCTTTTGTCCCCATCAACGGCCAGGAGGTGGTGTTTGACCAGATGGAGTCTGAGGCCGAGCAGGGCGTGCAGATGATAGCGCTGATTGAAGGCGAAGGGGAAATGATGGGAGGAGACGGGGCAGGTTGCAATACAGGAGCTGACGCCATGGCTGAGGACGAGGGAGGCGTGAAAAGCATATTCCATCTGGAAAACGGAGACGAAATCGTCATAATCGAGGTCAGCACCAGCCAGCTGAGAGGTGAGGTGGTGGAGGAGGAGATGTCACCAAGCAGCCATGTGAAACGTGAAGACGTAGCGGCGGACGTGAAGGAAAAGTCAGCAAAAGAACACAACTCGACAGTCCAAACATCAGCTGAAGACTCGAGAAAAAACTGCAGTATATCAAACTCTGAGGAGCTAAAGTTCTCCGAGTGATTAGGTGGTTAGTGAGAAGGTGAATGACTCACTTTGTGGGCTGTTTGGTAGCACTTTAGTCATTTGAGTTCTCTTGGAAGTGAGAGAGAGCGAACATGCCATTAGGAGTGTTGTGTTGTAATGCCATGGTGCCACTTTCTAGAAATGTTATACATTCAAATAGGCTAAAACATGGACTTTATATTATTCTTAAACACATTAGTTAAGTTATACTGTCACAGGCAGTTTGATGAAGTATGATTTTGTTTATAAGTGTTGTGTATGGGACACTTTCCTTACAGTGTTGATAGCAAATAGTAACTAATTAATAATAAATCTTTTAATATATTTTATTGTTTGACTTATTGAGCAACAAAAGATGGATGTTATGTTGACTGAAGGTCGACATAAAATGTGGAGGAGAGGCATGAAAAAGACTATTACTGGAGTTTTATATTTTATATTACTATAACTCAGAAATTCAAATTCCCAGGGGTTTTTAAATGCAACATTGCTTTCCATTTGAATTAAGACTTAAAAGATAAATCTTTTACATTACTTTTTATTTAGTTTAGTTTTGACTTGCAGGTACAGCACTAGCAAATCAGGATCAAGCGGTTCCTTCATTAAAAAAAACAAAAAACTCTTTAGTCATCCTTCATTTCTTTTTTTATTTCCAAGAAGCCTTTTGCAACAAAAACGTGTGTGTTGTGTGTGTGTATATATATAAAATACACAAATTAAGCAATAGTGCAACCAAAGAAGGTATATCAGACCTATAATTTAAACAGCTCAACAACCCAAATGTCCTGGTGAACCATATGAACATGGCGATGCTGCTATCCTGTGGTAACATGATGGTGACATTTTATACTGCTTACGTTTGATACAGCAGAATGGTTTGAGAATGCCATTTTTAATAACTCCTTGTATATGTGTACAAATATACCCAAACATTCTTTCAGAAAATTTAAATATGAATAAAAACAGGTTGGTTTTTTTTCATTGAACCATGGTCAAGCATCAGTAATTTTGGTAGTGTGGCCAGGTGCTGACTTTGGACGTAATAAAACACAGTAGACCAACAGCAGCGGAGGACATGGCTCCCCAAATCATCTTTCCCTGTGGAAATTCTACACTGGACCTCAGGTAACATTTATTTGATTTTACTCCAAGTCAGAGTTTGACACTCTCCTCTCCCTTCAGACTCAGGACCTTGATTTTCAGTTGTGATATAAATTTTACTTTAATCTCAATTACTGGACAGCATTCGAGTCATTCTTCTTAGCTACTCAGGTAAGACGTTTCTGAAGCCGTCTGATTCAGTAGTGGGGTGTAATGACGCAATGTGGCAGCTGTGGCCCAAGTCTTGATACGTCTGTCAGTAGTGAATCTTGAAGCTCTGAATCCAGCTGCAATCCACACCTTATAAATCTCCCCTAAACTACTGAATGGCTGTTATCCCTGTTGTTTCTCCACTTTTGCTGCCACACTCACCTTCCTTTAACATATATGGATACAGCACTTTGTGAAAAGTCAGCTTCTTGATCAGTGACCTCCTGAGACTTACCCTCCTTGTGAAAGGTGTCAGTGACGGTCTGTTGTATACCTGTCAACTCAGCAGCCTTCTCCATTATTGTGTGGCTCATAACATTTCGGTTTAGTCTGAGGAACTAAATTTGGGGGGGTTATGAGCTGTAAGCCACAGTCATCAAAATTAACAGAAGTAATCACTTAAAATATATCACTTGGTATTTTTTTTATTACTGAAAACATTTTCTAACAGACTATGTTAAATTTGGTGTAAGTGAGGAAAAAGTGTAGTAGCCTTTCAGCCACCTGACTGGCATTGCAGCAATCTTTCAAACGGAAATGGTATGATGGAAGGGAAAAGAATCAGATTTGAGACTTAGCTGTTTAAAACCCTGAGTAGCCAGAATTGAATCTGGATTATAAGTGGGGTGTTTATAATAATAATTTTACTACTTTATACTAAACGTTTTGGTGTTTGAGTAAGATTTTAGTTCCATGTGATCAAAATCGTTTAGGTTCAAACTTTCAAAACATATATTGTGCATGTAATATGTATTTCCAGTGTGCTTTATTCAATATTTATACCCAAGTTTAACAGGGAACGTTGTCTACGCAGACGGGTATTCCGGTAGCGTCTGCGCACTGCGAATCCGACGTACGCAAATGGCGTAAATAGATCCTGTTACGACTTGGAAACGGACCGTAAAACACCAATAAGCTGGATTCAGAAATGCGCTCTTTTCGTAAGTAGAGGCATTGTGGTCATTCAGTAAGATCCACGCGGACTGTTGACAAAACAGAGGCGGATGCGTTGTTTATTTGCGGCATCTGAGCTGGATTTGAGGCGCACAGTACAGACGGTAAGCGGAGCCTTGAGTACAGAGTTGCGGCAGCGTTACGGATTGACCATATATGGATTTGAATCAGCTCATTTAGCTCTGATGGTAGCTGTGTGAAGCTAAAGCGAAAAAGAAGCGAGGTTTCTTTGATAAAATTACACAATAATGTTGCGACATAGATGCAAATAATCCATTATAATCATTGCTGCTTTCTTTGCTTGATGCTATCTTTGTTGTAATGCTGTAAATGCTGTCCATATTGTGCAATAACGCTGAAAACACATTCAAGAATATAAAATACAAATTTGTGATTGTGTTATCCATGCAGCCTATCAGTACTAAACTGGAAATTGGATGCATACCCTAGTATAAGTTCAGTCTTTCCGTGTGTGCTTTTCCATCATGCAATCCTCTCTGAAATGTGGCACAGGCTGTCTGTTTACACACTGGATGCTGGGGTTCAAGACACACCACAGCTAGAAACAGTGGTGCCAAGGGCCTGCTGTCAAAGCACAAGCACTAAACATGGTGAGGCTGGAGTTGGACCAGGTGGTAATGAGGAGGATGAAGGAGGACGACATTGAAATAGTTAAAGCCCTTGTTAAGGTTGGTTAATATCCTTTTTTGTTTGTTTGTTTATTATAAAGATATGCCTTATTTTGTTGTTCTTTGAACCTGCATCTGTTTCTTTCCAGGAAGGCTGCGAGGGCACAGAGAACCGTCTCATCTTACACATCCTCACACGTCCACTCTGCCTTTTCATCCTGGCTGTTTTCTCCTCAATCCTGCGCTGTCTCATCCACTCCTTCATCCTGGCCCTCGCCATCCCTGTGTTCCTGCTGATTGTTTTTCTCAAGATCACCATGCCACGGTCAACGGGGGTCCTGGGCAGCAGCCGCCCCTACTGGGACTACGTTGGCAGCAGCTACAGAGGCCAACAGGATGAGATGCTACAGAATCCCTACGGCAGAATCAGTGGGAGAACACCAGGAACAAAAAAGGTGATTGTTGCTGAAAATACGCTGATTTTACTTAAAAGTATATCATTGTTTTTTTTTGTTTTTTTCTACACATTTTTATTTGTGTTCAGATGTCTAGCTCATTCTACTAATTACCATGACCAAAACTGATAGATAAGAAAAACTATGTGCACGAGGCAGCTGAGAATGATGCTGAAAGTTGGCAAAACATGACAATGTTGCATTTAAGTTGCCAAATTCAACCATCAGTGCATAACAAAATGGCTACCCAAAAGACTAGTGACAATTGCTAAGTCTCAAAGCTCCAGTTTGACTTTATAATGTGAATGTTTATATTGTGATGAATTCAGTAAGGATGATGGAGTAAGGACAAATGTTTTCAGGTAACAGTCGCTTGGAGATCCAACAACCGGCCTCCTAACTAGGCATTTAAAAAGCCCTGTGGAGCACCAAGTCTATCAGTAGAAAAATGCTGTGATGAGTAGCTGCTTGTGTTGAAGTTGTAATTTAAAACACTAAAATTGTTCCTTAAATAGTCACAGACATCAGTACTAGAATGGCCTACATTTAATTAGCCAACCAAGCAAGTGGTCATGCAAGTCTAACTTTTATACACATACAGTGGCTTGCAAAAGTATTCGGCCCCCTTGAACTTTTCCACATTTTGTCACATTACAGCCACAAACATGAATCAGTTTTATTGGAATTCCACGTGAAAGACCAATACAAAGTGGTGTACACGTGAGAAGTGGAACGAAAATCATACATGATTCCAAACATTTTTTACAAATAAATAACTGAAAACTGGGGTGTGCGTAATTATTCAGCCCCCTGAGTCCAATACTTTGTAGAACCACCTTTTGCTGCAATTACAGCTGCCAGTCTTTTAGGGTATGTCTCTACCAGCTTTGCACATCTAGAGACTGAAATTCTTGCCCATTCTTCTTTGCAAAACAGCTCCAGCTCAGTCAGATTAGATGGACAGTGTTTGTGAACAGCAGTTTTCAGATCTTGCCACAGATTCTCGATTGGATTTAGATCTGGACTTTGACTGGGCCATTCTAACACATGGATATGTTTTGTTTTAAACCATTCCATTGTTGCCCTGGCTTTATGTTTATGTTTATGTTTCGGGTCGTTGTCCTGCTGGAAGGTGAACCTTCGCCCCAGTCTCAAGTCTTTTGCAGACTCCAAGAGGTTTTCTTCCAAGATTCCCCTGTATTTGGCTCCATCCAGCTTCCTATCAACTCTGACCAGCTTCCCTGTCCCTGCTGAAGAGAAGCACCCCCAGAGCATGATGCTGCCACCACCATATTTGACAGTGGGGATGGTGTGTTCAGAGTGATGTGCAGTGTTGGTTTTCCGCCACACATAGCGTTTTGCATTTTGGCCAAAAAGTTCCATTTTGGTCTCATCTGACCAGAGCACCTTCTTCCACATGTTTGCTGTGTCCCCCACATGGCTTGTGGCAAACTGCAAACGGGACTTCTGATGGTTTTCTTTTAACAATGGCTTTCTTCTTGCCACTCTTCCATAAAGGCCAACTTTGTGCAGTGCATGACTAATAGTTGTCCTATGGACAGATTCCCCCACCTGAGCTGTAGATCTCTGCAGCTTGTCCAGAGTCACCATGGGCCTCTTGGCTGCATTTCTGATCAGCGCTCTCCTTGTTCCGCCTGTGAGTTTAGGTGGACGGCCTTGTCTTGTAGGTTTACAGTTGTGCCATTCCCCTTCCATTTCTGAATGATCGCTTGAACAGTGCTCCGTGGGATGTTCAAGGCTTGGGAAATCTTTTTGTAGCCTAAGCCTGCTTTAAATTTCTCAATATCTTTATCCCTGACCTGTCTGGTGTGTTCTTTGGACTTCATGGTGTTGTTGCTCCCAACATTCTCTTAGACAACCTCTGAGGCCGTCACAGGGCAGCTGTATTTGTACTGACATTAGATAACACACAGGTGCACTCTATTTAGTCATTAGCACTCATCAGACAATGTCTATGGGCACACCTCACTTCTCAGTTATTTATTTGTAAAAAAAAAATTGAATCATGTATGCTTTTCGTTTCACTTCTCACGTGTAAACCACTTTGTATTGGTCTTTCACGTGGAATTCCAATAAAATTGATTCATGTTTGTGGCTGTAATGGGACAAAATGTGGAAAAGTTCAAGGGGGCCGAATACTTTTGCAAGCCACTGTAGTTTCTGTTACTGATGGAGGTTGCACTACAGTAATGTAGGCTTGATTCTGAGGACACCATCTGTCACACAACTAAAACTATTTAAGTCCCTCTAAAGTTAGTTTCCCTTCAACAACATGCGAGTTGTGCCTAAAATGTCTCTTCAAGGTTATGATGCACATTGAAAATTGAAAGGATGGTAAAATATTTTCTCCTTTATTTAGCTCAGACACTGAAAAAAAAAATTATAGATATTTTTGCACTGGCAGAGGAAAAACAAAAACAAAACAGCTGTAAAAGAACACATTTACATACCTGAGAAACTTTATGCTCACAAACAGCTGTGGTTGCCTTGGTGGTCTGACTGCTAATTCCCAGCTTAAACTATCTGTTGTAGCAATGACATGAACTGTTTTGTGTCTTCTTTCATCAGGCTTGCGTTTTTTCCCTTAATCCAAAATCGCATTTCTTTCATAATCCTGGGACAAAACGTGTTTAAAACGGAGAGAATGTTTTTTGGGGGGTGACGAGAAATCCATGAAGCTTACTCACGCTTCCTGCTTACACTATATATGTATGCGTACGCTACATCCTTTTTTTGTGTCACCAACAAGCTTCGACACATACATTGTGCCTCTGTTAAAAAGCCTTTTTATTAAGAAAACAGTTCATAAACAACGCAAAGGCTTGATTGATGTTTCAGGTTTTTCCAAGGTCCTCTGTCTTTCAAGTACGATGATATCTGGACTTTAACTTTTGTATCCAAACATCGCACACATTTAAAATCTTATTTTTTGTTCAGCAAAGGCGCAGAATTGGATCTAAACACAAAGACAAGGAGGTATCATCAGAGAAGATCACCGCAGAACGAGAGCAAGCAGCAGGTCAGGTGTGGGTGGCAGACTGCGAAGGGGATATTGTGGGCTGCATCTTCCGTGAGTGTGAAACGCGGACAGGCGTGAGAAAGATCTGCAGGCTTGTTACGGGCTGCTGGTACCGCAGAGAGGGCCTTGGTCGACTGCTGGTCCAGAGTCTGGAGCTGAAGGAGAGGGAGACCGGCGCATGGAGGGTGTACGCACACGTCCCCTACCCGTCAAAAGCGGGGGAAGCCTTCTTCAGGAAAGTGGGCTATCGGCAGCTGGGTGAGCCGACTGATGAAGAACACGATGATGAGATGAGGAAAGAGACTCCAGAGAGAGGTTTTATGGGGTATCCTCTCACAAAGGTGTTTTACAAAGACTTGTGATTCATAATTGAGTCAAGGCATTTAAGAAGTGCTAATGTTAGATGCCTGCTGAGTGTGATAATTGGTCATTTACTTGGTAACACTTAAGTTATGCGTTTTAATGAAAGTATTTATTTTCCATGTGAGTTGTCGCTACTTAAAATGACATCTCCATTTTGATAAGACAAACAGTTTCTCCTTATTTATTCATGCAAAAAAGACATTACAAAGCCTGAGATGTGCTATACTCTACAAATGTTTGATCAAGTAAATAATTTTAGTAAAATCTGTTTCATAAACTTGGATCCCTGTCTCTTCTCAAACACTTTAACACTGCAACATAATACATTTGTGTGACTGAAGGCGTTCACTCAGGTCTGAAACCGTATATATGTGTAGGTGTTTGTACAGTTACTGTGGAGGAAGTATGTGTGGTTTATGTGAATGTGCAGAATTTATCTGCTTTTATCTCGGCGCTCCTCGTCTCTTACTGCTCACCTTCACACACACAGATTGTGACTCTGCAGAAACAGCAGATGCTTTTTTTGATTCCTTGATCTTTGTAGTTCTGTCATGTTTCAGAGATTGTTAGACAGGTTTTATATTAATTCTTTAATGTTGTTAATGATATTCAAAATTTACTTGATGTGATAACATGAAAACTCATGTTAAAATTGGCGCAATCTCAGTTTTTTTCAACTCATCACTGAATCATTTTTGTTGCATCATTTGCAACACCTAAATGCAATAATTTTATAGCGCCTTACAAAAGTACTCACGCCCCTTGAACTATTCGACATTTTGTCACATCAAAACCATTAATTTTAATGCATTGTGTTAGGATTTATTGTGTTGGATAAACACAGAATAGCACATAACGGGGGGGGGGGGGGGTATGAAAATTATACATGTCCTTTTAGACTTTTTGCTATTAAAAATCTGAAAAGTGGCATGCCTTTACTGTATACTCAGTCATGCACCTCACAAATCTGGTCTAATTGGAAGACAAAAATGAAGGTTTTTAGTATTTTCGGCCTACATACAAAAATCTGTGGATGTTAGAAAAACTACCATTGCACATCAACTGGAAGAATCCCAGCAATGAAATGTGGCAGAATCATGCTGTGGAGATGCTTTCCTTTAGCTGG
This sequence comes from Valencia hispanica, assembly GCA_963556495.2. Lineage (NCBI taxonomy): Eukaryota > Metazoa > Chordata > Actinopteri > Cyprinodontiformes > Valenciidae > Valencia > Valencia hispanica. Next base: position 21,022,176 of record OY747710.1, read on the forward strand.
GTTGAGGATGGGTGGAGCTGAGACCAGGATAATCCTGGAAGAAAGACTTGAGACAGAGGCGCAGGTTCACCTTTCAGCAGAACGAGTAAAATATGAAAAAACTATGATGGGATGTTTTTATTTGAATGTTCTTGTTTAAAATAGCCTGTGGGCTTAATGATTGCTGTTCATAGCTACTCTCCATCAAAGAACTTGAGCTATTCTGTAAATAAACACAAATTTCAACACTGTTTGTGCAAAGCTTTTAGAAACATTTTCATAAAGGTGGTTAAAGTACTGAATTGGGAATCTGAATTTAAATGCATGCACACTTTTCAAAACTTAATCTGTAAAAACAAAAAAACAAAAAAGTCCCACAATTTAACAATTACACATATTTTATGTTGGACTATGGGACTATGAGCGGCTGTAGCTCAGTGGTAGAGTTGTCAGCCTGCAACCCAGAAATTGTGGGTTCGATTCCAGCTTCCACCTGCTACATGTTGTTGTGTCCTTGGGCGAGACACTTCACCTACCTTGCCTACTGGTGTTGGCCAGAGGGGCCGATGACGTGATATGGCAGCCTTGCTTCTGTCAGTCTGCCCCAGGGCAGCTGTGGCTATAATCATAGCTTGCTTCCATGAATGTGAGAATGAATGAATAATGGAGTTGTAAAGTGCTTTGAGAGTCTTGAGAAGCGCTATATAAATGCAAGCCATTATTAAAATATGAGTGAAATACATTAAAGTTCTTGGTTGCATTGTGTAAAAAAAAAAACAAGGAAAGGTTCATGAGGTATGAATACTATTGCAAGACAGATAATACATGAAACCTATTTAGCCCTTGATTGCCACAACATTGCAAAGATTTATTCCAAATCTTGTAGATTTTAATCTGGTGTCCTTTTCAAATCTGTTTCTAATTTACAGACAGATTAAAGAGCAATGCATTAAACATATATACAAAGGTTCTCTGAGTTGAGCATGACTGTGGTTTGCAGGTGACTGTCAGTTTATGAGTGAAAATGCACACAATCCTCTCTGCCTGAGGCTAACCTTAATATGGTTAGCAACCCTCATGATTTCCTCAGTGCGAATCTACCCTCCTACTAACCACAGACAATGTCAATGTAGCATCCGTGCGGCACCGACAAACACCACAGGATGTTTGTACAATGCATACGTGTATGAGAAGGAGGTATCTGACACCTGGTGTGGAGACAAAAATAGGTTCCAAGTTACATGCAAGCTCACGCATGCTTCAACATACTTTAATAAGCGCTAATGAGAAATAGTAGTTTAACACAGTGTTGGATTCATAACCTTGTGATCAGAATATTTTACCAGAAGCAGTTTGCAATCATCAAAACAAGATAAATGGCTCAACTCAATTATTATTACAGGTGGGTGCAACTAATGTAACACAGAATGCCCCTTTTCATGACTGTTGCGATCTCAAAATCCTTTCTTGACAAGCATCATTGGTGCAGCACCCTGTAGCTATTATGACTTTCAGTAAACCTGATTCATGGATGGCACCAGTTTCTTGCAGCCCTCCTGTGGGATCCTAGCTCACCCCACATGGGTAAAGACGTCTAATTCATTAATATTTTTGTGTGCTGAAATCACATTTTTTAAATCCCACCAGAAAAGGGAATAGAGAAGTTCAAGTCAAGCGACTATCATGGCCGCTAGCATCTTATAGAACTTTTTCTAAAACAAAGCCATGCTGGGGAAATATTTGGGATCCTATTTGAAGGTCCAATGACTCCAAACTGTCATGTCGTATGAAGGACCCAAACGCAGACAGCAGAATACGAGGAATAGTTTTTAATAATAAAAAAAAGACTTATTTTGGTTGACTTAGAACGTATGAAACTGCTGGAACAAAGACAACAAAGTAATGCGACAAAGAATGACAGCGGAGGAAAACAGACAGATCAACGCGGTGTAGCAGTGATGAGGGAACTAAAGTATACAGAAGTGAGAAGTCACAGGGACTAATTAGTGAGAGCAGATGCAGGTGAGAGAGCAGGTGGAAACAATCAGAAACTGGGTCAGGGAGCAGTATGGCAGGGAAAAAACAAGAACGGAATAAACAGGAGAAAAAACAGAAAACAATCCTAAATAAGAAAAAGGGCAAACTAGAAAGTAACTAGAGATAAGATATCTAAGAAGGGAACTAAGAGGAACTCATGGGAACACTGGAGAACAGAAGGAGATAAATACTGAAGGAAGAAATAAATTAGGAAACTATCTAATAACAAAGACTGCTGAACTAAGGAAGCACAAATAAAATGGTAAACACAGAAAGAACAAAACAAAAAGGTGAAAACATCTAAGAGCAGGAAGGGAAGAAATACGGAAACAAGGAACTGCCGAAATAATAACACCAAGGAATAAACTAAAATGATAATTTAAACTAAATAAGGAAAATAACTAACTAAAACTCAAACACCTAACACAAACAAGCATCAGCTTGTTCTAATGACATTTTTTTCCCCAGGATACCTGATTGAATCCATCTCGCCCTCTACACGCTACAGGTTTGCAGAGCCAGAGGAAACAGAGCAGCCCCAGGGTATCACTGAGCCACCATCATGTTTTACTGTATTGTGTTCTTTTTCTTTCTTATCCAGACATACCGCTGATACATAGATCTGAAAAGTTTAAGTTTTGTTTCATCGCTCCCCAGAACAGAACCCCAAAATCTAATTTTCATGTTTTAATAGTCGTGAGCAAATTGGAGCTTAGTTTTCTGGTTGTTCTGTTTCAGTAGTAATGCAGATCTTGAAGTTTAGGCATGGAGCCCTTCATTATGTGCCTTACTGTGCAAACTGAAACTGGCTGCTGCCACCAAGCCTGTATCCTCAGGAAACTGGCTGCCGCCATTGATAGCTTCTTATCTTCCAGGTTTAGGTGGTGTAGCAACTGTTCCTTTACTTTGAACTTTAGCATCATACTTCTAACTATCTTTTTTGATCCTTTTCTTTCATGGTGTAATCCTTTTTCTAAACTCTCTGGACAATTTTCTTCTGATATTTCTCTCATGCAATAAAACACTATGATCAACAGTCCATGTTACATCTCAAGCACACCAAATGTTACTGAAGATGTCATTGATTAGTTGCATCAGGTGTGATTTTCAAATAGCTGCTCTAATTCAAGAAAGAAGGATAATTTTGAGACAGAAGGGAGAAATGAACTATTTAAATGGTTTATGTGTAATACATTTATTGCAAGCACTGCACCTGACCAATTTTGAGGTTTGACAACCACATTTGTAGTTGAGGTTGAACAATTGTAGTTGCAGCAGCTTTCACCTGTTATGTATCTTCAATCAAAATCCTTTTTTTTCTTCCTTTTTTTAAAACTATTTGCTAAGCATCGGATAATTTCTACATTATTGTCAAACTGCAGACACCTGTAAGCTGCGCCTCAACCCGCCAGATATGTAGCTATTATTGTTGTCAGGAAACAGATGTGAGTTCACACACTGGAAAGAAAGTCTGTTTGTAACTGTGGTCATATGCGTCTGCACGGTATGGCTGTGTGTGTGTCCGCGCGTGTGTGTGTGCACTTGTGTGCATGTGTGTGTATGCGTGCAGGGTGTGGGCGGGTGGGTTTCGGAAAATATGACTTGGCATTTCTCTACACTTCCTTTCTCCCCTTCTGACTTCAGGTTAAATTCACATGTCTAGCCATCCCGGAGCACTCCTGCAACAACAACAAAAAAATAAAAAGTGTATGAGTGGGGTTGGAAGTAGTGCACGTGTGACTGAGAGATGACCTTGGTCAACTGCGGTGGAGCCCAGAGAGCCGGGTGGGAAGTGGTTACATACAGTCTGGCATTAAATGAGTTCCTTGAAGTTGAAAAGGGACCAATGCACACAAGTTTAATGTGCGGAGACATTAGGAAACGTGCACCGTCAGAGTAATGCAATAAGATGTGAGGTCGCTCAGAGCATGCAGACGCACATGCATGAATCACTCTAAATTTGGGGGGCACCACACAATGGCTGGATAAATTGGATAAATTTGTTCCAGATGATGTATAACATATAGACAGTGTTAATGACATGCCCGCACAGAGGAACTCCAAAAACAGCCACCCTGGGAAACGGTGAATTCCCCCAATCGCAGAGTGCACGACAGGGTGAGGGGAGTCATGGGAAAGCAGTGCGGATGCATGCAGTGGCACTGAGCAAACGGACCAAGCTTAGGAGCTAAAATAGACGGAGCAAAGGAAACATGAGAGCAAAATAATACACAGTCTGGCACCTGGCTGGGGAAAGCATCTGAAGGTTCAAAGACAAACTGTGGCTGGTCAGCTGGACGGATGGCCGGTCCAGTAGACGCATTGGGTGAGGAAGGTTGATTAAAGCTCTGCTACTCAGTCTGACACAGTTTGGGAAAACCCAGATCAGTCTGGGAACGACTGAAGAAGGGGGGGGGGGGGGGGGGGGGGTGGTGCAAGGTAGGTGGAAAATTTTTATGGGAGGAGAACTAAGTTATAGATCAAGGAGAGGAGGATTTTTTTCTTTGTGATCTGGAAAAACCTTTGGGTGGAAGTCAGTGGTCGAGGTTTGGAAAGTTTTCAGGGAGTTGGCTCATTTTCTGACGTTTGTTAGAAACCAGAGTCCACAAAAAACGTCAAACACTCCTCCCATGTGTGATCTCAGGGATTATTCAATAAAATCTGCAATGTGCCCAAATGAAATTCCTTTTTGCAGTCTAATCTACAGGTGCATCATGAAAAGTAAATTTATCTCAGTGGTCCGATTAAAAAAAAAGAAACATATATTATTTAGATTCATTACACAAAGACTGATACATTTTTTATGTTTATTTATGCATTTATTTATGCTAACGTTTAAGATAATGTCTCATAGTTAGTGGAAATTCATATTTCAGATTCATTTCAGCATCTGTTGAATCTAAATCATCTCAAGGCTGTATGTATCACTTTTGCTTGTGCACCTTTTCTACCTAACTTTTTGGTTCCTCTGAATTTCCCATCAACACGCTTAGATAAAATTATCATGGAACAACCAGCTTCTTTAGCAGTGACCTTTTATGGCTTACCTTACTTCTGGAAAGTATCAGAGCCTTACTGCTGGAAGACTATCAAGCGATCAGTCTTCCTCATAATTAGGTAGGATAACAACAAGGCCCTAATTACTGAAATAAAATAACTTTTCTAATTTATCGAGAAGCATCTTCAAAAGTAAAAGAAAATTAAGCTCCTCAAATCATTAGACGAACATATGTCACATAAACCAAAAATTATTTTTTTAAAGAAAACAATTAAAGCTACAATTAAATTATAGCTTTAATATTTTGCAGCATGGAACTGTTATCCAGCCATCTCTTCTGTATAACCCCCCCACCCCCAAGCTTACTTTGAAAAATGTCTCTGACCAACCAGCTGCTGCATCTGCTTTATGCAGGATGTTTATGTTTAGAGGTATATGTTCTCAGTTCCCTCCTTTTAACCCCCTTTGTACACACACACACACACACACACACACACACACACACACATGCACATGCACATGCACACACTTTCACTCTTTCTCATTTACCTCCATTTAATACCCACGCCTGACGAGTGACAAGGCGAAGCGCGGCTTTTGAAATGATTACAAAGCTAGACAGGTGAGCAAAATGGATTAATTCTGTTTGTACATTTTCATTTTCTGTTTTGTCATTTAGAGTATGCAAAGTGTTAAAAGGAAAAAATTAATCGGGAGGCTTTAATTCTCTTTTAAATACATTTATGACACGATCCAACTTTGATGCTAATTTATAATTCTTAATTAGAGCACAATCAAGGTTTCACTATTAATAACTGCTGAACAACTGTCTTGGTTTCACTAAAAGTTGTGAAACTGAGAGTGAGAAAAAGTTTTGTTAGTGAGTGTTAGCTGTTGTCTTACTGCCCATCGCACATATTTAGTTAACCACAGATTTTACATGCCTTTCTTTCTCTAACTTCTCAGATTAAAATTTAAACCACCAACCCCTTTCCATGATTCACCGAGCTCCAGAACTGAGTTGACAGTGGATTTTACTGTAATAACATATCTTTAAATGACTGTAATGTGCTAAAAAACATATAATGATGAGTCATTTATTTGAAGCTTTGAAAGCGTGTCTATAGTTTGTTTAGTATTAAACATGCCATGCATTGCATCAGTTTAAAAGCAGTTTTTTCCTATTTTTCTACAGGGTTCTATTACCCAAAAAAAAATTCATCTATCATTACAAGAACTTGCGCTGGGCAAGAGGTCGGTGTGAGACATACCTCTGTTTTGTGGTGAAGAAGCGAGTGGGACCAGATTCCCTGTCCTTTGACTTTGGGCATCTCCGCAACCGCAATGGCTGCCATGTTGAGGTAAATATGAGAAATTGTTGTTCAGGTGCAAGACAAGATTAAACATTTGGGTACATGGGGTTGGACACATTTATCAGCATAACTGCTAAAAATGTTGAAAATAAAATTAAAAAAGGCTAGAAATAAACCCATCTTTTACTGCAGCAGCATGATTTCACACTGAAAAATCTAGAAAATACAAGATATGAGAACATTGATTTTTCTATGGAATAATATCTATGTTGGGCTGCACAGTGGCACAGTTCTAGCAAGGAAGTCTTGGGTTCAAATCCTGGCTTTTGGTTTTTCAGCATGGACTTTGCATGTTCTCCCTGTGCATGTGTGGGTTCTCTCTGAGTACTCTCTATTGGTCTCTTTAAATTGTCCTTTGGGTGAGTGTGTGTGTGTGTGGGGGGGGGTTGGATGTACCTCGTCCCTCACCCAGTGACCCCAGGAGATAATCACCAGCCCTTTGCAACCCTGCAAGAATAAGGGGGTATAAATAAAGGATGGATGGATAATTTGAATGTTAAAAAATTACTTCCACAAAAATCATCAAAGACAAAACTGATAGCACCCCTGCTTCTTCTATATTTTACAGCTGCCTTTCACCAGGATGTTGCTTAGTCTTCTCCTGTAACATTTTAGATGGTTGGAGCATATACTGTAGAAAGAGGGATGTTTGACCTCTAGGCTCTTGTTCCAGATCAGCCAGAGTCCTAGGTCCCCTTGGATTCTTTATTTTTTCAGCTCACTCCAGGTTATTCATAGGCTTTAGGTCCTGTGACTGAGATGAACTGATTTGTGCCAGATTTTTTAAAGTATTATTATTATTTATGCATGTTGGATCATTATCCTGCTGAGCTTCCTGATGATGAGCCATTTTAAATTTTTCTTCAGAATCCTCCAGATTTTTATTCAAAATGTCCTGGTTTTTGAAAGAGTTTAAGATGCCTTGCAAGGTTAGGAGGACCTTTCAGAAGCAAAACATTTTTACAGCATCAAAGATCCTCTGCTGTGCCTCACGATGGATATGAGGTGCTGTTTCATATTAATCTTTTATTTCACACAGGGAGTGTTTGTTGTTGAAAAACGTAATCTTTGCTACGTTACACAAATTTCTTGCAAATATGTAACTTATATAGGATTTTTATGACAGCCTGGACAGCACAAATCTGTTTTTATCCAGAACCAGGACAGTTCTGTATGTGGCCCTAAATTGGATACATATTGTGCATTTTTCTAAGCAATCTCAGTCTGGCAATGTCACATGTCATCTGACTTTTATGTCACTGAAGTGTGACAGAGCCACAATTTCTTGCTGGAGAAGATGGGAAATGGCAACAATGACCTAGGCAAGCATAAGAGGCACCGTTGGTGGTCATATTTTTAACAGCTTTGATTGCACAACAGGTTTAAAATGGATACTCACATCCTGACATGTGTAGCATCTATATTTACCTCTGTAAATACAGCATATTGTGCATGATAGAACTAAACATGGAGAAGCAGCTTTGAGTTTCTATGCTCCCCTTATCTGGAACAGACTTCCTGACGAGTGTAGAGCTGCTGAAACTCTGAACTGCTTTAAATCGAGACTAAAAACCCATCTGTTTAGAATTGCCTTTGAGTAAATGCTTGATGTTATATGTATGAAATGTGTTCATGCTCTCTTGCTTTTTTTTATTTTTCTCTTGCTTTATTGTGTATCATGTATAATGTGTGTTTCTTTTATGTGTTTCTTTTAAATCACCAAATCATGTAAAGCACCTTGAATTGCCCTGCTGTTGAAAGTGTGCTATACAAATAAAATTGCCTTGCCTTGCCATGTCTATGATGTCACGTCTTCCTCTGCCCATGAGTCTTATGGTGGGCGCATTAAAATTATAATTTTAAGCCTGTTTCAAAAAAACAATGGTGCCACTTTGCCTCAAAGCAGAGGCAGCATTAAGGAGCCTTTGGTCATTCACAAGTGGTTAAGTCCAGTGTTGCAGTAATATTACTATCACGCTTGGCTGCACAAATGATGCAATTTTCTCGCCTCACCATGCTGCTGTGGCGCATTCAAACTATAAAACAAAAGTATGTGTTGTTTGAAGAGATTGCGAGGGATTACAGTTATTGCACAACTACTTTGTTAAAAGAATTATTTCAGGATGGAGTTTGGCCCAATGGTAGAGCGGGCTGCTCAAAAAATACGAATGTCCAGGTCAAGCTAGCATTTAGCTCTAAATGTTCATGACATTTTCAAATTTGCTCCAAAAATGTACAAATACCTTCAAATACTTTTTAAAAATTATTTGCTATACATTTAAATACAGTTGTTAAAAATGCTCTCCACTAGCCTTTGATGGGGGCAGCTTTTGAGCACCTCACCTGTAGACAATATATGTTTGAAATGAAACTTTTTGTTTTTTGTTTTTTTTAATTGGTAGCACTAAAACGCATTATTTCGAGCTTTTATTTTTCAGATTTTTTGTTGCAGCCCGAAATAGAAACAGATCTCCCATTAGCTTAACAAAATTAAGTTTACATGACAAAATAGAAGATATCTTGGCCAAATCACTTGTTCAATGGAGTTAGAAAGTAATTGTGGAGTTACAGTTGTTATATGTATTATCCATACTGCTCCAATTATATCTTTATCTCTATTTTCCTTTATGTTTCTATAGTTGTTGTTCTTGCGCTACCTGGGAACTTTGTGCCCTGGTCTGTGGGGTTACGGAGTCACAGGTGAGAGAAAAGTCAGCTACTCCATCACCTGGTTTTGCTCCTGGTCTCCCTGTGCAAACTGCTCCTTTCGACTGGCTCAGTTCCTCAACCAGACCCCCAACCTCCGTCTCAGGATCTTCGTGTCCCGGCTTTATTTCTGTGACTTGGAGGACAGCCGTGAAAGAGAGGGTCTGAGAATATTGAAAAAAGCCGGCGTGCACATCACAGTCATGAGTTACAAAGGTGATGGTTTACATGAAACTATATAAGACAAAATTAAAGAAACAGCCAATAAGATTTTACACTACATTTTATATCATTTTTTTATTGTATTGTATTTATTCTTAAGATTATTTTTGTTTCCTTTAGACTACTTCTATTGCTGGCAGACCTTTGTGGCACGGAATCAAAGCAAGTTCAAGCCCTGGGATGGACTGCACCAAAACTACATCCGTCTGTCAAGGAAACTCAACCGCATACTTCAGGTTCAACTTTTAACACACAATGTTTATAGTTAACAAATCTAAAAATAAAGTTTAAACTTATCATAATGTTCTGTACTTCTCTTCTAGCCCTGCGAAACAGAAGATTTAAGAGATGCCTTCAGGCTTCTTGGACTGTGAAACATTTTCCTAAACCCCCTCTGGTGCTCCTATCACGCCTAAAGAGAGAATTAGATGTCAGTGTTGGTCTATCACTACAGAAAACTGCAAAACTGAGAAATCAAAAAAAATTGAGAAAAAATGCTTTAAAGTTGTAGCAAGACTAATGTTAGGTAACTTCTGCTCGCTGTTTCTGTGGAAAAATGAAAATGTGAAAATAAAATCAACAAAACCACATAGTTCTGTATTACTGCTGTCCATTTATCTTGATCTTAGCTTGTTTTTGTAAAATGCTGCTAATATTTTACTCATTATTCTGTCTGGGATGATTCAACAAACTGATAATAATTGCATCAGATAAATATTAAAAATACAACACAATTAAGCTATAATAAACTATATTAAGAATTAGCTGTTAGCTCATTTCATGTAAACAGAGGGTAAAATAACAACATGTAAGGTTGTGCATTCTTCACATTTTCTTCACCTAAAGGACAAAGAAGGTGTTTTGGCTAGATCTAAAACTAAGTTTTTAAATCCGACTTAGTTTGGGATGTCTGAATTAACACAAATCTGCAAAACAGTGTCGGCCTAGCATCACCCTCCACAGTGATGCAAAAAACCTATTGCCAGGTATTGCCAACCAGGGGTGCCCAAATCCAGTCGTCAAGAGCTACCACTCTGCAACTTTTATTGGTTGCATCCTTTACGAATACACCAGAATCAAATGGCTGAATTCCCTCACCAGCATTCATTCAGCTCTGGAAAGGCCTGGTGATGAGCCATTTATTTGATTCAGTTGTGTTGGAGCAGCCATGCGTCTAAAGGTTGCAGGATAGTACCTCTTGAGGACTGAATATGGGCATCTGTGTTGCAAAAACTTGAAAGCAGCCATTGCTGCCGAGGGTGGCAAAGCCAGTTATTAGATTTAGAGGCAACTGTTTTTTTCACAGAAAGCCGTGAAGGTTTAAAAAAGCTTCTCCCCCCAAAATAAATAAATCATCATTTGAAAACAGAATTTCATGTTTATTCTGTTTGTTTTTTGTTGTTGTATATGAGAGTTATTTGAAACATTTAAGTGTGACAAAAGACACTGAAGAAATTAGCAGGAGGGTTTCCTGAAAACCTTAGATTGGCTCCTTTTTTCAGGACTGAAAACATTACTGTTTACTTCAATGCTCCAATGAAAGCCAAATCTTATCTTAGCTGTATTCAATTCAATTCAAATTCAAAAATACTTTATTGATCCCAGAGGGAAATTAAGTGTTGTTGTAAGCTAGCTCATATAATTAATTCTTTAAGGATTTGTTGTAGATCATTTGTTTTACATTTGCATTTTACTGGTACTTTATTTTTATGTGATTCTTGAAAATTTACTGCGATGCGTTTTATGGTTGTTTTGTATTAATGCATCTTTCTTTAAGTTTGTTACTATATTTGTTCTGTAAGCCTACTTCTAGAAGCAATTTTACCGCACCGTAAATTAATTCTACTTGAATAATATTCGTTAAACGTAACGCTACGCCTACTTGCGTACAATTTCTTACTACTCTACCTTTTGTTAGTCTACTTTAATGAATTAAGAAGAAACACCAGTAAAAAAAATATCAGACATGCACTTAGTGTATGTTAAAGTGAGACTTGTTTGTATACAAGCTTTGTTGTTCTAATGCTATTTTCTATTAGGAGATCAAGTGGATATACAGTATACAGTATTGTCACTGGAAGCACTTTGCACTGTTCGGACAGATTCTCATATTACTGACATGGAAAAAAATCACTTAAATCCGACATGTGGCCTTTCTGATTACATCATTTTGTACAAATTAAATTGGGTGCTTTTAAGCAGTTACTCTATTGGATGAGTAACTTTCTGACTTGATCTTATACCTGAGTAAAAGATGTTGTGAAGTAATGTCTTCAATACACGTTTTCGCCACTATACCAGGCTTGTTTTGCCTTTAACAAGATCCCTCTGCTACGGTAGAAGAGACGCGCAGGGTCGCTTTTAATTGCTGTGCGCAGCTACGGCTTGTATTACGCTAACGTCGCCGTTAACGCTGAACGGGCAGCCACCGTCAGCACCACCGGCGAACTGTGTAACAATCAAGATGGCGTCCGAGGGTCAGCTCGACTACGAGGCGATTCTGTGTGTCAAACCCGAAGTGAACGTTTACCGCATCCCTCCGAGGGCATCTAACCGGGCTGTCAGGTGAGGCGGTAGGAGAGAGCCCAGCATCCTTTGGCTGTATCCGTGAGGAGCTGTCGTAGTGTGAACAGCCTGACGGGATTATTATGGAGGTCATAGTTGGTGTGCTTGCTTGTTTTTGTTGTTGTTATGCTTTGACAAGGTCATAACCGAACCCCAACCATTAAAACTGAAGATGGGGAAACGTCTTATCCCATCAGCTGTGGCAGGTTTGTGATCTTAAACTAAATTAGGCTTCTGCTACATAACATTTTTTTCACCAACGCTAAAAAACATCTTATTTTGTGATTGGGTTCTAATTTAGCCTTTCCGACCCTTTAAGTAGAGCATCTTGGAGACTAGTCTGGCTCAAGGGCACTTGAGCAGGACATCCTAATGCCATTGTAAGTTTGGATGCTCCAGCTGAAACAACGTGGCCATCATTTATATTATAAAATGACTGAGTTATTTACCTCTTATTTATTTTTGCAGGGATGTAAGCCAAAGCCCAAACTGCTTCAGAGTCTCATCACTCCTTGCAAACATTAGAATATGCCTGAGTCCAATGAGAAACTCATGGGTGACCACAGTGACTAAGACTGTGTGTGTGTAATATTTTAGCCTGTGTTAATAAAACAAAACAAAAGTCTGTCTGATGCGTGGTTTACTCTGAAAATATGTGGACTCTGTAAGTGGGATGAATCATAATAAACTCCTGTGCCTACCTGCATCTCACTGACTCCCTGTTTGTGTGTACGTGTGTGTCAGGGCTGCTGATTGGAAGCTGGATGCTCCTGACTGGACGGGACGCATGCGTGTGACGGCTCGAGGAAAAGTAGCCTACGTGAAATTGGAGGACAAAGTGTCCGGTGAGGAAAGAAAAGCGCCGTGGTTTACTGCCACAGCTGTAAATCACTTCACTGTGTATAGTCTTCTCCTTCACCACCTGCTGTTGGTTACTCATCTAATCCAAGGTTACCCAGCCTGTGCCCAAGCAAGCGGTTTACGCTGAAAAAAAAAAAAAGCTTAATCGTCATATGTCTGATATTTATCGGGGTCTGCAAAAGAATTCATGTTCCTTGAACCTATCACCATTTTGTAACCGTACGACCACAACCTTCAAAGCAATTTCTTGGGATTTTATGCGATGGATCAACCTAAAATGGTGCGTAACTGTAGAGTGGAAGGAAAGCGATACATGGTTTTCAACATTTTCTAGTAATGGTAATGTGCAAAACTGGCCTGCATTTGGCTGCATTTCAGCCTCACTGAGACCATAGTTTGTAGAACCACCTTTGCATCAGATACAGCAGTCTGTCGGGGTATGTCTCTATGAGGTTTGTGCATCTAGAGACTGACATGCAATCAAGTGTTTGCCCTTTTTTTTTTTTTTTTAAATGGCTCAGACCCAGTCGGATTGCATGCAGAGCATCTGTTAGCAATATTTTTCAAGTCTGGCTACAAAATAGGCCATTCTAGCACATTATATATGCTTTGATCTAAACCAATCCTTTGTAGCACTGGCTGTATGTTTAGAGTTGCTCTCTTCCTGGAGGTTTAACCATTGGCTCAGTCTCAAGTCATCTGTAGCCTGTAACAAGTTTTCTTGCAGGATTGTACTGTCCATCCATCTTCCTATTGACCTCCTGCTTCCACGCAGAAAAGCATCCACGCAGCATGATATTGCTGCCACCATATTTCAATGTGCGAATTATGTTTTCAGAGAGATGTTTTGCATGTTGGCCAAACAGTAAATTTTTCTTCTGTCGCCTATGTGAGTGAGTCAAACTCCAAATGGGACTTCAAAAGGCTTTCTTCTTCCATAAAGGATACATTTTTGGAGCATACAACAATTAGACATCCTGTCTACCGATTGTGCCACCGGAGCTGTGAATCTCTCCAGCTCCTCCCGAGTTGCCAGGGGCCTCTCTGATTAATGCTCTCCTTGCCTAGCCTGTGAGTTTAGGTGGCCATGTGTTGGTAGGTCGAGGAGGAAGAGGCCATAGCCCCGTCTAGAGAAGTGGGGTAGTTATCATCCATTTATTGTTATCGAGGTGAACTGCTCTATATATCATGATACTGATTTGAGGGCATATCACCCAGCCCTGCAATGTATCCTTAGTCATGCACTATTTTGTGTTGGTCCGTCTCATAAAATCACATTAGTAGACTAAGAAGTTGTGGTTTTAATAGGATACGATGTGAAATAGTTCAATGGTGTATGATTACACCTTCAAGGCACGACATACTGCAAGGTAAATCTGTCTATTTTGAGCTTCACATCCTTACATGTTTTCATTATGACCCTACAGGGGAGCTGTTTGCCCAGGCACCAGTGGAGGAGTACCCTGGCATTGCAGTCGAAACAGTCAGTGACTCAAGCCGTTACTTTGTGCTTCGGATCCAGGATGACAACGGTGAGTAAACTGTTTATTGCAAGTCTATAAATATTTGAGCCATCTTATAATAATACAATTCTCCAGAGTTTGTATGCAGTGCAGTGCAAACAAGAAGTACTGCAAAACAATGGAAAATTACTGGCATTAACACAGCATTATCCCATTTCTCAGCAAAATGCTGAAGTTGTATTTGAAAATACTGCTTGTGTGCCATAATTTACAAAGCCACCTTTTTCTTTTGCACACTTTCTGTCCTTGTGCCTTAAACCTAAACATTTGAGTCGGTGAAGTAGCAGTAAAAATGCATAAAGGGGATCTTAAAGTAAAATGTCAGAGACAGATGTTTGTAACTTGAACAACAAGACAGTGATTTAAATAAAAAATCCACTATTAGTGAACTGAAAAACAAACACATCTATCTGGGGGGGATATAAAAAAACAAACAAACAAAGTGGTTATAGTTTCCTTGGCTTCATAATCTTTAGACTAATACTTTGTCAAATTACTTTTTTATTTGTTTTCAGTACGCGGTTTCCTTTTTTTAGGAGTCTCTCGATATCCCACATCTTGGCTTGGTAGTATTTGTCCACCCGACCGCTGCTTTGTGGTCAGAATTAGGTCTGGACTTTGGCTAGGCTATTCCAAGATGTTGCTCTTCTTATGCTGAAGCCATTATTTTTGTCTTTTTGGATGCAAGCTTGGACTCATTGTGATGCTGAAAAATAAAATCCATCCTTATCTTCTGCTTTCTGCCTAAAGGTTTTACAGCAACACTGACAAATAACCTAGTTACATCTAAGGAATAGTAACCCCACAGCATAATGCCGCCACCATCACTTTCGTTATGGTGTTCTTTTGTTGATGATCTGTGCTTTTTTTTTTTTTGCAAACAGACCTTTCAGAATTATTGTACAATAGGTTCAAGCTTGTTATTTTAAAGTCTAACACATTCAAGACATTCTCCTAAATGGTTTTGGCAGATTTCAGCTAGCCCAGAATGTTTTCTCAATAAGAAAAGGATTTTTGTCTTGCAGCCCTCCTCCTTCATCCAAACGTATGGACAACACAAGGGATTGTTATCACATGTCAAACACAACTGATATTTAACTTTCCTGCAGCCTTCAGCCTCCCTGACCACTTGTAGCCTTGGGCGATCGTGGCTCAGGTGTTCATCTTGTAACCCGTGGGTTGCTGGTTCGAACCCCCGATCTGTCCGTCTTAATCATTGTGTCCTTAGGCAAGACATTTTACCCATCTTGCCTATTGGTGGTCGGCCGGAGGGCCTAGTGATGTACGGCAGTGTCGCTTCTGTGCCCCAGGGCAGCTGTGGCTACAATGTAAATCACCTCCATCAGTGTGTGAAAGGGTGAATGACTGAATGTAGTGTAAAACACTTTGTGGTCCTCTGACTGACAAAGCATTATACTAATTGCAGACCATTTACCATTACCGTGTCAGCTTTGCAGATGTATCCAGTCTTTGTACTGCCACTCTTGTTGCATATTTACTCCAATTACTATTGACTCTTTGTTGCGTCATGCAAGTATTATGTAATGCTGTGGAATATTTTTGGACCCTTCTCCTAACTGATAATCTTACACACTGACTTCCTTTGGATCATTTAAAACCTCATACTAAACTGTAGCTTCAAGAAGATTGAATGCCAAAACTGAATCGAAAGATGCTAAAGGAAAGTATTTGTTTCATACGATAAACAAGCAACTGATGAACCAAGTGAGAATACTAATTTAGTGATTTAATTAATACAAGATGCGTAGGGTAAAATAAATCTGAGTAGCGGTAGCACCTGTTAGTTAACTTCCTTTTTCATGCTCGCTGAAGCGATGCAGCTTCAACGAGGTTCTCCATACTCATCACGTCTGTGTTTCATGATATACTTGAGCTGCAGTTACCGTGGCTACAAACTCTTCTAACTAAATGAGGCATTGCAAATCAGAACTTACAAACAAAACATTTAAGTTAGCACATGTCTATAAGTTTGAGGTTGAATATCAAATAACATAAAAATGAAAATCTACTGAGAACTTTAAAATGTACATCTTTTAATCGGTTAATCATTTTAAAATGTTTCAAACACTGAATTTAACCCGTTGCCCTCTATATGTTTGTTTGCGATGTTTTACTCTTTAACATTTTTATCCACCTTTTATCTTCTGGAAGGCCGCAGTGCGTTCATAGGCATCGGGTTTGGAGACCGAGGTGATTCGTTCGATTTCAATGTGGCTCTTCAGGACCACTTCAAGTAAGCGGCAGCTTGTCAATGTGAACTATGAATACTTGGATTGTGAATGATTTATTTACTTAGGTTATTTCGGTCTTTCTGTCTTGTTTTTCTTGTCTTCTTTAGGTGGGTAAAACAAGAAAAAGAGTTTACCAAACAGGCTCAGACTCCAGACTCTACCCCTAAACTCGATCTGGGCTTCAAAGAGGGACAAACAATTACTCTAAACATTGGGGTACCTTTATTTCTTTTTGCATAGTTAAGTTTGAAATGTCAAAACGGTTTACAGTTGTATTTAGTTTAGTTTTTTTGTTTTTCACACAAAAATAAATAGTTACGCTTTAGAAATGTTTCACTCTGAAGCTCAAATGGGTTGAATCGTTTTTTATTGTCTCCAACACCGAAGGTTGTTTTATCTGTTGAGGCTTTTAAAAGTTGTACTTCTCTGAATCTAACACTGAATCCTGTCATTATCTAGCAATCGAAGAAAAAGGACAGGTCTCGCCCACAGAGTTCAGGAGGCCTCGGTTTCCTTCCTCCTCCACCTGGAGGCAAGCTGGCCCCTCCACCTTCATCCAGAGCTACCAATCTTAACACACACCCAACAGCAGGGGGAGCTGACACTGGTAGGTATTTATACTCCTAAAGCATGACAACTTGGAGAGGTAATCCACCTAAATGTTGTTTTTAACCATCAAAAATGAAATTGACAGCAGTCTCAATATGCTTACTTGTGGCTTTTTATTTTACAAAATATTTAAATGGCTTGAAAAAAATATTTGTAAGTTGTTACACAGTGCCCTCCACAAAAGCCTTTACATACATTTATCTTTTATACCAGTATTAAAACTTCACACTGAAAAAATGTGAAAAAAAACAAGCTGTACTTGGAGTACATTTATTCAGTGGGGAAAAAGAATCCAGTGTTGGTAAATAATTGTTTTAACAAAAATCCGAAGTGCCACAACCACTGGCATCCCCACCAATTCCTATAAAATTAATGTGCCTAAAGCATTTTTTTAATTCTCTTTTGCTTTTTTATATGATTGGAGTTTATTCAGTAGTAATGTATATAGCAATGACTACAGGCCTATACTTGCTGATGTCCTTCAAAGGCCGCATTTAAAGGGCGAATACATCACAGCGAAGGCAGTCCAAATTTGAAGGCTCCTCCAAATGCGGCCCACAAATACATCCTCCTTTTTCCCGGATTTGAAGAACTGGTCTGGTGTATCCTTCGCAGCCCATCCTATCCCAAGATGCTTAAGGGGCGTTTCCACTATCGGAACTTCAGGGGAGTTTAACCAGATCTTTTTCTGACGGGGTAATCATCCGCATATCACGACTATAGCGAGCCGATCAGGACGTTTTGTTCTTGTAACAAACGCAAATGAAGCAGGAGAAGAGTACAGTTTTAAATGTAAGACTATTAAAATCTTGCAGTACAAAAATGAAAAGCTTAAAGCAGGTTGTGTTGTCGGCCTTTTAGTAATTTGTTAATTTCATTAATTAGAAACAATAAAAACTCAAGATTTCGAGCTCCGTTTATATCAGCTTGTGTTTAGCGCTGTCACGGTTGCTAGGCAACAGGACACATGCCGAGGTAGGGGCGGGAATAAATCTGAAGGGTCCAATTCCATAGCAGCTCACTTCCTGTATTCGCTGTTGATGATGGACCCTGCCGGGTCCTTCAAAGGATGCTTCCCCTGAATTTGGACACAAGCACTTTATGTAGCGGTTAGTTTGGAAGATTAACAAGGAAAAGCCTTTTTATTCTGACCATCGCAAATGTAAATGTGTGGATTTTCCTTTACTCTACTTGGACTTTAAATGGACTGATGAGATTTAGACTTAACTTTCCCACATAAAAATACTCCAGTTGTGTGTCTGGTTTCAAATAAATATTTTAAATTGTGAAAAAGCATCTCATGCATACGGTTAAGCATGGTGGAGGAACTGTGATGCTGTGGACCTGTTTCTCTTTCAAAATGTTGTCAGTAAAATCTCCTTAAAGTACCAGGACATTTTTAAATGGAGATCTTTCAACCTGTCGAAGAAAACCAAAAGTGGATCATCATGAAATTGTCCTATGGTCTTTCTATAGGATATTTTATCCAAAGGACATGACCAAATCAACCTGATTATTGTTCATGGAGAAGACTTTTTTTCCATTCAGAATAAGAGGTTTTCACACACCAAGGGTGCCAGTTAGGTGAAGCACTGGTGTCTTGACAGCTCAGGCTTGGTGTTTGCAACCTGGAAACAGCAGAGCCACATGTGGCTCCTTGGCCTCTTTACAATGCCTTTTGTTAACTATGACCCCAACTGATCTAGAAACAAGTGATTTTTAAATTTTATTTATTTATTTTTAATATAAACGCATCTTGGATGGCTGGTTTTAAGTATTTTTTTAAAATATTTTCCGTTCCTCAGAATTTCAAAAACAGATTCCCACTAGGGGTGCAAGAATAGTTTTTTTCCCCCTATAGGTTTTGTCAAAAGGCTGCCAGTTAAGCAATTTATTTGGGTGTTACCAGCTTTTATTCATTTTCCAAAATAGGAAAATGACGATCGCATTTAAAAAGTTTTAAACTTTTATTTTTCTTAAAATCCCAAAATGAAAGTTGTTTTATAACATCCTTCTAAGATA
This sequence comes from Valencia hispanica, assembly GCA_963556495.2. Classification (NCBI taxonomy): domain Eukaryota; kingdom Metazoa; phylum Chordata; class Actinopteri; order Cyprinodontiformes; family Valenciidae; genus Valencia; species Valencia hispanica. The sequence goes on from OY747710.1 coordinate 21,041,323, forward strand.
AACACATTTTTGTATTGGAAATGTTTTAAAGTCTGACAAGTTATCATTTTTACACACGCCCAAAAGATTTTACAGCTCTTGACAGATCTTGTTTAGTCGGAGCAGGAACCTGTGTTTGTTTCCTTACCGTGTTGGAGCAGATTTTCTCTACGAAAAGAGGATTAAAATTGTATTCCCTATGTTACATAATTTACTTTTTAATTTCAATCCGAGATAGACCACATCTGTTACAGGCAGAAAGGAAGAGAGAGGCTAACAGTTATAAAGAAACAAAGATGACAAGGAGGAGAGACAAAGTAGAAGGGTGAAGAGACCAGGGAGGACAAAACAAACATTGAATAAATTTGCTCAAATTAAAGTGAGGCTTTTTAAACATTCTTACCAGGGTTCAATAAAAGTGTGGGATGTTGTGTAAGGGCAATAATATAGACAAAAATGTCCTTTTTAATCTGAGGTATCCTGTCTTCCTATTTACCATACGTTTGGCTGAGCACGCTTAAAAGTGATTAAATATATCTCATTAATAACAAAAAAAAGTAAATGTTACCCAATTTTAATGCAGTAATTCACAGCTTGCAGCTCTATCTCCATAGTTCGAAGTAGAGTTGTGTGGTATTGATTATAAAAATGGGTGTAGCTCTTTGTATTACAACAGGATACAGCTTTGATTCATTTCCAGTGAAACACTTGTACCTACAGCCTTTACAGTCACCCTAGTGATTATTCAGTGATGTGCTGACCCCCCTCCCAAATCCCAATTAATAAATAGACTGTAAAATGTTAGAATCTGAATTTAATAAGCAGTGTTGGATGTCGCATGCGTTCTGGTCTTTTGAAGAACAGCTGCATCAGTACCAAAACCACAGTTTCCAGTCGAGGCTTTATTCTCTGGTTTGATGTGCCAAGATTTAAAGATGCCTCTCCTTAGAGATTTCTGCAGCCATCTGAATATAATTAAAGTAAATGGAATTTTGGTTTTGGTGCTCGAAACATTTGAAAAATTCAACAGAACTCTGAGGAACTTTTCCCTATCAAAGATTTTGTGCCCAGGAAAACAGCTTCTAATATGGTGTGTGTGGTTTTTCCAGAATAAAGTGGAAAACTTTGCAAGTGCAGAGACTCATTGCTTCTGAGTTTCAAACTTGGGTTTATCTTTGTTGTGTTTGGGTGGTGGCTAAACGTTTTAGGATCTTAAAAGCTCAGCACATTAAACTGAGGCCATTTAAAGAACAGAAACCACAGAGGTAGGCAAATGAAATACGGAGAAAATATTCACACCCGCTGAACTTTTTTGATATTTTGTCCTGTTAAAACCACTTTAATGTATATTAGAACAATTTTGTGATACATGATTTTTAATTGTTTTTGTTTTTGTTTTTCTTAAACGAATGTTTTTACTTTTCTTTTTTAACAAATATGAATCTAAAACGTGTGGCAGGCCAACACCCAGCTTTGGACATAAAAGGAATACATTTTTTGCTGATTCCTCTTTATGAAATAGCTCAAAGTCAGGACTTTGACTAGGCCATTCTAATATATGAAAATGCTTTGAACTAAACCATTCTGTTTGTTTAGGGTAGTTGTTCTTCTGGAAGGTGAACCTACAGGCCAGTTCGATATCTTTTGCAGCCTCTGGTGGGTTCTCTTCCATGATATAACTCTGACAAGCAACCCTTTCTTTGCTGAAGAAAGACATCCCCCCAGCATGATTCTGCCAGCATTGTGCTTCACCATGGGAATGGTGTGTTGAGGGTGATCCGCCATACAGTTTTGGTCTAAACTTACCCCAGCATCTTGTTTTGCTGAGTCCCCTTCATGGCTTTTGGCAAACGGCAAACTGAACTCGCTTCTTTTCAATACTAGTTTTTTTCTTGCCACTCCTCTGTAAATGCCAGACTTGTGGAGTGCACGACTAACAGTTGTCCTGTCAACTGATTCTCCCGCCTGAGCTGTCGATCTCTGCAGCTCCCCCAGAGGTACCTGGGTCTCTTAACTGCTTATCTGATTAATGCTTTCCTTGTCTTGGTTTCTTTGCAGTTTGGCGATACTCTAATCACAGGATGGATTAAACAGTGCTCCAAGATATGTAAAACGCTTTAGATGTTTTCTAATCTAGCCCATTTTTCTTTAGACTTTAGCTGCTCTTTCAGTCATTTCCTTTCCAGGCCTTTTACTTCACCATAACAACATTTTCTGAAACTAGTCAGATAAAGGACTGAAAATGATCTTATGCTTGAAGCTAATATCTGTTTTTTTTCCTTCTAAACCATTAGGTTGCTTGCTAGATCTTGACTCCAGTAACTCCAACTCAGTGGCTCCATTCAACCCGACGTCCACAGCCAACAATGACCTGTGGGGAGACTTTGACTCTGTGGCCCAGAAGTGAGGAGATACTCGTTCTGCTCTTTGCCCTCTATTTTTTTTTTTTTTTTTTACAGTAAAATTATGCAGCACTTTTTACCAATTCATTTTCCCCAGTCTGGGGTCCCGTATCTCTCCCTGCCGAGCAGGGTAGCCCTCTCTTGTTTAGTTTGGTCCTGAATTTCTCACTGCAGTCTTAAGCAGGCCATTTCAGCAGATTCCTGTGGTCGGTACATTCCCGTTTCCCCTCCTCTTTTTTTCCAGTAGTTTCTCTACTCATTGATAGAGTACGCATAATAGGGAATATCAAGGAAGGCATATCAACATCTAATTAACTGAAATAACCTTCTGTACAGAGAATATTTGCTTTAAATGTCACGGTGTCAGTAGTTGTTATTGGTGGTTTTGCCTTTAATGTACTGTAGCTTCATTTTTTTCCAGGTCTCCAGCTGTGAGACTGAATATATGCACTGACTGACAGTCCACTCTGTCTGTGTAAGTATTAATTCATAAAGGGTGCATCCAGTGCAAGGATCTTCTAATGTCAGATTGAGATTATTGTGGAGTTCACTGCAGAATGGGTTCATTTGAGAGAACTGTCAGTCCGCTGCTGATTTACGAAGTGGTCGGGCTCTTCTGCACTTTCTGTTCCGCTCTTGCGGCCGAGCAGCTGTTTAGCACTAACTCCAGTGGGGATGTGTTGTTTTAACTGTAAATCAGGACACATGGACGGCTGGATGGGAGAGGGTGTTAGGAAAAGGAACAGAGGCGACAAATACTTTTATCTTTGCCTCGAGGGGAAAGAGTGATTTTTTTTTTTTATGTTACGTAATTTCCACTCAGCACAGCTGTTTAAGCTGTGACTTGTGAGTCGTTTGGGTCATGACCTCTCTGAAGCTCAATGAACAGGTCTGATTCTGCTCTGTTCATTCAGTCAGGGGAAGGATTTATGCAAAAGGTGTTAATTCTGTATTGAAATATGAAGGTATTTTTGCCATGCTGCAGACATACGGAACAAGGAACCAAGCTAATATGCGTCTGTAGGTTTGTTTGGTTTGTGAAATTATGTATCAAGAGCCGGACTATGTTTCACTGATATCACACGTGTTGTGTCTGATGTGCACTGACAAGTAGTGTGGTGATGGGTGTTGACACACCATAAATGTTTTATTGTCTTAAATTATATTTATTTATCCTAAATGTTACTTGTTGTTTAAGCTGTAAAGTGTATAAAAATGATTATGCAAAGGAAAAAATACAAATTGAAATAAAAACACTTATAACCATGCCATTCTTTTCTTAAATGAACAAAATAAACCTATAAATGAAATGCTCAAAATCAAGTTTTGTTTGTGTTTTATTGCTTAAACTGGTGTGTATAACACTAGATTGTCAATAAGTAACTTTACAGTTAGAAGTTTTACATTTTTTTTGTTTTTATCTAGCATAAAATGACTCAGTCCTGCTATAGGCCCATTACTACAGTACATTAAATGGATCATAAACCATGGAAGTCCCAAAACCCTCATGAAGTGAGCATAACTTCAGTATTCACAGACAATAAAAAGGTTGATACATGAATAAAGACATGACTGAGTAAACAAAAGGAGATCCCCAGCTGCCGACCACTGGATTTACGGTTTTGCGACTCCCCCCGATGCACCGTCCTCGCTGATGGATAAAATCACCTATCTGGGCCGCATCAGGCCTTGTTTGCCCAGGTTTTGGGGTTGTTATGGCGACTGCGGCAGCGCTTTCCAGAAGAAGACCTCGCAATACGTCTGGGCCACCCAGACAACTCTCTGCAAAGTTCAGCTGTCGAAAGAAAGAAAAATATGCTTATTATAGTGAATACTGCTGTATGAAATTAAACAGGTTACTACATAGGTTTGAAAAGTTTTGAAAGTTGGTAGATTGGTTTGAAGTGTTTTCCAGGTCTTTTCGAATATAGAAAAAGGTTTTTTTTTAATCCATTTTTCCCTATTGTGTTTTTTTTCATTCCTTCTTCTGTGCCCTTACTTTTTTCCTTCTTTGTATACTCACTTGTCTCCTGTGTCCGTCCCTCAATTTTTATTTCTTTGTGCCATTACTAATTCCTTTTTGCCTACCTTTGCTGTATCCTGCCACTCTTCCTTCTGCCCTTCCTTTCTTCCCTGCCTCATTCCATGTTTTCTTCATCTTTTATATCCTTTATTCTTTGTTTCTTACTATTGTCCCTCCTTGTCTTTTCTACCTTCCTTCATTTCTTCTATCGTTCCATTCTTCTATCACACATCCCTCTCTTTTTGCCCTTCTTTCCTTTATTGTGTCCTTGCCTCCATCCTTTCCTGTGTACGTTTTCTTCCATCCTCGTTTTTGTCCCTTTTATTCACTTTCTTCTTTTTACTGCCTTTCATATTATTTTCCTTACTCCCTTCTATCCTTGTGTGGTGTCTGTCTGTTATGCCATCTTTCCTTCATCCCTAATATCCTTCCTTTCATCCTTTTCATGCCCTTCCGTCTATTTCTTCCTCCTTTTCTTTCCTTTCTTCTTATTTCCTTCGATTTATCCTTCCTTTTTACTTCCTTCCTTTTTTAAAGTAAATGTAAATAGAACTCTGGAAAAGTATGAAATTTTAGAAAATGTGTTTTTAAAGAAAGATTGCCTCACCTTTCAGGTATTCGTCTTGCTCGCATACAGTTCGCATGCAGATCTCGTTGTTGATCACATATACGCGTGGAAGGCTGTGAGGAGTAGAATAAAAATATTAACACACGCCACTGTGTTAGAGGTGTCTAACAAAGCTTTGCCAGCAGCTGGACATTATGTTATTAGCTATAAATATGTGTAGTTGTAAAATAAGAAATCTTTAGAACAATATAAACACAACCCTTGAACCTTAGAATATAAACTACGAGACATCGTACTGGATTTTAGTCACTTTGATCATGGTTGTTAGTGCCAGACACACTGAGTATTTCAGAAACTGCTGATCAGCTGAGATATTTATACACAAATATATCTCATGCTTACAGACAATAATTAGAAAAGGGAAAAATATCAAGCGAGCTGATATTAAACGGACATAAACATCTTGTTGATCTCAGAGAATGGACAGACTGGTTCCCTATGATGGTTAGAAAAGTCGCTTAAATAACCAAGCTGTCTAGAATACTATTTCTGATAACACATCATGTTGAAGCCTGAAGCTGACTGGCTGCAGCAGCAGAAGAACTCACTTGGTGCCACTCCTTTCAGCTAAGAACAGGAAGTGACAATCCATCCTGGCTTGTGTCTTTGACATGATTTATGGAAAACCGCAAACAAAGCAGGTCAGACTGCTGGTAGTGGTATACTGGTATGGGAGATATTTCGCCGCTGCTGGTAAGGGTTCCTCAGTCCCAGTAGAGCATCATTTGAACACCACACCCTACCTGGTGGTGGTTGTTGCTGACTTGGTGACAGTAGTATATTTATCTTCTGATGGCTACATCCAGCAGTATAATGCACCATGTCACAAAGATCGTAATCATATCTAGCTAGTTTCTTGAAGATCACAATGAGTTCAACAGAGGCAACAAAGTTGCAGTTGTATCTGCCAAATTGGGTCACATCAAAACCTAGACAGAACCAAAGGTGAGGGGGTTTTCTTTTCAGTTTCCTTTCAAACACAATGTAGCCATGAATTAAGTTTGAACATGTCAAACAAATTTTCTTGTAAAAGCATATTCAACAAAAAGATTATTTGGAAAACATTTACACCTCCAGTAATTTCTTTATATTTAGGTTCCACACACCCAGGCTTTCTTGTAATATTTTAAAGTCGTTATAATAAAGAGTTCTCCAGACTTTAAATAAGGGCTTTCAAAGTGTTTCTTTCAACTTTGGCTGATTTTCCACTCTTGTCTCCAAGAAAGTAGACAAAACGATCTGAAACATAACTTGAGAGTGTGGCAATATTGTTGATGCAACAATAATATTTTACGTTTCAAGCTGTCATCTTAAGTGTCTGACACAAACACAGCACTGGTTCATCTCTTGAGATTTTAAATGTTGTTGTAACCCATACAACTTTCTTCAAGAGTTGTAGAGCGGTTCTGAAAAAGCATCTGGCTGAAGACACTTTTTCACAGAATAAAAAAAAAAAATCTCTGAGAATGATCCGATGGTGAACAGAAAATGATTAAATCAGCCACAGTCAGAGGAAACACATTGAAAGACCTTCAGAAACTTTAAGGAACTATTAAGTAAGACCGCTTTAAAAGATAAGAGGACATCTGGCCCCATGCAAACCTCATATGAAGAAATTTGTGACTACTAAAGCAACATCAATAATTTCTTGAAATTAAACTGCTGCCAAAGGGCCAAAATAAACCTCAACAAAGGTTTCAAGTCACCTGTAGAGACAAAGTCTGCCAAGACACTTCTTGATGGGCCTGTGAACTGAGTACATCCTGGTGCAAGGATACATCTCCTCCCTGCAGTCTGAGCAGACAACAGAAAGAATGTATATGCAGCAAAATTTCAAAAGGCAAAGGAGGGTAGGTTAATTTAGATAGCACCTTTCATACTTAAGATAATCAACAGTATTTTAAAGGACAACTAGAAAAGCACAGACCTACACCAAGGCAGCTCAGTCCAACCCCCCCCCCCAAGTGGTTATCATTCCCAAAATCTAATCACTTCTTCCTGGTCCTACAGCGGATATTTCCTGAAAATTCCATCTATGTCCACCAAAAACTTTTTGAGTTATGTGTTATGTTGCTAACTAACTAACAGACAGACAAACAAACCCTGGTGAAATAATAACCTCCTTGGAGGAGATAATAAAGGAAAAGAGGCAAAGGGAATTTACATTAAAACAATAGAAATATTTAAAATTCAGATAAACAGATAAATAACAAACTCAACAAAATAAACTTAATATCTGGCCTTGACTGGAATGTTGCAGTAAACAATCATGTTCTAGTTGTGATTTAAAGAAGCAGGAACAGTTTCTGCACATCTCATTATTCTTCAGGGAGATGATTCCAGATCTGATAAGCATAGAAGTTAAATGTTGCCTCATTTGGTTTATTTCTGACTCTGTGAACAGATTTCTGGTGATCTGAGGGATGTACATGTTTCATTCCTTACCAACCACTCAGAAATGTATTTGGGCCCAAGACAACTCAGAGCCTATTGGCCCATAACTAGGCTGACCATTGATCATCTTACAAACAAGAAGTCAGTGCAATGGCATTAAAATATAAATTTTTCCATTGTTGGTCAGGACTCTTGTAGCAGCATTTTGGATGAGCTGCAGCTGCCTAATTGCTTTTTTTAAAATAAAAGCATGCACTACTTTTTCTGTACAAGGAAGCCTTAATTCTGATAATGTTTTTAAGGTGTAATTTGGCTGATTTAGTAAGAAACTCTAATTGAATGTTCAGGTCTGAGTCCATAATGACACCTAGGGTTTCTGGCATACTCTGTAGTTGTTGACCTCACTAAATCTAGTCGAGAGCTAATCTCTAATCTTGCATTTTTGCAAAGAATAACCGGAAATTCTGACTCATTACTTGTTTTAGGGATTAAATGTTTGGCACACTTGCAGGAGTAGTCGTCTTGCAGTCTGAAAGGTTTGGGTTTTATTCCAGTTTCCTCCAGTCAATATGCCTCTGGGAAAGGCACTTAACCCCAATTTGGCCACCGATCTGCATCTCTGTCTTTCAATGTGTGTTTGTAAGAGCAATTGGGTGAATGTGACCCTTGTGTAAAGAGCTTTGAATGATCAGCATGACTAGAAAATGGTGGTATAAATTCAATCTGTTCACCATATTATGGCCACGGTGTCCATAGTAGTCTTTTGTCATGGGGTGACAGAGAAATATAAGGTTGTCATCAGCATATGGACAGAGGTGCAGTATTCTATAATCTAAACAATAGTGATCATGTAGATATTTAATAAAAGTGTGCCAGGGATAAAGCCTAGAGAAGGCAGTACCAAGCAGTCCCACCAACTCACTGTATGTGCATTTAGTAGAATTAGTGGGTATATTATCAGTGACAGGGAACAATGTTCTGGCACTTAAGTCTGTGCCCTATTATTAGGTGACTGAAAGTCTTAGTTTGTGGGGATTTAAATTTGGGAATTAAACAGAGAATAAACAAACCTAAGAAGGTCTGAACCAATTTAGCAAATCACCAGAAAGCCCTAAAAGTTTCTTTAAGTCTATCAATCAGTATATAGTTGTGTCTCAAACTCAATAGACTGCTAAGATCCAGTAAAGTTTTGGATGCATCTTTTAAAACCTTTACGACTGAACTCTCTACTGCCTTTTAAATGATCAATAAATGGTAGGTTTTGATATTGGCTCAGAATGACTTCTTATTATAGCATCCAAATTAGGCTTCCCTTAAAGAGAGTCACCTACTAGATGGTAATTGGGTATCTCCAGGTGGCTCTGGAAACAAGGAAAAAAACAGGATTAGACTGGGAAAACATCCTATAACAGCTGAAAGATTTCACTTGTCCTGATCAAGAGGGTGACTTATGAGGAAAAGGTTGTTACCGGTCTCCTGGGCTTGGACTACAGCTGTGAGCGCTGTGGAACAGAAACCAGAGGAGGGGAACGTTTCGTGGGATACAAAAACAAATCAACTCAGTCGTAATTAAACAGGATGATTTGTGTGTTCATTTTGGCAGCGATTACCGTGGAAAACGCAGAGGAGCAGGACCGCTGGGAAGCTGCCCATTCCTTCAACTTGTGAGAGGTGAGCTTTACAAGCTGGAGGAAGAGAAAAAGAGTCAGGATGATTTCACATGGTGGAACTACTCAATATCCTCACTATGCTGTTTATGTTTCCTCCAATCCCAGGCTTGTGTGAATGCTCCCCACATTCCGAGCCACGGTAATGTTTTCCTTGAAAGTTTTCCTTTGGCGAAAAACACAGATGTGTTGTAGACAGCCATGTTTTGGGAAGTTATCGTAGCTGTAAAAGTGCCTGATGTCATTTTCCTACATTTATTTAATCTGGTATTTATTGGAGGCTTGTAAACAGCTTGATAAAGTAGCAGTGGAGCAGCTAAGGAAAACACCTCACCTCTGTAAATGTGTTTTTCCTTCTCCGCCTGTCTCCTTGATCTCCTTTTCTCCCTCCCTCCTCTCCCGACTAGCATCATTCCATGTGCAATGTGTCAGAGGAACTTTGGAGTCCAAAATGTGAGTCCTCTCAAAAGAATGTGATTTTTTTTTGTTCTTTTGTGTGGCCTGTTTGAGCGCCCCTCCACCCCTCCTCTCTAACAGTCTCACATTCTTTCCCAGCTTTCTTTCTTTTCAGAAAACATGTCACTGCTTCTAAACTTTACAATCATTACTGGCCATTCTGACCTCAGAATGTTTTGTAATATGTTAATTTCTCTGCAAAAATTTGGTCGTTAAAGACTCTTTTTTTCTCTTAACATTAAAATTGCAATTAATCATAAATTGCACAACTTACATGTTTGCAAAAAAAATAAAAAATTAACAAGTCAAGCTCCTTAGATGCATAATTCCTCCTGTCAGGGTTTTTGTAAGTCTGCAAATGTTCCTGAGTGTGTATTTCCTACATAATGTGTAACAATTTGGTCGAAAAAGTAATGAACTCGTACTCACAACTTTTGCTGTCCTCCACAACTGCTTTCTGTTTTTATGGATCTTTTGTCTTCTCTTCTTTCCCCTCCTTCCATCTCCGGCACCCTCCTCCTCTTCATTTTCTTCCTCCTCCTCTTTCCCATCATTGAATTCATGTTTTCAAAATGTTTCCACCGTAATTCTAATACAATTTTTGGCTTCTTATCTTGTCACCCTCGTTTGGTTTTAGCCATGTTTTGAAAGTAGATTATTTAATTTAGCAATAAGGTGCAAAAAAAAGTGATACCTATCTTTCCTACTTAATCAATAAAACATCCTGAGATAGGACAGCTTTTACAAAATTCTCAAATAAGTCAAACATAATTTCAAAATGCATTTATTCTGTATAAGTAGACACATAACATATTTTTCCCTATATGTTTCCTGCTTTAGGCCATTTAGAATTGCTATAATCATTTCTATGTATTAAATACCAAAATATTGAGTAAGAGTTTTTAAGGAATTATTTAAAACTTTCTTCAAATTCAGATGTTCAATAACCTTTCTTAATTTTGGGGAGAATTTGATCTTAAACTGATCTTCTTATATAAGTCGGTTAAAATGTTTTCAATTTGCTTCCAGCTTCCTACAGTAGCTTCCTGGAAGTTTTGGGCCATTCCTCCAGACAGAACTGGTGTAACTGAGTCAGGTTTGTAGGGCATCTTGCTCACACACACCTTTTCAGCTCTGACCACAAAATTGTTTGTAACTAATTTGGTGGTATGTTTAGGGGTCATTGTCTATTTTGAGCCTGAGCTTAACATTCTACCTAATGTCTTGAGATGTAACCTCATTGTTTCCATAATCTTTCCTCCATGATGCCATACATGATGCTGCCAGCTCCATGCTTCACAGTTAGCTTGTTGTTCTCAGGCTTGCAAGCTCCCTCCTATTGATGTCCACATGTAACAATGTTCACTATAATCAAACACCTCAATTTTAGCTTCACTGAACCACAGAACATGTCTCTAAAAGCAAACGTCCACCAGTGGGTTTGCGTACGGTAATCTGGCTTTTTATGTTGCTTTGGGTAAATGGCTTCTTTCTTGCTGAGTGGCCTTTCGGCTCAGTGTTACAGGACTCAAACTGTTTCAGCTGAACTAAGCTATCAGGATTCACAGTGGTTATATTGGCCTGTGTTCATTATGTTGCTGAGAATTTTTATTTCTGAATTTTTATGTCTGAATTATTAATCTCATAATCCTGCTGCAGAATACAAATAGAAGATTGTGATACCAAATGCATAACCTTAAATGTCTGCACCATCCATGTGTTTCAAGTCATAAAGCTACAGTATACCTACATTCTTTCTTCAATGACTTCATGCCACATTTTAGCAGTGATTCTCTTTTGAATTAAATACTGTGTGCATGCTGTTGTTGACACTTTGGGCCTGAATTACATTGGTAAAGACACTGAGTTGAAAAAAACATATATGTTATATAAAAACAATGATTTTGTATAAAAATAAATATATATAGAATATTTAATATTCTGTAGAGAAAAGAAATCTAATACTTGAGTGTATCTTGTCTATTTTTTGTGATACCTTGCATAAACAGCAGATGGAGCAATGCACATAACAAATAAACAGCTTTTAGGGCTATTCCATTCATGTTTGTTAGTCCAGCAACTTTCATCTTTACCAGATTTTGGAAGGTGAAAACAAGAAAAGAAAAACGTATTAGATGAAGGTTGTAGAAAATGTGTTCACACGGTAATCATTACAGTTTTCAGCGTCAGAACTTTGCATGTGTGCTCCCAAACCTGCTACATGTGTCTTGTCCTTTTTTAACATGTTCTACAAGTTTCAGAAAAACAAGTTTAAAAAAATATAGCCTATACCTTATGACCGAGGTTCTTCTATGAATAACATTTTACATACATTACTGGAATACCCATGTGTTAGTTACTGACCAGTCAAGATATTAGGCTTACTGTAAATGCACTTTGTTTTGCATAGTTGAGTTTGAAACATTCTACAGCCACTGTCTTGGCCGTGGGAACAATGGGGTGCTGTGATCAGTCACACGCACACACACACACACACACACACACACACACACACACACACACACACACACACACACACACACACACACACATATATTCAGTGGCTTGCAAAAGTATTCGGCCCCCTTGAACTTTTCCATATTTTGTCACATTACAGCCACAAACATGAATCAATTTTATTGGAATTCCAAGTGAAAGACCAATACAAAGTGGTGTACACGTGAGAAGTGGAACGAAAATCATACATGATTCCAAACATTTTTACAAATAAATAACTGAAAAGTGGGGTGTGCGTAATTATTCAGCCCCCTTTGGTCTGAGTGCAGTCAGTTGCCCATAGACATTGCCTGATGAGTGCTGATGACTAAATAGAGTGCACCTGCGTGTAATCTAATGTCAGTACAAATACAGCTGCCCTGTGACGGCCTCAGAGGTTGTCTAAGAGAATGTTGGGAGCAACAACACCATGAAGTCCAAAGAACACACCAGACAGGTCAGGGATAAAGTTATTGAGAAATTTAAAGCAGGCTTAGGCTACAAAAAGATTTCCCAAGAAGCCTTGAACATCCCACGGAGCACTGTTCAAGCGATCATTCAGAAATGGAAGGAGTATGGCACAACTGTAAACCTACCAAGACAAGGCCGTCCACCTAAACTCACAGGCCGAACAAGGAGAGCGCTGATCAGAAATGCAGCCAAGAGGCCCATGGTGACTCTGGATGAGCTGCAGAGATCTACAGCTCAGGTGGGGGAATCTGTCCATAGGACAACTATTAGTCGTGCACTGCACAAAGTTGGCCTTTATGGAAGAGTGGCAAGAAGAAAACCATTGTTAAAAGAAAACCATAAGAAGTCCCGTTTGCAGTTTGCCACAAGCCATGTGGGGGAAACAGCAAACATGTGGAAGAAGGTGCTCTGGTCAGATGAGACCAAAATGGAACATTATTTTTAACTATATATATATTTTTTTTAACGAGTGTTGAATTTCTAGCAAATATCAGCAGGAATCAACCACTCAAGGCCAAGCATAATCAACACAAGTTATCAACTTTGCCCCACAGAGTGAATAAAGGGCAATAAAAAAAATGATCTCCTACTTAAATGATGACACTCCAAAAGCTTTCTCTAAAACATCAGCAGCTGAAGGTGCAGTCTGCTCATGTCAAAGTACAATGAAACTCGGAGCGTTTCCAGTGATGATTCCATTCTGTGTGCTGCATTAAACACTGTGTTGTTGTGCAGCTCCTGCTAGTTTCTATCTCATCATTTTTCTCATTCAGCGCATTTACATTTAGTAAGAGAAAACCGAATCATTGCGTGAGTCCAACTGAATTCGGACTTTTGAAATGCATGTAAACACCTTAGTGCGGCTGAAGTCAAACCGAACTGGTCTTCTCTTAATCGAGCTAACACACTCAGACAATGCAGTGAGAAAGCCAAACATCTCTGCATCTAAACACCAACACAGCTTAGCAAAGCTATTAGCAGCCAGTTAGTCCCGCGAAAGCAGGACTAAAACCACCGGAATAAGCAGCAGTGAGAGTAACACAATCTCACAGTAAAGTACTTACAAAATGTACTGTGCTGCAGCATTGTTGGGTTAGGGTAGGGTTAGGGCCGTTGGCTCCAGATTTTAATCTGTCTGTTGCAGGGACATATCTTTTGCAGCACCCTCGTCACCCCCTAGTTCCCACGCCCTTGGCAACTGGGACACTTTCTCACTACGAATATTGTAGTATCTAACAACATGTTTCCAGTGGGTCTAAATGATAAATAAAGTGAAAAATGTAAAATAAATGAAGTGGATTTCATCAACAAAAAAAATCTGATCCTGTTGTGTTTTTTATGGTGGACGTCTGCGGTATATTTGCATTGTTGTACATGTGCATTAGGATAAGGGTGAAAATTTTAGCATTCAAATGCCTCAGGCTGAGGTATTTTAAGGTATGAGGTATTTGCCGTTATGTCACCATTTTCGTTTGTTTTTTTGTTCTCTTCCATTTTCCTAATGATCACCTGATCATCTGGGGATGAAATTCTTCATGTCTGCTGTACCAGTGATCCCAGGCGTCTAAAGGTCTCATTCACTCGTTTTTTCAATAATTTCGCTGTGGTTTCTAGTTTGAAGGAAGTTTGAAGTTTGTTGGAGCAGTGGGTGGGCGGAAAATGACAGGATTACTAGTCTTACTCTTTAATATTCATGACATGCAAACGTCTCACCTCTTATTGGCTAACAAGAACGCGACTCTTAATATCTTCGAACAAATAACTAACTAAGCATTATATTTTGCTCGTGATGTTCCAAAGACAAAATTCCAACCATTTCTTCCTCAGTTCTTCTGTCTTGGGTAAAAAAATGTGATTTTGATGTGTGATCTCCACAAATAACACAAGCCCAAACGTGTTCCAACATGTTGTGGAGTTGCTATTGGTTAGCTTCTATTAGCAGAGACAGCCTACCTTGGGCGTTCGCAAGCCAAGGTGATTGAGGCCATGAATAAAAATGTCCATGTGGTGTAGAAGGGACTGGGTTTGTCTGACTCACTCGTTTTCCCTTCTGTTTCCTTTCAGTGGCTAATGCAGGCCATGGGGGTTGAAGAAAATGTTCTCATGTAGCATGCACATATAACTCAGAGTGACTGATCGTATTTCAAAAAGAGCAAGTATTACACAGTTTCTCAGTGAATGAAACCTTTATGTAAATATTACCTGAATTATTCAAACAATGGGTCCACCTGCTTCCATTTGGACCCTCCCCAAGCATTGGGCATGCGGTGGTGAATTGAATCTTCATCAGCACAGATTAATCATCTGCATAGTGTAGCATGAGACTAAGACGCTATTATTGGCTCACTGCTGCAACATTAAAGTAGCACTTGAATATATTTAATTGGAATCCTTCAACATTCAAAATCAATCGTTGCAGCTTGTTTGAACTAAAGGTCAAATCGTGAAGTCACATTATTTACTTAAAGCCATGCATCTTTGTGGGATGTTGGAATGTAAGGTAGATACAGATGTGTGATGGGGGTATAAACATGTGAAAAAATGCCAAGCTTTTATCTGTGAGAAGCACTTAATAAAAGTCCCCTGTAAAAATTTGATTTACACTCCTAAATTGTTTTATTTGTGTAATGACTAAACTTTTAATCAGTTCATCAAAATGATTTAAAAACCTTGTGATGTGGATTATAGTTGTAGCACTGTTGCAGAAGCAAATTCTTCTCTTCTTGGTCTCTGCAGGGTGTGTTTTCATGTTTATACAAGTAACTCCAAGAATTTGGTCATATTTTCTTACTTATTTCAATCACAGTTGTATAATTTTTAACACCCTTATTTATTTCTATTGCTAGGTTTGGCATGTTGCTCTTTAAAACAGTCTGGTGGAAATGACACCATGCTTAAAGTGCATTTCAAGATGGTTTCTGATCCATCATAAGCCGTGATAAGTTTCTCTGTCATCAGCTCAAGCTTCCTGGAATGTCCTCATCTTGTGTATACAAATAAACGTGACCCGATAACATGCAAAAGGAAATCTTAGAGTAGCGGCAGTTATACAGACATTTTGATTTTATCTTTAGAGCTTGGTGAAAGTATTCATAGCATTTGAGATATTTCACATTTTTTCACGTTGCATCCACAAGCTTCAATATATTTTATTGAAGCTTTTGTGTGCTAGACCAACCCACTCACTGTTCAGAAGAAGGCCAAGCAGAGACTGTACTTCCTGTGCCAACTCAAAAAGTACAACTTACCGAATGAGCTGCTGGTCATCTTCTACACTGCAATTATTCAGTCTGTCATGTGTTTGTCCATCACTGTGTGGTTTGGCTCATCCACGAAACAGAACAGGTCCAAACTGAAAGATCTGCAGAGAGGATCACCGGGCTGACCTTCCCTATATCCAAGACTTAAGGTCTAGCGTCAGGAAAATGGAAGCTAACATTTCTGCAGACCCCACACATCTTGGACACAAACTGTTTAGACTGTTTCCTTGAGGTGGATGTTACAGAGCTCTGTTTGCAACAGAGACAGTTTCTTTCCCGAGGCTGTCTCATTGAATATCTTTCAGTCTTGTAGTCAGGTAGCTGTAAAACAAAATAAGTATATTATCACCATCACATCAAACCTTATTTTTTCTTTCTTTGTCTAATAAAAATGTTTACAAATACATGTACATATTGATCCTTTGTCCTTATTTGATTTCCTCTGAAGTTTTTTACATATTTGTACCTAATTTTCTTTCCTGTTTGCTTTTCTTGTTTTCTTTCTTAACCTTTTCTTAGTTTCTTTATCTACCCAGCCCCTGGAGTTACTGTATTGGACCGGATCTCTTCTTGGATTACTTTTTTATGGACTTATCAACATGGCTTTTTGCGCAGCTGAGGATTTTGAAAAACTGCTCCACAGAATTGAGGGCATTGAAACGAAGCTACGTTGTCTGGAAATTAATTTTGATCTCCACACAGATTATGGAAACGACACAACTTTACCTTTGAATACAAACAGCCCGGTGTTACATCAGTCTAACCGTGTCACAGAGTCTCCCTACAGGCGTCTGAGCGGCAGAACTCCGCACTCTAATTATGACTGGCCAGCTTTAAAACGCATGGACTCATCAACCCCAGCCTGTTCTCCGAGGAAGAAATAACAAAAGAAATTCCAGCACAGAGAAAGCTCTGAACCCAGACCTCCCGCTTCTGCTAAAAGTAAACAAAAGAGGTTTCAGCCAAAAACAAGAGATATTTCTCCACCTGGAATCCCGCTGAAAAACAGATTCGCAGCCTTGAGTTCCCCCGAAAGATGACGCAGCCCCCGGGACCAGTCAAAGCCACCAGGAGAAACCCAGCCGCATCAAACGGACACATAACAAAGTAAGAGCGCCCCCAGCAAAGACTGTTATCATACAAGACGGATCAATTAATGGAATTGAGGCTTTTTGTAGCAAGAACACCAGAGTTTATAGCTGCTACAAAAATACAGTGAGAGAAATATCAGAAAAAATCCCAAAAATCTTGGACCAACATCCTCCTTTGGAAAAGCTCGTCATTCACGCTGGATCAGCAGATATCGCAATGAGACAATCAGAGATTCTGAAGAGAGACTTTTCTGATCTCCTACAGAGACTTGATGGACTTAACGTAAACATCCTCATCAGCGGACCAGTCCCTGAAGGGAATGATGAAAGATTTAGCAGACTCCGCATGCTCCATAAATGGTTAAAGAAACAATCAGCTGAGAAGTCGTTCACATTTATTAATAATTTAAAAGTTTTTGGAAGTGCTAATCATCTGTTCAAGGCAGGCCGTTATCTTAACAAGGCCGGAGTAAGGCTGTTAGCAGCAAACATTTTTTCTTATCAAAATCAGAAAGCAAAACACTTGCTCCCAAAAGCTGACCTTGAGGCACCCATGGATATCAGAGAACAAAAATACCAAGTCATGATGACACCACAGGACCGAACAGATAAATAACCATCAGAGATTAAGTCTTCATCTTCCTGTGACTCAGCCACATCAAATGAGTCTCCATTTAGAAACTTTACAGACAGACTGAACGAGCAAATCAAATTTGGGACACAATTAACACCTAAACTTGGACTACACCAAACGCCTGGGACTAGTGTCAATAAGCCTGGGAGCTTCCCCCCACTGATTATTACAGATATTTGAGGTAACCGGGCAATAAATCCACCCCTACCGTCTCCCAGAACTAAGATTTCAGTGATTATCAGCAGCAGGAAACATAAATCGTTAACCACACGCTCTCATATTAAACAAACTCTCAAATTGATAACCTGTCAGAAGGTGCAGCTGCCCATCATCACAATACTTAAGTTAGCTTTATTAGACATTAGATCTCTATCCGGGAAGTCTTTTCTTATCAATGACTTCATCACTGAGCATAATTTACACGCCCTTTTTTTATCAGAAACTTGGCTAGATGAAAATAACAAAACAACTGCATTAATAGAATCTACTCCTCCAAATTATAATTTCTTAAGCGAGAGCAGAAAGCACAGACGAGGTGGAGGTGTAGCCACCATTTTTCACAACTCAATGAACTTTAAAAAGGTAACCCTGGGAACGTTTTATTCTTTTGAATACCTAGTCACCCAGATAAATGAGCCTAACATAGCTTTATTTCTAAGTTTATATAAACCACCAAAACTTAACTCTAACTTCTTTACTGATTTCAATGACCTTCTTTCTGTAACATGTATCGACTATGACCAACTAATCATTGTGGGGCATTTTAACATCCATACCGACAACCCCCAAGATAGACAAGCAAAAACATTAGCTGATACTCTCCACAATTTTGGCCTGATCCAGCATGTCAATCAACCAACACACAATAAACGACACACTCTGGACTTAATTATCAGAAAGGGTTTAAATATTTCCAACATCTCTGTAATTAATATTGCGTTATCTGACCATTTCTGTATTTTCTTACCATCTCTGCTAAATTATCCAGCCACAGTAAGACCACTATAAAACAGCGTTTTCTAGGGGACAGCTCAGTTGAAACTTTTAAATGTATTTACCCTTCCACTGCATCCCCCTCATCTCCCAACTCAAACTCAGTAAATAAGTTGGTAGATAATTTCCTTGCGAAAATCTCAGACATCATGGATTCCATTGCTCCAACTAAAGTGAAAGTAGTCACAGGAAGAAAGAAGTGTCCGTGGACAAGTAATCCACTGGTACTTAGTGAAAAGAGAGAGTGTCGACGAGCCGAGAGAAAATGGAGGAAAACTCGACTCCAGGTTCACTGTGAGATCTACAAAGAGAGACTGAATAGATATCAGCTAACTATAAAAGATGCTAGGGAATCGTTCTTTTCTGAAATCATCAACAGAAACATTAATAATGCACGGACTCTATTTGCAACAGTGGAAAGACTAACTAATCCTTTAGTGACAGTAGCCCCAGAACTAAACTCTACCAGGGCCTGCAATGAATTTGCCAGCTTTTTCACTGAAAAGATTCTAACAATTAGACGGTCAATCTGTACCTCAATATCAAACCCACAACCAGTGCCATCCCCAATCAACAACAATGTAGAGAAAATGTCTGAATTCCATTAATTAAACCAGAACAGCCTTGAAAAAAACCATTATCCAAGCTCCTCCTCCTGCTGTCTTGATGTCCTACCCACAGCTTTTCTAAAGAAAGTTCTTCCTGTTATTGGGTCTGATCTTGTTCAAATAGTGAACTCATCCCTGCTATCAGGTGTCTTCCCTCAGGCTTTAAAAACAGCAGTTATTAAACCACTGCTAAAGAAGAAAAATCTGGACAACACATTAATGCAGAACTAAAGGCCGATCTCTAATCTTCCATTCAACAGTACGATTATTGAAAAAGCTGTATTTTAGCAGTTGAATTGCTTCATAACAATGACTAACCGTTTTGATGTTTTCCAGTCTGGTTTCCGTGCTCACCACAGCACCGAGACTGTCCTCGTCAAAGTATTCAATGACATCCGCATAAATACAGACTGTGGTAGAACCACAGTGCTGGTTCTGTTGGACCTCAGTGCAGCATTTGACACTGTTGATCATGATATTTTATTGGAACGACTGGAGAGCTGGGTCGGACTCTCTGGTACACTACTTGGCTGGTTCGAATCTTACCTAAAGAACAGGTATGTTTCAATAGGAAACTTTTCATCAGAATGAACAGAAATCACATGTGGGGTGCCCCAGGGCTCCATCCTGGGGCCCCTCTCATTTAATATCTACATGCTCACACTAGGCAAGATTATAGCAACCAATAACATTAGCTACCATAACTACGCGGATGACACTCAGCTCTACATTACAATGTCACCAGGTGACTCTGAACCCATTCAAACCCTAAATCAATGCATTGACCAAAATAAATGGATGGATGTGCCATAACTTTCTCCAGCTGAATAGAAACAAAACTGAAGTGATTATTTTTGGACCCAAGGAGGAACGATCAAGAGTCAGCACACAGCTTAAATTAATACAGCTAGAAACTACTGATCAGGCTCGAAACCTCGGTGTAGTAATGGATTCAGACCTGAACCTCTAGGGTCACATAAAGGCAATAACAAGGTCAGCCTTCTATCACCTGAAGAACATTTCTAGGATTAAAGGACTGATTTTGCAACACGACCTAGAAAAACTCATCCATGCGTTTATCTTTAGTCGGATTGATCACTGCAACAGCATCTTCACAGGTCTGCCTAAAAAGTCAATCAGACAGCTGCAGCTGATCCAGAACGCTGCTGCTCGTGTTCCTCACTAGAACCAGGAAAGTAGATCACATCGCCTCAGTTCTAAAGTCCTTACACTGGCTCCCTGTAGCTCAGAGAATAGACTTTAAAATACTTTTACTAGTTTATAAATCATTACATGGCTTAGCACCAAAATATGTTGAAGACCTGTTGTCATGGTACCAACCACCAAGACCACTCAGGTCCTCCAACTCTAGCCTACTAAACATCCCTAGACTCAGAACTAAACATGGAGAAGCAACTTTCAGTTTCTATGCTCCCCTTTTCTGGAACAGACTTCCTGACAAGTGTAGAGCTGCTGAAACCCTGAACTGCTTTAAATCAAGACTAAAAACCATCTGTTTAGAATTGCCTTCAAGTAAATGCTTGATGTCATATGTATGAAATATGTTCATGCTCTCTTGCTTTTTTTTGTTGATCTTTCTCTTGCTTTTTTGTGTATCATGTGTAATGTGTGTTTCTTTTGCTTTTAGTTTCCATTGTTCTTTTGTTTTTTAAATCACCAAATCACGTAAAACACCTTGAATTGTCCTGCTGTTGAAAGTGTGCTATACAAATAAAATTGCCTTGCCTTGCCTAATGTCTGTACATTGTGAGTGCTTGAAAACCAGAAACCCTTCCTCAAGGTTGCATGGCTTGTGGCGAATGGCACTTGGTGCCACTCTTCAACACTTCACATTTGTAGGCTACTTTCTGTTGGTTTGTCACAAAAGAAACTCTAGAGAAATTAATTGATGTTTGTGGTGGTAATGTAACATAATGTGGGAAAGTTCACTTTTGCAATTCTTTGTTATAAGATTATGATGTTTTTCTAACAAAGTGTTTAAACTACCATAAATGTCAAAATAAGCTTTGCTTCAAGCTTTTCAGTTGTCAATTCATGTAATGATGAGAGTGAGTTTAAGGTTATAGTTTCTGACCTTTTGTCTCAGAAACCCTTCGTGTTGAGAAGTTGCTTTTCACCAGGACGGGTACAGCTGCTGTGGGAGGGAAACCTGATCTGATTGGCTTCTGTGGATTCGACCAATATAAATATTGCCACACATACCCCTGAAGTTTAGGGCGACATTGGTGTCACTGTCTCCTGTTCTCTGGCTGCTTGGCTCAAGAGGAACACACTCATCATCCCCCTTGACATATTGGGGCTACTCTTACTCTGGGGACAGTGACTATGGGGGGGCTCTAACAAGGTCGACTGGGTGAGGGCAATGACAGCTTGACAGATGGGGGCAGACTAAGCAAAAGAGAGAGTTAGCGGTGCCAGGAGGGGTAGATCGCATTAACATGCCAGGCCACTCAAGGTGTTTTTGCATGAGAAGCAAATAGAGCTGAGATGGGTTTAAAAAACGAGATGAGTGAATGAGGCAGGTGGTATAGCTAGGATGAATAAAACAAGCATACCAGATTATAAACAGCAGATAACTCCCCTACTTGTTTATTAGTTGGATTGCAGTTCAGGATGGAGGCCATCTCAACCTGACTCATTTTCACTTTGACACACTCCTTACTTCCTCTTTTCTCTTCTGCAGTTCATACATTCAGCTTAATTCAGTCCAGGACTTCTGGTAAACAAAACCAGAAATTATTCATAACCGTTAATCTCTATGTTTAAATGATAACTGAGCATTTTCTAGTTGTATCTCTAGTTTTGTGTCACAAGTAGGTAGGTGACATAGAAAGACATAGTTCCTGATGGCTCGAATGTTTGGCTGCTTTCAAGGGATACGTTTCATATATCTGCTGAAATCCTGTTTTGCTCAGCTCTGAGCCATCAATCTGACTCTGATATCCATATCTGTCATTCTCATGTGAGGTGACACAGTTATTCGGTTTTGGCCAAAATATGTCTCATTCTCCTCAATTTTACAGCTACTTTTATTATTTACAGTAGTATGTATCATTCATACTACTATTATGAACTTTTAGAAAGATAAGGTACGGTCTTCTAAAGCAAAGCATGGTAAATTATTTAAGTAAATGCATTAAAAGCTCAAGAGCTTTTAATGTAAGAGGTAGACCCTTAAAAAGAGTGAGCTTTTGTGTTTAGTGTCCATAAGACTGGTAGGATGAAATCAGAGTCTTGCTGATATTACAAAAAGAAATGAGAGCGTCTTGGGTGTCCAGTTGAGATAGCATGTCCCTGATATTGACAGACTTGAAAGCACATCCAAAAGTAAACTAAGCCACCTCTGCCCAACATAGGGTTTTACTGTGAGCTCCAGCAGTCCACGTGTCCAGCTGTCCTTGTTTCTCCTGTTTTCATCATCCCAGCTACTCTCTGTCCTGCTGGCGTTCTAGCACATTTGCACCTCGATCAGCATCTTTGCGTTGGCTCTTTGCGGTCTCTGTGGTCTGCAGCATGTGTTTCCACTCGTCAGACCGTGCTCCTCAATTTACTCCACAACTCAGTGTCACACGAGCCTTGTTCCTTCTCTGTTTTCTCTGAAAACAGAACATCTGTTACAGTGGCCGTCAGTAAAGGAGATGCATAGCTCTGCGAACACACTTCCAACCCTCAACTTTGTCGCATTTTGCGATGTTACAAGCAGAAATCTTTGTGTAATCTTGAGGGGTTTTATGAGACAGGCCAACACAAAGCTGGCTAAAGACTTGGAATTTGGGCACATGTTCACTTTTAAACATAAAGCCATGGCTTTATGTTTAAAAGTGAGAAAGAAAGAAACAATGGAGTGGGGCAGAGTCAGATCTAAGCCAAATATAAAGTCAGTTGAGAGTTTGCAGCAAAATGTGTAACTTTATGTTTACAAATACTTTACATTCATTCATTTCTGAATGAAACTATTTTACAAAGAAGAATTGGGGAAAAAATCTCTAGATGTGCAAAACTTGTTAAACCATACACCAGTAGACCTACAGCTGCAGTTGCAACAGAAGGTTGTTTCACAGTATTACCTCAGGGTTGGTAAATACAAGTGCATGCCACACTTGTCAGATTGTTATTTCTAATGAAACATAAAAAAAACATAATTTTCTTCCTCTTCACAATAACGCAAAACTTTTTGTGTGTCGTAACGTAAAATACACTGCAGTCTGGGGTTGAACCATGACAAAATTTGTAACGATCAATAAACACACTGTTTTAAATATTAATTTCGTACTTTAGGTACAAAGGTGCAGAAATTGAAGGTACGAGAGGAAGACAATATGCTGAAAGTAGATCTGAGCTAAAATTTAAGAAATTTTAAAGAAAAAAAATCTGCACAAGAACTGTGGATTAAAACAGAAGAGAGGCAGAGGGAAGCGACTGACATATTCTACTAGATTGTGAAGCTGCAGGCTTCTGGGTACCAAGAAGGCCTGACTTCTGCATTTGGAGGCCTGCAGTGTGCAGATAAAAGTGATGTTGTGCACACCGTTTAAATAGATGGGCCCAAGATCTATTTATAAATACATCTGGAGTGGTCCTTAGCAGGGGTTAGCAGAGACCCCATTGGCTCACACTACACATTAACAGTTGCTACTAACAGGGATCCACTCCAAACTGAAATAGTGATATTGTTCACATTGCGAGGTGGAAATTTAATTCAGCTCTTTCTAAAGCAGAGTTAAGCTTTCATTCTCTTTAGTGCCAAAATCATGTGCATGTGTAATAGCTGCCAATATTGAAACATGACTAATGTGGAGTTTGCAAGAGTGCAGGTCACTCGATTTCTATGTCAAAATGTTGGAATTTCACCCACCCTGTGTGTATTTATCACACTATTTTGTTTTAATATAAATGTTAAGAAGAAGGACTTTAAAACAAGGGACTTTGAGTTGTTAATGAATTGAAATAAGTGTAATGGCTCTTTGTTTACAGGTAGTATGAATCATGTTTGCAGCATGCAGAATTGGACGAAGAGCTCCATTGTAATATTATCATGTTGTATTGTTCACTCCAATTTTAGATGCGCCTTTGCTGTTGAGCTGCACCTGTTGCTTCATCATATCCAAGATTTCATCAATGTCCACTAATGCGCTCCTCTGCAGTTGGCAAAAGTTTGGCATTTAAGTATCATCCATATGTAAAAATGCTGATTTCATTAATTCAATAACTTGTAGGCTGCATACTGCATGTTGATGTTTTTGTCTTGTTGCAAGGGGGTCCTAGGTTTGAATCCCAATCAAGGTTTTTCTGTGTGAAGCTTACATGTTCTCCTCCTGCAGAGTTCTGCAGTGTCACGCCGCATTCCCCATATAAAGGTGTCTTGCAAACCTATCTATAATCTCAAACTTTGTTTTTACACTTTGTCAGATTGCAACCATATAGTTCAATGTTTTTATTGCAATGTCATGTGACAGACCATCACAAAGCACTGCATATTTTGAAAGTGGAGTTTGTTGCTTGTAAAAACATTCTTTGCTGCATTTAGTCTTTTAGGGTCTGTCTGTACCAGGTTTGCTTGTCTAAATACTGAGATTTTTGCTTCTTTGCATGAGGGCTCAAATTTGGTCAGATAGATTGGAGGGCATCTGTGAACATCAATTTTCAAGTCATGTCACATATTCCTTTATCTAAACTTTGACTAGGCTTTCTAACAAATCTATATGCTTTAAATAACACTGTTCTATTGCACATCTGAGTGATTATTTAGGATTTTTTTCTCAGGCTGAAAGGAAAACCTACAACTAGTTTACACAATCTGCAGCTGAGAGGAAGCGCAGCTCTGTCCTGGGATGCCCCCTCAATCTAATGCTATTATAGCATCAATGTCAATGTTGGACAATGTCTCCCTTCCCATGCATGCACCTTTTAGTGATCTGGAGAGTTCCTTCAGTGAGAGGCCAATGCAACCTCGGTGCCGCATACACTTCCTCCCAGCAGCTGTGAGACTTTACAACCATCACTGCTCTCAAGAACTTCAAACTCAATAAGTGTTTACACACTGCTGTTATTTGCAGTTTTTCTCATTTTAAATAACATTCCTGTTCTTACTTGCATATCCCTCTTGTTTGCAGTTTTTCCACCTTTTAAACAGTCTGTTGTTGTTTTTTATGCACATGTATATACTGTACATGCGGATCGTGTATGTTTTCCTTTCTTTAAATTATCCTGCTCAGTTCCACATTTTTTCCAATCTGGCTGTGCTCTTTTTAATAACTGTACGATATTATTTTTTCTATGCTGTAAATTTGCCCTTACTATACAGTCTGTTATTCTGATTTTTACATATTTTTACCTTAGTTTGAACATGCATGTTCCCTCTTACTTTAACTTGCTGCTGTTACACTGTTATGATGTGTGAGGTTGAGGCAGGACCAAAAAGCAAACAGGAGCATGGTTGGTAGATGATGAAGGAGGTATTTAATAATGAAACGTACAAAACTGAGCCAGAACACAGGTAACCAAGGACCACAGAAGGCAAACAGAGGCAACTGATCACAGGTGAGAGTAGAGACTCAGAGGAAGGAGAACTAACATGAACAGAGATGGGAAGGAAATAAACACCGTTCTAAGGATAAGCAAGAACTAGTAAAAATCTACAGACAGATACAAACAGATATAACATGACCCCCCCCCCCCCCATACATGATGAATGCATTCATTCTATTCTATTCTATTCTATTCAACTCTCAAGATTTTAGCAGCCTCTGACAGGTTCTAGGATTGCCCTGCCAGTTGTACTTATCTCTTAACTTTGTCTTATCTCATTAACTCTGACCAGTTTCCACAAAGAGAAGCATCTCCACAGCATGATGCCCCCACCGTCATGTGTCATAGTGGAATGGTGTGTTGTGTTGGGTAGCACAAGGTCTACCTTGACAAGCATTTTGTTTTGCATGTAGGTAAACATTTCAGCTACATTTGATCTAATCTGACAAGAGGAGAAACACTGTTCACTGCATGGTTTGTGTTAAGTTTTAGAAAATATTTCTTATAGCTTTTGTTCATCAATTATAGATTAATGGTGTCCTTTACAAATAGCTGTCTTGTTGACAGACTGTCCTACCCCAGCTGGGAATCTCTGCAGCTCTTCCAGAGCTGTTACTGTGTGTGCCTCTTGGCTGCTTCTTTGAATAATGTCAATGTCAATAATGTCAATGTGTAAGGTTTGGCTACTTTGTTATATAATATAGTACATAACAATGAAAGTGTAACCTTGATGAAGGATATTGACTGTCATATGTAAAAAGCAGCACCTTGTACATTTGAATTGCAGCATTATCTACAAAACCTATCTCTCTCCTCTTCCTTCGCGGAGAAGGTCCTCCTCCACTCCTCCTCTTTCTCTTACTTTGCTGGCCTCTTTCTCAGTCTCTTCTTTCCTCCTCTGCTCCTCATTTGCTGTCTCCATGAGCCACGGCCCTCCCAGGTAGCTCAGGATCTCCTCTGGGCTTGCTCTGTGTTTGTGGTCGGGGTGAAGAAGCTCCTTTAAAAGAGTCATCACTAGAGGGCTGAGGCCCTCAAACTGAGAGGGAGGAGGGTTGCTTTTTTGCATTTGCTCCATGATTGAGTAACTGTCAGTCTCCTCCTCAACATACCCTGTTTTTTCGTCTCTTTCAGCCTCACGGTCGAACCACGCCTTGTATTTACGATAGCCAGGGTCATCATGTGTGCTCTCCTCCCACGGGAAGCAGCCAGTAAGCAGGCAGTAGATGAGCACGCCGAGGGCCCAGCTGTCAATACAGGGCTGCACTGTTATCCAGATGTCCTCCATCTCCACCTCCTCCTCCTTGAGCCCCTCTCTAAGTCTCCTCTCCATCTCTTTCTCAAGCTTCTTGGCAGGTTCGACCTCAGGGGTGCAAAACGGAGACTCGTACCACACGGCTCGGACTGTGGTGCCGGCTGCTCGGGTGAGGCCAAAGTCTCCCAGTTTGACCCAGCGACAGGAGCTGTCACACAGGAATATGTTCTCGGGCTTGATGTCGCGGTGAACGAAGCCCAGGGAGTGAAGGTGTGTGACAGCACCGCTCAGCTGGGACATCACCCTCTGAATGCAGTCCTCATCCACCCCGACCTAAAGCAGACAGAGTGTCCTGATCAGTGCATCTAGAAGCAGTCATTTACTGTTTTTCTGAACTGCTGAAACACATTTCTTGAAACCTCCACCTTTTTTTATCCAAACCTCAAACACAAATCCAAAAATCTTAACTACATTCAACAAAGTCCAGACACTTCTGTAAAAATCAAACTATCACCTCAAAATTATTCATCATGTGTTCAAAACCAAACACTCTGTTCACCTCATACACACAGCAAGTAAAAAAAAAAACATTCACCATAGAACATGTTTAACGGAAATATTCAAAAGTATTATATAGTATATAGTATATTATATAGTAGTATAATAAACATAAACGCCAAAATGAAAAGCACATTGCTATAATTAATATATTTACAATGGTGTGATATAGTTGGCCAAATTTAATCAGTAATGACTGCTCTTGGTAATCCTCATCCCCTTCCTCCTTGCTCACCACCTCTTATGCGGATTCTTCCTCTTCCTCTCTATATGTGTCTATCCATTGTAGATGCACATGTGCCACATGTGCACTCTGAACTGACTTTTATTCTGCCCAATTGGTCTGATCACATCACCAGATACATGTGTGAGTTTGTTGTCTCTAAAAGAGGACAGTTGTGTTTAATTTGTGTTCACATTTTGCTGCCATTGTTGAGAGTTTTGCCATAAAGGTCTGAAATGGGTTCAGTGACTGAGAATGTGTTACACATTTTGAAAAAAAGAGCGGATGAGTTTGGCAAATTGTGTCTCGGTATCTGTACAGTCTTTAACGTTTGGCCAAAACAGTGTTTGGGTCAAAACATTAGTTTAGGCCTCTGAGAATTTGTTTTAGAGAATGTGGTTTAGCATTTTAGCAATTCAGAAAAACTGTTATTCATCCAGGTGCTCATACTTCACACTTTTTAAAATCCCTTATTTATAAATTATGAAAACCTCCCAAATATATAGAGTTATATTCAATAATTTAGGAAATGTGTTCCATTGAGGCTCATTTGTCAGATTAAAAGAACCTTTAAAAAAATAACTTTTACCAAGAATTAAACATGCTTTTCTATTAAGCCTGTCAATGAGTGGTTGTGTTTTTAATTTATGGTTGTGTTTTTCAATTTGTGGTTTTATTTAGTGACTTGTTGAAGTGATTGCACTTCAGGGCCACCATAGATGTAATATTTGATGTCTTCATTAGCTGTAAGTAAAAAAAAAAATCATAATTAACAGAAATTAAGGCTTGAAAATATCAGTCTGTGTGTAATTAAGGTATATACTGTGTTTCACTTACTGAATTGAGTTACAGAGATAAATGAACTTTTCATAACTGTTCTAATTTGTTGAATATAATTCAAAATAAATCTTCCAAGCAATTACATATTTTATTCATTTTGCTTCTGGGTACAGATTTGGTCTTTGAGAGTTTTGCTGAGTTAGAAATTTCCTCATCTTTTGCAACATTAAAAAATGTAATCATTCAGTTATTCACAGATTTTGTTGCATTACATGATTAAAACTTTTTATTTCAATACTGAAGCTAGGTATGACTTACATGATAGCTCACTCATATTTCAAATGCCACTTTAACTGTTTATCTTTGTCAACCACAACAAAGGTGTTTTTTAAGGGGATAATAGGACCTTTAACATGAGGTACCATTATGTATTGTGGTTGTATCTTACCCGCAGTTGATAAAGGTCTTAAATATCCAGATTATTTGGTCCTTGAGGCTTAATCTAATGGTTAGTCTGAGTCTGAAAATCTAGGTGATTCTCTGCAGTCCAAAAAAAAACTCTATTTCAAAAAGACAATGATGAGTCATGACCTTTAAACCAGTAGGGTCCAAAGGAATGTTCTGCAGCCTGGTTTTCACTTGTGGGATTTTCTCTAACACAAGGCCTTTCAAAAAAAAAAAAATCCAGGTAAATCAAAATGTCTTTAAACGGAAACTTTAATCGTAAAAACTAAGTTATTTGTTTTTTTTAGATTATGTTTTTGTTTTCATTTTAATGTCATATTAAACAATAGCACAAACAAGAGGTAATGTTTGCTGAAAAGCATACTTGTGTACACCCATCAATTAAACTTCATTAAATGCTGCAGACTTCTTGAAAAAGAGTGACCACTTCGGTTCTTGTAGCTGAAGAAAGACTAACATGATTATAAGATAACAGGAAAAATTTGAAACTTGAAAATAATGAACATTTAAAAGAAAGTCATTGAAAGGGCCCTTTTATGCTTAGAGATCTAAACTGTTTTGTTCAGTAAGCAAGAAAACATGCCCACTTAAACTGTGATCATGTTTGATTAGGTAGTTTTCTGCTCAGACACTGATGATTATTTGAACAAGTGGAGGCTGGAAGTGCTGCATCAGTAATGATCTTCCTGTGTGAAACACATACAGAGAATGGAACATGGAAAGCATTTCTGATCAGTCTGATATAAAAGTAAAAAGCTGCAAAAAGCCAGGAAGATTATACCTATTATAGATTATACCTGTTTTATTGACATTGAACCACTATTAAATGTTTCTTCACCACATTATTTTGGCATCTGATTATTACTCCAAGAGATTTGACAAATTCTGCTTTTCTAATTCGATTATTAGCAACATAATTTTCACCCCCCATACCGCAGGGGATAAAGTACTGTCTATTGCAAAGGGGATAGCAGTGTGAAAGTTTATAATGTATTAGTTGCATGAACTATGATAAGATTTTTTGTAGGCTGGAGTCATTTTAAAATGGCAGAAAGATGCCTGGTCTGGATGGCCTTTCTGACTAGCTTTACTTTCTAGTTTGAACATATAACTATTTCTTCAAACCAATGTTCAGATCTCATAATATTACCCTTTCACTTCTTTGGGGATTAACATTATTTAATCATTATTCTTTTCAGTATTTCTGCCAAAATAAAGATCCTCCTCCTTATGGCTCAGTGATAGTGATCTGACAAGTCTTGCAGCTCTTCAGCACTGCCTTGCTAACAATCAAATCTACGTCACTACACACTCTTGGAAATCCCTGCTGGGCTTCAGACTCACCTAGTGCAGGCTGCCCTTTGTCTTATCAGCTCTCTGTTGTGTTACTGGCAGAGACACAAACACAGAAATAGGTGTACTGGGGGCTGTTATCAGCCTCGTCTCAAGTTTTTACTGCCAGAATAAAGAGCTCAGAGAGAGTGGATCAGCAGAGAAACAGATGATGTGCATCGTCTGCTATGCAGATGTCGGTACGCAATTTTATTGTTCCGGATTAGAAAATATGTATTTTTGAGGCAGAATTTATATGTTATGTTTTTGCAAAAAACTAATCAGAGATTGTGGGTTCTAAACTGACCTCTGACACAACAACACTGTAGAGATCACCATACAGACAGGCTTGCTGGGCAAAGACATAGTAGGACGGCGTGGAGAAGAAGATGCCGAGGGCCCTTGTCAAAGAAGGATGGGTGCAGTAAGCGAGGGAGAGGTTGTATTCCCGCAGGAAAGAGGTGAGTGAGGTGGACTTCCGAGGGAAGAACTTCAAAGCCATCGGAGTTCCTGGTGGAAAATAAAGCAACATAGAAGGTTTTGAATTGAAGTGAACTATTTAAAACCTGTCATCATTCATGCAGTGCAAGTGCTGTCCATCACTGACACTGTTAACAAATATAATCCCCCCTCAGAGCGACTTTGTTTCACAGCTTTGCTCTAGCTGCTGCAACCTTATCCGGGAGAATGTATCAGAGCCCTTCATTACAGTTACAGAAGCACAAAAGGTTAAATGAACTCCAGCAAAAGCTGACTAAACACATTTTCTGTCTTGATTAGAGTAAAAAGGTCCTCTGAGGTGTACCATGTACTTTACAATCATTACAGTCATGCACTGACCTCTCTTCCTGTGCAATGCCAGCATGACCTTTCCATATGATCCCTCTCCGAGGAGCTTCAGCACCTGGAAGTGCTTCGACACCTTTAGACTGGGCAGGGACTGCGCTGACAGGAAACATAGCTCGTCGAGTTCCTTGGCTGCCTCAGCCTGGATGGTAGCATGCAAACAGACACACAAATCCAGATTCTGTGTCAGTGTTGTGTGCATCAGGATTTGATTCTGTACCTTCAAGAGAAATTAGATCCAGTATTTGATCAGCATTTGATGAGAGATCATTTAAGAAAAATGAAGTGTGACACCAAGGCTGCACATTCTGGAGCGTTACATGAACCTGTACCATGACAAGACCGGGAAAACATAAGTCTTATGTGTCTTATTTATAGCAAATTAAATTCTCATTAATTTTCTCTTGTTCCAGGCAGGAAAATGATCTCCTCTTAGCATTTGGCAGAGATTAGTGGAACATATTGTGTTATTTTATTACTTTTCTGGTAATCTGGTTTAATCTTTTCTGATGTTTACAGTAGACAAGACTCATTCCTGGCATGTCTCATTGGGACAATCTGACCATTTGACTCTGTCATTTAGCCTCTGTGTCCATCATCAGTCTTTGTCTCATGAAGCCATCTCCCTGGTGATTTCCTTTGAAGTAGAGCCCTCCCCAACATAAACAGCAAACTATGAAGGGTGTCAACAGCTTAGAAATCCAGCTTAACACAAAAGATGAGGTGATCAAAGGTGGATGGCATGTTTTTACTTGTGACCTTTCACATGTTGTGTAACCAAGCGACAAATCTGAAATAAACTGTTGCTTTTATAGCTGTGGAAATGATTATCGCCCAGGTATCAATCAGTGTTTGATTGTTTTAGCTTAATCATAGCAATGAGGCTGAATTAGAAGGTCAGATGATGCAAAACCACACTGAAGGTTTACATGTGTGTAATTTCTGAGGAACAGCTCAAAACATTACTACATTACATTACAACTTCCTACCCACTGCAAAAGTATTGATTCTTGATGTTTTTCCTAATTAGAACCACAGGCTTATCTTTAAAAATGGGATTTTATGTGAACAAATAGTAGTCTGAAACAGTAGGAAAAGAGCACACAGTTTTCAATTATGTTTTATTTATATTTTTTACAAATAAAAATGTGAAAACTCTGGCATATGTTTGCATTCTCCCCTTTTAAGCCGGGATCCCCCACCGCATGAGCTGCCACCACCATGCTTTATCACATAAAATCCCAGTAAAATACACGGAGGTTCCTGGTTGTAATGTGTTAAACTGTGGAAAAGTTCAAGGAGTATGTACTTTTGCAAGAAACTGTATATCAGCTTTTAGTTACTTAAAGAAAAAATAAAGATCAGATGTAGCATTTCATCCAGTTTGAGAAAGCTGCTCAACACAAATATTACCATAATATGATCAATTGGGCTAAGGATAATGCATCCCTTGAAAGTTTTTTCAGACCATGGAGAAGTCACAAGGTAAAACAAAAACAATACTTTTACAACCATACAATACAATTACAACTTAGTCGGGGTTAAAAGGAAAAAAAAAATAATATAGATATATATATATATATATATATATATATATATATATATATATATATATATATATATATATATATATATATATATATATATGCAACTGATATATGCAGCTAAACTGCAAACAATTTCGTCAGTGGTATTCATGTATCATGTATTCATGTATTTATATTTCCAACATGATTAAATTTAGGTATTTTCTTGAAAACAGGTTGGTTTTTGGATTTTATTTATGAAACTTTTGACAGGTTGCAGTTGTCTGCTCTTCACATTTATCATCTGCTCTTTATTTTCCTCATGACAAAAAAGCTTTGTTTTTCTTTCACTTTTTGTTTGTTTTAAAATAAATCATAATTTTGTTAGCTGTGTTTTTGACTTTATTATCTGAAACAGTGCAGAAACAGCATAAAGTTTATTTAGAAGGACTTGCTATGATCAATAGTTTATTAAATGGTTATTTATCTTTAACCTTTGTCCCTAATTAACATGGGCAGTAAGGTTTTAATAGCATTCATGGCGGAGTTAATACTTTTAAAATAGCTGAAGGAACCTTTAAACAACTGAAGCCTATAAACAGCTGTATAGTTAAAACACTTTTTGCAATAAGTAGCTATCAGTGCGACACCTTTACATTGTTTTAGAGTGTAGTTGCAAAAACACTGCACATACATAGCAAACGACATTCATATACAAAATGTCACTTTTCTTGCATTTGTGTAATCTTTAAAAGTGTTATAAAGTTTGATAGGAATAGACAAGAACAAACGTTATTACTTACTGTCATCCTTGGTTCTCTATTCAGGATCTCTGTTCAGATTGTCTTGACTCCTTTCATCATCAAAGCGAGACTTTTCTAATGTCTGTGCTCAGTGCTGGAAATATGAGGTACATCTGCTGTTAAACTGACATTTAAACTGGAATTAAAGGTTATATTTTAGGCTTAGCTCTGTTGATCCATGCAGCTGCCTTGCAGATACGCTCTTAGATGTTTATGGAAACCCAGACATTGGCTGTGTGCATCTCCCCGGGACACACACACACCAAACTCCCTCTCTCTCTTTTCCCACTTCTGTGCCAAGACACCCCCCTCACGTCGCCTCTCATCTGTTATTCTGACAAACATGCGTGAACCAGCTACGAGGCATTTCAAACGTCTCTCTCACAGTCCCTAAGAGCCCCCACTCCCGCGCCCACTGTGCAATAGGGTTTTCACTGGTTCCATGATCTTGAGCACCCTCTCCTTTTTTCCCTTACCTCCAGCTATCACTCACTTCGTGCCTATCTGCACCCCCTGCCCCTCCTCCTTTATTTCCTCATGTCTTTACTACCTTGTCAGTAACTGTGTGTCAGTGAAATTCCCCATGCTGTCTAGGATTCCTGCTATAATCAACGGGTACGCTAGAATGGTTGGAAGAGGCCATCAAGCTGTTTCTTTGATCCCTGAATAATTACAGGGATTAAATTATAATACGTAAACCTCTTTATTGCCTATATTATTAAGCAGTTATATCCAGTTTTCTTATTTTTATTAATTAAATACTAATATTGGTAATATAAGCAGTATCACTTTAGTTTCTGTTTAGTTAATAATAATGCAAATAATTGCATTTTTTTGTCTAAATATTTTTTTCATGTTTGATTGAAATGTAATCGTTATTATGTATATATGTGCGTAATAGTATGTGTAATGTCTGTGTATTTTCTCATAATAGCTATAAGATTTTTTTTTTTTTAAAACACTAGAATAAATAAACACAAAAACAATTTACAACCAGTACTAAATAAAAACAGTTAAAAACAGAAACTAAATCGTCTTTCAAACATGTTGGATGTTATTAAAGAAAATGTCTCCCATCTTTAAAGAAGGATGAGGCTGGAGTTCTGATCAGCGTTTTGTTGAATTTCATTGAGTTGATTGGCCAGTGTTGTACAGGGGTAACGCTTGGACCCTTATGCTCCCTCTCATGAATGAAACTCCTTTGTCTCTCCGTGAAAACCACATTATGTCTTCATGCCTCAGTCCTTCAAGGTTAGCCAAACACTTCTCACTGTAGCTAAAGGGAACAAGGTGAGAGGCCTCCTCACTGACGTCTGATCTCTTATGTGCCATATTCTCTAGATGCTTTTACTAACATGTAATTAATCAATTTGTTCATATTACCTAAAAATATTTCTATCACAGTTCCCCTTTTTTCCTACAGAAATAACTAAAACACAAAGGAATATTTCAAGATGTTTATACTATTTACTGAATGGGTGCAAAGAGAGCTGACAAATAAAGATAACGATCAAATAATCAATTGATAATCAGACATGAATCATGCTGGCCATGGAATTAGCTCAAAGTAACCAGGGATTGTCCATCCAGATGCCTTGTAGCCTGGTAGCAAGAATGTCCTGGGTTTGATTTTCGTCTTTGGGTTGTTCTGCATGGAGTTTGCATAGGTTCTTTTTGCTAGGTACTCTGGTTTACTCCCACAGTCCAAAAACATGACTGTTAGGATAAACGGTATCTTTAAATTGTCCCTAAATGTTTGAGTGTGTATTCATGGTTGTTGGTCCTATGTGCCTCTGTGTTGCCCTCCGATGGACCTGAACCTGTCTAGGTTGTACCCCTCTTCTCACCCAATGACAACTGGAGACAGGCACCAGCCCTTTCGTGACCCACCAATGATAAGCAGGTACTGTATAGACGATAGATGGATTATATGAGGACAAATAAGAATAAATTAAATTACTACACACACAAAAACATTTAACATTTACATGATAACAAATGTTTCTTATGCCAACATATTAATTAATTAATTAATTAATTAATTAATTAATTAATTAATTAATTAATTAATTAATTAATTAATTAATTAATTAATTAATTAATTAATTAATTAATTAATTAGTAACTCAGTCACTGTGTTTTTTTTCCAAGTCATTTTTAGTTTTAGTTTTTATCTATGCGGGAGGAAAAGACAGCTCAGGGTCGTTTCTCATGACACATCTGGTGTCAAGTTGAATCTAGATCTCTGTTTTCTCCCATACCTTCACAGTTTTTAGCATCAATCTTGCCTACCTTCATTGCTTTTTGTCTGCCTTTTATTGCCTGTCATCACAAACTTCCATCACTAACAGCTGAAATCGTAAAACCTGCAGCTTCATACTCTAATGTCTCAGCGTTCCTGCTCTGTTTCCTTGTTAGCACCAGCTGCAGGTCA
The DNA here is from genome assembly GCA_963556495.2 of Valencia hispanica. Taxonomy (NCBI): domain Eukaryota; kingdom Metazoa; phylum Chordata; class Actinopteri; order Cyprinodontiformes; family Valenciidae; genus Valencia; species Valencia hispanica. The sequence goes on from OY747710.1 coordinate 21,077,193, forward strand.
GGCCACTCCTGCAGCTCTCATAGCTTTAACGCCCTCCTCTTCTTTCCATCCACCCAAGTAGAGTTCACTTATATGTACATGCTACAGCACTATTATTGCTACGGGCCTGACGGCTGTGCATTATGTAACCCAAACACTGGCTGCCTCACAAGAGCCTGTCTCTGCTCGGATTTCCAACAACACTTCTGTGTGTGTTCATGTTCATGCTTGCACTATAGGGTCCTTTGGCCCCTGTTGTGACAACCAGGTTTTTCTGCTCCAAAACTAGACCCCACCATCTCCCATTAGTACAAGCTGACCTGAACACAGTTGCTTTCATTCAGGAATGCTGACTCTTGTACTGATTATATAAATATACAAACTGCACAATGAGGCACAGAGGTATTTCCACATATGTCTCAAAGATAGTCTTTGTTGTCAATGATAGAAGGTTATATAATATGCAGCTTTTTACACTTTTGTGTGCAGAAACAAACATGCATAACTGAGCAAACGTCTAGGGTCATACCTTAATTCTTTACTTTTTGCTTTAATAAGTATTTCTTCTTTAAACTTTGGCTGCTTTTGCACCTCATAGCTATGTTTTTCTTATATGTTCAGTCATTTAACTTTAAGTGATGGATCATTTGAGCATAAAAAAGCTCCTAGACTCAAGGGAATAATTAGCTCTAAGTCAACACCACAGAGAAATCAGCAAAGAACTGATTTGTAATCACATATTTAGGAACTTTTTCACAATTTGAATGACACAAAGACACATTTTTTCACAATTTTCTTTGTTATACTAATCAAAAATGACAACACACTTCAACTCACATAAAATATTTAAGGTCAAACCGCAATTAGCTCCAAACATGGCACTTACTCACTTCTAGAATCATCTTATAAAGAACTAAACAATTTTTTTTTAAAGGAAACCAGATATTAGACATTTACTTACACTGTGGGGCACCGTTTTCTCATTGTTTGAACGCAGATTAGCCAAACTATTCCTGTTTTATTATATTTATTGTTAAATGATATGAAAAACATATCCATCAAACATCAGAGATCTAATTGTTCCATATGTTCCTAACAGAGCACTTCGCTCTCAGACTGCAGGTTTACTTGTTGTTCGTAGGATTTCTAAAAGTAAAATGGGAGGCAGATCTTTTAGTTATCAGGCTCCTCTCCTGTGGAACCAGCTCCCAGCTTTAGTTCGTGAGGCAGACACTCTGTTTACTTTTAAGGCCAGGCTTAAAACTTTCCTTTTTGATAAAGCTTATAGTTAGAGTGGCTTAGGTCATCCTGAGCTATCTCTGTAGTTATGCTGCTATAGGCTTAGACTGCTGGAGGACAGACTTACCAATTTTCTTCACTCTGCTACTTCCTTTTCTACTACGACTCTCCAGTTGTATTACAGTGCATTCTGTTATTTCGACTGTTAACTTTGTTTTCTCTCAGTGTTTTTCTCTCCATAGAAGATATACCTGGTCTGGTATCCTGCTTGGCTGCAATGCCCTGTTGGACGGGGGGCATCGACTGGGATGATCCTCCCAGTAACTGAACATCCACTGTGTCCTGTTATCAACTTTTTACTTTCTGTAACATAGAAAGTACTCTTATATCAGATCTTCTGTTCCTTCTGTGTCTCTGCTCTGTCTTCTCAAACCCCCAGACGGTCGTGGCAGATGGCCGCTCCTACTGAGCCTGGTTCTGTTGGAGGTTTCTTCTTGTTAAAGGGGAGTTTTTCCTCTCCACCGTCGCTACATGCTTGCTCAGTATGAGGGATTGCTGAAGGATTGCTGTGGTTGGAAAGTCTGCATCAACGGGGCCCAACCTCACGCCAATGACTGACGCAATCTGCTGGGATTCCTTAAATAGGAAACTTTTTAACTGATTGGAATGTTTGTATAAAGGTATTGAAATGACTTTTCTTGTTAAGTGCCTTGAGATGACATCTGTTGTGAATCGGCGCATATAAATAAACTGAATTGAATTGAACATACAACTCAGAAGTATAAATACGTTTCCTTACAAGTTATATCGAAAAATGACAATATCCAATTGTTTATGAAGAGTCTTGTTCGAAATTTTCATCTCATTGCAACCAAATGTTTGCCGCTGTAAGGAACCCAAAGTGACTGTCTTTAGATATTTAGGGGCAGATCATTGAAAAATAAAATAAACACAAATGCAAACAGATTTAAAAAGTAAGAAATATCTGGACTTTCATTAACTACTGGTACATGTGAAAATAGAATAGATTAAAATAGAATATTTAACTTGTGCAGTGGTTCAATATGGCATCCCACAGCATACAGTAAATAATTAATATTTTATTACAACCACAGTCTGACTTCAGTGTTTATTTCTCAGATTGACACATGAAGTGATGTTTCCAAAACAGCTCCTTTCATTCAGGAGAGGCCGTGAGCATCTAGAAAACACCCTAGAGAGTTTCTCTGTGACAAAGCTGAAGAAGACCTGACTATCTGTTCCAGACTTATCTGTTTCACTGTTTCACTTATGTGTTTATCAGATGAAAATCTGAAACAAAGCTCTACTTTTCTCGGGTCATGCTGAAATATTAGCGTCAATAAACATTCACGAATCAAAAGGATACAGATTTACTGCACAAAAAGAGAGCCTTCAACCCAGGAATCAGGCTGCTCTGTTTTCATTTGAAGCTACAAGTAGCTGAACACTGCTCCTCTGTGGAGGAATTGAGCTATTGTATTTCAGAAAAGAAAACCAATACATAATTTATTAAGGTAATTTTGGCTGGATTTTATTAGATTCTAGTCAGTGTTGTCTAAATATGCATGTAGTCTTTTGTTGCTGTATTGTGTTTCCAGGGAAAATACTGAGGATGGTCTGTTGATCGCTGCATCCCTGACAAGAGTTTGTCTAAACAGAAGTTTAAATTAGATCATATAAATTGTAATGAACTGAAAGCAAGTTGAGTGAACCCTTGTATGTAAAATAGTTTGAAACCGTCGTTAAATTTTATGACATTATTTATTTATTTTTTACACAAAATGTTGCTTTGAAAATTACGTGAAACGAATAATATTCAAAGTTACCACAAAAAGTATTTGACTTTTAAAGCAAATGACAACAGATTGGACTGGAAATGCAACAATGATGCCGTCTACAAGAAGGGACAGAGCAGATTGTACTTCTTGAAGAAGCTTTGGTCCTTCAAGGTTTGGAGCAAGATGCTGCATATATTCAATAAATCTGTTGTGGAAAGTCTACTCTCTTCTGCCATCATCTGTTGGGGTAGCAACATCAGAGCCTTCTCCATAGAGGCTACACCTGGTATGGTGGTCTGCTTACCTTTAATGCTTTATTGGAGGGTCACATCGTTTGCAATGATGCGCCCAGTAACTGAATGTTCTCCAGCTCCCAAACTTTTTACTTTCTTTAGCATAGAAACTACTGTACATCAGTTCTTCTGTTTTTTGTGTCTCTGCTGTGTCTTCTCGAACCCCCAGTCGGTCGTGGCAGATGCCCCCTCATGCTGAGCCAGGTTCTGCTGGAGGTTTCCTGTTAAAGGGGAGTTTTTCCTCTCCACTGTCACTACATGCATGCTCAGTATGAGGGATTGCTGTGAAGTCAATGACACAACGCAGACAACAGCCAATTGTTGCTACATGTTCGTCCAGGAGGAGTGAATGCTGCAAGTTAATGACTCGATGCAGTCTGCTGGGTTTCCTTAGATATAAAATATTTTAAACTGATTGGAACAATGAACCGAAAAATTAACTGGTATGTGTATATCATTGAATTTAGATGACTTTTCTTGTAAAGTGCCTTGAGATGACTTGTGTTGGGAATTGGTGCAATATAAATAAACTGGAATTAATTTAATTGACTTTTAAATTAAAACTTAACAATCTGATAAAGAAGGCTGGTTCTGTTCTGGGGACTACTGGACCATCTGTACATAAAAAGGATTCTTCATAAAACAATAGAGCAATTTAGACTTAAATGATTTTGAGAAAAACTTGTTTTAATTCAGCTTAATGATTTTATTCATATAAATCTGGTTTTAGGGTGAACCACAGCACAGAGAAGGCCCCTTTGAAGATTTTAAATGATTTTAGATTAAAGTATGATGCACAGAGGGTGACAGTGTTGGTTCTACTGGATCTAAGTGCAGCCTTTGATACAGTGGACCACACAATTCTTTTAACCCCTTTAAAACAGATTAGCCTCTCTGGTGCTGTTCATAAATGGTTCACATCCTATCTCAGACAGTAATTTTATGGTAAGTTTAGATACCTGCTCCTCTAAGGTCCACAAGATCACATGTGGTGTGCCCCAGGTTTCAATTTTAGGCCCAGTCCTTTGTAACCTTTAAATGCTTCCTCTTGGCAGTGTGGGAGACATAGAGTCAACTTTCACAGTTATGCTGATGATACACAGTTGTATATCTCCATGTCTCCCGATGACACACGGCCAATGGATGCACTTTTTAACTGCATTTTAGACATCAAATCATGGATGGCAGAAAACTTTCTCCAGCTCAACCAGGACCAAAATGAAGTTTTAGTCATTGATCCTGAGGCTCAGAGAGAGAAACCAAAAACTACAATCACAGTCTTTTAATCCGTCTTTACAAGTGAAGAACCTGGGTGTGATTTTTGATTCGGAGCTGACTTTTATCCCTCACATTAAAAATATTACTAAAATAGGTTTTTATCATCTAAAGAAAATTGTCAGAATCCGCCCTTTTCTCTCTCAGGCCAACACGGAGACACTGATGCATGCTTTTATCACCAGTAGAATTTATTATTGTAATGCCCTGCTTTCTGGTCTTCCCAAAAAGAGTATCTCAGGATTGCAACTTCTACAAAATTCAGCAGCACGTGTCCTGACGAAGACCAGGAGGCGGGAGCCCATTACACCTGTCTAAAATTCATTGCATTGACTTCCCGTATGTTTTAGGATCGATTTTTAAGGTTCTTTTAATGGTTTTTGAGTGTCTTAATGGTCTTGGGCCTTCTTATCTCTCAGAACTGCTTTTACCATATGAACCATGGCGCTCTCTGTGCTCCTCTGGCAGCCATCTCCTTGTCACCTCAAAAGTCAGGACACACACTCACAGTGAGGCGTCTTTCCATTATTAAGGCCCTCACCTCTGGAACAGGCTGCCAGAGAACCTCAGGACCGCAGAGAACGTTCATATTTTTAAGAGCAGGCTCAAGACTCAGCTTTATAGCCTAGCTTTTAACTGATTATTATTTATTATAGTCTGTTTAATTGCTCTGCATGTTTTACTCAATACATTTTATCAGTGTGCAGATGGCTCCTTTGATGGCGTTTTCTGATCTGGCTCATCTGTACTCAGCCCAATGTCCTTTTTGTTGCTACTCTTAAGTGTGTGTGTGCATGGGAGTTGGGATGGGGGAAGGGGGGTATAACTGTGATCATGCTTTTAATTATGTGGGGGAGGGATGGGAATGTGGTCTTTGTGTGATCATTTTAATTCTGTAAAGCACTTTGAGTTTATAAATAAAGTTTGATTGATTGATTGATTGATTGATTGATTGATTGATTGATTGATTGATTGATTGATTGATTGATTGATTGATTGATTGATTGATTGATTGATTGATTGATTGATTGATTGATTGATTGATTAATTGATTGAACTAAGAAAATCACGGACTTCATTGAGCATCCTCCTCGTGAAACTGTTATGACATCATCAGTTACTCAGTACTTAAGTAGCCTTTTTATGAACTACTTCTTTACCCTTACTTGAGTCATTTTTTAGATGACTAGTTTTTAACAATATTTTGAAGTAGTACTCTTACTTGTGAACAATTTCTGGGTACTCCACCTCACCCTTACACCCTTACACCCTTTCGTGTATTTTTTCTTTCTGTTTTGGCATCATATTTTTAAACTTTTCAAATCAAAACATTGTAATAATTAAAGTAAGTAAATATTAAGCAAACAACATATATTGTCCCTGAAAGTACGTGTTGTATATATATATATATATATATATATATATATATATATATATATATATATATATATATATATATATATATATATATATATATATATATATATATTGCCCCTAAGGGCAATTTGGAAAGACCAATTAACCCAACACTTGTGCGTGAGCAGAACATGCAATCTCCACATTACTGGTTAAAAAAATGTGACTTAGAAGAGTGTTTCTTCTGCTTTAAAATTTTTATTTTTAATCATGTTATTTGTATGAAAAAATTTCTCCTTAGTTTTTAAAATAGCCTACCTGAAGTCGCCCATAACTTGATTTTTTTTTCTTTGTCAATATTTTTGTCTGTCTGATTACATAATTTTGAAAATATTAAATCAGATTCAAGAAGCCTTTTACTTCAACAATTAGTTGTTTACTCTTACGTGAGTACATTTTCTGATGGCTACTTTTTACTTTTACTTGAGTAAAAATGGTTTAAAAATATTTTAAAAATAAATAAATATAATAAATGAATAAATATATATATAAATGAGTAGTAGTGCTACTCTTGAGTACAATCTTTGGGTCCTCTACCCACCTCTTTCCTTGTATTAATGTCACGTGTGTATCTGTATAGTTTTGTCTCAGGTCTTTTGCAGTCCGCCACCCCCATTGTTTTCAGTGTTTTTTTTTTTGTTTTCAGCGTTTGTTTGTTTGCTTTTTGTTTTTTTAATTACACTAAATTATTCATGAGCCTTACCACCATGGCAGGAAAACATAGAGGCAGGGGGTGCGGTCTTTACAGTAGGCAAGACGGAAGCGGAAATTCAGCCATCTCCTCGTACATTCAGGCTTCAACAGGGTCAGTACACACTTCATTTATATGTTAACTGTCGCGTTTTGTCAACACTGCGTGTGGTTTTGTGTTGTGGGTGAAGGTAGTCAACACTGTCCTGAAGCTGGACGTGTCTTCGCCATCTAAATCCCCTTCAGAGGGAGCAGTTAGGCTCCCAGTTGCGAGCTAGCATCGGAGGCTAGCTAGATAGCTAGCAGCAAGTGATTTCTTTATCAGTCAAACTGACAGGTAACCTTAACCCTTGTGTCTAGAGGGGGGTAATTCAGTGTCATCAGTGGGATAGCTATTTTTGTTCTAGGTTCCGTTGCCTACCTACTGGGACAATTTATGTTCCGGCTTGTACAATTCAATTCACTTAAAACGCCAGTCTATGTGGGGAAACTGCTAGTCAACAGTTTCGATTAGCTTTGGGGGAAAGAGTTGCTTGCTTCGGGGAGATTTAGTAGGGTGGTTTCTTTATCTCTCTTCTACCAAATGGAGGCTGAAAGGAGCAGTAATGTGCGTTTAATGCAAGTTCGTGTCCCGAACGTTATTCTCGCTGCAAAACAAGTAAACCAACAACAAGAAAAATAACAATTTAATCACTGATTGCTAACCTTTCGTTAGCCTCTAAACTTGTTTGGTGTGACAGGGAGCAAGTGTAGTTGTGTGGCTTAGCAACCAATAGCTGTTTGGCTTATCTCCGGGTGACTTTGCTGGGTTGGGTTACTTTATTACCCGATATAATACCGTGGGAGCAATAAAATTGTGCACGTTTAGCCGTTGCTTTTGGAATATTATCAGTGGCGGTTCTAGGCTGAATTTACCAGGGGGGGCCAGGGTGGGGCAGTGTTTTTTTTTGTTTGTTTTTTTTTTCAGGAAGGCACAGAATGAAAGAAAAAAAATCCGGATCATATTTCATTGTTTTATATATTAAAGGGTCTAAATGCAATTTTCTGAAATTTAAACTCGCGACTGACACCTGTGGCCAAAAAAATGGAACTGCTCTATCTTTCTGCTCGCGCGCCGGTCGCTCTCAATCTTCGATCTTTTCCGGGCACTTGTCAGGGGTTTAACTTTTTTGGTCTTATGTGGAGTTACTGTTGATGTCAGAGTTGTCCTTGGTCTCTTCTGTGTATTCGCACACTCCATTGAACTGCTTGCGAGTGTTGGCTAATTGCTGACTACCGGTAGTGGCAGAGTGATCTGAAACATTTAGCATGAACGCGCTTGACGTCACATCCGCAGACAGCGCGGGAAAATCGGACCCGACAGAAAATAGAAAAAATTGGATACAGGCTTATAGGTGCACCCACTGTGAGCTGACAAGGTGTCAGTGTGCTCATCAGGAGATGTTTGAGTCATAAATGGTCAAATAAAAAGGCTATTGTTACGTTTGTTTTGGGGGAAAAGTTGCATATAGCCCCTTTAAGAGAGCCACTTGTGGCTCCAGAGCTGAAAGTTTCACACTCCTGATCTTGCAGATGAAAACTGTAATCCTGTAACTATATCTGAAGCTAAAAGTTTAACACCTTTATTTTTAATTCCTTGTTAAATCAAACTTTGAAAGTAAACAATGAAATTGGTCCAAGGGACCAATTAGTTACAGTTTCCATGCCAGTGCATCTTCATGAGAAATTGGTTTAGTATTATCTCTTCCTTAACAGGGGCCAGGACCAGTACTACAGGGCACTAGCCCCTGTTCTTGAACCGCCAATGAATACTTTAATATAAACAAATTTAAATCTATGTTTATAGGCACAATTCTGTATACCAAACTCGAATTTATCCAATCATTTTGAAATAATGTATTTCTGTAGTGTTGGAGGGTGTGGTCACAAATGATTAACAATTAAGGTAGCACGACATGTAGCATTTTGTGTTATTGCAGTACCAGCTTGGATGGGATTGATATCACAAAGAACAGCTTGATTGACAAAGTTTGACACAGTGGATCAGTTGGTGAAAGTTCAAGTGGGTTTTATTGTCATTTTAGCCATATACAGTGTATATAGTGAATGAAAAGTTGACATGAGTTTGATTTAAAACAGAGCTTAAGATGCTTAGAAATATTCACTTTATCATAATATTAAATTTAAATTTGTGTAGGGTATTTTAACAGACTATAATAGCGTTTAGTTTCTGTGATAAAAGACGTGGTGAAATTTGGGGATTTGGTAGCAAGTTAAATTAAACTTTTTATGAAGACCTGATGGAATAGTATTTTTCCAAAGTATATGATGATATTAGAGTAGGGATGTGCATTGGTAAAAATCTGGCAAAATCATATGTATTGCGATACATGGGACACAATACGTTATATTGCGGTACTATGAGTACGATTTTATATTGTAATTTTTTAAAACTGAATTTAAATGTAGAAAAACCGTCACATCATTCTAAACACTCCAACCTGTTTCATGCTTTAACACATCCAGTTTTATCACTAGATCTAATTGATCCACTGGAACGAAGAAGGTGAAAAAAGGCACAAGCTACCAGTCATACTTTTAATTTTACTACAAAAATTACTGTCATCAATAATGTTTCCATTCAAGTTCTAAAAAGTACAATAAAATTTTTTGAATATTGATAGAATATCGTGACATAAAATATTGCGATATATCAGCGTATCTATTTTCTTACATCCCTGACTATTAGGCTAATTGGTCTCTCTAAATTGTCATTAGGTATGTGTGTGTGTGTGTGTGTGTTAGGGCTGTAAAGTCCTAGTCGACTGGTCGACCAAAATTCTGATTGGTCGATTTTATGCTGTGTTAATTTTTGAAATTTGATTGGACAAGAGACATTCTATGAGAGCTGATCGGTGCCGATGTTAGAGTAGGCTACAACAGCGCTGCCTCTCGTGTGATATTGCTTTAACAGTCTACAGGGAGATCAAAGAACGTCCACGTTATTCAACGTGCTGTGGCTTCAGTGCTTAATTTGTAAATCATTAGGTGCCAGAACGCAAAGTACATGACAGCGCAGGCATGACCAGAGACGCGCACAGGTCCCGGAAGTAAATAGTAGCGGAAAAAAACCATGTAAAAACATGATGTGGGCCTTAAAGGCCTGAATGTTTTAAATACTGTTATGTTCTCCGATAGATGCAGACAATGGTTGTAATCGAATGTTTTAATGCCGACTGCTGTTGGCCGCAATCATCTGGCTCCATTTATAGACACACACCAGTTCCCCCGCACTCAACTGCGCACCCCCCCCATGCGCAGCCTGCAGAACAGTGCCCCACCCCCCTGAACAGTGTATAAAATAAAAGGAAAGGAGCTGTGATACAAGTGCAGCGCTGGTGGTTAATTTCCCCTTTATTGCTTCTCTGTTACACATTTTTAGAAGTGTGGACATTGCTTTAGTTAGCGTAGAGCTGCTTTGTCTAAAACCATAACTCTATAACTAGTAAATGGCAAAATAAAAACTGTGGACTAAATAAAGTTAAAGTGGCTCAGTAATCTTGAGTTGAGTCTACAAACATCTGGAACTTTGAATTTGGAAATGTGCAGGAACCTTGTTTGCATAATGATTCGGCATGAAATTAACACCAACAGTTTTTCTGTCAATATTTGTGATATTTAATGTAGTAAAAGGTCAACATCAAGTTACCAGAAAGCTGCTCCTCTTTAACGCCACTGAATTCAAAAACCGCAGTCTACTTAAAGTGAAAGTTGTTTTCACTTTTTTTCAGAGACATGTCCAAGCTAAAGAAAGCTGAAATATTGTCACCGACGACTAAGATCTGCATTTTGAAAACAAACAAAACAGAGGTCAGAGTTTTGAATGACTTATGAAATATTTATTGTTTAGACTGCGATTCACTCTTATTCATGTTAAAATAACAGGGGTCCTTTATGTTGCGCTCATAGCATGACTCTTCCTTGCCATGTAATATCTGAATAAAGAGTCAGTAGTTTTGAGATGAATTGGGAGCAGCAGTATTCAGGTGTAGTCGATGTAACCTTATAGTTACTCAAGGTGTCAGGGACAGCGCTGACGTCTAACTGGGACACAGAAGCACATGTCATGTCTCTTATCGTAGATTAAGCTGTAGATGAACTTTGTCATAGAGCTTCAAGGGTCTCTGAACTGATTTTTACAACAGTAGTTTTATGTTTAATTTTCCAAAATTCTCTTATTTTGTCCATGTAAAGTTGATTTATCATGGCGAAACCTTGTTTGAACTAAGTTTATTATTTATTTAAAAAAAAAATCAGATTAGATATTTCCTGACCTCTAAAGGCGAATGTATCATTAACCTTTTAACTAACCAGAGAATATTAGGTCTTGTTCCAGAAAGCAGTTTAGTCTAAACGTCCTCTCGCTGTCTCTTTTCGTGAACATTTTGTGGAGATTAGTCTGTGTATTTTGGGACTTTTGTGTCAGAGAGCAGCAGAATAACAAGGTTTTCCTGGAATATGAAGGAATAGAAATAACAGCCTTGTGCCTTGGTTACCTGGCAATGCTTAGCTGCATAATTTTAGGAAGATGTTCATGAAATTACTGGATTGAAGGGAGTTGAGGGAGTAGCTGAGCACTGCATTGGTTACATTTTTATGCAGCAGTTTTAAAAACACGAGTAAATATCAGAATATGCTGGGAGGGAAATAAACACTTTAAGGGCGTTTTTTTTTTTTTTTTTTTGAAAGTTTTGGAAAGGTTTATTGACTTTCTGTTTAGTGAGAAGCTGCAGATTGTGCCAGTGAAAGGATGCATCTGGTCAGCAACAACTGTTAAGGCTGCTGTGTAAGCAATATTGCATAAACGTTTTTGAGGAGTTGGTGTGCGATTGACCAATTATGCTGCTGATGTCATTCATTTTGTGTCATCAAACCATCAGCAGGTTAATATTGTGATGTTTATGTCCAATTTAAAACTTGTCACCTATTGGGGATAGTCTACAGCAGTGGTGTGCAAAGTCAGTCCTCAAGGCCCGCTATCCTGCATGTTTTAGTTTGTTCCCTTGTTCAACACACCTGAATCAAATGATGTTTCATGGTTTGACATTGATTTTTATCTAGGCTGTGTTTCTACTATCGTAACTTTAGGATAATTTAACCAGTTCTTTTTCTGACGGGGTAATCTGTCGGCCCGCTCCTCTAAGCCGCCGTGTCTCCATACACAATTGGCGCTTTAAAGGGGGGGTGGCACGTTCTTCTTATGCAGAAAGAGCAATTCTGAGGTCCAGTACAACCGAAATTCTACCTGAAATAGATCTGTAAGTTCAATAAATAACTTATACTACCTATTTGAAATTTTGCACTCACAGCATGTCTGCACTGAACGCTTTGAAATTAGTTGCATGTCTCTTTAAGAGTCTCTGACACGCCCCCTTCAACACGCTGGCGTCAACGTCATCACAACATTCTCCAGTCGCATGGGGACGAAGCATTACAGTGCTGTAGAATCGGTGCGCCGGACTTTTGGAAGACAGGCATATCTTTCGGTTTACTATGGCCACGCAGGACATGGTACAAGCATATGCATTTGATCCCGTCTCTGACCCTGAAAGTGAAATATTGGATGAACCGGAGCGCGTTCAGCGGCTCGTTCAAGAGCTACTACTTTCCACAGGTGCAACCTGATTGCTGCTGACGACGCTCTGCTTTAGTGCTCTGGGAGCGGGGGAGGGAGGGCTGTGGAGAGACGTGGCCGGTAATCAAAATTTAGGGGCGTTGCTGGGAGGTTAGGGCGTTAAGTGCTCCACATGGCGGCCGCGAGAGTTTATAGATATAACTCCAACATACATAAATTAACCTAAGAAACACTTTAGGCATGTTTTTAAGGAGGGAATGGCATAAGAAGGTGATGAAAAGCTTTAAAAAGTAGATTTTACATGCCCCCCCCCCCCCCCCCCCTTTAAGGAATCAGCTAAAGACTAGGGCTGTAAAGTCCTAGTTGACTGGTCGACTTATTGGTCGATGCGTTCTGAGTCGACCAAAATTCTGATTGGTCGATTTTAATCCGTGTTAATTTTTGAAATTTGATTGGACAAGAGACATTCTATGAGAGCTGATCGGTGCTGATGTTAGAGTAGGGTACAACAGCGCTGCCTCTCGTGTGATATTGCTTTAACAGTCTACAGGGAGATCGAAGAACGTCCACGTTATTCAATGTGCTGTGGCTTCAGTGCTTAGTTTGTAAATCATTAGGTGCCAGAACGCAAAGTACATGACAGCGCAGGCATGACCAGAGACGCGCACAGGTCCCGGAAGTAAATAGTAGCGGGGGAAAAAACATGTAAAAACATGATGTGGGCCTTACAGGCCTGAATGTTTTAAATACTGTAATGTTCTCCGATAGATGCAGACAATGGTTGTAATCGAATGTTTTAATGCCGACTGCTGTTGGCCGCAATCACGCCGTACAAAACAGTAATCAAACGAACTCTCACATAAACCGGTTGTCTGTCTAGCTCCATTTACAGACACACACCAGTTCCCCCGCACTCAACTGCGCAGGATTCATGGTTTTAGTAATTTTAACTAATGAAAATCTAGTGTAGTGAACATATGTATTCAACCCCATTTATTCTTATATCCTGAAATAAAATCCAAAGTAACTAATTGTCTTTAAAAACCTTGGTGTTTTAATCTCAGTATAATTACAGCTATTCTGTGGAGGCTTCAGAAGTTTGTTTGACATGAAGACAAATGTCACTCCAGATAAATCAGGGATTAGGTTGTGGAGACACTTGAAACAAGGTTAGGTCATGAAACAAAACACCAACCTTTGAACATCGCAAAGAGCACTATTTAATCCATTTTCTGAAAGCTGGAAGCTTACCGAGACATGTCCATCTACAAAAGGTATAACAGGCTGGACAAGGGGAGAATTATTCAGAAAATCAGATAAGAAGCCCATGGAAACCTGAGCTTTTTTTTTGGCCTACATGTGAAACGCTGTGTGGTGCAAAAAGAAAAGGTAACACTGGGCATGGGGGTGGAGGTGTTATGCTGCGGGAAGGATTCTCCTCTGCAGGGATAGGAAGCTGGTCAGTGTTTGTGGGAAGATGAGTGGAGCTAAACACAGGGCAGTCCTGGAAGAACACCGGATAGAAAAGGGAAAAGATTGAGACTGGGGCAGATGTTCGCCTTCCTGCAAGACGGTAACCCTAAACATTCAGCTAGACATACAATAGAATGGATTAGCTCAAAGCATGACAAAATCCAGTTGAGAATCTGTACCAGGGCTTCAAAAATCCTCTTTACACATGCTTGTTCTCCAATCTGGCTGAACTAGATCAATTTTGTAAAGAAGAATGGACAGACATTTCCATATGTAACGTGCAAACTAGAATTGTTGTGGGTCTGTATAAAAATATATCTGGTACTGTAAAGACGGAAAAACCCTAAGAACCTTGTGTCATCATTTGTTTTACCTCGCAATTATGCTCTATGCTGTGTATCCTCCACATAAAATCCCAATTAAATAAACTGAAGGCTGTAGTTGTGATGTAACTAAATGCAACAAACAAGTAAACCTTTTTTGTTAGTAGGGTGTTTATGTAATCCATTTATCAGGCTAAATGTGGTCTCCTGCTGAAAGCTCATGGGGTTTCTGGTCATTTGCAGGGATTGTAGTGATAAGGGGTGTTATTACCTGGAGTTAAATAAACAGGCACATGGACTTGGCCACAGAGTTCAAAGTTCAGATAATTATCAGACTGACGGAAGCACACAGTGTTATGTAGTTTTACTTTCATGTAAAATTACACCTCAACGTACTTTTAATCCGTTACAGCTTGAATTTATCTACAATTATGACAAGAAAATCAATTATTTGCGTTTTATCTTTCAAACTGATTTTAAACTTGAGATTTTTAGTTTGAAAATACAGCAAAGAGTGTATATATATTTATGTATTTGATGTGGTATTGATTTAAGTGGGTTTTCTTTTTTAGCATTTCATTTTTAGTGCCTATAACACATTATTATTGTATTCTTAATACCTGGTTTTCTATTTATCAATGGTAACTATCTCTCAGTTGGGTTCTACTAAATGTTCAAAATAAACGAAGGTGATGGGATTGGAACTCCAACCACTAGATGGCGGCAGCATGTTCCTTGGTATGGATAGAATACACATCAACAGGTATTAGGGGTATACAGATGAGTTGGTGGTTGAGAACAATCTATAAGAAGTCATAACTAGCATGTTTTGACTCTGACATTTCAGTGTACGCTGAAATGTGGTGGTTCTTTTGTTTTGCTTTGACAGTCGTGCTAAAATATTGTTTTCTGAGACAAAACTAGAAATAGTAATTGGTTTTCTTGAATAGTTAAACTTCAGTTAATTCTGGAAAGCAATGCTGCAGTAAATGTTAGCTTTTTTTCTTCATTTTATTTTCCACTTCTTGTGCACTGTAGACTTGTGAATTGTCTGTTTATATTGTCCACAATTAGAAAAATTTATCTCATCTGAATCAGAATAGTTTACCCAAACGAAGAATATAAGAAATCTTTCTGTCTCTATTGACCATGTGTGGGTCAGGAACAAATCATGTGATATTCTCAAGATGAATATGTACTTTGTATTCTATAATGGTTATTTAAAGTTAGTTCTGACATAAGATCTTGCCTGTTTGTTCTGCATTTATATCTAGTGCTTTCCTATTTTTATTCTGGGTTTTTTTTTCTGCAGATTCCATCGTCTATCATCTGTGGTTTTCAGACCCAATGTCGCCACGGGAAGAAAAAGATAGACTGAGGCAAAACGCTCCATGAATGAGTGGTGGACAAGGTTGAGAAACAGAAGTTTACCAAGAGGGAGACCTTTTCTTCGCTTCATACTTGAGTAACAGATGTATGTCGTCTTTTGTTCTCTGTTGAAGACAAATTTTGATACAAATGCCATCTTTACTCAGATTATGTCCATCTTAAAGTCTGCCAATCTTTCCATCTATTTTACTTGTGTATCTCTTTCCCAGTTCATATTTTTCCCTCTTCTTAATTTTTTTCATATAGATAAAAAATATGTAGTCTTATCACCTTTTATCTTTTTAATCCTGCATACTGTACCTATCTGTGCAGATTGATACAGAAGTCTGCGGCTAGACAGTTGCCATGTCGACCTCTTCGCTGCGGCGACAAGTAAAGAACATCGTCCACAACTATTCAGAGGCTGAAATCAAGGTTATATTTTTCTCATCCTATCTGGATTGTCTTTTTGTATTTTTTCCAGCCTGCATCTCAGGAGTTGCACATATATCTCTACAACAAAGAATCCATTACGCAACATTAATTCGTTTGTGCGTTAGAAATTTATTTTACATTTGGTTCTATCACACAGACCTTGAATGGAAGACAATTAAAGTTGATCCTCTCTTATGCTGTCATCCAGGTTAGAGAGGCAACATCAAATGATCCATGGGGCCCCAGCAGCTCTCTTATGTCAGAGATAGCAGATCTGACCTACAATGTTGTGGCCTTCTCAGAAATCATGAGCATGGTGTGGAAACGACTGAATGACCACGGAAAGAACTGGAGACATGTATACAAGGTATGTAGCTTGGTGTTGGAAATCATCAGAGCTCTGCTTTAGGGAGTCAGCAGTGAGAATTTAGTGGCCGACATCCGATCGCTTGCTTTTGCAAAGATTTGAACCGCTTCTAATTTCTAATGAGAACGTATACAATATTCAAATGTACCTGCTTTGATTGGTCTATAGTTATTTATTTTAGGTGTAGAGGCAATGTCACGTCATGTGCAAGAGAGGATTTGCTTTAAGCAACGGTTTCTCTATACTATAACACAAAATGATGATAGAGTTGAGATTTTAAGCTCTCTTTTGCTTCTTAGGTTATTGATTAGCTGGTTAGCATTAAGAAAGCAGCAGTCTCTGTGTTTATTCACTAGGGAAAGTAGGTCATTACCATAACTCTTGAGTTTTCCCAATATGTTTCTAACATTTCCAAACTCAGCATGTTCTATAACAGAGGTTGATAACAGAGGTTGAAAGCTCAAAAGGATTAAACGGAGCAAATTTACTGGTATCAATTCAGACTTCTTCCCATTTGCTGAAAGTTTGACCCTCTCTCGCAGCCATAACGAAACACAAACATGTGTCGTGGAAAATGCAAGTTGTTCAGTAACAGCATTCACATCAAAGTACATTTAGTCTAGCACATTCACTCACTGATCAGACAAAGGTTGGATCTTCTAACTTTTTAGTGTGTCTCTAAATTTATTATGTTATTAAATCTGGTCTCCCTTACCTTCACAGCTTAGTCGGAGTAAAAAGACCATAAAATCATCCTTTATTGTCTCTCAGTAGGTAAATTTGTGTGTATTAGCAGCAAAGTGACAAGCAAACAAAAAGCCCACAGATAAACATAATGTACATAAATAAGCAAGAATACAACTAAAATACATACTGTAGTAATGCTAAATTTACAAGATAAGAAAATTATACAGTTATGAAGAAAAAGTGATCGTTAAACACTCTAGCGGCTTCTGGGAGCAACAACCTATGAAATTGCTTCTTTGTGCATGTAGGATGCAGCAGCAGAGTATGATACTACTAAAGCGGTACTGGATACTGTCATATCTTTGGTGTTTTATATTTATTAAAAATGTGTACCTTTTTATGTTTTCCTCAAATGTTCGTTCAGTTGAATCCGTGTTAGCCGTAGATCTCAAATTTTACCACCTATTATTGCTGTTAGTTTTGACCTTCCACTCTTTATAACTTTATTACTGGTGTTAATAGATGTGAGATAATATTTGCAGACAAAGCAACTTTTTTTTTGTTTCTGCTACCTTTTGTCTTTATTTTCATCAGGTGGTCTTAATGCTTCTTTTTCCTCCGTCAGGCTATGACTCTTATGGAGTATCTGATCAAGACGGGTTCAGAGCGCGTTGCTCAACAGTGTCGAGAAAACATTTATGCAGTCCAGACCCTGAAGGATTTCCAGTACATAGACAGGGACGGCAAAGACCAGGTAACCAAGCATGCCCATCCTCACAAAGCTAAAAAGAAAGTTAACATGTTTAATCGGGTTGATCTTTATTTGTTTACTGTAGGGAAAACTTTGACTTGCTGGTTCATTGTAGGACATTTTGCGTTAAAGGGTTTCTGACCTCATACAAAATCTCAGAAAGCCAGCTGTTAGTAATTTGTAATTTAGCTAATTTAATGAGTTATTATATGAACAATACGGTGTATAGTGTAGCTAATGTACCAAGCAAAGCGTCTTGAGCCACGCATCATTTATGTATACTGTAATTTTCGGACTATTAGTGCACCTGAATATAAGCCACATGTTTTCATGTAACATGAAAAATTTGCACAGCAAGACGGTACAAAGAAGATTTTATTTTTTTTATTACCTAATGTTTTCGTGTCCGTCTGTCTGTCTGTTAGCAACATAACTCAAAAAGATATGGATGGATTTCGATGACATTTTCATACAATTTATGCAATGGTACCAGGAACAACTGATTACAGTTTGGGGTTGATCCGACATGAAGCGCGTATCCACTCACCGACCAGCGATGCTAACCTCCACTCCTCTCTCGTGTCAGAGAGCTCACAAGCGGCTCCCCTCGAGCACCAGCCCCGAATCTGCGCTCTGAGGTGAAAGAGCGCAGCCATGCGTATCATTAAAGCTACATTGTGTAAGAACTTCTCCCATCTAGCGGTGAAACAACCAACAGAATATTACGTTCTAGCCCCACCTCCCACCCCCCTGTTCCGAGCACGTTTTAACTCCTACGGTGGCCGTTTCATGCCAAGGTTTACATGGCTTCCAATACTACGACTTCGTCCTGTGTTCCTTCCAGTGATGAGGCTACTTTAGAAAACTGCATTGCATTTAGTTATATAGTCAGACGTCTGCCGCGTCGGGAGTAGACAATCTCCCTCTGGCATTCGTCAACTGAGTGTAGCCAAAGCACGAAAGGCGGAGCTGGAAATTCCAGGAATGTCCGTCGTTGGCGAATGTATTTCAAAGATGGAGGCTCAACATGGATTCAGCCATTCGCACGACTCGCGCGTATGTATTCTAAATAGCAGATTCTACACTTACGAGAATACTTTCATTAGTAGGTGGAAGTAATTACACATAAATGAGCACATATTTTTGAAAGAACAAATGGGTTTTTGCTAAGAATTAACTAAAAAAAATACACAATGTAGCTTTAACAGACACTTTATTGGAAGAATTCAGAAAGTTAGAATTACATAACAACTTGTGGATGGAATGAGTGGCGGAGTTCTGCGCTCTCTGAGTCCTCCTTCAATGTCTCACCATTGATTCATTGATGTAAAGCTTACATCCAGTAGCTCTATTTCCTTCTCTGACGACCAGCTCGATTGCCTTTAACTTAAAAGCTGCATTCCTTTGTGTGTTTTCCATGATGAGGGTGTGTGCACGAAAACTACCGGTAGTGTCCTCTTCGGCGCGTAATCTTTCCCCTTGTCTGTCTCACTTTGGCACTTCCTGCCATAGTACCCACCAGAGGCCGTTAGCCAGTAAAAAATTTTATAAATTAACCGCATCGTTTTATAGGATGCATGGTCCAAAGTGTTTGAAAAAAGTAGCAGCTTATAGTCCGAAAATGATGGTAGTTTGTTCGTTTTTTTTTTTCAAAGTTTATTGCAAGCAAAAAATGTCTGACTTTTATATTGTTTCACAATTTTTAAAAGTCAAGATAGAGTTATCTGCAGCTGGTGATCTCTATCTGATGGGGACGTTATACAACCTTTCAGAGATTTAGCTTTTTTAAATGCTTCCGTTTGTTGTGGCTGTTTTGTAGCTTTAATAGATTTAATGATAAAAATCTTTGGCAAAGGGTTGGAATAGAAGCACAGAACAAAGTCTAGAGACAATTTAAAAAGGGTTCTGTCTCATGTAGACAGAACACCAGTCCATCATCTGAGTTCAATATTTTTTTCACTCATTTCAGAAAGTGAAACTTGTATAATATATAGATTTCTTACACATAGAGTGAAATATTTCAATTCTTTTTTTCTTGTAATCTTGTAATTTAATCACGTGTGTGATTGACCCACACAAAGGATTGCATAATTGCGAACTAGAAGGAAGAAGATAAATGGTTTTCTAAATGTTTTAAGTACAGTCTTATTCAATTAATTAGAATATTTTTGAAAAGTTTGTTTATTTCAGTAACTCACTTCACTAAGTAAAACATTATGTAGATTAATTACAGTGATTCTGATGTTTTCAAGCCTTTACTTCTATTAATTATGCTGAATATCTGCCTACAACTAATTTAAACATGACATTTAAGATTAGAATATTACATCATCGTCTGGTCTCAGATATGTTTAAGAACCTTTTAAAATAACAAAAAATCCTCATTTGCAATTAATACAATACAAAATCCTTCATAGAGTACACTATACAGGTCAACGAATGTTTAGGATGGGTTTTACATCGTCTAATACCTGCTTACAATGCACAAGCAATATACCAGATACTTATGCTCATGCGCTTTGGTTCTGTCCACCTGTTAAGAAATTTTGGTGCCAGATATGTGAGGACTTATCAAAGTGTCTGAAATGTAACATCCCACCATCTCCCTCAATTTGCCCGTTAGGAAATTTAAATGATGTCACCATGGACACAAAGTCAGTTCTAATGGTTCACATTGCCTTATGCATCGCTAAGAAAACTATCCTCCTGAACTGGAAAAATAAAAAAGCTCTTAATATTAATCAGTATAGAAATCTCTTGTTGGACCATATTGGTCTTGAGACGGCCTCTGTCTCCATATCTGATCAATCTCTCTGGGCTCCTTTGATCGGCTCCATCACCTAGTGGGGGTTGGGGGCACTTGGTTTTGTTGTTTGGGACACTGTTGCTGATGTGGGGGTTTTGGGGTTGGAGGCGTCTGGGGGGGACCCCGGGGGGTGGGATCACTGGGCGGATGGGGCGCTGAACGTCGTGGCCGGCCTGGGGTTGGGCTTTGGGTGGTAACTCCTGATGGCTGCATGCGGTGCCTTAGGGGGGTTGCACTGGCGGACATGGGTTACTGGCCTGGTGGCCGTGCTGCACCTGGGTAGGGTCTGGAGTGGGCCTGGGGATTTGGGGCTCTGGGGCGCCGCGCCCCCTAGCTGTGGTCCTGGCTGGGGGTCGGCCGGCGTGGGGTCTCTATTGCCTGTGGGGGTCGGGGCCGGCCAGCGGCCGGCATGTGCAGCCGCCTCTCTCGGCATGTGCAGCCGCGAATGTCAGGGTGGGTTTAGTTCCCCTTCTGGGATGGGGCTGGGGGGACTGCTTTGGGGTCCGTGGGGCTTTGTGGTGCTGTGGCCGTGGGCCCCGGGTCGAACGTGCCATGGCCTCCCTCCCCTGGTGGATCCCGGTAAACAGCGGTGCGTATTGGGGTCAGTGGGGGAGCTGGCTCCCTGGGAAGACATTTTGTCTCCCAGTCCTTCCCTCTCCATCCCTGGAGACCTCTGTCCACCCGCTCCATCACTTTACTACTCATATAGGGTCTTGGGGCATGGGCACATCACTGGGGTGATGGCGTCCTGGGTCCCAATTTTAATATACAACTTAGACACTCCCACTTATAACATTTTCACACGACACATATATAGGGACTTTGGGGTGGGCACACTTTTCGGCATCCAGAGGGGGAGCGGTTCAATCAGCTTCACCACTGGTGCCGGTGCCCACTGTTAAACCACATACAGACACTGAGGGCTCGGGTTGGGGGAAGTGTGGCTGCCTTCCCCACATCCCACCCCTCTGTTTTAAATGCACATTATAACAACACGCATCAACACCATACTCAAGCGGGAGGATGGAGGCTAGGGGTCTTTTCACACCCCTGTTCGCTACGGGCCATCAGGGGTTGGGGTCCGGAGGAGGAACAGGCGGTCGGGATGCTTTGCCACTGTGGGGCCCTTGGCGGTCTGCTTGTCTCCGTCCTAGAAGGTAGGGGGTCCATCTCCCGGGTCCGGGGGCTGGTGGCTCTACTGGGGCATCGGTACCTGGACCTGGGAGCATAAAGTGTGGGGTGTGTGAGTGAGGGTACAGCGTCATTTTTTTGGGTGTCTTGGTGAGTCAGTGAGAATGTATGGGTTTAAGAAGGAGGGAACGTATGACTGTGTCTGTATGTCTTTGTCTACCTGTCAGGTTGGATCTTGGTCTGCCCCCTCGCCTGGCGCACCTCAGGCCTTTCACTTAATGGGGGGCCTATTTCCCCTCCGTCACTCCCCGCCGGTGACGGGGGCCCCTGCCTGCCGGAGCATCGGTGGTCAACCCGGTTCGGACCTGGTGCATGCCTGGCCGGGCCTGGGGGGGCCGGTGTGTCGGTCGGCCGCTGCGCTGGGCCGATATCTTCCTTTGGTTGGTTGGGGCACCTCTTTTAGGGGTGCCAGGTTTTGGATTGTTGGGTGGTGCCTGCTCGGCGGGATGCGGATCCGGCGTCTCTGCTCGTTTGATCACCTGTTCTGTGCGCACCGTGCGTGGTCGGTTCATTGGCGGGTTGGACCGGCCCTGGCCCTCGTTGGATGCCTGGTCTCGGCGCTCTGCGTTGCGCGGGATCAGGACCCGGGAGCTGGTACAACTTGGTGTCCAGATGCTGGCTGAGCCCGGCCTGGGGATGCTGTCCGTCCCCTGCGGCTATCGGTGGGGCGCCCCGACGTAGGGCAGGGGTGGGGCGCTGGGATGTTGGCGGTGGGGATTGGCCTAGGGCGGCGGCGCCCCCTGCAGTGCCGGGGGCCCCTCGTCGGCCGGTCCCTTGTCGGGTCCCTGCTGGGGGATGGGGTGCCCCTGGGCCCTGGCTCTCCCGGTCCATTGACCGGCCCGCCCTGGCGTGGCCGGTGGGGCCCGTGGGCTCGTCACTGCTGCCCCCCGGGCCCCTGCATAGTAGCCGCTGGACGTTCCCCTGGGGTTCTCCTTTGCTCCACTCTTGGGGGATGCGGTCGGCTCCGCCGGGTCCGCCTGGGGCTCTGGAGGTCCTTTGGACATCTTTGCTCCAATCTCCTTCATGTCTGCATCGACTCCTGGGAGACGGATTGATGCCTGCTCACACCAACTATCGAACACTCTTATGGAGAAGCCTTCTATGCACCAGCATGCTAACACACACACATAGATGTGGGGTATCTGGTGTTTAAGGAAATATTCTTGGGCTGAGGTTATCATTACTAGAGCTTGATTAATCGGTACCATGAGTTTTTCGGTGACGTATTTTTATATCTATTTTTGTGTAATGTGTGGTTGTGTAATTCTTAGTTCACAATGTTTGTTTTGTTTTGTCGATGTTCCTTTTTCGTGTTTTGTTTTGTTTTTCCCCCTCTCTCTGCCGTCCTGTGGGTATGGAGGCAGACTTCAATGTCTTCCTGTGTTTTCTTTGTTCCCCTTCCTCTCTTGTATTTTCAACTCACCCTCTCTCTTGACTTTTTGTTTCCTACCTCTCTTCTTCATCTTCCTTCTTTCTTCTCCTTAATTTTCCATCTCCGTGTCCATAACGTCAAGAAATAAAAACCCCAACAATTCAGAATAAAGATTTTTCACACATATATCAAGTGGAGGACTATAGCAAAAGCTGTACTGCTCCGCTTGTGAAAGTAAATCTGTTGGGCTTCTACTTGGTACTCAGACACCAATTCTGAGCTCCACACTGCCAAACAGGACACGAAAAAAAAAAAAAAAAGAATATCAGATCGATAAAAGAAACATTTATGACACAGAAATGTGGGCTTAATTAAATGTATGTTTAATACTTACGTTATTTTGTATGTGTTTCATAAAATCCCAATAAGTTGCAGTTGAGCTATGTGGCCGTAACATGATGAAATTGGAAAACGTCTTCACAATTTGCATATGCATTCGGGATGTTAATATGTTTTGCGTAACCTGAATGCAGTGAAAAATCATGCATCTGTCTCCTTTTTCTGTCCAGGGTCTGAATGTGAGAGAGAAGGCTAAGCAGCTGGTGACATTGTTAAAAGATGAAGAAAAACTAAGAGAAGAGAGGATCCATGCCCTTAAAACCAAAGAGAAAATGGCACAGACCACCAGTGGTGTGATAACTAAATTAGACACAAATTAGTCTCTCTTGAAGGAGGGATTTGTTTCATTAATGCATATTTGTCTCTGCTGCAGCCTCCTCAGCTCCCTCAGCACCCAGCCTTGGGGGCAGCATATCCATGGGCTCTCAGTCTGGAGATCCTGACCAGGCATGGCCACAAAGCTCTGGAGAGGAAGACCTGCAGCTTCAGTTGGCGTTAGCCATGAGTAAAGAAGAGGCCGAGCAGGTAAGTTAATGTGGTCTATCCTGGCCAGAAGGGGCACTTTATAATGCGCTTTATTTAACCTGTTTTCGGTTAATTGCAACACAGGAGGAGCAGCATGCACAAAGGAATATTAAGGATTGTGTTTCCTACTGCAGTACACCTAGCTATGCTCTCACAATTTAACTGCTGACCTCCCCCAGACTAGCGAGGACCCTCTGGAGGACGCAGAGCTTCACTATGCAATCACACTCAGCAAAGAGATTCACCAAAAGGTCAGGGGCAGAGTGTGTTCAGCCGACTGGGTAGCCAGTCATCAACTATTTGTCTTTCTGTCAGATGGAATTTCTCGACCGAATACTAAATATTGATTAATCAAGAAAATTCATTTATGCTAATATGATTTTTGGCATTTTCCTGCCTATGTACATTTTGATCAAACCATTATAATTCAATTGAGATAATTGAGTTTGCTGTTCATTGCTGTTTTTACAGTGCTTGTAGTCATAGAATACATTTTGAGACCTGATTTCAACCCTCCTAATGAGATACAGTGCTTTGAAAAACTGTTTGCCTCCTATTATCTTCTGTTTTTGCTTTTTTTTGTGACACTTACATGTTTGAAACCTATTACATTAGACAAATATAACCAATGTAAATACAAAATGGAGATTTAAAATGTCACAAATTAAGGGTATTAAAGCTTTCCAAACCAGCCCGGCTTTATGTGAAAAAGTGCCTCTAAAACACAATACAAGGTTGTATCTCAATGACTGCAGCAAGGCTGCCATCAAATGTCTTTTAATAACTCTTTTACATAATTCTTACAGAAAATTTGGCTTACTTTTGTTTTAATTCAACAACTAGATTAGAGGCCCTATAACATCTTAGATGGATGATGCTCGTTGTGATCAGCAGTGGTTTTGGCCTTGGAACTCGGGAAGACTTTTATCGTCTGCTGCCATTAACACTGACCTAACTTAAGGAAATTAGGCCTGCGGTGCTTTAGATGTTCTGGGTTATCTTGAGTCCACCTGGATGAGTCGTTGATAAGCTCTTTGAGTAATTTTGTAGGCCGGTGACTCGTGACTGTCTTTTCGCCTACCTTGCTCCATCAGATTCTCTTTGAATGATTTCTTGACTATTCTGCAGGTCAAGCCTTAAGCAGGTCTTGGTGTGGCTAGTGACATTGAGCTAAAAAATGTGGTTAATCAGTTAATTCATGACTCAAAAAAGGGAATTGGATCAGGTGGATCAGTGGTAGAGCAGGAGCAACATATAGTGAGGCTATTTTCCTCAAGTCAACTGTCCTCGGTTTTATCCCTGGCCACGGACCATTTACTGCATGTCATTCCCTTCTCTCTCTCCCCCTCTTTCTGTTCAGCTACTAATAGATAAAGGCCACTAGCGCAACAAAACCTTTAGAAAAAACTCCACAAAAGAGTTCTGTTTTTTTAACAGAGCCAGGTTGGTTTGGATAGTTTATTCACTTAAATGTAATAACATCTAAGAAATACTCTGGTTTTATTAGATGTTAATATTAGTTTGTTCTGAAACATTTAAGTGTGAGAAACGAGCAAGACCAGAAGAAATCTCTGAGGGGTAAATTCCTTTTCACATCACTGTATATTAAATATGAGCTGACAAACAATTGATGAACCATGATTAAAGTGTTAAATTTGCATGACAGAGACATATATTTCACCATAATAACATATGAGTGGGTTGTAAGTATTGATTGCTCTTCCTTCCAGCATGCATCTAACTGTTGCATTGATTTCAAATGAGCTTCTCCTGTCCCACTACCACTTTTTTTGAAGTTATTATTTTGTTATTGAGTGTTTATGTGCAAAACAATTTGTCTGATCTGTGGGAGTGATTCAAGTATTTATATAGTTTATTACTTAAGTACATTCTTACATTCTTTCTGACAGCTGAAGGAGGAGCAGCTGCTCTCTGTCTCTCCCCAGATCCGTTCACTTTATTTTATTTTCTGTTTGCTTTTGTTGTTTTCTTTTGTTTTCTTTTCGTAACCTTTTCTTAGTTACTTTATCTACCCAGCGCCTGGAGTTACTGTATTGAACCGGATCTCCTCCTGGATTACTTTTTTATGGACTTATCAACATGGCTTTTTGCTCAGCTGAGGATTTTGAAAAACCGCTCCACAGAATTGAGGGCATTGAAACGAAGCTAAATCGTATGGAAATTAATTTTGATCTCCACGCTGATTATGCAAACGACACAACTTTACCGTTGAATACACACAGGGAACAGCCTGTCAGCCCGGTGTTAGATCGGTCTAACCGTGTCACAGAAAAAACACAGGACAACACAACTCCATCAGCAAACGAACGTCTTTCTGGCAGAACTCCACACTCTAATGAACACTGGCCAGCTTTAAAACGGACATAATCATCAACCCCAGCCTGTTCTCCGAGGAAGAAAAAACAAAAGAAATTCCAGCACAGAGAAAGCTCTGAATCCAGACCTGCCGCTTCTGCTAAAAGTAAACAAAAGAGGTTTCAGCCAAAAACAAGAGGTATTTCTCCTCCTGGAATCCCGCTGAAAAACAGATTCGCAGCCTTGAGTTCCCCCGAAAGATGACACAGCCCCCGGGACCAGTCAAAGCCACCAGGAGAAACCCAGCCACATCAAACGGACACATAAAGTAAGAGCGCCCCCAGCAAAGATTATCATACAAGACGGATCAATTAATGGAATTGAGGCTTTTAGTAGCAAGAATACCAAAGTTTATAGCTGCTACAAAAATACAGTGAGAGAAATATCAGAAAAAATCCAGAACATCTTGGACCAACATCCTGCTTTGGAAAAACTCGTCATTCACGCTGGATCAGCAGATATCGCGATGAGACAATCAGAGATTCTGAAGAGAGACTTTTCTGATCTCCTACAGAGACTTGATGGACTTAACGTAAACATCCTCATCAGCGGACCAGTCCCTGAAGGGAATGATGAAAGATTTAGCAGACTCCCCATGCTCCATAAATGGTTAAAGAAACAATCAGCTGAGAAGTCGTTCAAATTTATTAATAATTTCAAAGTATTTGGAAGTGGTAATCATCTGTTTAAAGCAGGCCGACGTTATCTTAACAAGGCCGGAGTAAGGCTCTTAGCAGCAAACATTTTTTCTCATCAAAATCAGAAAGCAAAACACTTGCTCCCGAAAACTGACCTTGAGGCACCCATGTTCAGAGAACAAAAACAGCAAGTCATGATGACGCCACAGGACCGAATAGATAAACAACCATCAGAGATTAAGTCTTCATCTTCCTGTGACTCAGGCACATCAAATGAGTCTCCATTTAGAAACTTTACAGACAGACTGAACGAGCAAATCAAATTTTGGACACAATTAAAACCTAAACTTAGACTACACCAAACCCCTGGGACTAGTGTCAATAAGCCTGGGAGCTTCCCCCCACTGATTATTACAGATGTTTGATACTGTCCCCCAGAACTCGCCCGGCACCCCCCCCCCCCCTGAACTTAGCATACCAGTGATTATCAGCAGCAGGAAACATAAACCGTTAACCACACGCTCTCATATTAAACAAAATCTCAAATTGATAACCTGTCAGAAGGTTCAGCTGCCCATCATCGCAATACTTAAGTTAGCTTTATTAAACATTGGATCTCTATCCGGGAAGTCTTTTCTTATCAATGACTTCATCACTGAGCATAATTTACACGCCTTTTTTTTTTTATCAGAAACTTGGCTAGATTAAAATAACGAAACAACTGCATTGATAGAATCTACTCCTCCAAATTGCAATTCCTTAAGAGAGAGCAGAAAGCACAGACGAGGTGGAGGTGTAGCCACCATTTTTCAAAACTCAATAAACTTTAAAAAGGTAACCCTGGGCATGTTTGATTCTTTTGAATACCTAGCCACCCAGATAAACGAGCCTAACAAAGCTTTATTTCTAAGTTTATATAAACCACCAAAACTTAACTCTAACTTCTTTAATGATTTCAATGACCTTCTTTCTGTACTATGTATCGACTATAACCAACTAATCATTGTGGGGGATTTTAACAGCCATACCGACAACCCCCAAGATAGACAAGCAAAAACATTAGATGATACTCTCCACAACTTCGACCTGACCCAGCATGTCAAACAACCAACACACAATAAACGACACACTCTGGACTTAATTATCAGCAAAGGTTTCAATATTTCCAACATCTCGGTAATTAATATTGAATTATCTGGCCATTTCTAAATTTTCTTTGAAAGTACCATCTCTGCTAAATTATCCAGCCACAGTAAGACCACTATAAAAAAGCGTTTTCTAAGGGACAGTTCAGTAGAAACCTTTAAACGTATTCACCCTTCCACCACATCCCCCTCATCTCCCAACTCAAACTCAGTAAATAAGCTGGTAGATAATTTCCTTGCGAAAATCTCAGACATCATGGATTCCATTGCTCCAACTAAAGTGAAAGTAGTCTCAGGTAGAAAGAAGTGTCTGTGGACAAGTAATCCACTGGTACGTAGTGAAAAGAGAGCGTGTCGACAAGCCGAGAGAAAATGGCGGAAAACTCAACTCCAGGTTCACTGTGAGATCTACAAAGAGAGACTGAATAGAAATCAGCTAACCATAAAAGACGCTAGGGAATCGTTCTTTTCTGAAATCATCAACAGAAACATTAATAATGCACAGACTCTATTTGCAACAGTGTAAAGACTAACTAATCCTTTAGTGACAGAAGCCCCTGAACTAAACTCTACCGGGGCCTGCAATGAATTTGCTAGCTTTTTCACTGAAAAGATTCTAACAATTAGACGGTCAATCTGTAACTCAATATCGAACCCACAACCAGTGCCATCCCCAATCAACAACAATGTAGAGAAAATGTCTGAATTCCATGAATTAAACCAGAACAGCCTTTGAAAAAATCATTATCCAATTAAGCTCCTCCTCCTGCTGTCTTGATATCCTACCCACAGCGTTTGTAAAGAAAGTTCTTCCTGTTATTGGGTCTGATCTTGTTCAAATAGTGAACTCATCCCTGCTATCAGGTGTCTTCCCTCAGGCTTTAAAAACAGCAGTTATTAAACCACTGCTAAAGAAGAAAAATCTGGACAACACATTAATGCAGAACTAAAGGCCAATCTCTAATCTTCCATTCATCAGTAAGATTATTGAAAAAGCTGTGTTTCAGCAGTTAAATAGCTTCCTAACAATGACTAACCGTTTTGATGTTTTTCAGTCTGGTTTCCGTGCTCACCACAGCACCGAGACTGCCCTTGTCAAAGTATTCAATGACATCCGCATAAATACAGACTGTGGTAGAACCACAGTGCTGGTTCTGTTGGACCTCAGTGCAGCATTTGACACTGTTGATCATGATATTTTATTGGAACGACTGGAGAGCTGGGTCGGACTCTCTGGTACACTACTTGGCTGGTTCGAATCTTACCTAAAGAACAGGGACTTCTATGTTTCAATATGAAACTTTTCATCAGAATGAACAGAAATCACATGTGGGGTGCCCCAGGGCTCCATCCTGGGGCCCCTCTTATTTAATATCTACATGCTCCCACTAGGCAAGATTATAGCAACCAATAACATTAGCTACCATAACTACGCGGATGACACTCAGCTCTACATTACAATGTCACCAGGTGACTCTGAACCCATTCAAACCCTAAATCAATGCATTGACCAAATAAATGGATGGATGTGCCATAACTTTCTCCAGCTGAATAGAAACAAAACTGAAGTGATTATTTTTGGACCCAAGGAGGAACGATCAAGAGTCAGCACACAGCTTAAATTAATACAGCTAGAAACTACTGATCAGGTTCGAAACCTAGGTGTAGTAATGGACTCAGACCTGAACCTCCAGGGTCACATAAAGGCAATAACAAGGTCAGCGTTCTATCACCTGAAGAACATCTCTAGGATTAAACGACTGATGTTGCAACACGACCTAGAAAAACTCATCCATGCGTTTATCTTTAGTCGGATTGATTACTGCAACAGCATCTTCACAGGTCTGCCTA
The DNA here is from genome assembly GCA_963556495.2 of Valencia hispanica. NCBI lineage: Eukaryota > Metazoa > Chordata > Actinopteri > Cyprinodontiformes > Valenciidae > Valencia > Valencia hispanica. Next base: position 21,107,226 of record OY747710.1, read on the forward strand.
AAAGTCAATCAGACAGCCACAGCTGATCCAGAACGCTGCCGCTCGCGTCCTCACTAGAACCAGGAAAGTAGAGCACATCACCCCAGTTCTAAAGTCCTTACACTGGCTCCCTGTAGCTCAAAGAATAGACTTCAAAATACTCCTACTAGTTTATAAATCATTACATGGCTTAGCACCAAAATATGTTGAAGACCTGTTGTCACAGTACCAATCACCAAGACCACTCAGGTCCTCCAACTCTAGCCTACTAAACATCCCTAGACTCAGAACGAAACATGGAGAAGCAGCTTTCAGTTTCTATGCTCCCCTTATCTGGAACAGACTTCCCGACGAGTGTAGAGCTGCTGAAACTCTGAACTGCTTTAAATCGAGACTAAAAACCATCTGTTTAGAATTGCCTTCGAGTAAATGATTGATGTCAAATGTATTAAATGTGTTCATCCTCTCTTGCTTTTTGTATTTGTGTTTCATGTGTAATGTGTGTTTCTTTTACTTTTAATTTACAATGTTATATTCCATGTGTTTTTTTTAAATCACCAAATCATGTAAAGCACCTTGAATTACCCTGGTGTTGAAAGTGTGCTATACAAATAAAATTGCCTTGCCTTACCTTAAGTGCTTCAATAAATGTTTTAAAGAGCTTTTGGATTATGTTTGTTTTGTTTAAAGGTGTTAGATACACTCCATTTATTCTAGCCAATCTTCCATGTAATACAGTAGCATGAGAGATGGAATTAGGTAGGAATTTCTTTTGTTCATATGCTGATTGTTTTTGTATGTTAATAGTTGGGTATATTTTCAAATTTTTCTTCTGTTAGCTATTTGATAGAGTAGATTTTAAAGAGTCTCCCCTTTACCCAGCCAGTCCCTGGTAAAATTACCAAGCATGAGCCCTGTAAGCAAGTGAAGCATAAGCAGAGCTATGCTGCAGCTAGAATAGTCTTGATAACACAGTTCTGGTTTGGCCGATTGAATCCCATTTATAATGAACATCAACAATTGTTTGTATTATTTTTCACAAGTTCAGATTTCTTTTGTTGATTAGGAAACTGATCAAGCTGATCTGTGTCTGTGGTGTCTTATTTCAGGTTGTGTTATTAGGTTTCTAACATCAGCCTGTGTGTGTCTGTGATTGGCAGGAGGAGCGGCTGCGGAGAGGCGACGACCTGAGACTGCAGATGGCCATTGAGGAAAGCAAGAGAGAAAAAACAAAACCAGAAGAGGTGTGTGCTAACATGTCAATATATTGATTTAAATAGTGTACATTTTATGGGGTTTTTCTTTGTTGTTGCATCTCTCAATGAGAAACTTTTGTTCTCTAAAGTACCATTAAATGTTTTCATAGTTTGTCACATTACAAAGACACACACTTTAATATATTTAATTGGTATTTTTGTGATGAACCTTCACAAAGTAAGACAATCGTGAGGTCAAAGTATAAATATGTGCTTTTCAAAATGTTTTTACTACTAAAAATCCGAATGGTGGTGATTCCCTTTACCCCAATGCTCTTAATTAAAATCCAAAAGGCATCTAATTAGTAAATCCAGTTCAGTGGGGTTCAGTTAAATCTCAGTGTTATTTCAGCTGTTTGTCAAAGGACACTGCTGAAGAGACGGCACCATAAAGGTCAAGGATCTCTGCAGACAGGTCAAGGATGAAGCTTTAGAGACGTTTAGAGTGACTTATGACATGAAACTATGTCACAGGATTTGAACATGTCACAGAGCTCTTTGTAGGTTTGCAGTTAAGCATGATATAAAAACATGACCGTCGACGAGGAGAAAGTCGTACGAATGTGTGTATAGCTTACCACAATTATGAAACGAGCACGGCAAATGTGGAAGAGTGCTTGATAGCTTCTAATTGGTATTTTTGTAGGAACAGATCAGTTTGATATACGTTTTCAGATCATAGTTCCGCAATAATCACACAACCACAGACCCCCCCCTATTACTGATCACTTTGTTCTTTCACATCTTAATAGTGGAGCTGTCTGAGGTTCCAGCCCCTTGTCCTTATACAGCATGCTATGAGATTGCATGCTGTATCAAATGGGTGGAGGTTATAAGTTGCAGTAGTCACCTAAGCAATACATACGGATGGATTTCCCAAAGAGCTGAGTTTATTGTTGGAATCCTCACTCCTCCTCTTCAAATACATTCAGTGCCTAATTGTTGTGCGCCATCCTCAATATGTTCTCCGCTCTCACTGCGCACCTCACGCCCCGGCTGCACCACATCTGGGTTGAGCAAACCCGTATCATCCCGTAAAGTTGGGGGTCAGTGATTACTGTCCCAGGTGGAGGTGGAGTGGCTTCAACCCATCGTTACGCATTGGGACCTTTAGAGGTGAAAGCGAGGCGCAAAGAACAGAACGACAGGATGAGCTGAAAGGGGTTTAGGTTCGTTTTCTTTAGCTGTAGTAACATTATTCCATTTTCTGTTTCTTGTTCAGAGTGCTCTGATGGAGCTGAGTGCAGTGGACCCTTGGGGGGCTCCTGCTAATGCCACCGTGAGCTCTGCCGGCCCTTCACCTCCCCTCACGCTATCTGGCCCCTCAGCCTCCGGTCCATGGGGAGCAGCTCCCACTGATCCATGGGGAGTAGCTTCACCCACATCCCCTACAAGTTCCGACCCCTGGAGTGGGGGAGCCGCGCCCACTATAGCCCCTCCTCCAGACCCCTGGGGGGAGACGTCCCACAAAGTGAACAACGTCGACCCCTGGGGAAACTCGGGTAAGCTACAGCAGCTCTTGTTTGTTGTGAAATCAGCTCAGTGGCTGAAAGTGTGCTGGTCAGAGCATTAAAACAGAAGTCTGTTTCTGACTGAAAGAGGATGTGAATACCATAACCTTTGTTCATTGTCATTTCAAACCTCCATATTCTCTTTTTAAAAAAGTGTGTATTTACATCCAGTCATGTCATTATCCTTTCATATTTGATCTTCTCATCCACCCAAAGGGGCATTTCGACCGCAGGAACCTTTTTCAGGAACCAAGAGTCTTTATCGGGGTCCTTCCCTCAGCCCCTTGATTTACGTGCCCAGGAACACGAAGTTAAACAGAGTTCTGGGGTAAAAACAACCCTGGTAGGGATTTAGTACATTTAAGACTGCCCTGAAGCCTCAGGGCTTTGTCTGTGGTGGAGGGGTGCTACACATTTCTAATTGGTTCTTGGCATTTTGTTTCCACTTTTCTGTCTCAGGCATCTCAACTACAGTTTATACTATCTCTTAATTTCAAATTCTACAAGAGAACTAATGAGGTTCTTTTTCCAAATGAAAAATTTAGGCTGAGCCATTTATGCAACTTCAATCTGCTGAGGAGACAACTCCCAGCGGCAGCACAAGTTTTAGATTAACAGAAGAAAACCATCAAATCAAACTAATAAAATGTTTCACAAAAGGTTGGATTCTGGGGAATCCTTAAACTCTGCTAAAGTGATTATCTGCAACAGGTTTAACATGAAAGCTCTTCACCTTTCACAGGACAAACTGAAGTAAATGCTTCTCTCAGCCAAGCAATGAAATAATCTAAAGGAAAAGAACATTCAGGTCAGATTAGTTTACATTTAAACACACAAACAAAAACAATCGCATTTCTTTGGGACTGCATAGCAATAAGAGACCTAAAGCATGAAAGAACTAGGGCCCGCTGCCTCTGTGAATGTGTTCATCTTATGCAGGTCTTTCCCTTCACCTGGGTGAGAATACGAACACACACATGGTTCCCACCTACAGTTTCAGTGCTCTGTCAGCACAAGAGTGTCATTTACAAATATGCCCCAAATACTCACACAAAGCCTTGACTAGTACTAGTAGTAATGCTGGAGTCAGAAGCTGCCCCTGCTGACATTCTTCAGTTCAGACCCCCGGAGTCGGTCTAGAGAGGAAAACTCAAAGATCCTCACAAGTGGAAGAGGACAGACTCCAACATAACATCAGAAACAAACCAGAGAAAAACTTCCAAAATTAAACGTAACCTATTTTAGTTGTAGTGAAGCCCAAAATACGATTTAAGTTGTTTCATGTTTCTTCTGACTGAAGGTAATATTGACATTTTACAAAATATCAGTGGAAACTTGCAAAAATCGGATCAGCAATTGCTTGGTTTAATTGTTTTAATGGCAATTTTTTCCCTGCCATTAGTTGGATCTGAGGGTCATTTTTATTATAAATGAAAACAGATAAAACATGTTTTTCAAAACTGAAGGTCCCTTTTTTATCTCGTTCTATTATCTTTTAATAAATGTCATCTCATTTTCAGTCAGAAAACTTCTTGGTGGAATAACAATTATTTTAAATCGAAATGTTCTAAGATGTATAATTTAGAGCTTAACTGTTGTGCTACTTCATAATTGTCCTGTCGAGACATTTGAGAAGACAAACGGATATTTTTCATATCCAGAGATATATTATCAAATCAACTTGGTACAATGCAATTACATATCCGTTAATTACATTCTAATGCAGTTTTAGTTATATAATGCAGTCAGGATCAGCTTAAATGTTTATCTACCTAAAGAAGCCCTCAGTATGAGCAGCCATCTGTGGGTGGTGGGGGTCTGAGGAGACAGAGTAGACCCAATCCTTCATCTAGGAGAGAAACGCAGCTTTCATGCACACATTATAAGTGACAGCAGTAGCTCTGTTAGTCCAACAAGTCCAAGTGTATCATCTGTAGACGGAGAACATGAGCAATAGCTGAGGTGATGACCCCTTCCAATAAATAAGTGTGAATAATGTAGAAATGGGTGGTAGATGGATTAAAAAAAGGCTGATTATGTCCTCCAGCAGCATAACTACAGAGATAGTTTAGGATTACTTAAACCACTTAACCTAGTCTCAAAAGTAGATTGGGGTGTGTCTGGTTCACAAACTAAAACGGGAGGGAATCAGATCTCTAATGGATGGATGAACAGGGAGCTGATTAAAAGATTCTAAAATTGGAAAAAATCTCTCCTTTGATATCCCATCAGAGCTTTTTGGTGCAAGCATTTGAATAAACGGGGGGATTCATATTTAATATTCCTGATAATAAAGAATTGAAATGAAGGTCTAAGAAGGGACTCCTAGAAACCTATTAAACATTATTTAAACAACAAGTCCTGGTGAAAGATGACACCACTTTACAATATTATGTTAGGGCAAAATAATCCAGAGCAATCGATCAAGCAGTTTGTTTGAATATAAAAGCAGAAAATTAAAGGCCATCCAGGTTTTAATGTTTCCAGCCATGCCTGTAGTCTATTCAAAATATGGATAAATAAAGCTGAGAATCATCAGCATAAAAGTGGACATAAAATGTTCAAACTATGGTCAGGGTAATGATAGGAACTCCTGTGAAACAATCCAAGTCTAACCTTTCTTTCCCTAAAATCGCTGCTTTGTTTTTCAACTAGAGCAAACTCTGCTTTCTTGGGCTGAAGTAGTTTGTGTCAGCCTGAACGCTATATGAATGACAACGTTTCAATGTTTGAGCACAGGGCCAGGTTTTAATCACGATATTATTTAGGAGGACTAACTCTTGTCAGCTGACTTTATTTGCCTAAACTACCCTGTATATTAGACCTTTTGTTGAATGTTAATGTTAAATGTTCCTTAAATGTTTCAAGGGGTAAAGATTCAGGGTAGCTTTGGTCGAAACTCCCCTCTACGTGCTTTCGTTTTATGCAAAGGAAAGCAGGCATGCTAAATCCATTCTCCCTCTGTGTCTAAACCAGGGATCTTTATCCTCTTGTTTCTGAACAGGACTGGCTGTGTCTCAACCAGAGCGCTGTCTCTTCTGTTGCCCTTTTTTGGCTTTTTTTAGTGTTTGAGGTTGCTTCCTGCTATCTCTCCTTCACCTCCACTCAGCTTCAATTGAGTCAAAGCGAAGTGACATTCAGCAACAAGAACAGCTGGCCTCTTCTGTCCTCATTCAGAGTGCTAGTGAGTTGGAGAGGTCAAGGAGAGAGAAGCGCTTCTGTTTGAACCCAGCTCAGCTTCCGTCTCCCTCCATACTGTGTGTCGTGCCTGTAAGGTGTTGTGTTAACCCTCCCCTCCCCCTGCATCTCCTCCCCTTCCCTGTAGCTGTGACCCCACCCAGTGCTGACCCCTGGGGCTCCCCCGTGCCACCCAGCACATCCTCCTCAGGGGGACCGGTTGACCCCTGGGCAAGGGATGGGCCTGTCCCTGCCTCTGACCCTATCACCTCCGACATCTGGAGTGGCACGGCCAAACACACTAACGGCACAGGTACATTCACACCTAAACCCACATGGGCTCACAAACACTCGGGTACAGGTGCACATTTTACAGATTGCAAACAGATTTTCAGTAACATCACCCAACAGTTGTCTAACATTTCATCCACTTGTAGTATGTGTGAGTATTTATTGTGTGTCCCATTCTTACCCCCCTCCCTCGCTCCTCTTTTCACTCTCAGGGGATCCGGAGCGAAGAGGCTCTTCAGCAACAGGCTGCGACAGCACAGGCTCTCCGGTTCCCTTCGACTTGTCATCACTCAGCTCTTCACTCCCCCTTCGTAAGACTCCAGAGTCCTTCCTCGGCCCCAACGCGGCGCTCGTTGACCTCGATTCCCTGGTGTCGTCTAAACCCAAACCCAAACAGCTGCCGCCTCCTTCCATCTCGGCGTCCTCGTCGAACAACCCCTTCCTTCAGAACGCAGGTGGGGATACCAGCTGCACTTTGTTGTCTCATGTTTGAAAGTAAAACGGATCTATTATATAGATTAATTACACAGAATAAGATATTTCAAGCCTTTATTGCTTATAATTTTGATGATTATGGCTTACAGATAATTAAAATGGTCTCAGGAAACAAAAGTTATATCTTAAACAGAAATGTCAGGCTTATGAAATGTCAATTTCTATGCACAGCCTGTTTTTCTGCTGAGGTGTAATGGAAGCCCAAGCTGCTTTGATAGAGGTCTTCAGCTCATCTGTATGTTTGGTCTAATTTCATCATTCTTATGACGATGCCCCATAGAGTCTCTGAGGTTCTGTTCAATCAAACACAGTAGCACCATTTACTTGACACATGTAACCAGCTTTTGTTACCTTTGGCAGTGTGGATAGCAGTAAAATAAAATCAGCTTCTCTATAAGGTTTGTCAGCAGAAGTTGCTCTAAAGTTTCCCGGTAGACGACTGCATTGATTGTAGACTTTAGAAAACCCAGTGGACCAGAACCAGCAGATGACATGGCTTCCCAAATCATCACAGACTGTGGAAACTTCCCACTGAACTTTAAGCAGCATGGATTCTGAGCTGTTACACTCTTACCTACTACTGAAATGCAAACTTTACTTTCATTTTAAAAAAGGACTTTGAACCACAGAGCAACAGTCCATTTTTTTCCTCTTTATCCCAGATCAGACGTGTAGGATTCGTCTGTTCGTAGTCACTTTTGATACGCTGACTAAAGCCTTAGTCCACTCCTTAAGAAGCTCCCACAAATTATTGAATGGATTTTGTTTGACAGTCCTCTAGAAGCTGTGATTATCCCCGTCGCTGGCGAACCATTTCCTTCCACTTAACTTTCTATGAATATTCTTGGATACAGCACTCAATAAGGATCTTCACCAATGACCTTCTGTGGCTTCCCCTCTTTATGCAGAGATGCAAGTTTGGACTTTTTGTCTGTTTAGACATGGGAATGTGTCATTTATTAAACTTAAAAGATTTTATGATTAAATATTGTAGCCTTTTAATTGTGTATATACATGTTTTCTCTTTTATTACAGGCTCATCTCCTGCACCTGGCATGGCGGTGACTCCAGGCAGCACCATTTCCAGCAGGGGAGTTTCACCAACACCGGTCTCCTCCAACCCCTTCGGTGTGGCCCCATCCATGGCCTCCATCTCCCCCCAGCCTTCCTCCCTAGGCCTGAGTGGCCTGCGTACCAGTCCTGTGCCTCCCAATCCCATGCTGGGCATGGTTCAACCAGGAATGGTCATGGGGCCAATGAGTGTAGGAATGGGGGCTCCTGGAATGGGCCTGGGCATGATGCAGGCCAGCCCTATGGGAATGCCCTTCAGCGGGCTCTCGCCAATGGGACCCCCAGGCTCTGCTCTTCTGGGGTCCGGAGCTATGCCGCCCCCTCAGCAGATTTTGGGTGGGCCCGCAGGAGGATCTATGGGAGGTGGAGGAACGACGGGAGCGAGCACCAACCCGTTTCTTCTTTGAGGAAGTGTCACCACTACTTTGCTCACCTTTCTGCCTCAGCTGTCGTACCTGCTTCCCCCTTCATTCATCACCCCCCCACCCCCACCCCCCCCCCAAAGAAAAATGTCCACATTAAAAAGAACAAAAATATAGTTTTTCCTTCAAAAGCATCATTTCTTTTCAGATCAACTTTCCACTTTTTGTCCTTTTCATTTCAAAATCTGTGTCAAATAGAAGTATTTATTTTCATTCTGTTTCTGTCCAGTCCTGTCTTGAGATGAAGGTAAGTCAGTGAGAGCAGGGAGCTTTTTCAGTAGTGTCACTTTCTACTCCTAATACTACTGCACATGAGTGGGAGCCGGAGGAAGAGGTCACACAGCCACTAACAAACTGAGCAGAGAAACTGTCGTACCCGCCTCTTCCTCCTCCCTCCCTCTCTCCCTCCGTCTAGAGCGAAGACAAACACTGAGTCACTGAAATGAAACGAGTGCATGAAGGATCTTTTTCTTCTTTTTTTTTTCAAGCGGACCCCCAGACTGATATAAAAACCTGCATTAATGTTTCAGTCACAACGTGGTCAAACTGTTTCAACCAGTTGACTTTTAATTTAATTTAATGTTGAGTGTAATTTATTTTTTTCCAAATACCTGGGAACAAATAAACAAAGAAGATCATGCAATGATGCCATTCAAATCAGATGTTTATTTTGTCCCTACTGTTGTAGAAACTTTTTTTTTTAAATAGCTCTGACATTTGTGGTCTGATGGCAGGAAAAAAGAAATTGTAGAATGTGTGTTTGCGACCGTGGGCAAATGAGAACACAAATGTTTATTTATCAGATGCCAGTTGTTTGTTTCAGTACTTTCTCCCATTTCTCCTTGTGTCCAATCTCATTTCAGCGACTCTGAATGGAAAAAAAAAACTCTGAAAATTATCACCTGTGATATGTAAGGTTGGATTTTAAATGAGGTATTTTATGGGTGATGTGATTTTTTTTTTTTTGCCAATCTTTATTTTTTCCTGTTCACTTATTTCATCTGGGATACCTGGAGTTCAGACGTCCCAAATCAACACTGTCCTCATGTTTCATCCCCCCTTTTTTATTTGTAAAGGGAGTTCAGCAGATGCTTCTTTAAAGAGACAATTATTTCATTGAGTGAAAGACAACACAGGGACATGAAAACATGCTCCATACTGCTCTTTTAATTTAGCTGGATGAATTTATTTTATATCAAGAGAAGTATCTTTTATTGGGTAAGTTTGACTTTTGTGTGGTGTCAACTGTGAACATTCACATTTGAAAAGAAAAATGGAGAAAAAAATCTACAGAAATTTATGAAATAAAACAAAAACTGAATTTGTGGGGGATTTTGTTTTTTTATAATGACTTCTGTATTTGGGGGGGGGGAATATTTAACAGTTTACATCTTGCTAGTTACCCACCAAAAAATCAGGTATAGAAAGAATATTACAGCCTATGAATGTAAAAGAAGACAAACATCTTAAAATTCAGTCATTGGTGGTTAACCTGATCCCAAACACGCTGTCAGGGAAACAGGAAGTGAAGTTTTCACTGAAATATTTGATGTTTTTGTTTTTTCTCCCTCCACACAAGGAAGCGAGGCTCAAAGGATGAGGGAATCCCAGTCAAAATCATCCTGGAATTCCTCACTGTTGCTGTGCAGATTCTTCAGTGGAGGACGTTGTCGTGGTGTCACAGGCTGAGGCTGGATGCCAGCTGGGACATAGAACGGAAACATTACATTTAGACCTTAGAGGAAATGAGAGATTAAAAAAAAGAACATTTTCAATAACTTCTCCTTTTCAGTTATCGCAGTATTGGAAACAGCTCTTTCACTTTTTCTTAGCCAAAGTTGTATCAAAGAATGCTAACAGAGTTCATTTATTTGGGTAGTTAAATTTTTTTCACAATTTAATATATTCCATTAATTTATTTTTAAATAAATATGAATTATAGCAAATGAAAGTCAGTTTCTCAGAAAATCTATAACAAGACATTTTTAACGCACGTTATGGGGAAGATTACTGACTAGACACTTGGACATGACTTCACAATGCTCTTTACAAGAAGGGAAAGCCACACAATCTTTAAGAGTGTTTTATCCAAGGATTAAGAGAAAGTTGTGTGGAAGGAAAAATATGGTACGAAGAGATCAAATCACAATATTAGTGCGAAATTTGCAATATTTGGTAAGAAATTATATTTTTAAGTGTCATGTGTTCATGCTCTGCATATCTAACATTTGGCCTGTCTCGTAGACTAAAATCTCTTAACAGCTACTCCTATGTTTCCTTGGGGGGCTGAGATGGTAAAGCTCAAAGAGTGGTTGGGACAATAGCTAATGTGTCCTCAAAATACAGGATGTTCATAATCTAAATTAAATATTTTCCCAAAATCGTGAAGCCCTAGTTACCAACAAAACGTGTCCTGTGCTTTGTATGTTATTCAGTGGGAGACTACTGAATACTTTAGATTCTCTATATTTCAGTAGGATTGTACAGAAAAACATGAATACTATTAAAATTATACATACATTGTCTAAGGTGGCTGCCTATGTTTTGATGTAAGATTGAGGTTGTTAATTTATGTTGGGAAAAATGTTTAATATTTAAGTATAAAATTTATAAAGTTTGAATGTTTGAAAAAGCACAAACCAGTGGAAGTTGAGGCCAAAAAACTGTGGAAAAGAAAAAAGAAGGGATCTCTAACTTGTTTTATGTAAAAAATAAAACTGATAGAGGGTCAAAATCTCCTTTAAGTTACCCTAAAATCAGTTTGAAATGTCTGTTACTCACCAGCTGCGTTCGCCAGATGTGGTCTCTGTAGAGCAGGTCCCTGCACGGGTGTGGGCCTCCGGGGCATCTGTGTTCCATTGGTGGGAGGAAGAGTGATAGGGTAGGGAAAAGGAGAGGGGTGAGTGAGGCTGGGAGGTGGGTTGAACGTCAGCGGCGACGGCTGGAGGGTGTGAGGAGTGCCGAGGGTAACTGGGGAGTTATTTCCTGGGCTGATCATGCCTTTCTGAGAAAAGAAGCGGTTCAGGGAGTCACAGAGGGAAGTGAAAAGCCCTGGGTCGATGGCCCAATCGCAGAGCTCTGCCTGCTTCATGCTCTCCAGCAGGTCTGGGAAAGAGAAAATAAAGGCAGGAAGGTCAGGAGACTTTTACGTATATAAACTTAAATAAATACAACAACGTTTTTACCCCATTTCTGAAAGGAATCAACCAATGGAAAAAGAAAAATCTAAAAGGAGCATCTATAAAATCTTACGTCCTACTACATTTATTAAGATATAAATTTGATGTCAGAACTTAAAACCATTTATTTCTGTTTTTTCTAAAAAATTAGAAACTTAAAGACGGCTGCATGATTGTGACAAATACTGCTAAATGAATCTTAATGAAAACTAGCTAGAATATCAACAGCTCTCACTAGTTTACTGAGCAGCTTTTGGGTTAATGATGTGCAAAAACAGCTTGTGTGATTTGTAAAATCTATAATTAAACAGACTGTGGAACCAAACATATGGAAACTTAGACACTAGCAGAATCACAAAAAACAGGACTTATGGTCTAAACCCTTGCCATTTAATTGCCCCTCTTACATGCACTGTAATATTTCACTCATCTATCAAATACAGGTGCATCTGAATGAACTGGAATATATTTTAAAAGGTTTTTTTTTGTTGTTATTTCAGTAATTTTATTTAAACTTTATCCAGACATTTTAGCCTACTGAAAGTATTTCCATATACTGATCACTCAATACTCGGTCCAGGCTCCTTTAGCATGAATACCTGCATCCATGTACTGTAGCATGGCATGGAAATGACCGGCTTGTGAAGCACCGGTTGCTTTAATGCCACCTATTGTTTAGGTCTGGGGTTTCTCATCTACATCTTGACAATAGAGTATAGATTCTTTGCGGGGTTCAGTTCAGCCAAGTTTGCTGGTCAGTCAAGCGCGGTGACACTACAGTCGTGGCCAAAAGTTTTGAGAATTACATAAATATTGGAAATTGGAAAAGTTGCTGCCTACGTTTTTATAATAGCAGTTTGCATATACTCCAGAATGTTATGAACAGTGATCAGATGAATTGCATAGTCCTTCTTTGCCATGAAAATTCCTCTGCATTTCATTGCTGTCATTAAAGGACCTGCTGAGATTATTTCAGTAATCGGCTTGTTAACTCAGGTGAGAATGTTGACGAGCACAAGGCTGGAGATCATTATGTCAGGCTGATTGGGTTAGAATGGCAGACTTGACATGTTAAAAGGAGGGGGATGCTTGAAATCATTGTTCTTCCATTGTTAACCATGGTGACCTACAAAGAAACGCGTGCAGCCATCATTGTGTTGCATAAAAATGGCTTCACGTGCAAAGGATATTGTGGCAACTAAAATTGCACCTAAATCAACAATTTATAGGATTATCAAGAACTTCAAGGAAAGAAATTCAATTCTTGTAAAGAAGGCTTCAGGGCGTCCAAGAAAGTCAAGCAAGCGCCAGGATCGTCTCCTAAAGAGGATTCAGCTACGGCATCGGAGTGCCACCAGTGCAGAGCTTGCTCAGGAATGGCAGCAGGCAGGTCTGAGCGCATCTGCATGCACAGTGAGGTGAAGACTTTTGGAAGATGGCCTGGTGTCAAGAAGGGCAGCAAAGAAGCCACTTCTCTCCAAACAAAAGATCAGGGACAGATTGATCTTCTGCAGAAAGTATGGTGAATGGACTGCTGAGCACTGGGGCAAAGTCATATTCTCCGATGAAGCCTCTTTCCGATTGTTTGGGGCATCTGGAAAAAGGCTTGTCCAGAGAAGAAAAGGTGAGCACTACCATCAGTCCTGTGTCATGCCAACAGTAAAGCATCCTGAGACCATTCATGTGTGGGGTTGCTTCCCATCCAAGGGAGTGGGCTCACTTACAATTTTGCCCAAAAACACAGCCATGAATAAAGAATGGTACCAAAACACCCTCCAACAAAAACTTCTTCCAACAATCCAACAACAGTTTGGTGAAGAACAATGCCTTGTCCAGCACGATGGAGCACCATGCCATAAGGCAAAAGTGATAACCAAGTGGCTCAGGGACCAAAACGTTGATATTTTGGGTCCGTGGCCTGGAAACTCCTCAGATCTTAATCCCATTGAGAACTTGTGGTCAGTCCTCAAGAGGCGGGTGGACAAACAAAAACCCACTAATTCTTACAAACTCCAAGAAGTGATTATGAAAGAATGGGTTGCTATCAGTCAGGATTTGGCCCAGAAGTTGATTGAGAGCATGCCCAGTCGAATTGCAGAGGTCCTGAAAAAGAAGGGCCAACACTGCAAATACTGACTCTTTGCATAAATGTCATGTAATTGTCAATAAAAGCCTTTGAAATGTATAAAGTACTTGTAATTATATTTCAGTACATCACAGAAACAACTGAAACAAAGATCTAAAAGTAGTTTTGCAGCAAACTTTGTGAAAACTAATGTTTGTGTCATTCTCAAAAGTTTTGGCCACAACTGTATGGTTGTAAAAGCAGATATTGGAACTATTTGCAGTGTGGTCAGGTACCAAGTCCTGCTGGAAAATTAAATCAGCATCTCCATAAAGCATGTCAGCAGAAGGAAGCATGGATGGCTCTAATATTTTTTGGTAGACAGCTACATTCTGGATTCGAAAAACATGATTGACCAAAACCAGCAGATTACATGGCTCCTTAAATCTTTACTGACTGTGGAAACCTCACACTCAACTTCAAGCAACCTAGATTCTGTGCTTCTCTTCTCTTCCACAGACGCTGAGACCCTGATATCCAAATACTATGGAAAAAAAACACCTTAATCTTAAAAAAGGACTTTTAACTTTTGAGGAACAGTCCAGTCCTTTCTCCAACGCCCATGTAAGAACATTCTGATATTGTCCCTGGTCCAGGGTTGGTTTTACACAGAGATAGTTAGCCCGTTTCCTAGAAACATGTTGATGTTCTCACAATGCATTCGAGACTGCGATTACCCACCTCTCTTGTGCACCTTTTTCTACCACACTTTTTCTTTCCACTTAACTTTCCATTTTTATACTTGTATACAACACTTAGGGAACAGCTAATTTATTTTGAAATTTTGAAGTTTGATGGATGTCAACAACTGTCTTCTGGAAAAGCCATAATCATCCAAATGAACATAAATAAACACTTGAAAAATATCACACTGTAGGCTATTTGATTAATCATATATGTGTTTCAATTTTTAAGTAGAATTACTGAAAAATATTTTGTTTTTCAGGGTGTTGTGACCACTGGGGACAGAGAGAACATCCCATAACCTTATTAGATCAATCCAAAGCTCTTCCATGATAAGGGAAAGAAATTGTTGTTTTGAGAATGTTGTGAATTCAGCCCTTTAGAGCAGGCTGAGGAGCACAGACCTGGGTGACTGGAGAGGTCTATGTTTGCCCAGTCTAGATTGCTGGCAATGCGGAAGCTCTCCTTCAGCGAATCTGTGTTACTGAACCAATCGGCTGGCACCGCTGCAGGGGGAAGAAGGGAGGGAAACTTAGAAAAATGTAAATACTTTATCTTTCAATCATGTTGCAGAAGTTATAACCGGTAGATAATTTCTGGGTCAAGATGCTAAGGTGGGACTCACTGAGTTGTGAAATGCGCTCTGACTCTGCGGGGTGTGGAACTTGCACAGCTGTTGCAGCTGCCACAGTTGGTGGACCTGCAGCCGGTGGTGCAGTCAGTGCAAGTGTTAGGTGAGGGGAGAATGGAGGCAGCGTTGGAGTGTGAAGAGGCGTAGTGTCATTATTGGGAACAAGCAGGGGAGCTACATCCGCTTCAGGGAAAAGAAAATAAGTGATTCCTCCGAGTCCCTCATGTGTGTCGTCTCTGTGTGTCTTAAACAGGCCTGCATACTTACAGATGGAGCCTCCCCTCTCACGCATCGTCTTGAAAAGGGACTTGAAGGAAGCGTACAGGTCTGGTATGTTCAGATCCTCAAAGGAGAAGCGCAGGGGAGGATCAGTGGAGTGGTGCCCTGAAGCAGCTAGAGGGGGAGCTACAGATGGGCAAGAGGAGCTGGGACCAGACACGGTGCAAGTGGGCGTAGAGTTGGAAGTGCAGGAAAAACTGGAAACAGGTAGAGGATCTGAGCTGGCAGGAAAGGACAGGGATGAGTTAGAATAAGAGGGTGCAGCTGGAGGCAGAGGAGCTGCAGAAGCTGCAGGGACAGAAAAGGTGGAGCCAGGTGGGTGGGGAGGAGCAAGGGAATTGATGGATGACATGGGGGCTGCTGGCGGGTGCTCAGCTGATTGAGAAACAGATAAATGAGAGGCAGGGAGAGCGGAGACATGGGCTGACATGTAGGGTGAAGGTTGCTGTGAAGACGAAGATGAGACTTTTATGTAACACCGGTCAAACATGGCTGTAATATGAGATGGATGGGAGTGAGTCTACCTTGTGTGGGGGAGGAGATGGGGGCTGCTGAACAGGTACGACTGGGGAGGCGTTAAACTGTAGGTCCTGGTGGGGAGAGGGCCCTTTCATCGCTGCCATCTTTGCAGGTGGCGGTATCTGTAAAAGTACAGAATCACAGTCTTTAAACATGGATAAGAAGAGGAAATACCACAGGAATGCAGCATTACAACATACACAGAATGAAACAAAACAAAAACAACAACAGAGTTGAGTCTGCGCTCAGGTCCTACACCCACGCTCTGAATGCGGAGCAGAAAGCAGTGACTAATCTCCAAAACCTGTTCACAAGCTGACAATCTCTTCCACAGAAATTAGCACAGGAAAATAATTTAAAGTCAGGGAAAGTAAAAGAAAACCATATCGCTTTTAATGTCAGGAGGAAAATATGCTTGAGAAGTGAGAAACGAGCAAAATCCTTCATTATATTTTACTTTTTTATAGTTAAAGGGTAAGCTATATAATGCAGAAATGTTAAATAGTGGAAACAATATCAATTATAGGTTATGCAGCAAATTTTAAGTAACAAGTGGAATTTTACAATGATCCAGATCCAGGAAGGAGACCACATATCAACTCAGTCTGTGGGATCCCAATGTGTTCCCAGGCCAGAAGAGATTAACTTACATCATCCCTCCACCGTGTGTCCCAGAGTCTCCTCCCAGTGAGAGATCCACATTAGGCATTCTGATTAGATGTCTGAACCACCTGAACTGACTCCTTTCGATTCAGAGAAACAGCGGCTCTACTCTGACTTTCTTCCCAGAGGATGCCGCTCATCCCTCCATCTTTCAGACTGAGCCCTGCCATCGCAGTCTCAGACCCCTAACCCAAAGGGAGCGCAGTTCACCTTCTTCTAGTCAAGAATAATGACTGCAGAATTAGAGTAGACCAGCTCTTTTCAGAATCGCCACTCTAATGTGGTGAAGGGGTTTGAGTATGAGGTTCAGATGTTGGTGAAGGTCTCCCATGGCAAACTATAGGGAGGAGGGATCAGACAAAGATTCTCGAGGCAAGTTTATGGTGTTAGGTCAACCTTGTCTAGATAAGGGAGACTGTGGCACCCTCCTGGAGTCAGAGAAGGTGGGGGAGCTCGTCAGTGAGCATCTGGTAGTGGAGGCTTTAAACAAGTGACACAAAATGCTTCTTTTTTTTCTTGTCCAGAGTGACTAGATAAAGTAGTCTTCTTTTAGATGATTAGGAGATCAACCAGCATTTGGAATGGACCACCTCAAGTCCAGGAACCAGGGGGACTTGCCCAGGAAATCAGTGCAACTCCTTGGTCATCCAAGTCTGTCCACTAACAAAGTTCAATCTCCGTAGTAACATAAGAAAGCTTTTAGCGTCCCTTTATTTCTTGTAGAAGGCCTATGACTTAAACAAGTTACATGATTGATTGAATATGTCTGTGAAAGTCTTAGATCATCCCTTGTTTCTTAATTTTTTAATCTCAATCTAATCTTCCAACCTTTTAAAGTAGCCCTTATCAATCGTTCTAGCATTAACAAAACACTCAATGAATGTTCCAGTGTTGTGGTTACACATCATTTCGCAAAAATAAGCACATTCTCTTCAACATGCTGACATGATCAGGAACTTTTGGATTTATTCCTTTATATATGACCACGTCAAGCACCACAGCAAATTTCTGAATGCCTGCTCAACAGCTATACAATAACACTAAATGACTAGACTAGACTCAGAGTTAGTAATAAAAAAGCAGCGAAACTCAAAGGAAAAACCCCGAAGGACCTTCAAGGAGCCTGGTGAATCCCATTCAGAACATCCTAAACGATGACAAGAAAGTCTGGATGCATTTGTGCAAATGTAAAGGAATTTGTTCTGTTTTTGTAACACATTACTCTATGAAATTCAATCTTTCATTCTAATGATATTAGAGGTGCTGTTTAATAAAAGACGTTCTAGCAAACAATTGTGGGTTAAGGTGTTAAGGGGGTTAGCTGGTGGGTTTGGTAAAGTAACCTTCAGCCATTATTAAATCCCAATAATGAATTTTTTTAAAAATTGGTATGAATAATACATGGGTATAGATGGAATAATTAAGATCAACCAAAAACAAAACCATACATGCTGAGGCTTCTCTTCTTCTTCCTCCTCCTCTTCCTCAGGATAGGGGCGCTTTGGTGCCCTTGCGGGACTCATGGACTCTGGAGGTCCATCCATCGTCCAATAGGAGCCCTGGAAATACAAGATTAGGTTGGTTTTTTTTGCACAGCATTTCATCCTATAAGATGCTAATTCCCCCAGAAGCATCAAAGTATAAAAGTAGCCCACCTTGCCGGGGTCGTTCTGTGGCCGAGGAACTTTCCTGAAGCATTTGTTCAGGGACAGATTGTGTCTGATGGAGTTCTGTTAACATCACGAGGATTCAAGTTACATACAATACAGTTATGATAATGTTATACTCCAGTATTATGTGAATAGTAAACCTTGCCTTCCATCCTCGGCCTGCTCGGCTGTAGTAAGGGAAAGTGTTGCTTATCCAGGTATAAATGTCATTTAAGCTCAGCTTCCTCTCTGGTGCAGCTGCTATCGCCATGGCTATGAGGGTGGCGTAGCTATGGGGGGGCTTCCCTTTACAGCTTGATGGAGAGGGACTCGGCACTGACGGAACAAAATCCCCCCTCTCCCTCCCTCTGTCTCTCTTTTTGTCCCTCTCCCCTCCTCCTCCTCCTCTCTCTTTCCCCGAGCGCAGGCCGCTGATTCCCAGTTTGGGCAGCCAGTCAATGCTGGTGAGACTGGAGTCCAAGTCAGAAGACATTTCTTATTTCCTCTGTCCAGGATCTGGAGGATCAGAACACAAAGTACTGGATCAACATTTTCTTCTTCTTTTTTTTTTTGCACAAACAGTGATCAGTCCCAAAGGAGAACCGCGTCAGCCAGAACTGTAGCAGACTCGACAGCTCTGTTCTTGTACTTCCAGCCAGCGTCTCTTACAAACAGTTTAGCTCACACACAAGGCACACTGTGCTGCTCCGGGAACTTTCCATCAACAACCAAAGGCATGGCAAGGTTGTGCCAACATGCCAGTGTACCATTGAGGGTGCTTGTTATTTTTTAGAAGAAGGAGATCGACTTTGCTTACCTTTCTGTGGTCACTCGAGGCCCAGGGCCTTGCAAAGTGTGAATATTTTATGCTGTCATCAGCTGTGCACGTCTGTTGTCAAACTGCCGCCTTCCTTCCACCTTCAGATCTCCCTCCTCAGCACACCAATGTCTTCCAGGCATCCGATCCCACCTTCCGTTTGTGAAGGTTTGTGTAACTTTGAAGAGATATACACAAAATACTGATCGAGGAGCTTCCTTTTTCTCTCCCTCTGCCCTTCCCCTCCCTATCTGACTTCACCAGAAAGACGTCACTCACTCCTCCCCCATGTGTGAGCTCACCCTCTGCTCCCGCCTTTGGTAGAAGGTCCCACGCCCCGGGCCAGTCAGGTTTGCATTGCAAAGGAACACATGAACTTTCCACCACACTAAGTCAATACATCTCCTATGTGGAGGGGAAGGTTGACTGACACAAGAACAAAACCACAGGAGTGAAGTGTTTAAGTGAAAGCAATGCTTTATTAAAATTGCTGTGTTAAAACGCAGAGGATTGTACAGTGGAACACAATGACAGGAGGCGATGTCTCTACAGAGCGCTGAAGAAGGCGAGGAGCCCAGTGTCAGGAGACGGGTGGGCCAAGAGCTTCTGGATCTGCCAACAAAGATCAACGTTTGTTAGTTGAGAACAGTCATAAGATATAGATAAACACATAGCATACTATTTCAGTTTTGGAGCTTTACATTAACAGGACCTGATAAAAAAAAAGATCTGGCCTTTACCTGGGGGTAAAATGATCCAAATCCAACCTTTAGTGTAAAAAAAACAAAAACACTATCATGTCATTTATTAAACTAATAAGCTGTGTGTGATGACCTAAGCAGCATCCTATGACACAACTGCTTGTTGTACCTCATATAGCAGCAATTACCTAAAGTATTGTTTTTGTATAAAGACTTTAATCAGTCTCTCACATTCTGAGAGAGAAATCTTTGGCCTCTTCCTGTTTATAGAACAATGCTTCATTGCTTGCATGACCCAGTTTCAAATAAGCTTTAGCTGCACAGAAAAAAAACTTTAAATTTGACTCCAGAATACATGGGGAATACATGGATGCCTCAAAAACTGTCCCGGTTCCGTGTTTGCAAAACAATCCTAAATCATCACACCTCCACCACCATGCTTGTCAGTTGATAAAGATTTTGTGCTGATGTTGGGTTTTGTTCAACGAGACCTGGCTTTGCAAACTTCATCTTTGAGTAAGATGATTTTTGGGTTTTTTTTTACTGGCAATTCTTCCAAACAAGCCATACTTGTTCACTACTTTTCAAATGTACGGTCATTAAACAATTAACAAGCAAACAGAAGCCTATATGTCTTGTGTTTTTGCAGTCTCTCGGAGCTCAGATTTACTGGGATTCTTCATAAGATAAGGAACTGCTAAATGTTTTCCACCTGTGAACAAACTTTCTCAATTTAGAATGATGGACTTCAAATTGCTGAGGAAAGGTCTTCAAACCCTTCCAGACTACTGTAACAACTGCTTTTAAGGCTCGTTGCTGATGTATTTCTGCTTTGGCATTGGGTGAACACACAGCTGCAGGCTCCAGATTGCTAAATCTCTGCTTTATAGAGGAGGACCCACTAGTTGATCTGTAAATTAAGTGCATTTATTTACTTTAACCAGGCTGCTAATTTCCCTCTAAAATCCCTTGAAAGGAGGGTTTACTTTTGTTTCTCTTTTCACATCTCTTTTCCATTTTAGCTTTGTTTTTGTTGAATAAATATTGACATCATGGGATCTGTTGTGTTTTTGCACTCAAACTTTGCTTTAAATAACTTTAGAAACAAGTAAATACCAGATAATCTTTATTCTGTGAATAAAAGCCCAGACTTGAAACAGGGTGCAGTTTCTTCATATAGTGACTATTTAACCTGAATTTAATATGCAGAACTGGTGCTAACCAATGAGAACACATCTCACCATTCATTTACTGGCTTCCTGCTCAGTTTTAGAATTTTATTTTTTAGAGTTTTAGGTAGTCTAACTTTCTTTAATTTTTTTTACATTTACACACCTTAAAAAGCTCTAAAAAAATAAATCATCCATTCAGTTTTTTTAAATATCCGTAGATCCAAACTACAACATCCATTTTCTCTTTTTGGTGACTCCCCAAAACTTTTCTCTGCACGGAAATCAAACAATCAGCTCATGTCATCTGTGACGTTTGTTTATCCTTTATTTCTATTCTTTTGCATTTTGAATTTGATTTCCTTAAATTAAACTATATTTTACTATCCAGGTGATTGGCTTAAATGTGAAGCATGTTGATGATCTCATGTTTTCTTTTTATGTGCTGACGGAATAAATCACACGCTGACAGAGCAGTAGAGTGCAAATGTAACAAGGACCTCCTTAAAGCTGGGATGTTTGGCGTCCTGAACAAGCTGCAGGAGGACGGCCTCTGTGGTGGTGAGGTAAGCGCCGCTTTGCTTCAGTCGGGACAAAGCAAACAACCGATCAGTCTGGCTGAGGAGAGAAGCATAAAGATTTAACACAAAACTGTGCATATTAAGAATATATTCGGAATAAAATCAAAATCGACAGATACCTTCTGGAGGAAACCGCATCAGCCACAATATGGACCTCCACTCCCTTCTCAAGAAGATCATATGTTGTACACTGAGCAAAAGGAGAAAATTATTTTTTATCCTTTAATCTAAAAACACAACTATTACAATTATTCCTTTCAGTTTGCTTTCATTATTATAAAGATTAAAAAAGCCTACAGTGTGCAGATTAAATATGATGTAAAAACAAAAATATTCATTACTGCGATGCAGGCATGTGCTTCTATTCCACACAGAATGGCTTGTTTAGGGCTCCCCAGAGCCTGTAACTCCTTCTCCACTTCTTCTATGATCATAGTAAATGAGGTTTTAGCATGAGCAGTCAGATCACTAGCCCCCAGCTCCGGGACAGTGGGTCCCAAGCCTTTAGGGTACTGTTCCGTCAAAATGGTGGGGATGTCCAGAATACGGCTGGCCTGCAGGAGTGGATCAAGTTTAGTAACGAAATGACTGCAATTTAGCAACAGAATAGGTGATGAAACAACCTGGAGGAGTCTGGATGCATTGCTGACAATGTTGGTGAATTGGAAGATGTTAGGTCTGAACTTCTCCTGCATGTCACACAGGAAGAGGACAGAATCCTTGATGGAGAGCCTGCCGATGTTTGCCACTGCAACAAGCACATCAAAACCATAGACTGTATGTATATAGATCACAACCTAAGAAATACAGAATCTGGCAACAGTATCAGTATATAACCAAACAAGCTTCAATGTATTTACTGGAATTTGATGTGATGAGGCAACACAAAGTAGTTTATAACTGTGAAGTGAAAGGAAAACCATTCAAATTTTTCCTGTTTGTTTTCTAGCAAACTTTTGAGTTCTGGAATTGGAACACTCAATGTGACAACACGTTGTAGTAGCTCTGTTAGATTCATTTCGATGTATTCTTTTTCTAGTTAAAGCATGCTTTTCTGAAAAATTGTTCCCACTGGTTTTGGATGCTGTGCATCTGGAAAGAATTTTGCTCCCATTTTTATTTTGTTTTGTTTTTATAAATGGAAGCAGCTGATTACCATCTCAAAAGCTTAAATAATACCTGAACTATGACCCCAAATCCCAGAGGAGTTGAAAACGAGGTTTTCATGGATGAAGAGCAGGACCAAAGAGCACAAAGAGAATGAGGAAGTTCAAACCATTTATCCTGTCAATCATAATGGGCAAGGATCATATTTGCCCAGCAGACAGACCGAGATTTAAAGAGGAGCTACAAAACCAAATGAGGTGGATTAGCAGTGCTTGCCAACAACTGATGGTGTCATCCAGGACATATTAATGAGGAATATTCTCTCTGTTGGATACACCTGGAAGGTGTATTCTGTATTCTGATCAGGTGACTTCCAAAGCAATTGGTTGCACTGGATTTAATTGTAAGGTTTGCGCTGTGGTTTTGATATGGCAAAATGTAAAAAAAGTTTAAGAGGTATGATTTTTATTTTCTGTGTATTACCTCATTTGCAAGGTCAAAAGTTTTGCTCTAAATGTTTCTGCAAAGTAGCCACATGTAACTCTCTGTAAACATCATTTAACAATAACTAAATTCTACAGCTTTTCCTCAAATACTGTATATAGGCTATAACTTTTAATGTTTTGTGCATCAGTGCATCCCAAAGAAAAGAAGCGATAAAAGAGCAGCTGTGATCCTAAATTGGTTTATCAAAGGTAATGTGACTTACTGTCTGTGTCCAGATGTAAGCAGGAGGAATGGGCGACAGGTTCAAGGGGACAGTAAAAACATCAACTACCAGGTTAAAGGATTATTTCCCATGTGACGCGTCCTAAAGGAAAATATTTACCCATTAGTTGCAAGTGAACACTGAACAAAAACAGCTGATAATACTAACCGAATAATAAACGTCTGTTACATGCAAACAAAACCTAATAATATCCCAAACTAACCTCGATTAAAAAGGAAACACACGGAACATTTACAAAGAAAGACTTTACAATAAGTCCCGCCTTTTAAAGAACAGTGACCAATAGAATTGCGTGTTATATAGATTGACGTCTCTTTCAACCAATAGCAGAGCATGTTTGAGGCCGCTGGGTTTGCTAAAGAGAGTGGGTGGAAACCATAAGGGTAGTACAGAGTTGTTTGCTAAAGATGTCTGACAATGCTGAGTCTCCATCTGAAACACAGAAGGAAGAGCTTCATTCACCGTCAGAAAACTCCGCGACTAGTGAGGAGAAGAAAAAAAGTAAGAATGCCGAATAGATTTTTTGTGAGCTGCAAAGAAAAGTGCTTATTTGTTTTAGATATCTCTTGCTAATGCTAACGGAAGTTTATTTTTTTGACTAGGTGACGTATATGATCGTTGACAGGAATTCTGACCAATAGGATGGCTGCCTTATTTGCGTTTAGCCAATGAGAGTACGCTTTTTTTAGTCACATGGTAATTTCAATTTATGAGGAAAGCTAATGCTATTGCTAGTAAATAAAGAGCGTTTTTTCATATGCTGTAAATTGAACTTTAAATCCGCATTTCTTTATATGTATTACAATATATTTTAAAACTGTTTAATACTAAAATAAGCTAGGAAACTTCCCGTCTTAAGGTGGTTCTTGGTTAATTTCTATCAGACGTTCAAATGCTTTTCTTCTGTATTATGTGTTTCTTTAACTATTTAAGACTTAATTTAGGACAGAGAATCGTTCACTGTGGTATTTATGTTACAAAATATGATGAATTCAGATATACTGGGTCATGGTCTTCTGAGTTCATTCAGTTTCGCCACAAAGTTAAATACAGAATGTAAGATAGATTGTCTAATTTCTCAAAGTCTCGTTGAGCTTTGTTTCCTTATAATAGACACTTTTAACTGTTTCTATAGGGTAAAATAGGGGATATTTCCAGGATGCATTTCTATTTAGATAGGTGAAAACATACATGAAAAATCCTTTCTATTTATTTATGTGCACAATTAGAACATATTTCTGCACGCATCAATATCTCTTTTGCAGATTCATGCTATTACAAAATTAATAATTTTTCTCCAATGCTGAACAGCATTTGGAATAATATTTAATATATATAATTAATAAATCAAAAAATGCTGCTGAAGCTTATCTAACCACACAAATCTGACAGGGACTACATCTGCTTTTAACTTGCAGCAGACATCTCTGTGGCTTCGTGTTGACATGCTTGTTCATTTCTAACTCTAAATCAGGTTTTATGGGCATACATCTCTGATATCTTTGATGTATACAATTAAAATGCTTTTCCAAATCAGCACAACACATTTGAGGATTTAGGACACCAACAATATGTACTAATTTAGATCATCATAATAATTTCAGTTTAAAAATTTGCCAAAACATCTTTGTTTTGATGCACTAAGAGATCATTGATGTTTTATACCACTATTCCTAAACTGGATTATTCATACAACCTCTTCTTACAATATCTGCAATCCGCCTGAAGCATTTTTCTCATCTCTGGATTTCTAGCGTCATTTTGGATTCTGACCTCACAGACCTGTGAAATGTCACCTAAAATGTAACGTGTGTGGTGGAAATTCTGAGGAGTCCTGATTAGATAAAAACGATCAGCTGGTTTCAACAAAGCTTTATTACTTGCAGCAAGGAGAAGTTAAAAGAGACTCTCCAGTTATTACAAAGACATGAGTATATATCTGTAAGTCATACACCTGAACAGCTCCCATCCCACCCCCATGAACCGATTAACCCTGGTTCCTCAGTTAGTGTCTTACGAGTAAAGAAACTCCTTATTGGGTATTTCCGTGCAGCTGCAAGCGCTGAACATCTCCAAGGTCAGAAGATAAATCTCAATTGATAAAGAATAACAGTTCTGGGTGCAGGAGCTGAGAAGTCAGCACACAAGTAACCGGAACCCTTTCTGAAATACATATCTTTGGCTGAACAATCACATTTACATAAAAAACACAACAGGTAAGTGAAACAATATACAATAAACATAGAAATTATATATCTATTATATCTAATTTCACCCTACAGAGGAGTTTATTGTAACCATGCTGAAAGTCACAATAAACTGTCACTCTAAGGCTCTTGTTTTATTAGTTTCTGTTGCAGTTAGATTGGTTTGTCACCTCTAGCTATTAATAACCATGAGGATTTCCTTTTGGCCGCAGAAATACAGAAGAGGTATACAAATAACAACATCAATTATTTAAATGATAAAAGCTAGTGCACATATAGAACTGAAAAAAGTAATAGAAATAGGAGTAGAAATTAAAATGATCACAATACTTAAATTATTATAAAGATATAAATGAATGCAATGAATGAAATGGTCTGCAGCACTTTCAGGGAGTTGACATCCACCCCAAAACATTACTGGGCTTGAGGGGGTGTTTATTGAGTCTCTTTGCATCCACTTATTTCAGTCTTCTGCCTGAACATATACAGTAGAGTATCACTGGCTACCAAAGACTCATAAAACATATGGCAGATGTTGAAAGATTGAATATCCAGAAAATAAAGAGGATTCTTGTAAATTTCAGCAGTGCTATTCTCCTAATCCAATTTATTGTTGAGATATTCTCAGATAAACAGAGCCTTTCACATTGATTTGGCACCATAGGGAGAGAAAATAACTTAATGAATTAATCTTTTGCTTCAGTAATACAATCTGAAACTGAATTTCTGAAAAATCCAACCTTTTGCTTCACATTTATTCAGTGCTGAGAATAAAATCCCATGCTAAGAAATTTTGCTAAAATACAACAACTCCTATAAAACAATCTAACTGAGAAGTTTTTTTTTTTCTTTCTTTGAATGAATACTTTAATAGTGTTCCTAGGAACTTCAAATCTGAAATTAACAATTCCTGGGAGGTAAATATGTGACACAAAGGCCCATTTCTTTTCAACACTCTTCAAAACGGGAAATACTGGAACATGATGTTCAAGTAAGTGTTGCGTTTTGTGTGTCAGGAAAACAGCTCCTTGCATAAACCTGAACATGCCTACAGTCAGAACAATGTTTTACACATTTAAAACTGGAGCTTTCAAAAACACTCTCCAAAGTTTCCTCTGCAACTCAGCACCCTCCACTAAATGCTGATTTATTTTAGGTTCTTTTCTACATCAATTCGAATGTACCAGTAAATCTGGAGTGTGCTGTATTTTAAATTTTTCACAAATCTGCCTTCCTTAATGAAAGTAAAGAGTAACATATGTCACGGTCATCTTTATGCCCTTCAGCATGAAAAAATGTAGAATTTGTGATTGTTTCACTACATCCACTGTAAATAATTATGCATGCAGATCAATCAGTGCTACTTGAGGCCAGTCCTATTTACATCTGTATTCTAGAGTCTGTGGAGAGCTTTGCTTTTTTTATTTTTTTAAATCACCAAATCATGTAAAGCACCTTGAATTACCCTGTTGTTGAAGGTGTGCTATACAAATAAAATTGCTTTGCATAGAAGAAAACAAATAGGTTTATTCATATAACTGTTTGTAGTAGAAATTATAGTAATTTTATTCTCATGAAGTGCATCACAAATATAGAAAAATAATTAAAGAAGGGGTGTGAAAATGTATGTATTCTATGTTACATTTTCTAATTAAGGTATTATGCCACCAAAGCAATCATAGGTTATATTGTTTAATGTGTGGCTTTTTGAAATAAAGGAGAACTATTTCTGTTGGTCCTACCTTCATGATGTTTGTCTAAAAAAAAAACAAGACAAAAACTTCTGATCCGCAGTGAAAGGAATATTGTGTATTCTTCTTTCTAGTATAATGAAATCCTGTTAGTGCTTTTCACAGGAGCTGTCATAAATTCCTGGTCAGACTGTGTTGCAACAGAAGCTGGTTTCACTTTATTTAATTTTTTTCTTCCTACCTTTACAGTTGATGTGCTGTTGAAGGCTGTGGGAGACACTCCTATCATGAAAACAAAGAAGTGGGCAGTGGACAGGGGGAGGACGGTGCAGTCCCTCGCTCAGTTCATTTCTCGCTTCCTCAAACTTGAAGCCAACGAGCAACTGGTGAGGATGAATTTTCCGTATTGTGTTCGGAATACAAGCAAAAACAAATTGACCACCTCCACTCTGTGAAGTCCTCACTGCGGCTGTTTGCTTTATTTTTCAGTTCATCTATGTTCATCAATCATTTGCACCATCGCCAGATCAAGAAGTGGGGGTCCTCTTTGATGTGAGTTTAGAAACACTTAAAATGCTACTTAATTGTGGTATTTTTAGTGTTAAATTAGATTCTTCCCTTAACTTTAAAATGTTATTAAAAATCTATTTGTAAAATATGTAACAAACGGTATATACATTTAATTTCTTTGTTCTGTTTCTAAGCAACATTTCAACATACAAACAGTATCTCAACAAAAGGATTTTTATTAGTTTGTCCTGTGTATTTAAAAAGTTTAGCAATAATTTGATTTCCTATTGAGATATTTTTGAAAAATAATACAATCGCGGCAAGGTGGGATGACAGGGAAAAGATAAGACATTTTAAAGAACAAAAGTGTAGGTAGTTGCAATACTTTTGGATTTTTGTTTTTTTGTTTTAGCACTCAGGTTCCAGGGGGTAAACTATGATGGCGTTTTATGGCCATTGTAGATCAAAGAAGAAAATCTTTGTGCAAAAAATAGTTTTCCACAATTAAAAACATACATTTAGGATATTAAAGCGAAGATATTATCTGAGTTTGTAACGTCAGACATCTGTAAGGGGGGGCATATTTTTATCAGAAAAATGTTTTCTGTGATTGAAATGGCAGATTTTATATTTAAAATATTTGAAAAGGTTTTTTTCCATGCAAGTTTTTGATTTTACCTCAGAGAATATCTTAATTTTAAGATTGTAAATTTTTGCCTTTTAATCATGACAAATTATCCTTTTTTCCCCTTGCAAATCTACAACTTTGTAACATCAGTGAATATCCAATTTTTTTCTTATGAATGTGTGAAATAAATTCCTTGGCGGAAATTTACTTTCCGTTGCCACATTTATTTTTATTTTATTTTTTATGTACAATGATCCTGATAGTCTGTCATAAGAAACGGAAAAAAAAAAATAGAAATCAAATCTACACTTCCCTATAAAGCTCTTGTTGCCTTATAATATTAAAATACAGGTCCTTCTCAAAAAATTAGCATATTGTGATAAAGTTCATTCTTTTCCATAATGTAATGATAAAAATTAAACTTTCATATATTTTAGATTCATTGCACACCAACTGAAATATTTCAGGTCTTTTATTGTTTTAAAACTGATGATTTTGGCATACAGCTCATGAAAACCCAAAATTCCTATCTCAAAAAATTAGCATATCTTGAAAAGGTTCTCTAAACGAGCTATTAACCTAATCATCTGAATCAACTAATTAACTCTAAACACCTGCAAAAGATTCCTGAGGCTTTTAAAAACTCCCAGCCTGGTTCATTACTCAAAACCGCAATCATGGGTAAGACTGCCGACCTGACTGCTGCCCAGAAGGCCATCATCGACACCCTCAAGCAAGAGGGTAAGACACAGAAAGAAATATCTGAACGAATAGGCTGTTCCCAGAGTGCTGTATCACGGCACCTCAGTGGGAAGTCTGTGGGAAGGAAAAAGTGTGGCAGAAAACGCTGCACAACGAGAAGAGGTGACCGGACCCTGAGGAAGATTGTGGAGGAGGACCAATTCCAGACCTTGGGGGACCTGCGGAAGCAGTGGACTGAGTCTGGAGTAGAAACATCCAGAGCCACCGTGCACAGGCGTGTGCAGGAAATGGGCTACAGGTGCCGCATTCCCCAGGTCAAGCCACTTTTGAACCAGAAACAGCAGCAGAAGCGCCTGACCTGGGCTACAGAGAAGCAGCACTGGACTGTTGCTCAGTGGTCCAAAGTACTTTTTTGGAATGAAAGCAAATTTTTCCTGTCATTCGGAAATCAAGGTGCCAGAGTCTGGAGGAAGACTGGGGAGAAGGAAATGCCAAAATGCCTGAAGTCCAGTGTCAAGTACCCACAGTCAGTGATGGTCTGGGGTGCCATGTCAGCTGCTGGTGTTGGTCCACTGTGTTTTATCAAGGGCAGGGTCAATGCAGCTAGCTATCAGGAGATTTTGGAGCACTTCATGCTTCCATCTGCTGAAAAGCTTTATGGAGATGAAGATTTCATTTTTCAGCACGACCTGGCACCTGCTCACAGTGCCAAAACCACTGGTAAATGGTTTACTGACCATGGTATTACTGTGCTCAATTGGCCTGCCAACTCTCCTGACCTGAACCCCATAGAGAATCTGTGGGATATTGTGAAGAGGAAGTTGAGAGACGCAAGACCCAACACTCTGGATGAGCTTCAGGCTGCTATCGAAGCATCCTGGGCCTCCATAACACCTCAGCAGTGCCACAGGCTGATTGCCTCCATGCCACGCCGCATTGAAGCAGTCATTTCTGCAAAAGGATTCCCGACCAAGTAATGAGTGCATAACTGAACATAATTATTTGAAGGTTGACTTTTTTTGTATTAAAAACACTTTTCTTTTATTGGTCGGATGAAATATGCTAATTTCTTGGATTTTTGGTTTTTCTTTACTTTTTTGCCAAAATCATCAATATTAAAACAATAAAAGGCTTGAACTACTTCAGTTGTGTGTAATGAATCTAAAATATATGAAAGTAATGTTTATCAGTACATTACAGAAAATAATGAACTTTATCACAATATGCAAATTTTTTGAGAAGGACCTGTATAGCGACAGGATCCCACTGGCCTGAGTTGACCAGCAGAGGGCGTTATCAAGAGAGAAATTCATAGATCAAAGCTTTAAATCCTCCTAGTCGGTGCTTCAGAAGGTGACGGTGAAGGACTTGAGTCCAAAAAGCACTTTTTTTTTTTTTTTCAGATATTCTTTACATTTTCATCAACATGCAGTTTTTTTGTTTTTTTCACTGATTGTATTTTGTATTTGTCTTTTTCTCTCCCAGTGTTTCGGCAGTGATGGGAAGCTAGTCCTGCATTATTGTAAATCTCAAGCCTGGGGTTGACTGTTTTGTTTGATGCTTAAGTATTTCCTTGTGTGTTCTCTCCTTCGGTATTTGGTCTTTAAGTTTGTATGTACATACACTGTAAATAAATTACTGTAAACATTTTTCTACGGCTTTTTCAGTTTCTCCCCCCCCCCCCGACTGAAGTAAATGCTGATTCTGTTCATTCTGTTTGAGGTTTGCAGCACTGTGAAAAACAAATTTTCAGATTTTCAAACACATTTCAATATCCATCCATTTTCTGTACCCGTCCTCCTATGCAGGGTTGCGGGGGGGGGCGGCTGGTGCCTATCTCCAGCAGTGACGGGGCAAAAGGCGGGGTACACCCTGGACAGGTCGCAAGTCCATCGCACATTTCAATATATGACAAATAAAACCTGATAGAAATACAACATAAAGTTGACTGAAGAATCTCAAAAAGCCACACATTATGCCCCGATGTAAAGAAATGATCATAGATAATAAACAAAAGTACATCTATAATTTGGTTATAAAGCCATTTTTAAGGGTTTGGGACTCCAGTGAACCACAGTAGGAGTCATTATCTACCAATGGAGAAAACACGGAACAGTTGAGAACTTTCCCAGGAGTGGTCAGCCAACAGAAATGACACCAAGAGTTCATCAAAAACTCATCCAGGAGGTCCGTAAAGAACCCAAATCAAACATCAGAAGCCATGCAGGGTCCACTTATCTTAGTAACGGTCAGTTTTTAGTTAAATGAGAAAAATTGGGAAAAAATATCACCCATCAGACAGGTCCAGGGCTCAAATCGCAGATGAAAATAAGATAAAGGCTGTATGCTTGGGTATAAGCATTTTGGTGAATTCCCCAAAAGTTTTGAGAAAATTTTGTGTGGACTGACTTGACAAATGTGGAACCCTTTGCATCATGTATTCATCCTGTTACATCTGGTGTAAAACTAAAACAGCATTTTAGGAAACCGTCAAACATGGTTTTAGTAGTATGATGGCCTGAGACTAGTTTAGAACTTTATGACCTGGATGGTCCGCCCTAATTGATGAAACCATGACTTCTGCTCTCTAGCTGGAAAACCTGAAAGGGTTTGTGACCTTAAGCTGAAGTCCACACTTGGGTGATGCAGCAAGGAAATATCTCGAAAGACAACAAGCAAGACCACCTCTGAATTACTCAAACAGGAAGAAAAAAAAGTTTAGTACAGCGTCAGACAGGCCGATCATGCTTGAAAACACTCTACTGAGGCTAAATTAAAACCCTTCTGACACCAAGAAGAGTGGGCCCAAGTGATCTAACACACAGCACTGTTAACTGTGAACACTTTGACGATTGTTCAAGCCAACGGTGGTATACCCAGTTATTGGCTTTAGGGGACAATTACTGTCACATAGGGCCAGGCTGTTCTTAATAGCTACTTTCCCTATTAGGGAAACTGCTTTCTGTAGTTATTGAGGTTATCTATCTGATATTAAAATTTGTTTTACTTGAAACTTCTAAGACAAAAAAGCAAAAACAAATCTGTAAGATAAATTAAAACTCATACTGGTGATCAAGTTGTGATGGCTGTTTTAAAAAGAAGCACCTCTGAAATTAGACCGACATGAAGAGAGGGGGCACCACAGCAACAGATGGACACAGAGGGATTATATGAGTCAGGATGCATATGTGACAAACTCCTGAGAAAGAGAGTCGATTGGCGTATAGGCAGATGCTCAGTCTCTCCACCAGTTCGCATCTCCGTCCATCCACTGGGCCGGAGGCTCAACAGGAGAGGAGAGTGGAGCTGGGGAGGTAAGGACCGACGAGGGGGGAAAATAACTGAGGCGATAAATGAAGAGTGTTAGAGAAGCAGTTCATCATGGAGGATTTAAGTTTAAATTCCTAAGGAGCTTTTTGATCAAGAACTCTTTAACAGGAAGACTCCAAGAAGTGACGGATTAAGACTTTTCTTTTTTATGCCAGGATATTTTGTGTCAAGTAGTCGAAAAGATTTGGGGTAGGTATAATTTTCCAAATATTTTTAAAATACATGAATCATTAAGAAATAGCCAGTTTTCTGCAGCTCTGATAAATAGGCTGGGGTTTGTTTGTTTTTTTTGTTGTTTTTTTGCGGTGGGGTTATTTGAATAGTGCAAGCGAAAAAGCAATATAAGAGCAGAAAAACAGATGCCTTCAATCTTAAAATTAGACTTTTGGTATACCTGTTGGAAGATTTCTCATGATTCTACAGAAAAATTTGTGTTCAGTTATTAAGGCAAAGATACATTTGATGAGGGTTTAACAAGAAAAATAATTAAATCTAATGATTTTTCTCTTGGCCAAAAAGAATTATGGGGTCTACATTAAGTAATTAAATTTCAATGGTACGAGGTAAACTGGGAATAAATCACCTGAATGGTTGATTTTTAGTTTTTAAAAATTATTTTGTAGAAACAAAAGAGAATAAACATTTTTTGTAGACTGGATTTGTTCGCCGGCTTGGGAGAATTTTAAATAATGGACGCAAAGAGATTTGTCTTAACATTTAAGCTGTGACTTATCAAGTAAATCATAAGCTCATTTCATCATTCAGTCAAGGGGTTGCCTCTAAAAATGCATCACTTCTCCACCTGCACATACAGCCCCAGTCAAAACATTAAGACCACTTAAAAAGTGGCAAAAATAATCGTCCTTTGCATGATTGGATCCTAATAAGATTCCAAGAAGAGCTTCAATATGCAGCAAGAAGAAATGGTAGTGAGACAAAAGATTCTTGAACATGCAATGTATTGAAAACAACGCTTAAACTGAAGCAAGCTGTTTTATAGCTGATCAAAAGTTTAGGACCACACCTCCAGAAAAAAACCGTAACCTGCAGGATGGTACAAAAGAGTGATGCTATACTCCTGAAAGAAGTCCCTTGTCTTGCAGGCATTGTGTACTGTATCGTTGTCCTGTTGAAAAACCCAGTCATTACCACACAGACGAGGTCTCTCAGTCATGGTAACAATATTTTTGGGTCTTCCAACTGACCTTTTCGTTCCAAACCTTCAGGATCATTTAAGAAATTCTAAATGACCGTCTTACTGTGTCCTACCTCAGCAGCGATGGCATGCTGCAAGAAACCCTGCTTAAGCAGTTCAACAACCCGACCACGTTCAAAAAGTCATGGGAGTGTGACTACGTGATGGAAAATGACAATGAAGCCACATTTTTGCACAGATTTGGCCTTTTAAAGGCATGTGGTCTTAAACTTTTGATCAGCTGTAAAACAGCCTTTTTCAGTTTAAGCGTTGTTTTCAATAAATTGCATGCTCAAAAAATGTTTTGCCTCATTCCCATTTCTTCTTGTTGCATATCGAAGCTCTACTTTGCACCTTGTTAAGGACAAACCAGACAAAATATGATTTTTATTTTTTTGCCATTTTTCAAGTGGTCTTAAACTTTTGATCGGGACTGTACTATAGTTTGCCAGTTGTCTTAGTACAGGGTTGGCCATGTCCATTCCTCAAGAGCTACTATCTTTCAACTTCCAGATGCATCCCTTCTCCAACACATCTGAATCAAATGGCTCAATCCCCT
Organism: Valencia hispanica; assembly: GCA_963556495.2. Classification (NCBI taxonomy): domain Eukaryota; kingdom Metazoa; phylum Chordata; class Actinopteri; order Cyprinodontiformes; family Valenciidae; genus Valencia; species Valencia hispanica. The sequence continues at coordinate 21,141,084 of OY747710.1, forward strand.
CAGCAGCATGTCATTTTGCTCTACAGCTCTGATTAGCAATTAATTTAATTCAGGTGTGTTGGAGCAGGTATTCATCTAAAAATGTCAGGATAGTAGTGCTAGGGGACTGGACTTGGCCAACCCTATCCTAGTATATAGATGTTTTATTTTTTTAAATGTCTCTTACCAGTTGAACTCCTACATTTCCTGGAAGTGTACCAGTATCCCAAGAACATTTCCCCCCTTTGCTGATTCGCAGTCACAAGCCTTTGTATACTTTATTGGGATTTTATGTGACAGACAAAGATACCTTTGCACTGTGAGAGACAAAGATTTTTTACCTGATACTCTGCAAAATATCTCAAGCTAGATCAGATCTAGAACTAAGGTCTCTGACCGTTGTCCTCGATTGCTGCTGTCCTGCAGGTTTTAGATCCCTCCCTGCTTCAACATAGCTGAATCAAATTATTGAATTACCTCTTCAGCATGCCATCAAGATTGGCAAAAGCCTAGTAACAGCCCAATCATTTGATTCAGGTGTGTTGGAGCAGAGATGCATCTAAAACCTGCAGGACCCTAGCTCTCATGGGGTATGGTTGGAGACCCTCGATCTAGAGCATCTGTGAACAGCATCTTAGAATCTTGTCCTAGATTCTCAGCCGGATTTAGGTCTGAACTTTGACTGGACCATTATATACCATGAATATGCTTATATCCAAGCCACTCCGTTCTAGCTCTGTTTAGCGTTATCGTGTTGGTAGATTAACCTCTGCCCCAGTCTTAAGTCTTTTGCAGCCATTGAATGGTTTTCTTCCAGAACTACCCTGTATTTTGCTCCATCTATCTTCCAATCAATTCTGACTAGCATCCCTGACTTTTATGAAGAAAAGCATCCCCAAAGCATGATGCTACCACCGCCATGTTTCACAGTACAGATGGTGTGTTCAGGGTGTTAGTTTACCTGCACATGTAATGTTTGACATGGTTCATATTTGTCTCTTCTGACCAGAGCACCTTCTTCCATGTGTTTGTTGTGTCCCCAACATGGCTTGTGGTAAACCACAGTGGGGACTGCACACAATATCCCAATAAAATATATTAAAACTAGTCTATGTGACAAAATGTGAAAACGGCTTGTAAGCAATTAATGAAATAATGTTTTGTTTTAGCTGAACATACCTAAACTATGACTGTTACAATAAAGCATTAATAGCTGCTAAGTGTTTAACATACACATCTTGGACTGTGTCTTCAGTCAGCATAATAAGATTATCTTAATTGGCGGTGCTAAATTAAACTTTCTTTAACTTTTTTTCTTCCCTTTCAGGGGCTGTGGGTTGACAGAGAGGCCCTGCTTCAGAGACATTATCAAACTGAACCTCACACTAAAATACAACTAACACAGAGAGATTAAAGCAGATTTTCAGAGATTATCTGGGAAAAAAAGGTGTTTAAATCTCTGGCTTGTCCATAGAGTTACAAAAAAATACATATTTTGTTATGTACCCTGGTGTCTAGCCCTAAAAGTCCAGCTCGCCCCACCTCAGGAGGCACAATGATATTAGTGACAGTCAAGTCATTTAAAACCTAAAGCCTTCCTATAAAAAAACCAAGGGAGGCTTTTTGAGCTAGAAGAGCATTCGTCAAGGATAGATGTTGCCATATGCCGTTAAAGTTTCTTGACAGATAAAGAAGCCTACTTAGGTTGCAGAATGTATTACATAATATTAAGATCCCCTTTGCCTTTCTGATGCGGCCCAGTCACTGATCTAATACCATCACAGACAGAAGTTAAGGTCAGGGGATTTCTGGACATATCAGTTCTCAAGAAGTCAGATAAAAAACATATTTTTTTCTCTACATATGCATCAGCTTCAAAGTATCTTATCCTGCTGTCAACTCTATCTTCTTTTTTTAAATCACAGATGTTACTTTCTAGCTCGCTTGGCTGCGTTTATTCATCTGTTACATCAGATTTATCATTGCTTCCTCTTTAAAGCTGGCAGATCAGCTCTTAAAAAACCCACATCAAAGCATCTGCCCCAACCTGTCACATCTATCTGTTATTTTCTCTCTCCTACTTGCCTTAAATCCCTGTGTGCTGTGTCCACCTTTCACTGTCCCACCACCCCTGCCTCCCTCCTCTGTCTTGTGGCCATGCTCGAGCGTCTGTCCCGCCGCTCTCGATCCATGCTTTCCCTGACATTAACCTCTTTGGCTCTGGCCCTCTCCATCCTGGCTCTCTGCACCTCCTACTGGTGTGAGGGCACTCACAAGGTGGTCAAGCCTCTCTGCCTGTCGCCTGTCAAAATGAAGAACTGTGGTCAGAACAACAGTGAGCCTTATACAACAGGTAACGAGATGCTTCACATATTTATTTACTGTGTTGTTAAATTTAATGTGCGCTGCAGCTTTGATTGATATTTTAAGGACTCAAGTAGTCTTTATCAAAGGTTTAAAAAAACTTTTTGACAATCCGATGACTGTTTCACTAACATTAGATGAATGATGCTTTAATTAATTTCCCAGAATACAAATATTCCATGACACACTTTACATTTATGTGTAAATGTTTAAAGCTCAGAGTCAACATGTTTATAGAACAACACAGGTACAGTTCCAGTCAGAAATTTACAAAGACAAACAATTGGCATGAATCTCATATTCATTTGGGGCGGTCTAAGGTTGAAATAAATAAAAGGAAAGTATAGCTCACTTCCATTGGCTGTTCTCATTTTAACTGTCTAGCCCTTGAGGTGAGGTGAAGTTCAAAAACTTGCAAGTAGTTTTACATCTTCGTTATTCCACCCACTTTGTGCAATGCACCGGCACCACAGGCTGCTAAACAGACCCTCATCATAATGCTACCACATCATTATTGACAGTCGGTTCAGTGTTCTTGGGTTTCAAGGCTTCACCTTGACTCCTCCAACATACTTCTTGTAAAATAGCCTAATCTTCGTCTAATCTGACTGTGAAGCTTTTATCTGGAAAGCATTTGGGTTGTTCATGTGGGTACATTTCAGAGTAGCTTTTGCTTCACTGGTGGTGCTTTTGAAACTGGTGCTTCCTTCCTGGTGATGTAAAACATGCTTCTCTGTGTACACTCATACTGGTCCCCCAGTTTTAAAGTCCTTACACTGGCTCCTTGCAGCTCAGAGAATACACATTGAAATACTTTTGTTAGTTTATAAATCACTGAATGGCTTAGTGTCAAAATACGTTAAGGATCTGTTGTTGTCATTGTATCAACCTTCCAGACCCCTTAAGTCTTCTGGTTCAAGTCTACGCTGCATCCCCAGAGTCAGAATCAAACATGGAGAAGCAACATTCAGTTTTTATGCTCCTCTAATATAGAACAAGTTTCTAGAAAACTGGAAAAATGCTGAAAAATGTGCATGTAAACTTACTGTTATCCCAAACATGGATCAAAGCTGGTTTTGAAATAGATGATGCAGGATAATATTGAGGTGGTAGAATGGCTTTCCGAAAGCCCTAATCTCAATTCTTGCTTCTTGCTATAGGACATTTAATAAAATATTGGTAGGAGTGTAAGTAACCCGCATGTATAATTTTGACCCTGTGTACATTATAGAAATTTCACAATAAATGTTTTACTTGTTTACCCAATCAAATTGACTGTCTAAAATGTTCAGGTTATAAAACACAACTCATATCCGGGATAAGTGAAGTACACTCCAGCTGAATTTAACTCTTTCTCTAGCTCGTTTTGGGGAATCCCAAGTCTCCACAGCAGGTTCTTGGTTTGCACCGGGGGCATCCTGGAGTGATCCTGATCAGAACCACTGCAATCCACCTCAACTAAATCGTTTTTGTAAAGGAGCTACAACTCCCCTCCAAGCTAAAGTTCTCCAAGATGATGGAGCTCCTCACCCTATCTCTTTGGTTAATGCCTACTGCTAGCTCTTGTTTTTATTGTTCTCATTGTTTAGCACTTTAGATTTTAAAATGAAAAGTTAATTGCAAATCAAATGTATCGTTATTAATATTGTTATTATTGTTGTTTCAGTCATGATTACAATTAAAGTGAAAGCTGCAGGAAAGTGAAATACAGTGTATGTTTGAGTATCTGTGTTAAATGAGCTTCTCTGAGAGCTTTTCATAGATGTCTGACCCAGAATTTACCAATAACTCTCATCTTGAACTTCAGAGCAGCTTATTGAGCGCTGATGAATTTTTGATCTTCAAACCACCTCTGTGTAACAAGCTGTACCGAAATAATCCGGATAGATTATCAATCCTGAGTAGAAAGTGATTTTTCTTGTTTTAATCTCTTTTGTCAGAAGGTGAGTTACAGGGTGGGTTAATTGTGGTTCAGTGTAAATCTTTGGTTTGTGACGATGCTTTCTAAACTTTTACTTGTCCACTGAGGACCCGCTGATGTTGCCTGCTCTCAGTGGTTTGTATTGAGCTTGATCCAGAATGAGATTATTTCGATCACTACTTGCTTTATTTGTACAGAGAGATCTGCTTTTGTTGAAGCACACTGCTATGAAAACTGCTTTGGAATAAGAACATGACACAATGAGGAATGCATTGACTGGACATAAACTTGTACATGCTACAATTGATATGTTTTTAGGTGTTCCTGGGTTCTTTTGACAGAAATCCTAAGAGGTTATCATTAGACTTTGGTTGTTTTGTACACTTACTGGCCACTTTATTAGGCACACCTGTCCAACTGCTTGTTAACGCAAATTTCTAATGAGCCAATCACATGGCAGCAACTCAATGCATTTAGGCATGTAGACATGGACAAGACAATCTGCTGCAGTTCAAACCGAGCATCAGAATGTGGAAGAAAGTTGATTTAAGTGACTTTGAATGTGGCGTGGTTGTTGGTGCCAGATGGGCTGGTCTGAGTATTTCAGAAACTGGTGATCTATTGGGATTTTCACACACAATCTCTAGGGTTTACAGAGAATGGTCCGAAAGAGGGAAAATATCCAGTGAGCGGCAGTTCTGTGGGCGAAAATGCCTTGTTGATGCCAGAGGTCAGAGGAGAATGGCCAGACTGGTTCGAGCTGATAGAAAGGCAACAGTAACTCAAATAACCACTCGTTCCAACCAATGTATGCAGAAGAGCATCTCTGAACGCACAACACATCAAACCTTGAGGCAGATGGGCTACAGCAGCAGAAGACCGGGTGCCACTCCTGTCAGCTAAGAACAAGGAAACTGAGGCTACAATTCGCACAGGCTCACCAAAATTGGACAATAGAAGATTGGAAAAATTAACCCTGGTCTGATGAGTCTCGATTTCTGCTGCGACATCCGGATGGTAGGGTCAGAATTTGTATCAACGGTTCAGGCTGGTGGTGGTGGTGTAATGGTGTGGGGGACATTTTCTTGGCACACTTTGGGCCCCTTAGTACCAATTGAGCATTGTTGCAACGCCACAGCCTACCTGAGTTTTGTTGCTGACCATGTCCATCCCTTTATGACCACAGTGTACCCATCTTCTGATGGTTACTTCCAGCAGGATAATCCGCCATGTCATAAAGCTCGAATCATCTCAGACGGGTTTCTTAAACATGACAATGAGTTCACTGTACTCAAATTACCTCCACAGTCACCAGATCTCACCCCAATAGAGCACTTTTGGGATGTGGTGGAATGGGAGATTCGCATCATGGATGTGCAGCCGACAAATCTGCAGCGACTGCGTAGTGCTATCATGTGAATATGGACCAAAATCACAGAGGAATGTTTCCAATACCTTGTTGAATCTATGCCACGAAGGATTAAGGCAGTTTTGAAGGCAAAAGGGGTCCAACACAGTACTAGCAAGGCTAGGTCTACCTAATAAAGTGGCTAGTGAGTGTATATTTTGAGAAGGCTTACAACCATGTACCTGGAGGTATTTTGCTGGGGTACCAGGGATTCTTTTAAGGGCTAGCTGGACATACTATGCAATCAAAGTGAGCTGTGCCCTCATCAAAGGGTTGAGTTTGTTCCTGGTTCAAGGTGGACTCCAGCAAGACTGCCTCTTGCTACCAATCTTCTTTTTGGTCATCCTAGGAGGGCTTGGTTTGGAAACTTTGGGGCCTAGCCTTTGTTTTTAGCAGATGATGTGGTTCTGTTGGTATCTTCAGGCCATGGCCTTCAAAGGGGACAGGAGAGGTTCACAAAAAAGTGTAAAGCCCTCTTAGTCAGAGGCCATGGTTCTTAACTACAAACATGTGGACTGCTCTCTCTGGATTTGGGGTCAGTCTCTACCTCAAGCTCAAATATCTCGGTGTCTTGCCCATGAGTAACAGCAGGATGGAATATGGAACTGATAGATGAAGTGGGGTAATGGCGGATTTGGTCCAGTCTCTGGTGAAAAAGAAAGAGCTGCGCCAAAAAGCTAAGCTCTCGATTAACTGGTCTAGATTTAGACCCTCAACTATGGCAGAGAGTTTGTGACCGAAAGAACAAGATCCTCAATACAAGCTACTGAAATGAGTTTTCTTCATAGGGTGGCTGAACTAAGTCTTTGAGATAAGGTGGTGAGCTCAGAAATCTGGAGAGCACCATGGGGTATAGTTTCTGCTCACCTGCATCAAAGGATCTGCATCTGATTAGGATGCCTCCTAGACAACTCCCTCTGGAGGTTTTCTGGGCATGTCCCATTAGGAAGACATCCAGGGAAACCACTGGAACAACTTTAAAATCTGTTGCGGGCTGGGAAAACTAGATTTGCTAGATTTCTTTTGAGAGTGTCACTGAGGACACACGTATCTGGTTTTCCCCTCTAGGACAAAAGGAATGTGGATGAATGTGTTGACTTTTATAGCACAATGTCAGTTTTTCTCCATCAGCTAAACTTCCACATATATATCCCCTTTATGTGTCCAATTTCAGAATATTGCAGATAATATGGCTGTTATTTTATTGTGTTTGCTGACACACCTAAAAAGTTAGTTCTATTTTCTATGTGCTGTAAAGATATGGGCCTGATTTTTCAAAGGTTTGCACTTGTTAAAACATGCAAACTTCACAAACTGCAGCAGGTGATATACTAAACAGGCGCAGAGATGACTGTTAAACCCGCAGCAACATTTGCACAATCCATTTGGCGCTTTTGCCCTTGATGAACATGGAATGTGGGCGTTTCTGTCAGAAGGCGCAAACTATTGGAAGGAGAACATCCAAATAAGTTGTCGCATCATGAATCCACAGTGCCTATTCTTCCTCTCTCTGGCTGTGGCGCAGTGCATGGGGCAGAAAGGTTGGCACACATAGCAGCGGATGCAAAGTCCTCATTTGAATACTGCTCGTTGCGCCTGTTAGGATTTGCGCAAACAATCTTAGTAGATCACCCACAAATCAGGAACACGCCTCTCGTGCAATTGTTTTTGTGGGGCACTCAATTCTGCGCTGTTTATTTTGAACATTGATAAATCAAGCCCTATGTCTGCTAGTAAAGTGCAAAAATAAGCCTAAAAAGCTTCATTTTTTTTCTTGTTACACAGAGAGTCCCACACAAAACCCTTTCAACCGCACACTGTCTCCGGCCAGAAGAGATGAGCTGGCCAAAATCAGACAAAGGCAGCTGGCCAATGCTGTACACTACATTTGGGAGACAGGGGAAGACAAGTTTGCCTTCAGATACTTCCATACAGGCTTCTGGGAAAGCTGTGAAAAGCAGAATGATGGTGAGACCAACATGAACACTTTGACCCAGTCATATTGCCTCATCCTATAGAGACAGGTGGGAATGTTAGCTAATTTTTATGATTTTTATGTCTAATATTTAAATTTGTACATGTTGTTGGCAGGAGAGGTATGTCGCAGCTTCATCGACTTAACTCCAGGGGAAACACAAGGTGAGCTGTGTTATAAAGACATATTTTATGTAATATCTACTGATTTATTTAATGCTTCTTTACAATGATGGCACATGTCTTCACATGTTGCAGGTGTGCTTTGGCTGTCGGTTATTTCTGAGTTTACATATATTGGCCTGCTGGGGATGGGCTTCTTACTGATGTGCCTGGAAGTCATGTGCTCCCATAAAGAGATGCACGCACTAAAAATCAATGCCTTCGCAGCTATTTGTACTGTGCTATCAGGTGAGGAAACAGCTTTGTTCACAGCGCCAACCTCAAGCGTTGGCCCCTAGTAAAGATGTGTAAATAGTTTTGAAATAAATTCATTGTCTATTGCAGAAATATAATCTCACACTGAAAATGCAGAAATGCAACCTTAAAGATTGGAAAAAACAGAACAAGCTGTTCATATAAAGATGTTTGTTGAAATTCATAAAGCATGAAATGACTTCAAGAAAAAAGCTGCTCATCCATTTTTGCTCATATCGACAGTCAGAGTAATAATGTAAAAGTCTGAAACAACTGGAACTGTGGCAAACAAGCCTGGATAAGGACCCAAGTTTATTTTGCCACTAAAGTGAGGAGGATGGTGATGGAGATAAAAGAATCTTCAAAGCTCCACTTTGGAGAATTGCTGCAGTCTTAGGGTCACAGAATCTTCTAAACCACTGAACACTATCTACATGCCAACTTGATTATTTAGGACTCATACCAGGGAATAGCTTCTATTATCATACAATCACAATTGAAGTTTGCTAAAAGCTACTGGGACTTTGAGCTAGAGCCATGGGCTTTAGTCAAATGAGAGTAAAGCAGCTGTAACACTGTTTCCTATATTGCCATGTATGGTGTTTTAGAAACAGTGTTATGTGGGTCTAAACATTAGTAATTTTGTTTAACATCAAGTCATGTCACTTTTTGAAGTGAGTTTGTCACTTTTGCTGGTTGACTATTGGGATCAAGGGTGTGGAATTCATAGTGTTCTGGTGCATGAGGACGGGGTAGCATACTTTTACCCTGATGTTACTGTTTTGTTGAACTTTTCCTTTATATTTAGGGATCAACTGAGCATTTAGGGATGAAATACACCTAAGTGCTTATTTTAGTTTTAGCTGAAATAATTACAAAGCAGGTCAAGCCTTAGTTTTGCTTTAACTTTTTTATCATCTGCCATGCCAAGGTGAATACATTTTATCAGTGCAGACAGTATAGTGTGAGATTTAAATATTGTGGCAACGTCACAATAATCATTTAAATTGCAGTTGCATTGTTCCTGTAGTAGTCGCATGCAAGTGCGGAATACACAGCTTCTGATGCACATTTAGAGGAATTTCTAGACATGTCCAAAAAAATCCAAAAGGAAAGGTAGATACACAAGATTGTGTAAGCGGCATAAGATTGAGGCTTTCTCCAAAAAGTGGGTTTGGTCTGAAAGGACAAAAATTTGGAAAAAGCGCCTCAAACCAAATGTTAGGTGTTGTGCTGGATTTGTAATGCTGTGGGCCTGTTTCTCTTCAGAAAGCCCTGGGAGCTTTCTTACAAGAATTTCGTCTGAGTAATCCTATCTTTCGACAGGATAGCGATTCATATGACCAAGTTAACAATGAAATGATTGCCAAACACAAAATCAACCTTCATAGATTTTTTTTAATTCAGTGAGAAGTTTTGTTACTGCAATTAGACATGAATTTATTTGGAGACTTTTTTGCACACCTTTTCTGTGGGTCCTCCTGTGTTTGAATTGTAGTCTGATTTTTTTATTTTTATTTTGCATCCTGTGTAGGTCTTCTTGGGATGGTAGCACATATGATGTTCACCACCGTATTTCAGATGACAGTAATCGTGGGCCCTAAAGACTGGAGGCCTCAGTCCTGGGACTATGGCTGGTCATTTGCGTACGTTGCTGCTAATCAAAGAAAGAATTCAAACTCAAAGTTATCTACACATTCTAAAGTTTGTCTTGTCCCCTTACTGTTGAATTACATTTTTCAGCCTTGCCTGGGTATCCTTTAGTTGCTGCATGGGGGCTGCTGTTGTCACACTCAACTCCTACACGAAGACCATCATTGAGATCCGTCGCAGGCAAAGGCTACGCTTGGACGAAGCAAGAGCCGCTGCTCGGGTCCCGTCCTACGAAGAGGTGGTTCCAGGAGGAGGGCTGTACTCCGTTAGCGGCCTGCTGCATTGCCCAGACGGAATGATTGATGTGGCATGGGCCACGAATGGCAGTGTGGTCGGAGTGGGAAATGGGGATGTACCGACACTGGTTTTAGTAGGAGGCTGTGGCCCAGAAGGTTGTGAGGACTGCGAGCGTGAGAGGGATGAGATGGGAGTGGTCATGGATCGGATTGATTCACCTTGTTAGGATAGCCAATTATGCACATAAATTAAAAGGGCTAAAAGAAAACACTGCTTCATTGCAGTAATAAGGGATGCTGGTTTGTTTTGACTTTGTTTCCTTGGAACACGCTTGTCTGAGTCAAAGGTCGATAAAATTGCTAAACAGATGAAGGAAGGTGTTAAATGAAGTCACCAACTTATTGAAAACAGAGAAGGCTCCTTGCATTATGACTTGCACTCAGAGACATGGCGAATTTTCACTCTGCATCAACCTATGATGTGAGCCATGTGACCACAACTAGCCTATCACTTAGGGACTGATTGTTTCAGCGAGAGCATTTAGCTGCGGTAGACCTCTCTCAGTTCCTTAGTTTTTACACGGCTACCAGAGATGTTTGATAAGATGGTTAACAAACAAAGCAAAGATGCTACTATAGAGGCAGCAACTGAAAGAAAGGACTGCCAAATTAGGCCTCCGTAAATATCCAATTTCAGCTGTATTAAGGTATTGTTTCTTTATATTAAAAAAAGTCCTTGCAGACTTAACTGAGACAATCTGAAGCATCAAAATCACAGACTGTAAATGAGCCCCACTCAGTTAACACATATCAAGATGTGAAGACTTCAATGCATGCACAGGTCAGACTTGCATGCAAATCGGCATGTTTCATGTTTCTGTGCCTAATTATAGCAAAGCAAATGTATGTTTCTACATGTAAATGCATACATTTTTACCTTGCTTTATTGTTTACCTCACCTAGCCGCAGTTCAGTATTTGCGGATTCACATATTCGCGGATTTCCTGTGTAACGTGACTCCAAATTATAATTGAATAATGGAAATTATTTTGTTTCTGGAGCATATCTTAAATATTCAAAAGAAGATGCAGCTTGGGAAGGTGAAATACATATACACAAGTTGACAGGCTATTGGCTGCCGTTCGCAAAAGAGCCAATCCAGGAGTATCAATAATTTTACTTGGTGCTGATTGGCTGTACCCCCAAGAGTGGAAATAAGGAAGTCTGTAGATATGAGCTTCTGTGATATTGATGGTTTCCACTGTGCAAATTGATGCATATTAAGATATATTTGGTGTTTGAAGTATTGAAATAGACAGTTATAAATATTTTAGAGTGGGTCTCAAATATTAGCGGATTTTAGCTATCAAGGGGTGGTTGTGATCCCTAACCCCCACCTGGAGTCTACTGTATACATTCAAGACATCAATTTATGTCACACTTTTGTCTCTATTATATAGAATATCTAATAATTAATCTAAGTTGGACATTAAACATGATTCTTTTTTTCCAGCGTCTGCTTTATCTGATGACAAACTTCAAACCAAAAGAGCCACCAAATGCAGTTTCTGTGTGAAGACGAGCAGACAGATCCACAGAGATAAAATGATTACAGAGATTTTGGAAAAGTCTGCTCTCATGTTGAACAGAAGATTATGTGTAAACCATTAATCCTGAGTTGGATGGAGCAGAGAGGAGACATGCTGAAGGGACGGAGAGGAGTGAGTTGCTGAGGGTCGGCAGGAAAGTTGTAAAGACATGATGGCACACTCTTCAAAAAGAGACTGACTACATGCACTTTGGCCCCAGTTTCACCATAACATCAAATAAATACAGGTTTATATATGTGTTTGCAATTCTTACTGAGTTTAACAAAAGATTATATAGGCATTAATTTACAGAGCTAGATAAAATGGCCTAAATTTACCTTCAATATCTGTAGGTTACACTTTTGAGATAATCCAGGATTTACTGTTGGGGATTATACAATCGAAAACTGAAAAAAGGAAAAAAACTAAAGCGCCATTTTTGTCAGCCACAAGAATAATGGTATAAAGTAAGTTTCTAGGTCAAAAAGGAGATTAATGGGACAGATGAATAAATTGATGTCCAAACAACAGATGTATGAGAAAACCTTTAATTTATTGCTCAGTGGATAAAGCACAACACTTAAGAGCTAAAATCTCAATTAAGATATTTAAAGTCTGTAAAAAAGCTACTACAATTAGTATTTCTAACATGTTCTTTTGCAGATCCAATTTCTTTTTAAATACTTTTAAAATTTAACAATAGTACAATATAACTGATGCACACTCTATTTTAATTGCATGAGTTTATCAGTAGTTATGATATTTGTTTGGGCTGTGAGAACTATTTTATAATTTGCTTCTACTGGGTGCTGTAATATTCAAATTCATTCACAAACAGTTAAACAAAAAAATCCAAAAACGTTCTTTTAAAGTTACAATGGAACAGAAATTAGTATTTACACAGACGAATGCCTGAAGTGAATGACAGAGCGCCTGATTTGAGGAGGAGAAAGCAAGAGATGTAGAGGAGCTTCAGGAATAAAAGAAAGGGAGAGGTGGAAAAGTAGGAAGGACTTTATTGTTTAAGGGGTTCGTACTGAATGAGACGCATTGCATTATCGTTTTCAATCACTCCCTTGATGAACTCTCCTTCAGCCAGTCGTTCTGTGTTGGAGGGGAAAAACAAGGAAGAAAACAGTGAATGAGTCACCGAGGAATGAAAGAGAAAGCAAAGAGAAGATTGAACAAGGAATTTATAAATCCACTCTTATCTCTTGTATTCGTCAGAAAGAGACAGTTGCATGCAATGATAGCTTCACTTAAGGTTTCGCATGACTAAGGGTTTTTACACGCATAATGAAGGTTTTATGGTTAAAGTGTGGATGTTCTCCAAGTGGATCTACATGTGATTTATTTTCTTTTTTATATAATAAATGACAGTTTTTTTTGTTTTTCATCAATTTAAGAAACTAATTACACCCAAAACTGTCTATAATTTAAATTTTCGAATATTTTTCTTTTAAAAGGTTGAACAATCATTTCCATCATTACAGATATACATTTTCGTTGATATATAAAACATTATATTTTAACATGTTTTACTTAAATGTGTACAAACAATATAACTTAAGTAAAATCCGTTTAAAGTGTAGAAATAAAACTTTGAACGGATATGCCTTAGTTACATGTGTCATGATCCAAAAAAGGTTAAAATAAACATCTTGCTGAGTTAAAAAAACGAAGCATTTAAAATCTATATTATATAAAGAAAAAAATAAAGAAAAATTTTAGGACAGGAATTAAATCTAGAGGATTTTATACAGAAAAAATATAACTATTTAATATAAATATATTATGACAACAATTATGGAAACATTTAAGTTTCAATTTTAATTGTTGAAATATTACATAAAAATATAAATTAAAAAATCAAAAATATAAAAATAAGAAAAAAAATCACATATAAAATACATTTTAATAGCGGGGAAAATCTGCTGTTTTTGTAAAATTGATTTTGCATGTGATATAACTTTAAAATATATGAAAAATCCTTTAAAAAATTGTAAGCCACAAGTAATGCCAAATGGCAAATATTCGAATTATATGTTTTGTGTTTGTTTTACCTCACTTTGGACCATAAAACCTCTTACTTAAATGTAGCTAAGACTGATTTAGCATGAGAAATGTCTCAATGAAGTCCTTTTTAAAAAATTTAATTGTAGTAATTCTTTTATTAATATTTTACAGACTTTGATGAAAAAATGCATCACAAAAAGAGTCTATTTTAAGAATAATATCAAAACTAATATGCTACAGGGTTATACGTGTAATTATCCAAAAAGTGATCAAATAAATATTCGCCCTGCTTTAAGATTTAACTACAGTAAAAAAGTGTAAAAAGTTAAATACCAAATTTAAATTTGGAATTTTGGAATTCTTATTTATCTTTAAAACACTTTTCACAGCAAAGAATAATTCTATGTTTAAACTTTTTAGAGATTCTTGTTTATTCATAGTTTTTTTTTTTTTTTTTACTGTATCCTCAGCCCTCATAGAAGTAGATAATGTTTCAATGGCAAACTAAATCCAGTATAATCAAAATTTAATATAAAGAGCCATGTCACAGCTAGTGAAATTAGGAGAGTTTTTTTTTTAGGTTTTGTGGCCACAGTGGCCTTTATTTACATTGGACAGGTTACAGAAAGGGGAGAGAAGTGGGGGTAGAGACACTTGGCAAATGTCCTCGGGCCGGAGTTGAACGCGTGACGGCCGCATTGAGGGCTAAGGCCTCTGAACATGGGGCGCCCGTCCCAATCCACTGCGTGACGCGACGCCCCAGGAGAGTTTTATAGTGCTAAATTAATTGTATTTCTACAAAACCAATCCTCACAAATGGACATTTTGCAAATTTTGCTTTTTACTTCAAGGGAATTAGTCAAACTCAGTTTTTATAGTCTATCCTAAAGGTCTTATTATAAAGTTTTTAGAATTATTTTTGGATTAAAATAGGATTTTCCTGTCTGTTAAACTCTTACTGTAATATTTAAACAAGTATTAAAGCTGATTTGAACAGAGAATTAGCACTATTACCCATTTTACCACTAACTGTTTTTAATTTAATACCACACTAAATGTCTTATATAAGACTACAAATGTGCTTAATGTGGAGCAAAAACTGTGAAACTTGCACTAAAATGTCTGTAGGTGAGAAAATATATATATATAGACTTATACCATGCCCTCACTCTGCTCTGCAGGAGTAGAGTGTAGGGTGCCTGTGACACTTCTCACCATTGTCTTTCTTGTCAAAGTAAGCCCACAGCTTGTTGGCTCTCTTCTCGGGTGTGTTCTCATCCTCTGGTAGCATCTTCTGCTCCTCCTCGGGGATCAGCTTAAATATGGCCTGAGAGGGGGGGTTGGGTGGAGAAAAAAAGAAAACAGGATGAAAATACAGCTACATTCCTCCTCAGCTGGACTGAACATGCACAAAGCACATAAATGAATTAAACACGAGGCCTGTCAACTTGTAAACAGTATAGAAAACTAAACAATAGAGAAATAATTTGTGTGTGCTATGAATTTCAGTCTTGTGTAGGTTCAAGTTCAGGTCCAAGAGTGCAAGCTAGACAATCTGCAATGAGCCACCTAGAACAAAAAGGGGCTGGAAATGACTAAAACTCTGTGTACTTCGACTTCAGGCCTTTAAATGTGTGTCCCACTTAGAAAGGATGCACTCATCTTCCAACATTTAAGACACCTAGATTAACATGGATTAG
Organism: Valencia hispanica; assembly: GCA_963556495.2. NCBI lineage: Eukaryota > Metazoa > Chordata > Actinopteri > Cyprinodontiformes > Valenciidae > Valencia > Valencia hispanica. The sequence goes on from OY747710.1 coordinate 21,156,341, forward strand.
TGCCAAGACTCAAGCTGCCAGCCAAGCAACCATGAAGTCAACTCTTTCTCTTATTGCACTTTACATCAGTCTCGCTCCACTGATCTTGTGGTCTGTATAGTGGAAATACTGTCGTTAGACATGGTTATCTATTCATAATCTTGTTATCTCCGTCTAGATAACAACGTTGTGAGGATGCAGTCATTTATAAACATAGAAAGAAGTGGTCCCAAAGCTGCTTATCAAGATCAAATAAAGCCTGCTGTTTATGCCAATTATCCTGCCCATCTGAGGCCTTGGTTTCATTTTTATTTTCAAACCTAAATTAAATTCAGATTTTTTACAAATGGTCTGTAAAATGGGGGATAGTTTCTGTTCTTAGATATGTTATTTTTAATTTAAGAAAGACTTGAAAATAATCTGTTGCCTAAGGCTACGTCTTAGTTTTGTTGATGGTTTCTTTAAAGTTCCCTGAATCTTGCAATAGCTTTAAAATGCAGTTATTTCACGTAGTGACTATAAACATAACCCTTTTTTGGACTGAAGCCAGTTGGCCAGGACATAAATCCCATTACAATTCAAGCTGGATTCTCTGCTGATCTTCCTAAACCTCTTACAAATCTTTATCATTTGTCTTAAAACAGAATATGCAGACTGATTCTATGAAAACAAAGTGCGGTATTTGGCTTGATAAGGCAGAGTACAACACCTGTCAAGTAAAAGATTAGACAAAGATGATCGATAGTCTCCCTAACAGAGGTAGAGTTCGTAAGCAACCCCCTTGCTACTGACTGACTGTGCCTTTGCTGTCTGACGGCTAAACCAATAATCAGAGAGATTATCAGGGGGTCAAAATGACAGGCTAAATGGAATGACAATCAGGACTGAGACCTACATACAATAAGAAGGGTTGATAATTTCCATTTATAGGTAATAACAGTTACGATAGACCAAAGAGAAGACAGGAAAAATGTGAAAGTCTAAACCATATGATGTGGTAATAACGCTCAAAGTTTACATTTAATAAGTACATAATCCAAAATGTTAATATAAGCCTCTCATTCACAATACTAATACTAGATGGTTGAATTTGATAACATATTGCCAGTTAATACTCATAAAAGTTATGTTTTGACATGAAAAGGACAAGAATCTGGTGGGACCTGTCTATAGGTAGTTGTTATGGTAAAAACAATATGTTCTCTCAATCACTCATGGGAGAGACTTGTTTGATAACCAATGAGAGAGAACAGCAAACAGAGAGCAATTTTTTCACCGAACTGAAACAGTGGTCATCTCTAAGTAAATCCAGTCTTCTGACTTAATCGACCCTTTGTGCTGTTTTCCAAAGACCCCCCCCCCCCCAAATAAGTTGACCTCACCTGGCAGATTTCCTTCACCTCCGACTTGTTTATGTACCCATTTTTGTCCACATCGAACAAAGAGAAGGCCCACTCCAGTTTTCTGGTGGTCTTCCCGCTGGAGGTCATGTGAAGGGCAATGATATACTCCTTGAAGTCTAATGTGCCGTCGTCGTTGGTGTCGAAGGAGCGGAACACATGCCGTGCGTAGCTCTTGGCGTCGGCTTCGGGGAAGAACCGGGTGTAGATCTCCTCGAACTCCCCTGGCGAGATGCGCCCCGTGGGACACTGCTTCTGAAAGTTTTCATACCACTGGGAGATTTCCATTTCTGTGAATTTGGTGGTGAGCTTCAGGTCCTCCAGGATCTCCTTTGATATCGCGCTGCTGGTTGTATTTCCCATGGCAGTTGCTTTCAGACTCTTGGTAAGCTGTAAGTTTTGTGCTTTCAGTCCTTCAGATGCTCTTTCTCTCCTGTCCCAAGAAAGTCTCTAGAAATATATCTTTGCTCACTTGTTTGAGTTGTTTTGATGCCAAGTGCCAAAAGGAGCCCTGTGAGACATTGTAGATATGCCATGTGTTACATTTTAAACACAGAAGTTATATACAACTACTATCTACTACCTAAATAAATGTATAGAGTTGGTCGAAGCTGCGCAGGAAATCTTACCTGGGGTTTGTGTGAGCAGCAGCTAATGACTGAACAACTGACTGTTTGTCTCGACTGATGGACAGTAAGAGATAAGGACGGTGAAGGGAAACACCCCTACAGAGGTGACTAGGTTAATTCTGTTAATGCGGGATTTAAAGTGGATGAGTGTTTGACCAAAATGAACCCACTATCTTAATGGTCTCTGTTAGATCTGGAAATCTAGAAGGATCTACAACATCCACAGGAGTTCAAAGTGATACCATGTGTTACTGCGCCCAAGAAGTTACTTAACAGCCCTAACTATCGTTTCGTAGTTGCAAAGAATTCGGAGGTTTTGTCATGCCTGGTACATAATATCATTAACAGATTTAGAGAATCAGAAGGAACTTAATGACACAGGGGACACGGCTGAAAAGCAATGCTAAATGGCTGTTGATCTGTAGACGTTACAGCAGGACCTAGGCCTTTTTTCTGGTTTTGTGCCCTAGTATAGCAACACCAGTGAATGGGTGTATACTAGGGCTCCCAACCCAGCCCGATTACCTCTTTAACTCCTATCAAGACTCCCATCACCTACCCCATCTTCATGGCTTGACTTTTGTTTCAGGTTTTCTGGTTTAGTGATCATATTTCATACAGATTGCATGAGCTCAGAAACACTCGTCAATGTTACAGTTCGTGTAAGTTCATGCGCCATCAAATTGTTTATATATTTATACATTTTTGGCCACGCAAATGGGGAAATATGTTAATTATAAACATGATACTGAAAAGCAGTTGGCCTCAGATTGGATATAGGTGAAGATGAAAGCAGTCTTGAGGCCTAACAAATAATCCATCCCTCCAATTTCCAAACTACACTTTGTTCTGTTTTTGGCTGCTCTTGTCCGAAAGGTAGCAAACATTTAACTCCATTACATAAACACTTGCTCCAACAATCAGCTCACCATCTACCCTAACAAGCACTTTTTCAACTCTGGAAGGAAGCCAGATTGCCTGTTGAAACCCAAACAGACAATGAGAAAACACAAGCTTCACACAGAATGGTTTAAGCAAACATTTGAAACCGGGACCTTCCTGCTGTGAGGAATCCTAAGTAATTTAAAGCCCTTTTTTATAATTTTTCTGAAATGAAGTGTAGAGAGACCATATATGGAGCTTTAGGAAAACAGTTTAGAGTCTCCATTCGTATTGCTATGCAGGTACAATAACGCTTAATGAAAGTGGTATCCTGTAAAGCATTTAGTTACATAATCCTAATTAGATTCAAATTCAAATTCAATAATACTTTATTGATCCCAGAGGGAAATTAAGTGTTGGTATAGCTCATATAATTAATTCTTTAAGGAGTTGTTGTAGATGATGATGGCTGTGGGCAGGAAGGATTTTCTGTCGCGGTCTGTGTTGCAGTGAAACTGAAGAAGCCTCCGACTGAAGACGCTCTGTTGTTGTATGACTGTCTCATGAAGAGGATGCTCAGGGTTATCCATCATTTTTTGGATTTTATGAAGAATCCTTCTTTGCATTATCATCTCCAGATGTTCCACAGTTGTCCCAAGAACAGAACCAGCCTTCTTTATCAGGTTGTTAAGCCTTTAATACTGGTTATAAGTCTAGACATTTGCCATCTAGACATTTTTTTCAGATAAGTTCAAAAGTATTCACACCCCTTAAACTTTTTATTTATTCTGTGTGATAGATAATAGTTTAGATAGATAGATAGATAGATAGATAGATAGATAGATAGATAGATAGATAGATAGATAGATAGATAGATAGATAGATAGATAGATAGATAGATAGATAGATAGATAGATAGATAGATAGATAGATAGATAGATAGATAGATAGATAGATAGATAGATAGATAGATAGATAGATAGATAGATAGTTAGTTTTGGACCAATAAACATCTGGAAATTGTAGGGTGCAAATGTGTTTAGCACCTCCTAAAATGCCTCAGATGTTTGTTGGAGAACATTAATGAGCATCAACACTATGAAAACTAAGGAACACAACAGATATTTCAGGGATGAAGTTGGGGAGAAGTTTAAAGCAGGGTTAGATTATAAAAGTAATACCCCAAGCCCTAAGTATCTCGTAGAGTACTCTTCAATCCATCATCCCAAAATGGGAAGACTATGGTGCATACCTACCAAGACATGACTGCGCACCTAAACTGACAGGCTGGGCAACGAAAGCTTTAATCAGAGGAGCAGCCAAGTGGCCCATGGTAACTCTGGAGGAGCTGCAAAGATTGACAGCTCAGATGGTAAAATCAGTTGATAAGATGACTAGTAATTGTGCCCCTTAAAAATCGGGCCTGTATAGAAGTGGTAAGAAGAAAAATATTGTTGAAAGAAAGCAATATAAATGTCCAGGTTGCAGTTTGCCACAAGCCATGTAGAGTGGAGCAAACATGTGGAAGAAGGTGCTTTTGGTCAAATTAAACCAAAATTAAGCTTTTTGGCCAACATATAAAATGCTTTGTGTAGACGAAAACCAACACTGGACATCACCCTGAACACACCATTCCCATGTGGAAGCATGGTGGCGGCAGCATCATACTGTGGCAATGATTTTCTTCAGTTGGGAAAGGAAAGCTAGTCAAAGTTGCAGGGAAGATGCATAGAGTCCAATTCTGGAGCAGTAGAATTAGAGCATATTCATGTGTGAGAGTGGCCCAGTCCAAGTCCAGGGCCCTCATTTATCAACTGTACTTACGCACAGCGTATTTCGTGTGTAGGAACAATTTTGCACATTGTGTGGTATTTACCATCTTGTACTTGTGCGTAAAAATTTTCCTAAATATAAGAACAGCTCTGACCATGCGTACACACAGCATCTAGTGATAGAACAGGGGAATTGCAACACTGAGACAGTTTTACTTTGACTGTATATTTATCTTTTCAGTTTATCACCTCCGACAAGGAGCTCATGATGGCGTCTGTCTTTTAGCAAAATAACTCAAAAAGTTATGGACGTATTTGGATTAAACTTTCAGGAAAGGTTATAAATTTGCCAAGTAATAAGTTATTAGATTTTGGGGGTGATCATGCATGGAGACCATGTGAATCACAATCTGGGGGTGTGCGAGATGCTTCGCGGAGGTCTGCGTGCTCCATGTGCTGATTTTTACTTCTCACATCAAGCGCTTCAGTTTAAAAGGATGTTGTTACACCAATAAATAAAAGGTTTGAAAACTGTACTGTGGAAACTGGATGGTCCTGCTTATCAGTGAAGCAGGTTGTTGCTGTCTCCATGCGTACTGATGCCAGACAGTAAATGTTACAATCTGTCCAGTAAAGCTGGCCACATGCTGATCTGTGCACCCTCAGTAGAAGATCTGGCCCAGCTGTGTGCTGAGGGAAATTTTTACTCTATTCAGTTTGATACTGAACCATTTTTTTTCTTTATTTCCAACAGGAACCTCTCCACTGTTCGGACCGGATTTACTCCCTCTGTCATTTTCCACCAGGCAGTGTTCTTTTTCATTGGTTTTTCATTCTTATGGCTATCCTTTTTGGGACGGGCGCAAGGACTTAATGCAGGTGTTGGAGGATGTGGTGTGACCAAATGCGGTTAATTGTGGGCATTTCTGTATGCAAATGACTGTGAACCGGCACGTGCACCTAGGTAAGCACATGCGGGATTTATCAACAAATGATTGCGGAGGATCATGCATATGACTGGCCACTACTTATTTGATCAATCTGGATTTTGACTGTTCGTATGAATATTCTAAATTTCATTCATAGGATAGAATATATGAGAGAGGGCCCAGATCTAAATCCAGAATCTGTGGCAAAGATTGGAAAATGATACTCACAGATGCTCTCCATTCAATCTGACTGAGATTGAGCTATTTCCTGAAGAAGAATGAGCAAAAATCTCATAGTTCACTCGTGAGTATCCCCACAGTGAAACATAGTGGTAGCAGCATTATGCTGTGGGGATGCATTGCCTCAGCAGGAACAGTGAAATCTGATTAAATCAGTAAAAAAAAATACTGGGGTTGTAGTGAGGTATGATGAAATAAAACACGCATATTATGTTCTTCTCCATTATAAACTGGCCTATTTGTAGCAAGACCACTCAAACATTAAAAAAAATTGGGGGTACATTTTAACAAGAAGTATATGACAAAGGAGACCCAAACAACAGCAGAAATTATTTAGAAATTGTATTAATTTTCTTAATATACAGAAGAAAAATGTTTGCAATATTTCTCAGTTTTTATCATTAAATTAATTGTAACACTTCTGAATTAGGTTTAAAAACAGATTTTTTTAAAGATACAATTGCTATCTTTCAACATCCATGTTCTCTTCATGCTGTTTTCAAATCAATAGGGTTTAAAATATGTGCAAATCTCTGCTGTGTGACTCTTAAATAAATGCCTACACTGTGGCAGCATGACTTTTTATTACCAGAGTTCTAAGATAAAGAAGAGCTTCTTAATAATTTACAAGTGCTTGAGTGCCACAAAATCACAAACTTAATCTACAGCTCGCAAACTGGCTGACAGCCGACATGCATTTGGACGCACTGTGAATCACACTCAGGCAACATTTCAAAGCAAGCTTTAAGTTCCTTAGCATTCAGGATGCCATTTCAACTAGGACTGCCATCTAAATCCAGACAACCATCTGTCCAGTGAGTTTGACTCTCTGGCTCACCTCTAACTCCAGTCTCACCTACACCCCTCAAATTACCGTCAGTGCATGTGACGTCCTTCCTGTCCTATATGAGCAATCATGGCATCTTTTTTGGACTGAGCTGTTTGTCTACCCGTTGGATTTACTTCAGTGAGCTGGATGTTTGATTGTGATCCCTGATTTTCCTACAGTCTAAAATTACGTTTGTGATGGGTGCATGGAAAATAATTTTACATTCACTGGTAAAAAACAAAAAAACAAAAAAAGACTCAAAACAACAATGTAACTAAGTGAAAATGCATTTTTTCAGCTAGTATTTTAAGCCAAATTCAGCATGACGCAGACTTACATTAGAGGTCTTGATGACAATCAGTGGGGTGTCAGTCTTTGACACATTTGCTACCTCAGTTTGTGTCCGTTACATGTAAAATATGATCCTAGTTGTTGATTTAAGACTCATCTTAATAAAGGTTGGGGAGTGCTGTACTGCATTGTTTAAATCCATGTAAAAATTAAAGCACATCAATATGCTAAAGTAGCTACCCTGAATACAATGGTTTTGGTCTTGAAGGGTGTGTTTTTCTCCACCAATATGCTAACTGAGACCAACTATTGGATTACTCCTACTCTGTCCTCTACCCTTAGCCAATTACCATCATCCTGTAAGTGCTACATCCAAAAGAATTACCCCCTCCTCTCACACAAAACAATCCCTAACATGTGACCTGAACTATAGCATGGACTAATTGCCAGTGCTAAAACGAGCAAAGATTTGTGGCTACTTTTAAAATGTTTTTTCCAACTGTGATGATCCCTGCAATATTTACGATGTAGCTTGCATCTTTGCAAATAGAGAAATTACTCACATCAGTAGGCAAAGTAGCATAGCTATCCTTTGAATCAATGGTTTTCATTATTAAGATGAATAAATGCTTATTTTGCAAGGTGCGTGTGTGTATGCAAATTGTGCATGTTAGAGTTTTTAAGGAGTGGACGTCAATCTGAGAACACCTAAGAAGATCTATTTGGCTCATGGCAACAACCTTATTGGCTGGGCAGGATTATACCCTATTAATGGACTGTGCTGAGCTTTACTTGTGCTACAGTATCAATGGTGAAATGTCAGCCTGAAATTTATATAACTGTTTTGATCAGATGTTTCCATACCCTTATCAGGGGATCAAATGCCATATTATTTTGGGGTTTTGAATGACGGATTTGAACTGTGCTTTTTCCAGGCTTCCTAGCACAAAACACTTAACTTCAATTACTTTTAAAAATAAGAACTGGGTAAACAAGCTTGGATTTATTGTATTTCCTCTGATCCACACCTAAATCTTTTATTGAGCAGTGCTGAGGTTTCCAGAATGTATTTTATCCTAACGAGGTTAAAGCCTATTAACTTCTTGATCCTTATCATGATTACCTGCACCTGGTAGTTCCTCTTTGCCAGAATAAAAAGGACTTGTTTGACAACACTCACTGGATTGATTAAAACCCCAAACAATGAGAAAGTCCATTGAGCTAAATGAAAACCCAGGTAGGATAGTTGTAGGTTTAAACAAATTAGGAAAGTATTTTAGAGCAAACTGCAGATTCCAAGATCACCATGCCATGCCATAACCACCATACCATACCATACCATACCATACCATACCATACCATACCATACCATACCATACCATACCATACCATACCATACCATACCATACCACCATACCATACCATACCATACCATACCATACCATGACATTACATGTCATGTCAAACCAAATATTAGTAGGGTTGAATGTACATATTTGAGGTTGAATGTATTTTGATCCTGTGTGGATTGGAGAAGGTTTACAACAAGTTCAAACTGTCCACCCAACCCTATCTCTGCCAAACTCAGCATCAGAGATCAGACACAATTCTCTTTATTTCCCTGTAGTTGTGCATGCTATTAAACGTCTAAAACATATAAATTCCATCCTACTTAAGTTTGTTTAGCTTTGACTTAAACTACTAATACTAACAAATAGAAGGTTGAAAAGAAAATGTTATCCAGGACCCCCTTTCTCTTTTAACACTACAGAGGAGATTTAGATGTATTGTGAAAACACAGTTGGAATATTTTGAATGTCAAAACTAAAGGCGTAAGACACAGAGGGTGAATGCTGAGTTGGACAATGCTTTGGGAAAAGAAAACTTCTTTCTTGACCAATACAATGCCTTGGTTGGACCTAACTTAGATCTTAAGCTGAAAGAAAAGGAAAAAGAGGAAGGGAGTTGTTTCTAGATAAATATCTGTTAATGGGTCGTAATGATGGGTAATGACAGACGAGAGCTTCCTAGCAAAACAAGGAAGGAGAGGAATAAACAAACTATGGCCACAATCTTGATCGCTTTGTCCACAGTTTCGTCCAAGAATCCAAGCAGGCAATATTTGCGATGACTTGGGCATCTGTTCTCATTTCTAAATCCCCTGGTTGAGAGAGAACATCTGCAGCAACCACAGGCTTTAATTTATTACCAGATTATACACAAAATATTTGTGGTGTAAAATCTATGGGAACTTTACCTCATGACTGACTTCTACACTCCTATTCAACACTGAGGTAAGCCGTGATAAGCTTTTTATGGGCAACACAGTCTAATTTTTTGTCTAAGTGGGGTGTGCGTAATTATTCAGCCCCCTGAGTCAATACTTTGCAGAACCACCTTTTGGTACAATTACAGCTGCCAGTCTTTTAGGGTATGTCTCTACCAGCTTTGCACATCTAGAGACTGAAATTCTTGCCCATTCTTCTTTGCAAAACAGCTCCAGCTCAGTCAGATTAGATGGACAGCGTTTGTGAACAGCAGTTTTCAGATCTTGCCACAGATTCTTGATTGGATTTAGATCTGGACTTTGACTGGGCCATTCTAACACATGGATATGTTTTGTTTTAAACCATTCCATTGTTGCCCTGGCTTTATGTTTAGGGTCGTTGTCCTGCTGGAAGGTGAACCTCCGCCCCAGTCTCAAGTCTTTTGCAGACTCCAAGAGGTTTTCTTCCAAGATTGCCCTGTATTTGGCTCCATCCATCTTCCCATCAACTCTGACCGGCTTCCCTGTCCCTGCTGAAGAGAAGCACCCCCAGAGCATGATGCTGCCACCACCATATTTGACAGTGGGGATGGTGTGTTCAGAGTGATGTGCAGTGTTAGTTTTCCGCCACACATAGCGTTTTGCATTTTGGCCAAAAAGTTCCATTTTGGTCTCATCTGACCAGAGCACCTTCTTCCACATGTTTGCTGTGTCCCCCACATGGCTTGTGGCAAACTGCAAACAGGACTTCTCATGATTTTCTTTAACCAATGGCTTTCTCCTTGCCACTCTTCCATAAAGGTCAACTTTGTGCAGTGCACGACTAATAGTTGTCCTATGGACAGATTCCCCCACCTGAGCTGTAGATCTCTGCAGCTCGTCCAGAGTCACCATGGGCCTCTTGGCTGCATTTCTGATCAGCGCTCTCCTTGTTCAGCCTGTGAGTTTAGGTGGACGGCCTTGTCTTGGTAGGTTTACAGTTGTGCCATTCTCCTTCCATTTCTGAATGATCGCTTGAACAGTGCTCCGTGGGATGTTCAAGGCTTGGGAAATCTTTTTGTAGCCTAAGCCTGCTTTAAATTTCTCAATAACTTTATCCCTGACCTGTCTGGTGTGTTCTTTGGACTTCATGGTGTTGTTGCTCCCACCATTCTCTTAGACAACCTCTGAGGCCGTCACAGGGCAGCTGTATTTGTACTGACATTAGATTACACACAGGTGCACTCTATTTAGTCATCAGCACTCATCAGGCAATGTCTATGGGCAACTGACTGCACTCAGACCAAAGGGGGCTGAATAATTACGCACACCCCACTTTTCAGTTATTTGTAAAAAATGTTTGGAATCATGTATGATATTCGTTCCACTTCTCACGTGTTCACCACTTTGTATTGGTCTTTCACGTGGAATTCCAATAAAATTGATTCATGTTTGTGGCTGTAATGTGACAAAATGTGGAAAAGTTCAAGGGGGCTGAATACTTTTGCAAGCCACTGTATGTCCACCTTTTCACCTTTCAGGAAATGTCAAGAAGCAAAAAGGAATAATGATCTACTTGATATTATTAATTTACTTTGTGTGCACATTTCTCTTATATTTAAAAAATCACATTATAACCTCATAAGAGCTCTAACAGTCACCTTTGAAAGCCAACAGCAGTACATACTAACAGTGTTTTCCAAAAATCCACATCCCTTAAACCTTTCATATTTTGCTAGAACCACAGAATTTTATTTAAACATTGTGATTTGATTTGATGAACCAACACGGGGTAATGCATATTTGTACAGTGGAAGGAAAATGACACATGGTTTTCAACATTTCTTACAGATATTTGAATTCAGACCTTTTTACTCTGATACTCCTAAATAAATGCAGTCCAGCCAAATACCTCCAGAAGTCCCCTGATTAGGAAACTGAGTCCACATGTGTGTACTTTAATCTCAGTATGAATTTAGCTTCTGTGAAGGCCTCAGAGGTTTGTTAGAGAAGATTAGAGAATAAAATAGCATCATGGAGACCAAGGAAAACAGCAGGTATAAAGTTGTGGAGAAGCTTAAAGTAGTGATATGTTATAAAACAATATTCTGCACTTTAGAAGTCTTAATAACAGTTCAATCCATTATCTCAGTAGTTGATGCGGCACAACTGGATTGAACTTCTTTATCTATTTTATTCTGTATACTGTACCGGTGTACCTCTTGGCTAGGTCTCTCTCGAAAAACTGAATTTATTTCAAGGGACTTCCTGGTAAAACAAATGTTAAATACAAACAGCAAACTTGCATAAGAGCATTAATCCGAAAGGAAGCCACGTTATCTCCGGAGGAGCTGCAGAGATCCACAACTTAGGTTGCAGAATCTATTGAAAGGACAGCTATTACCGAGGCATTTCACAAATCTGTCCTACATGGTAGATCGAAATAAATCCATTGTTTAAATAAACCCATAAGTGTTCCCATTTGCAATTTGCCACAGCAGCATGTAGAAGACACTTTAGAGAAATGTAAGCAGACATTATAAAGAAAAAAGTTGGTGCAAAGTTGTTGTTTTTTTTTTCAGGACTCTGGTTTGTGTTATAGGTACAGGAAAGACAAAGAGGTTCCAGTGAAATCTCTCTCATCTGCCTTGTAAATAATACAAATCAGCTATGGCAGCCAAGATGGAGACCCTTGATCCTTCAGCTTTACCAGATGTTACCCCAACCGTCTCCTATCAATGTCAGCCTGAAACAGTTACCTTCTCGAGCGGAGTTGTCTCAGTGGCGGGCATCACTGTGGTGACCGGGGGCGTTGAACTCTCTTGTAGATCCTGCATCCTGGCCTTTGGTTTTTGGGGAACTCTCATTGGATTCAGCTGCTTGGCTGTGGGACTCTGGGACCAACTGGCTCAGCTTAAAGATGGGACCTCTACCTTGCTGGGACTTGGGCTGGTGATACTTGTTCTCAGTTTTTTGGTGATGGCCAGCGTGCTACTGTTTCATCTCCTGACAAAGAAGAAGAGAGGAATCAGACGAGAGGAGAGAAGGGAAGGAAAACAAGTTCTGGTAGAGGGAGGGGAAGTTATTAAAAAGGTCACCGTATAAGATAGCATCTATGGCAGAAATTACTATGAATTTATCTAATTCCTCTATGCATGATTCGGTATGAGAAATATGCAAACATGAAATCTCCAGCTCTTACTCTAGCAGATTTCTAACCCACATCAACAGCAATACAGGGGTCCTGTTTCTTCCATCAATTTCAAAGTAAACTATTTTGTAATCATGCCAGTGGCACCCTGGGCGAACTCTGCTTCCTAACTCCACCTTCTACACTTCTCTCACTTGAGGGTGGTTCAGATGCCAAAATAAATAGAAAAAAAATACTCCTTTGTTATGTTTTGACAAACTTGACGTAGGTTTCACAAATCTCTAAGTGCATTTCAAAGAATCTATGTTTCTTGGAGATTAAACAAGTTCAGATTTGGCCTGTTAAAGTATAACAGACGATATATATATATATATATATATATATATATATATATATATATATATATATATATATATATATATATATATATACTTTTTTCCAAGTGTACTTGCATGCTTCTAATTTGCTTTTACTGTACTTTAAAGATACGACAGTGCTTCATTTATTTCCTTGTGAGAATGCCAAATATGCTGTTTTTGAAAACTTTACCTGTAAAATGTAGTGTAGAGAGATCACATCAAATATGGAATAGGAATAAATTGTCTGAAATGTACATTTGCTTTAAGATTTTTCAGTCTGTTTAAAAACAATGTTGTTGTTTTTTAATAATATCTCATTGTCTTTTGTTTCACAAAGACTTGTTTTGCTTTTTTTATATTAGTTTATTGCACATTTTTAAACATCTATTTTTATTTTTTTATTTTTTTAACAATAGCATTAGAGGGTTAAGATACAATGCCAGACCTTATGCGTCAGTAACAAAAAACAATAAGAAATATGTTATGATGGAATAATTGGGTGGGAATTTAACTTAGGACGACTTTTACAAAAAAAAAATGATGTAATATAGTGAAGTATCATAATAAAGGTTTATTTGTGACCTTTAGCATTTCTTTGATAGCTAACTGGGAAACATTAAAATGTCCATAAATATAGGTCAGCAAAGTAAGTCAGATTTTAAAAACTATAAACAAAAACTATAAAATTGTGCAGAGAATTTAAATTGATGTATCTGTCCAATTAATATAAATGGTGTTTTTACTGTGAACATCTATTAATAAACTAATAACGGTCATAATTTTGGGCACTGGGACTAACCTCTTTCCCCCTAACCCACCCCCCTGTTTTACTGCTTTAATTATTGTTCTTTAATTGTTGTTGTTTTTATCTTTTTCTGCAACTGTGTAGATGTTATTAATAAAAGAAGAGTGTTGAATTAATCAATAAAAAAATAAAAGAAGTTTGAGCATTTTCCACCTGACAGTGTACTGATCAACCAAACGCCAGAATATAGAAAAACAATGAAACACACACATGCACTCACACTGCAGGGGAAATCAGAGTGACCAATGTACCTGTACATGCACCTCTTTGGACACATGGGAAGAATATGCAAACTCTTTGCAGAGAGGCAAGGACTACTTTCTATGGGGCAGAAAAACAAAGTCAATGGCCCCAAAAGGTCCACCTTTTACATTGTCCAGGAGATGTGGACTTCTGACTTCAATGCTTCCCATTCTTTTTATAAAGGTAAATACTTGTTTAAAGAATATAAAGATAATGCTTCTATAAAAGATTTTTTTAAACTAATTAGAATCAAATACCCTCTCTTCTCCTCACTCAGCAAAAGTAACATTTGCTCCAGCTGAAGCCGCATAATTTATTTATACTCAATTTTGTGGATGGGCGATTGACTTCTTAGACTGAGAATCCTCTTCATGGGACTGAGTGTCTTTAGTCAGAGACTTCCTTAGAGTTTCTGTAACACAGACTGCTGCAGCAGATCCTTCCTGCTTACAGCCATCACTATCTGCAACAATGATTTGAAGAAACTTGAATATTAGTTACAACTATAGGCCTGTCATGATAACAAATTTTGCTTGACGATAAATTGCCCCAAAAATTATTGCAATAAATGATAATATTGTCGATTTGAGACCATTTTCAACTAATGTAATAAGGCATGTACACCCCCTGAACAATGAAAAAACTATAATTTCTGATAAAATTTACCACTTTAAGTGAACTATTTTTTTTTTATCCAATATAAATTAACTAAACAACTGAAACAATAAAAAATGGATGAACTCTATAAACAAAATCGCCCTTCAAAAAATATGAATGACTTGGCTCAGACAAGAAAAACAGCCAAAACTACCAGTTAGGAGTTTTGTAAACTAAAAATGGAAACTGACAACAAAAACACTTTGAATAATAAAGACATCCCATTTTATTCTGCCACTTCGAACATATGGACAATATATATGCTTTTTTTTTCATCCAGTCTCTTTGGTAGAAAGAGGGAGACATGCGAGGAAAACAAACAAGCATGCAAATGGAAAGTATTGTGGCTTGGAAAAAAATATTGAGCTAAATTGAATTTATTATGCGATTAATGTATTTATTGTTTATTGTGACAGGCCTAGTTACATTTAATTTCTCTTTGGGATAATAAAGCATTTTTATTTGAATCAATATTTGTATCCAACTTGTAGAAGATGCAAAACGTGACATTGCAGTACTTCATGGTCGGACAAAACCTAAAATTGGTCTGGGAAAGCGGAAGTCTGGGCTTACTGTTTACATGCAAATAGATTGTCAGTTAATTGTGTTGTTATCGCCCCCTGCTGGAGGAAAAACAAACCCCAACCCAGTGACATCTCGTTCTAATTTGTAGTGAGTATTTCTTCGTTTTAGCTGAACTATGTTATGGAGATATTAAGCGTATTGAAGTGTTGAAGCTTTTGCACGAATGGCGCTACAGAGCTCTTTACTGTGACACTCCTTTAAAATGGTTTAGATTTATCTTCACATAATTTACCAATTTAATGAGCGCTGCTCTCAGTCCCAACATGGTCAACTTCAACATACTCCTCTAACCAGCTCAAAAGTCGCTTATTCTAACGCATGCGAGGTATTTCCGCAGGTAAGGGACTTGAAAAGGTTTTACCAGGATCACCTGACAACCCGCCGTAACCTCCGTAAGTCACGTGTCACCGTTCAAGTTTCAGGAAACCTTTCTTTTTTTTTCCGAAAACAAAACTACACATGTCCCGCCCCTTCTCCAATCCCATTGGCTACTGTCCACAATATCAGGGCTCTGATTGGCTAGTCAGGAGACATGTCTGTGCACGTCAAAAATTGGACAACATCCCCCTTCTTTAAACTGGTTTCAGTAATTGATACCGTCTCCGAAGAAAAAAAAAAACGAAATATCTGAGTGATATTCGGTTGTAAAGCAAAAGTCAGTTCAGAATCGGCGGTGAAGGTAAGTCTGTTGCTACGCGGCTGAACATGTTAGCAACACGGCTAGTTTTTCGGGTCAAGTGACAACTTTGTAAACTTGCTGCCAACGATCTTCAAGGTGTCCACTGTCAGTCACTTTATTTATTTAAGCGGAGTAGCAAATGGTGTGGGACATTTAGACGGGTTATTTATTCTCTCATTTTGATAAATAATTTTAGTAAGAGGGGTCTTTGCTGGATACAACCTGTTGCTGACATAACAGACGTATTTGCGTTTAAAGTTAATCTGATAAAGTTCTGAATGCTGGTTGGGGTCATGTCACACATGAACACATGATCATTGGTTTGGCTGTCATATTTGCACGAATTACAAATATATTTTAAAAAAATCGTTGGTCGATCAAATTTATTTAAATAATATATATTCTGCTCTTTGTTTAGTCATGATAGCCAGCTTTAATTCATTTTTATGAGCCTTAATGAATCCTTATCTTTGTCAACATCAAACTAAAAATGTAATCAACTACGTTTATAAAAAAATTTGTGTTGGAAATGCCTGCTAAATATAATTGATCCATTGCATCAGTTAGTCTCTTAATACATGTAAAACCAAGTCCAATCAGAGCTATTGGCCAACAACTTGGCATTCAGCAGATCCTCGGCTGAAACAGGATCCATCTCTCATGTTCTGCTGTCAGTGCTTCACATGACTTCTACAAATTAAGTACATTTAAATAAGCTAGTTTATAGCATAGCTGTGTCTTAGATGTTACAAGCAATAATAAGTAGGGATAAATGTGTTGTTTTGTATACTTAAAGGATAAATTGCAAGTCCGTAGTCTCCAATACCTTCAGGTTCGTTCATTGCCAATGTGTAGCTATTAGGGATGTGTATTGGTAAAAATCTGGTGATAAAATATGTATCGCGATACAGGGGGAGATGATACGATATTTTGCGATACTATGAGTAAGACAATATTTTGTGATTTCTTAAAACTGAATTTACCTGTAGAAAAACTGTCCCAGCATTCTAAACACTGTTTCCAACCTGTTTCATATTTTAACACATCCAGTTTTATTACTAGATCTAGTTGATCCGCTGGAACGAAGAAGATGAAAACAGTCACCAACTACCGGTCATACTTTTAATTTTACTACATAAATTACTGTCATTATTAATGGTTCCATTCAAATCCTAAAAAAAAGAAATCTATATTTTGCTTTTGAATAACGATACAATATAAGGAAACAAAATATCGCAATATATCGGTGTATCGATATTTTCTTACACCCCTAGTAGCTATGTTCTTAAAGCAGTCTATATCAGTTTATTTCTCTTTGTAACCAGGTATATATTTTTTAAATTATGGAGATAATTGCAAAAAAATGCTAATTCTCAGATGTATTTTTATGTGCTGCTTATTCTTTTCTGAGGGCGCTTGCTGTGCTGTCGATTCTCTGATTCTGAATAGATTCTTATAGAAATTCGTAAAAATCATTTTGTACATCCAAAAATTGATTTAATTGTTTAACATTGTTTGCCCTTTTTATAGCTAAAATATGAGGGGAAAGTCCAAATGGGCATTTTAAGGCTTAGGTCTGAAAGGGTTAATACTGTTTCCCCCAGTGAACTGTAACCCCACCCAGTGTTGCATGTAATTAAGGTAACAGCTCAAAAACTGTTTTTAATAGCCTTGACCCATATTAATATCGAATTGGAACAGATTGGATCGGATCGTGATTATCGATTCTTAACTTCTGAGAATCTGAATCAAATCGATACCCAGCTCTACTGAAGACTATATGCTACACCCTACTCTCTGATTTTAAATCTGATCTATGTATACACTGGTTGACTCTAATTAAATATGAAAGATTATGACCCCTGATTAACCTAAAGTAGCTTTAAGGGACCTCCTGTGATGACTGCATGGTGGGAGCATTGTCTTGAAGGAAGAAGGTCCTGGGTTTGAATCCCGGTCTGGGGTCTTTCTGCATGGATTTTGCATGTTGTCTCCGGGTACTCCAGCTTCCACCCACACTTCAAAAACATGACTGTTAAGTTAATTGGTCCCTGACTGGTGATCTGTCCAGGTGTACCCCACTTTTCACCCTGGAGATAGACACCACCCCCCGAGCCTGCCAAGATAAGCGGGTGTAGACAATGCCCCAAAAATGAATCTCCTGTAATAACAAACTTTATGTAGATTGTGAAGAATTACTTTAAACTTTTTGTTGTCAGAGTAGAAACGAAATCTGCTGTGAAAGATAGTTTATTTTAGCAACATTAATCATTTATAATACAAGCTGAGGCAATGTTAAAGAGCTGTGTAGGAGAGTTTTTCTCATATTTTAAAAATATTGTCGAAAGAAAAGACATAATGACTTTAGTTTAATGTGTTAGAACAGTAATTAGTGCAACTAGTATTACTTATTATTAATGTGTATTCCCTAGAGAATGTAGATCCTTACCCTCACTGGTGAAATTCATAAAAGGCGGGCATTTCATCGGCTCAGAAGGTAGAAGCTCATCCTGTAACCGGAGGGTTGTCGGTTCGAACCTCCGCTCTGTCCGTCTCAGTCGTTGTGTCCTTGGGCAAGACACTTTAACCTACTGGTGGTGGTCAGATGGGCTGGTGGCCAGTGTTCGGCAGCCTCGCTTCTCTCAGTGTGCCCCAGGGCTCTAGCTGGGGCTATAATGCAGCTCACCATCACCAGCGTGTCAATGTGTTCGTGAATGACTGAACGTAGTGTGAAGCGCTTTGGGGTCCTCAGGACTAGATAAAGTGCTATACAAGTACAGGCCATTTACCAAGTTTCTGACAGAGGTAGAAAGAAGCTTTGCTATATTTGGTGTAATAGTGTATTACTCCTACGTGCACAATAAAATTAAATGGGAATTAAAATGGTGCTAACATGCATGCAGAAGTTTTGTGTAATTTTCTGTCTATTTAGATAGACAGAAAATTACTAAAAGTATTATTACAATATAGCGAAGAGTAATCGTCACTTTCCTTCTTTTTTTATTTTCTTTTTTCAGGATGGGCTCTGAGACACCTTCAGACATCATGTAAACTAAAGTGTGCAGAAGCAGCTTGCTCTAAGAGGTTGCTACACTTACCAGCTACAAACAAACTTAAGACTGTGAAGAATGGGTGGTGCCGGTTTTGGGAAAAATGTCAGAGAGCTAGCTAGACTAGTTATATTAGTTGGTGGGGAAGTCCACTCGACCACTTTCCTCACAGGATTGTAAGAATTTTTGTTTAGAGTTTGGAGGGCTTTTTCATTGTAGATTATACAGAATTTAAAAAACTAAGAAGCAGATGGACTACAGCGAGAAAGTGCTGTGTGCGACGGGGGAGGTGGAGCTAGACCCAAACATTGTGAGTGAGGAGGCTGGAAAACTTTATGCAGAACTACAAGTAAGGATGTTTTTTCTTCCTCTGAGTGCTTTTTTTCCTTATTAATGAAAATGTGAGTAAAATATTAAAAGCATGTGGTCGAAAAACCTGCGCTTTCTTTTTTTCCTCCTTTGCCCTACCATAGACTGTTATTGAGACTCATGGTGAAGGTGTGGTGGAGTCCCTGGTGCCCACATTCGTGTGGGTCTTGGAGGGGCTGGCTAACTGCAAGGCCAAGCTGAGAGAAAGGGAGGAGGAGGCAGAGAGGGAGAAAGCTGAGCGAGAAGAGCTGCTGGAGAGATACCAAGCAGAGAAAGCTCTGAGGAAGGAAAGTCAGGAGGTGAGAATTGATGC
Organism: Valencia hispanica; assembly: GCA_963556495.2. NCBI lineage: Eukaryota > Metazoa > Chordata > Actinopteri > Cyprinodontiformes > Valenciidae > Valencia > Valencia hispanica. The sequence goes on from OY747710.1 coordinate 21,175,748, forward strand.
AACATCAGGTAACTGGATTTATTTATTTAGGTAAGAAATGAAATTTCTTATATTTAAGAGCTTCTTGGCCAGACTGCACTGCTTTCTTTTTTGACACGATGGGAAAGTAAAAAGAAAGGAAGAGAATTGTGGAGCAGCATTAGTCTGGGACATCCTTTTGAATAATTTCCAGAAGCTGGAGGGTGTCGCGTTTATCTGTTCAAACAATTCTCTTTTAGTATAGACATGATAGGGATATCTAATGTTCAGTAAGGAGACGGGTTCTGTGTCCCTGAGGTGAACATGTTTTGGTCCAAAATGTGCAAATCGACCCCCAGAACAAAAACCAAAGACCTTGTGAAGATGGATGGCTGAAGCTGGTAAGTTGGTGTCATTACTGTATCTACAGTGGAGTGTGTCCTATACTAACATGGGCTGAAAGGCCACTCAGAGAGGAGGAAGTCATTACTCCAACAGAAACGTAAAAAAGCCTGATTGCAGTACTTCATCTCTGGAGACATGTCCTGTGGTCTAATCAAACTAAGTTGTTTACTCTGTGTATATAAACGTCTGTAAAAAATGCATTTCTGTTTGTCCCTGAGCTGTTAAGTATTTTTCTTTTAGAAATATCTGGAATTGGATGACCAGTTCGAACAAGAGAGGCGAGCCATGAGGGGGAGGGAAAAGGAGAAGGAGCTGCGGGAGAGGGATCTTGAGAAGAAAGCAAGACGACAAGCTGATCAATGTGAGTTTTTGAGTATAAAAGAATATACAGTTTATTACAATTTATTTTCTTATCAGTTTATTATTTCCACAGTAAAATGTGTACAGATCTCAGTGAAAAAAGTCTGTTTTTGTGTAGTAAAAATAAAGAGGAAGATAATTCAGTGATCTATAACTTATGCAAGTCAATCAAGGGGAGGGGCTGAATTTATTTTTAGAGCAGATTTGTACAACTCTCCAATAACCCCAGAAAAAGTCACTAGATTTTTTTTGCTAGTCGCTTTCTTGAACAAGAATCGCTGGGGGGGGGTGTCTAAAAACGTGCTAAATATAGCGACAAAGGTGCTAAATTGAGAACACTGTCAGCAACTCACTGCTCATTCTTACTCATCTTGCCCTCATCACTACAACGGAAGCATCAGTTTATGATGAGCAGGCCTAATGACAGCCAGTCAATGTCCACTTCATGGTGTGGTTAACCCCTAACAACTCGAGCACAAAATTTTATTTAAAGGCAATTCGCATGCAGAAACGGTAAAATTAAATATTAGATTAACGCGTTTAAAAAACATAGCGCTCCTAATATGGTAGTAATTAATTATCACAATTAATGTGATAATTTGACACCCAATTTATATATTTTTTTAATTTTATTTATTTATTTATTTATTTTCTCCCTCAAAGATTTCTGTTTGTGATATTTAATTTGTAGAGGTTGTAGGTCACATTAAGGGTGGGAAGAAGTTCAGATTTTTTTATGTATTTTTTAAAATGTTTTATCTTGATCTCATTTTTTTACGTCACACAAAGGGGGACATTTTACCAGGGAGCTTGGGGGTGTGTATGTGCTGTATTTTGATATCTGTTTTCATCAATGTGTAACAAAAAGTAGCTAAAGAACAGATACTGTTTCACTGATACAAAATGAGACCAACAAGAGCTGTGCAATTTCCTTGTTCTCCTCATGCTTGTGTGTCCGCTATGAGTTCTCCAGGTCCCTCCAATGTCATGCATGATAGTTTAACTGGCCTAAATTGCCCTTAGGTGTAAGGCAAGGCAATTTTATTTGTACACTTTCAACAACAAGGTAATTCAAGTGTGTAAGTGTGTGTTTGCATGGTTCCCTTGTGAATGTTTTCCATTCTGTAAAGTGTATACCCTGCTGGACATGGACACCAGTCCCTCTGTGGCCCTGGAGGGAATAATTGCAAATTGATTGAAAATTAGAGGTCAACCACACATTTAGACCGTATGTGTATTTATTTTTGGCTTGAAAGGCATTCTAACCGTGTGTCTTCTCTTTTCTTACAGTGGTGGCCTTGGAGGAGCAAAAGGCAAATCTCTCTAGAGAGCTGAGTACACTGAGAAATACTCACAACAAGGTTAGATACTCATCTGCAGCCCAGACATTCTCAATTTTGAACAGAAGTGTATAAAAATGATTAAAGACACAAGTTTAATGCCAATATGGAGCTTTTAGTGATTTGTATAAATTGTTGTTGTTGCAGAAAACAACATTCATCTTTGAAAAAACAGGGCAAAAATATATTGTGGGAAAACAGCTGCCGTTCAGACACATTCCCTCGACATGCTTTTTTATCCAGTCTCATTACCAGCTCTCTGCTCAGATACACATGCAGCTGGTGTAACAACAAACAGATCATCAGCTCTTCCCTCAACATTCTGTCAAATCTTTTCTCAATTCATCAACCTGTAGGACATTCAGTTCAGACATGAATTGGTTTCAGATTTTGGACATTTTAGTACAGTCAAACATGACAGATGCAAAATGAAACAAACAAAAGTAGGATAAGATAATAATTCACAACATTTAAGCCTGGCATCATTGCAGTTCTGCTGATAAGGGCACGCTCACCTCAGCTGTAAAGCCCTTAAATATTACTTTAGCCTACTGTCCTACATGTTTTAGGTGTTTCCCTGCTGTCGCACACCCAACTTAAATGCATTGGTCATTCACAGGGTTCTTCAGCACTTCATGGCACACTGAAGCAGAGATGTAATCATTTGAATCAGATATGCTGGAACTAAGACATAAAGGACAGTGGGCCCTGAGGACCACAGGTCTAGCCACCAGCGGGTGGTCTGCTTTTATCCTGCATAGAGTTATTGTGTGCATAGATTCTGTGTGTTTGTTGGAAATTGGAAAGTTCTTCCTGTATCATTTCAAAATTGCACAGTGTGGATATATACAGTAACTGAAGAAAGTTGTCCACATTGAAGTTTCTTATTTGAAGTTCGGACACATTTTTGTGTTTTCTTGCAAATCATGACACACTGGTTTAAAAAAAATGGTTTAAAAAAATGGTAAATGTGGCTAATATTAAAGTTTTTGCACAAGATCTTCTAAAAGTCTGATCAACATTTCTAAAAATGTACAAACAGATCCTAAAAACTTGCCAGTCAATGCATAAAAAAAATCTGATCACATATCAAAGCAGAATCATGTCATACCCAATGGAAAGTCAACTCTCTGTAAGTCTGTATAACATCTGGTCAAGGTGCAATTTGTTTAAGAAAGAAAACTAAAGACATAAGTGTGTCTGGAGCCACATTGTTATCTTTTTAAATATATTTCTTTTTATACCAGAAAAGGTGTTTTAGGTTGACAAAATAACATTCTGCCTCAGATAATTAATAATACTTTTTAAACATTAATTTCCTCTTCTGTTTACTTTGGGACCTTTAGTTTAGCATAGTACAATTTTAACCCCTGTTAAAAAAATGAATGTCTTGTTTCTAACATATCGTTCACGTTTTCTCCTTTAGTTGACTAACTCGTATCGAGAACTTCTGGAGAAAAGGAAGGACTCTGAAAGGGATTCTCCTTTAAGGTTGTTTACAGCTCTCTTGTCTTAAAACTCAATTCATTCTGCTCAGTGTTTTTCTAAATGTATGTAGGTAAGCTCTAAATTATCCATGATGGTAGCATTTTTGTGACCCACATTAAGGCTCCAAGAAGCTTGAGGTTGTCTAAATATCAAACCATACTGCTGTTTTGGCCTGGACTGTTCCTCTAGTGTGTGATTTCTTGATTGTATTTTCAGGCTTCCAGACATGTGGGTTTGTTGCTTCTGTATGTACACTTGTTACAAAAGGGAAGGGAAACTGTAGCTTTACATTCAACCAATATTTTAACATAACGAAGAAATCCAGAGGTGCATGCATGGAGATGTTTTTATAGCAAACAAAAAGACAACCTTCTACAGCATCAGCTGTAAGCATCTCCTTTGCTTTTATAATCCCGCTGTCTAAAGTGTGAAAAAAGAAAAGTGAATACAGAAAATTTATTGAATTTTAAATCATTATACCTTATTCTACTATCTAGAACAGGGATCAGCAACCTTTACAATCCAGAGAGCCATTTTTACTTTTAACTGTGGCTCTATTTACCTTCTAAAATGTTAACAATTGGAATAAGATGTTTCTGATAAATGTTTGGGTTCAATTGGAGCTTTGTTAACATTTGCACCACATGTTGCATTCAGGAACCACGTTCGTCCCAAGAATGCAGACTTCCCATCTCACCAAGTGTTATCCGGATCCAGTGTTAATGAAAAAGTGAGTATCTAACACCTTGGAGAGGTGTTTACAGCCCATTTACACAAATTTCATGTTTTTATTGGGATTTTGTTCTGTGATATTTCAACAGAAGGAATGAAAACATCACATTTTTCTTTTACAGATAAAAATCTGAAAAGCGTGATTGGAGCATTAATCCCCTGAGTGTATACTTTTTAGACGCACTTTTCACTGCATTTGCAGCTTCAAGTCTTCTGAAGTTTTGCACTTCTTTAGACTAATATTTTTGCTCAAAAAGTTCTCTAACAAATCACTTAGGCGTTCAAAACCAGATGTATTTATACGAAGATTAAAGTACACAAAGAAGGACTTCTGAAAGCAACTGGATGTGCTTTAATTTGTTGAGGGTTATCAAAGCAAAGAGATTAAAAGCATTCTGAAGACCAAGGATCTGTTCTGTTACACTCCACAATTATGAAATAAAGTCATTTGTTTCTTGCTGTTGTTTTTAGCAGATTATTCAGAGACCACATTCGAACTCTGGTCCACCAGTTCTGGAAGCTCTAGAAACTAAAGAAGAAAAAGTGATTGATGCTGCTTTAAAACCTGCAGCGGATGAGTTCATCGCCGACCTCATAAGCTCCATACCTGAGCTTACACAGTTTCACAGTTGTGTAAAAGCAAGGTAATCTTAAACCATGAATTGGCTAATAAAACACTGGGATTTAAATGGAAACCTTGTGACTGATGTAACTATTAACTAAACCAAAGTTCACTTCAACTTACTGATTTGAAAACCTTTTGCTCTCAACGACTTGCTTTCTTCTTCAGCACTCCTGAAAAATCTAAAACTGATGAGCCACTAAAAGATGAAGTGGGCAGCAGCCTGGAGGACCAGATGAGGAACTTGGATGAGCTTCAGATGGAGGAGGTAAAAGGAGATGAGGGGGAGGAAAAGAACCAGAAGATGGAGGAGGAGGAAAGGGAGGAGGTTGATAAAGAGGACAGCATGGAGTGGGACCTCCGCAACACAGACTCCGTATTCTCAGAGTTGTCAGAACTAAGTCGGGATTATTTAGAGAGTGTAGACCGAGGGGCCAGCATTAGAGGTAAACAAGCTTTCATTAATGCTTTTGACAAGCTACTTTATATTTCCCCCTGTTTTTTTTGTCAAACTGTTGTGAGTTCATTATTTTTTTGTTTCTCTTACAAAAAAAGAGGCAGGCATTAGATGTGACATAGTTTGGGTTTCTAAAAATGGTTCAGTCTCAGTAAAGTGTTAAACAGATTATCTTTTCTTAATTTGTATTTAAATGTTTTGCACCGTTTGACTGTTTACTTCTTTGCCATGAAAACACAGATTATAGTCATACCACAGCTTGTTGTCATCAGTGAGTTTCTTTATGCAAAAGTTTTTCTTCTTTTGTCTGTTTGTTACTGAATTTCCCCACGGGGGATTATTAAAGTATCTCTTATTCTTAGGCAGTGGAGACCAGTTTGAGCTGATTCTTGCCCAGTTTGAGGAACTGAAAGTGCTCCAGTGAGTTCCACATTTACATACAGTTTAGTTCACTGTTGCTCTAGTGTGTGACTTCTTGAGTGTATTTTAAACTAGCTAAACATTTAAACTGATTGGAATGTTTGTATGATTGTTTTGAAATGACTTCTTGTAAAGTACCTTGAGATGACATCTGTTGTGAATCGGCGGTATATAAATAAACTGAATTGAATTACACAGAATGGAAGGGAAATGTGTAGCTTAACGTTCAACCAACATTTTAACATAACGAAGAACTCCAGAGGTGCATGCATGGAGATGTTTTTATAGCAAACAAAAAGACAACCCATTTCCTGGTTTTTTAAGCAGTCTAATAAGCATCTCACTTGCTATTATAACCTCGCTGTCTAAAGTGAGAAAAACGAAAACTGAATACAGAAAATATCTTGAATCTCAAATCCTTATAACTTATTCTACTATCTAGAACAGGGATCAGCTACCTTTACATTCCATAGAGTCATTTTTACTCTTGGTCCAGCTAAACAAAATTTGTCAAGAGCCTCAATTCTCTGAAAAATAATTGTTTAGTTACCAGTTCTACACTTTTTTTTAATAGTAAAATTAAAGAATTGTAATTTCATTCTAGGACTGCACAGTGGCACCGCAAGAACGTCCTAGGTTGGAATCCCGGCCTGCAAGATTTCTGCATAGAGTTTGCATGTTCTCCCTGTGCACGTGTGGGTTCTCTTCAGGTACTCTGTCTTTCTCCCACAGTCCAAAAACATTAAGCTAATTAGTTTCTCAAAGATTTAAGTGTCTGCTTGGATTGCTCTGTGTCCCTGTGTTGCCCTGTGAGGAACTGGCACCTGCCAGAGATCGGCACCACCCTCCTTGCGACCCCTGCAGAGATAGTCGGGATTAGATAATGGATGAAGGATTGAACTGTTGTGGATTAAAAAAGAAAAATGCTACTTGTACAAAAGGAGAGAGAATTTCTTGAGGTTCACATTTTTGGAAAGTGAAAGAGAAAAAGCACATGATTTGTGACCTAAAATTTCTTACAACATTACTATTATTCTGTTGTGGACATTCTTTCAAGATATTGCATAAAAGCTCATAGAAAATTATGTGAAATAATCTTTTTTTATTACCTTTTTGTATTTAAAAGAAAAACCAAGCTCAGTTCTTTATAATTTTTGACCAAAAGAGCCACAGGTGGCTATAGAGTCACAGATTGCAGACCTTTAATATAAAAGAAAAAAAAAAAACATGCATTCATGTATCCATTATCTGTATCCACTTGTCCTTGCAGTAGGTAGCTGGTGCCTTTGTCCATGGGTCATTGGGTGAGAGGCAGGGTACACCCTAGACACTGGACAAACAATCATGCACACGCACTTACACCTAGGGACAATTTAGAGAGACAAATTAACCATACAATCTTGTTTTTGGATTGTGGGAGAATCCACACATGCACAGGGAGAACGTGCAAACTCGGGCTCACCTCAGGCTGGGTTTCGAACCCAGCACTTTTTTGCTGTGCAGCCCTTTTAAAGAAAAATTCTAAATTTTGAGAAAAATAAATCACTTTTTTGTCTTTTTTTTAATTACATCCTTTAAATTTGATTTTGCTCTTGCCGTGTTTGTTCAAATATTACAGTATTTTAAAAAGGCTTTTTGTGGCTTCTAAGTGCTCCGTGATCAGGGTTTGAAGCTAGTCTATTGCTTCTTAAATTTTGCCATATATAAAAGCACTGAAATTCTTCTGTTGTTATTTTCAGAAACAGAATAAAGGTATCAAAGAGGACAAGCTCTGCTTTAAAGAATCAGTATCTTATGTTGGATATGTTAGTCCAAATTAGTATTCTTAAGTTGTTTTAGATCTTGAAATGGTGCTGGCCTCTGTTTTTGCAAATCCCAAAGAAGGGGGAAAAACCTGGGAAATTATTCAATACTAGGTTCCCAATCAGAAGCCAAATTGTGCATCATGTTTTGTTTATGTCTGGAAAAGTATGAGATTTTGACCTGGAAAAAATTTTGGAATCCTGTTTTATTTATTTATTTATTTTTCAGTATTTCTGTATTTACAGTCTGAAAGAGTTTCTGCAGCTATTTCCAAACAATTTCAAAACCATCCAAATCGAATTGTCTCTGTCTTCAGTGAGACAGTTGAAGCTGCCCGTAAGACGTTGATTTCTCGGGTTGTTGAGCTGACTGACGATCGCTCTGCCCTCACTCTGGAAGTGGCGACTCTCCAGGAAACTGTTGCACATGTAGAGGGACGGCTGAAGGAAAAGGAGGAGGAAATCAGGAGGTGTGGAACGCCTTTCTTGATGTCCCACTGATTTCAAACATGTTTGACCTTCAGCTCTTTTTACCTGAACATACCCTGTCCTCTTTAATCTCTGTTTGTTAAAGACTACGGAGAGAACTGGAAGCCTGCCAGCCTGAGGATGCTGATGTAAAAACTTATCTTAATTTTAAGAATATATTTTTTTATTTTTTTTTTGTGAATATACAGTGTGGATTATGACCTCTTTAAATCAAATATTAAACCCATACTCATGCAGGCTGGTCTGCCCACATCCATGCGTCACTTCTCTCGTTCTGAAATGGCTCGTGTGGTCATGGAGAAGAACCAGTATAAGCAGCGTCTGTTTGAGCTGCAGGAGGCTCTGAGACACAGTCAGACAATGAGGTAATTTTAGTTTTTCTTACATTCTTTATTTCAGAAGCCTATTTGAATATTTGTTGTGTGGATGTCTTCCTGTCTCTGAGTACTTTGCTCTTTTTTTTATTTTTAGAGCAACAAAGGGGGAGAGGTTTACAGAGGATAGAAAATCAAGTGTTTGGACAAAGTAAGTATTATCTTTTCCTATTATTTGTTTATTTAAGCATTTTTCATACCCATAATTTTGTCACCTAAATTGCAGTTTGGTTTAGGAATCGACCTCAGTAATAACTAAGCAGACTTAGTTCCCATGCCTGTGCTCAATGTGTTCAGTAATAAAGCAAGCTGTAAATCTGCATTGGCATAAATAAATACTGCATTACCTGTCAGAGTCATATAAATCATAATAAAACACTAGCTTTATGCACGCTTTGATTTTGGCAAAAAATATTAAAGAAACTCGCGGTTCGGAAAAAGAGGGACTATTCAGTTTGTGTGTACCTTTGGGACACACTTTTGATACATCCTTTTGTCAAAGGACACCTTAAACATAGTTACTTTTGTTGAAGCAAAATAAAGGTCTGTGGAATTTATTCTCAGCCATAAATAGATTTTATTTTATGGTCTAGTCGTTCAGTATTACCAAATATTAATCAGTCAGACTTTATTTATAGAGAAATTTGTATACAATTAAATGCAACACAAAGTGCTTGGAAACGCCCTCTGCCACTTTAGGACCATTCCTAACAAAAAACAAATACTCACACTTATATAAACACATTCATAGGATATGGTTTATAGTTTAAGCAGCACCACAACTGAGCTGTGATATTTTCAGACTTGCCAACAAATAAGCTTTACTGCCATAGTTGCTTCCATAATGAAACTAAAGTGAAGGCATTAGGGTCAGAGATGTCATGTTGTATTTCTGGTATTAATGTTAGTTTTATTCATTTTGCTTACTGGTTCTTATTTTCTGTGCATTTAGATTTAACCGCTTGTTCGGCCTGTCCAAGGAGCCACTGGTACCTCCTCCCACGTCTGCATTGATCCTGCCAGCTTCCTCCTCACTTAACCGCTCCGCCCAGGGGTCTCCACAGCTACCAACAATTAGTAAAGCCCAGGCTGAGTAAGTACTTTTTTCCTGTTCCTATTATTCCAGAGGCATATTTATTTTTTAAATTGAAAGTCTGTAAATTTCAACTCTACAGGCAAACGAGAGAAATTATATTTTCACCTGAAATATTAGGGAAATCTTAAACATGCTGTGCAATTTAAATATTTAGGTTTTAATACAAGCTTAATGAACAAGGTATGCATATTGTAAAAGGAATAAAGCACATTTATAAATTGTGATGTACTGAATGTTTGCTCTATCTTCAAATACAGTAACTATCTAGTGTAATGATGCAAATATTGTATTAGAAATGGACCAATTTGAGTTTTGTGGCTCATATCTAATCCTTAGCTTTTGGTTAGCTTAGCTTTTTATTTAGGAGGTTCCTATTTCTCTTTCAACACTATAATTAATAGGGTTGGAAAAAGATCCTGTCGTACAAGATCTCACAATATTAACGCATCACAATATTTCTCGTTGGGGTGACTGCCATCCCGTGAGCATTGGCCAGTTGCGGTCAGCATGGCTTCGTCTGATGAAGTTGTAATTGAAGGTGCCCCAACTATGCTTGAATGATTTGTTTGGCAAGATTTTGGGTCTCTAGTAGTAATGATAAAAGGCGACAGAGTGTATAACAAGACATGGACAATATGTAAGCACTGCAAGTTGTTCAGATGCTGATGGAGGCGGAAAGCATTGCTAAAATGGCCGATGGCTGGATGTCTAAGGAAAAGAGAGCCCCCTATTGGTAGCACCAGGGAAATGGAAGATAAGATGTGGGACTGCAAACCATTAGCATATATCTAAAGGATTAAAAAGCAATCAGAAAAAAGACATCAGTATGTTGAGTTTGAGGCAAAATTAATAAAAATGCAGAATAAAGGTCTTTTTGTAGCATAAATTCAATCTTTGAAGTTTTCTTTAAAGTAATATTGTCTTGTTCTTGTGAACTCAATATAGTGTCTTGTCTTGTAAGTTTTATGTATCGTTACACCCCTAATATTTAAGATCATTGAAAGGATTTTTTCCTAGCCTTCATGTCCATCATTAATTACTTGCTGTATATTGGAAGCACAGGCGATGTCACACTGGGTGTGAAAGAGCAGTCACTGGTTAAATGAAAGATAAGATTACATACTGTTTCCAAACTGTTAGTATCTTACATTAGAGTTTAGCAAAGTGAAGCTTCCATGTTTATTTTCTGGGGAATGTAGTTCTTTACCTTAACTCTGAGATTTACTAAAGGCACCATTTTCAAATGCATTATGTTCTATGACTGACAAAGCATCAAACCTCAAAAAGATGAAACAAGGCAACTTTGTCGTAACCCATTTAGCCTTCCTGATATCTGCTGAAGTCAAGTGAAGAAAAAATGGTGTGGTTTTTTTCTCTCCAGATCTGCTGCTCCTTCTGGTGTTTCACCACGCGCCCGAAGGAGGGAACTCTACAGAGAAATCCGCTCCCATGTTTGGGGAACTCTAGGAAAGCGACACATACATGGCTGGAGCTTGCCATTGGCAAACACTCAGGTACTCCTCAGACGGCCGTTTTAGTATTCATTCTTAACTGCCTGCCATTACTGCTGCTAAAATTGCAGGGAGTTACACATGCAGTATTACATTAGGATTAAATGTGATTATTCCAGGAGTCTGGTGAGCCTGTTGCAGAACCTAAAGATGTGCCTGTTTTAGTTCAACTCAGACTCCTAGACCAAAGGGACTCCACCGCCAAGGTAAACCCACACAAATTTACATCACACCTTTAAAGTAAAACTATTTTCTAACTTAATTTTTTTCTGTGCAGCTCAACTGTGCTGTTGCAGTTACACCAGAGATCTCAGGGGAAGCCACAGTAAGTATTTCACAATCCTAGTGTAATGCAACCCCAGTCATTTTCTAATGATGGATCATCACCTTGTCATAATTAACACCCACTAAGCACAAGTCTGCTCCTGCTGCTCATGTTTCCACGCTCTGTGTCCACCCTGCTCTGTCAGTGTTCTGTGTGGGTTGTTTCGGGTCCTGCTTCCTGCAGTGAAATCACAGTGATTGACCCAGCACGGTCCAACACAGTACTGGATCAGTTCAGCCTCCCTCCCACAGCCCCCGCCCTCTGCATCTGTGCTGTTCCCCCCATAGGTCAGTCCTGCATCAACTGGCTGCAGCTTTTTTGTTTAATTTTTAAAATGAACTTCTTTTGTTGCTTAATCTTTTGCTGAAATAATTTGGAAATTACTCAGCGTTTCCTTTGACACGATCTGGTTGGTTTTGTTTTGTCAGAAAACTCGGCAGGAACTGTGTGGATTGGAACTCAGGAAGGAAGGTAGCAACAGCTGGAAAAGCAGATATCGTCCACTTCTAACATAGTTACTTGACTCTCATACATAATTTCTTTCCTTCATCTCTTTTTTTTTTTTTTTTTTTTTTTTTTTTTTTGCAGTGTTCTAATACATTCAGCCTCTGCAGGACGGAGGCGCTGTGTGCAGTCAGTATGTCTCTCAGAGGGTGTCCATTCCCTAACGTGAGTACAGTCTGCTCTGTATTTATATATGGGTTTTAAACGTATCCACCAAAATTTCCCCCTGTACTAAAAGTGGTCTGCTTTGTGTTGACTTGACCTCACAGGTACTCCAACAATCAGGTTATTGCTGGTTTAGCTGATGGTACTCTGGCATTTTTCTCTCAAACTTTAGGTATTACTGGTTTTGGATGTTTTCTTGAATTAATGTTTCGCAGTAGAAATGATGGAATATTGTGCGTTTGGACTGACAGATGGATGGAATCTGCAGTCGCACTCTGTGATGCCTCTTGGAGCAAACCCTTTGCAGCCTATTCGCTGCTGCCTCGCAAAAGGTGCTCGTCTGTGGGTTGGATACTGGAACAAGGTTCATATTGTAGACACTGACAACAAGAAAGTAGAGGTAAGAAACAGAAATATTCTCTATGATATGGTAAGGATTCTCGTTTTTTTCTGTATATGACCATCCATCTTGGGCTGAAGGTTCAATACTCTTTATATAGTCTTTTAGTGCTCCCAAGTGGTCAAACAATTATTACCTGAATTAGTAATAAAATAAGGCCAACTCCCATTGTTGTGTCTGGTACTGCAGATGTTCAGCAAGCAAACGTGTGAATATTCAGCAGTGCAGACAGTGACTACGTTTACATGCTGCCAATATTCGGTTTATGGTCGGGTTAAGGTCACTATTCAGGTTTCTGAAACATTCGGAATAACCCGTTTACATGCGGGAGCAGAGAGAGTTACTCCTGTATACATGGAATTTGTAATCAATTGGCATATCCCGATGTAAACGGTACCTCGGTACTTTCTGGCGACAACAAAAGACATTACAGGTCCTTCTCAAAAAATTAGCATATTGTGATGAAGTTCATTCTTTTCCATAATGTAATGATTAAAATTTAACTTTCATATATTTTAGATTCATTGCACACCAACTGAAATATTTCAGGTCTTTTATTGTTTTAAAACTGATGATTTTGGCATACAGCTCATGAAAACCCAAAAATCTCAAAAAATTAGCATATTTCATCCGACCAATAAAATAAAAGTGTTTTTAATATAAAAAACAGTCCACCTTCAAATAATTATGTTCAGTTATGCACTCAATACTTGGTCAGGAATCCTTTTGCAGAAATGACTGCTTCAATGCGGCGTGGCATGGAGGCAATCAGCCTGTGGCACTGCTGAGGTGTTATGGAAGATTAAAACAATAAAATACCTGAAATATTTCAGTTGGTGTGCAATGAATCTAAAATATATGAAAGTGAAATTTTTTTCATTACATTATGGAAAAGAATGAACTTTATCACAATATGCTAATTTTTTGAGAAGGACCTGTATATTCATGGTTTTCAAAAGTCCAAAAGTGTGGTGCTGTGCTGCGTCTCCACTTCTTGTTTACTTCCGTATACGCAGGTTTTTCTATGCGCATACAAGAAGTTCCTCTTCTCAAAAGACCAAAATTCCTTGCGAATAGAACATGCGCAGAACACAAATCAATGTTCCTTTTAATGGGGATATGCCGATACGCGTTTACATGACCAAATATTCGGGTTAGAAAAGGTACCCCAGGGGTATTATTCAGGTTTTTAAAAACCCGAATATGAGCATATTCTGGTTTTTACCTGTGTTTATAGGGCCATGCGTAACTGGGTTATTGCTAATATTCCGGTTTTGAACAGGGTTTTGGCTGCATGTAAACACAGCCAGTGACAACATAACATAGAATGCACTAAGTGACTGACTTTGGTTTTGTATAACTTTCATTGGTGAGATCTAGGTGACCTTAAGTTTCCAGTCTAATGCTACAGTATTGTTTGACCTGTCAAAAAAGGCTTTAATGTTTGTTTCCCTACAACTGAATGTCTTCAAAGGCCATACAAACACAGAGCATTAGTAGAATACTAACTTCTGTCTTTCACACTTTGAACTTTTCATACATTTAGTGGTTCATTCTTTGAGCTTGGGATACTTTTTAAGCCTGAATGATTTAAAGGTCTGAGTTTAACAGACACAAAATGAATCCTCAGAAACAGGTTTAGAACTGCCCTGAAACTGGTTTTAAAAAGCAGCCAAAGTGCAAATAGGAACTTTGGAACAAGAGATGACTCAAGACTTTTGCACTTCTGACTTCTGTTTGACATGCTATTTTTGGACCAACCATCATTATTTCTCATGTTTCTGCACAGCAAGTATTTTCCGTTTCGGAGCGCACTGAACAGCAGGTCCGTTTTCTGTGTGCTGGGGGAAGTGGGGTTTGGACGTCCTGCAGACTTGACCCCATCATCAGGCTGTTCGACTGGTCTACTGGACGACCGCTGCAAGAAGTTGACTTCACATCTCTGGTCACTAAAACATTAGGTGCTTAAATAGTTTGTTTTTTTCTCCTAGCTCTTTATCAGTTTTACTGAAATATAAGTGGCCACATTTATCTGACATCAGTCTGTTTTATTTTAATTTGTCACCAACCACTTTTAATTTGTGGTTTTTGTTCACATTTCTTTTTGTGTCGTAGGTCAGCCCTTCTTGACGCTCTCACCTCTCCAGATCTCCTCCCTCTCCGTCATCTCTGGCCGTCTGTGGGCGGGCACCGGGGGTGGGGCCATTTTCTCAATCCCCTTATCAATAAGTATGTTAAAATGGCTGAATTTGACATTGTTATAAATGTGCTCTGGTATTAAGTACACCAACTGTCCATAGCATCAGAGGATGTTTCCATCCCATACTGCTCCACTGCATCAGTCCAGCTGTCCTATCATGGACACAGACAAGCGGTCCGATTCATCATCGCTGCACCTGGTAAGAAAAAAGAGCTCTTACTATAGTACAGTAAGCTTCTTTTTTCTTCATGAGTGTTCTGTCTTGTCTCTCGATCATGTCGCAGGCTGTTTGATCACCTCTTCTGGCAGCAGCCATGTAACTATTGCTCAGCTCATCCTCAGTGGAGGAGAGGGCTACGTTAACTTTCGAATAGGTGAGTCATATTTTAACACTAACTCACAAGTAAAGAGTATAATCAACACTTTAATAAATCTTGAACAAAACTAACCTTTAGGAGACGACGCAAGCGATGAATCGACTGAGGTGTCTCAGACGACGCCCCAGCGGTCCGAACGCAGTCACATGATCATCTGGCAGATTCCCACCCCTCCTGTGCCCAGCCCTGCACTCTGACTGTTCATCTCCTAAATCTACACTTGTTGGATGAGGTGAAACAAACCTTTACGGCACCAAACAGGAAAATGGTGAACTGAAATTAACAAAAATCTCACTATTGCAGCAAAAAAGCGTTCAGAATATATAAATTTTTTCTTTTTTATATTTCTAAGTCATTTACCCTGTTTGTTTACTATGATTGATGTCTTTCTATGTGCCTTCATTCGATTTTTATACCCAGGCTATATTTTCGGTCAGTTCTCAGCTGTTTTTTTTCCTCTGTCTGATGAACTTTTGCACAAACAATGAATTCAGGTTCACAGACATGGAGATCTCCCATAAATCTTTCTGTGTCTCCATCACAGAACAATCCTCCATCCTCGGATCATAAAGGTTAACTGGCTTATCTGGCTGCTGTGTACAAAATTTTACTGGCATACTGGAAACGGGTTTGTTTTCTTTAAGCATAAAGTCAATTACTTAAAAATCTTTTGAAGCTGCATTCAAACTGGGGACTTGATGTGTGGTCTTATGTGCTAGAATAAGTATTAGCATAAATCCCAACTCATAAGTCTAAGTGGAGTAATTGCAACAACTTGCACAGTATAAATGTGTCTGTGTAAAATGTCCTCTTGAATCACTTTAGGAAATTATTTATTTTCTCAGTTGTTTGTCTGATGAATCAAACTGTTTCATATCTAAATGTGATTTCTGAGTGTTTGTAAAATGAGTGAGAGATTGTCGTACAGTATTTGTGTGACATTACAAGTTGGAGCAAACATGTTGATATCACAGAAGCCTCTTATTTTTCCTGGTAAAGCTAAAGTATGGGTTCTCAATAAATCTTATGCAGACTATTGTCATTAAAATGCCTTCTCCGTAAATCCAGTATCATATATTATGTATTTTAAAGGTTGTCTTGTTATTCTACAAAGGTATATACCTTATTCTATCAAGAAATTAGAATATAATTAAAAGCTAATTCAGTTAAGTGAAAGTCATCAATATTTCAAGCCTTTATATCTGATGATGGCTTACAACTAATGGAAACCTAAAGTTGTGTTACTCTGGAAGTTTCAATATTACATGAGACTAATTTTAAAAGATGGATTCTTAGATGGTCAATGACACCTTCCACAAAGAGGGTAGGCCACAAAAGATCATAGTAAAAAAAAAAAAAAACTAGCTGTTCAGATAGCTGTATTAAAGTACAAAATGTAAAGTTTAGTGGAAGGAAAAAAGTGCACAAGCAGTAGGGATAACCCTTAGCTTGAGATTATTGACTTATGAGTTTGAGAGGGAAAAAAACCGGACTGGACTTTTATTTCCTAATCTTTATATTTGAAAATCAGGGTCTTGGAGTCTGGATTAAGAGTGGAGAGGAACATAATCCAATTTGCTTGAATTCCACTGTGAAGTTTCCCCAAATCCTTTAGGGAGCCATGTCATCTGCTGGTTATCTACTGCATTTTATCAAGTCCAAAGTCTGTTATGGGAACTGTTAGAGCATGCTTCCCCCTGTTGACAAGCTGGAAGTAAACTATTAAAGCAACCTGGGGTTCCTGAACACGTTCACAGACCCAGAGGCTGATCACCTCCATGCCAAGCTGCACTGATCCAGCAATCCATGCAAATGGAGCTTCAAACGGAGTAATGAGTGCATGTACAGTAATTTATAGTACATAGGCATACCTTTTATTAGGCTAGCATTTTCTTTTCCATTTGCATTGTTCTTAAGTAATATCTTCTTAAAAGCTGAATTTTGTGTTTTCATTGTACGGGAACCATGATCATCAAAATAAACAGAAATAAACAATTGAAATATATTACAATATGTATATTGAATTTACCGGTATGTGGGCATCACTATTTGACCTGAAATTAACTTTCCAGTGATTTACTGAAATGCAGCTGTATAATAATTTAGCAAAGACAACAATGAATGATTTATTAGGCGGCTGAGAAAAAAAGACTGATTCATTGTAAGAGTTTTAATCTCCAGAGTCTCTATAAACCAGTTCATTTGCACACACTTGAGCAAAGCATACAGATTCTGTTTATCAAAACAAAGATTTGCAAGACTGCTTTTCTTGCAAAGAAGTTCCTTTTTATCAAAAACTGATAATAAAAAAAAAAAGGAAAGACCTGAAACATCAATTTTTCTTCTAAGTAATTTGGTTGACAGGAATCTAAACCAGGCTGTTTGACTCGGATGCTTTGACTTTTCAACTGGGACTACTGCGTGTCCTGGGGAGCCGTATCCTGCGGCTGAGAGAATGGGCCAGTCGGTCCATAGCAGAACCCACACCGCCCTGCAAGTCTTTTTGTAAATGCAGACCCTCAATGTTGCCGCTGTACCAAAGCACCCAGCCGGCCATGGAAAACAGCACCAGCAGAGCTCCGGTGTACACCAGCAGATCCCCAAAGTCTTTGCCCTGGATCTCTAGGGAAGCGAAGACGCCGACCAGCAGGGACGTCACACCCAGCACGTCCATTAGCACTGCAAATACCAGAGCAAGCTTACAATGGGACAACCCGTCATACTTCTGTCCCATGGCTGAACTGAAAGAGAAGAAGGAGCCTATTTAGAGAACAGAATTGTGTAACATGTTAATTGTCACACTCATTACCACTCAGAAGAAAGTTCCCAAATGAATCGAGCTAATTATTAAATTAATTAATTTATTAATTGATTGATTTATATCAGAGAACGAACGTTCTTTCTGTGTCTAGTAAAGGGTTTCTGTGTTAGATCCTTATCCTTTTGGGGGGGGAAAGAAGACCCATTTTCAGTTTTCATGCACAGTCTGCAGATTTTTGTTTGCAATCTTCTGTTATTTCAGAGTCCATTATACGATCCACTAAAGACTCACTGGGCCTTCAAAAACAGACCCACAGCACCACAGATCTGCCACAGTGGGTGTGGTTTAGTTTCCCACATATTTATCCTTTGTCTCATGCCAGAACCCCTTCCAGAGTGTGTTGAAAAACCAAATTTTAGACTCACCACCTGACATAGTGAATAGAAAACCCTTGTCATGTCTTCCAAAACTGTAGATGGCAACTAATGGTTGTTATGCTGACTTGTTAAATTTATTATTGGGATTTTTCCTCTAAAAGTGTTTTAGATAAATTAAAGATTAGATTTCTCTACATTTTCAGGGAGAAATGTGGCTGCTGTAAGAGTAAGCAGTTTTACTAATCTGTGAAACATCTGATGGTGCGGTGCTAAAAAAGAGAAACAGAAACCCTAGAAATGAGTAAACCTCACCCACTTAGAAATTAAAATGCCAATTTAAAGTGGTGTCAATATATATGACACGGCAATGATTAAGAATAAGGTATGTGTGTGTATTTAAAAGTGCAAAATGTACATAATAAAACAAAAAATAATTAAACTATGGCAAAAAAGAGACTATGATAGAAAGAAATCCATACAAATTAAGGTAATAAGGAGCTCCTAAAAGCAACATCCTGCTGGAAAGATGCTAAATATAACATTAAAGAACTAATAAGAAATGGGGAAGTCGTGACACCTGTAAATGGGTCACAAAATTCATGAAAACAAGATGAAAAGGAGAAGTAAGACAAAGGTGAGCTTGGATTTTGATTCCGTTCAATTCACTTTGAGCTTGTCCAAAAAAAAAGCTATTCAGAACAAAAGACAGGAAAATATCAACATAACCAAAAAGAACCATAAAGAAATCCTCAATGAACGAATTAAATAAAAATACAAACTAAATACATTTATAGAAGCTGTAAGACACATGTAGCTCTGCATGTGGTTTTATGACATGTTTGCTCTTGCCTACAGTCAAAACAGGTGCCGCACCTGTTCTGGTATCATCCTATTACTTTTGTAAAATAAACTTACAACAAAAAATCGTTTAAGAGGTTTGAGTTGTTTTAAAAAAAAAAGTACTCACCTGCTTGTTAGGAAGACAAATCTTTTGAATTAAAAAAGTGGCCTATGTTTAATCAAGAGCGTATGTTGCCTTTACCTCTGCGACGAGTATGGAAGAAACCACCTGCTGAAACCTGACACCTCGTCACCTGTTTAACCTGTCCTGCAGTTTTGCCCAACAACACCAACCACAAGGGGGGCAACTGCTGGGCTTTTCTTCCCTTTTCCTTTTTAAATTTGCATCGTTGTCTCTTTTACATGAATGTATAACCAAATGCATTAAAGAAAACACACAACAAACAATGCACAAATATTTACAATTTAATGACAGGGCGGAGAAATAATGGACATTTTTGACACCACTGAAGCTGGCATCTGATTCGGCTCTTTACTAAAGAGCTATTCAACTGCATTTAACTCTGCTACCTTTGATCAGATCTAATTCAGTATCTAAAATACTCAGAATGATAGGGATGACAAATTAGACAAGACATTTTATTTGTTGTTTAAAAAAATCTGTTAAAAGTTATTTGTTTAGTTTTTTTCATATTCAACTCAAAACAAATGTATGAGCATGAAAAACACATATATAATCTAGCTACATTTTTACAATTATTATTTTTAAAAGTGTTTTTAGGTCACTTTTAATGTCATGGTAACCGTGTGTAGAAAACACCTCTGTCAGTTTCGTCACTCGGTGAAACAATCTTTTTGCTGTATCAGTATTGCTGATATATTTTTTTTGTTTGTTTCTCTTTGCCCGGGATTTTATAGGTTTAATGTTTTAAATATGAGAAAAATCAAACCAAATTTTAATCATCTGTATTTTTGAGCGGAACTAGATGTATTTTCCACTATATAGTTTCTGATGAGAGATGGTAATTACCAATACATGAATGGACAATAAACCTGATGGTTCCTTTCTAAGGTATACTCTTCTTGGAGTATTCACAAACTCAGTAAAATGTCAGTTTTATATAAATTGTAGTAAGTAATTCTGGCCAGGTTTTATATGTCTAATTAGAGTAGCTTCCAATAAACTGACTCCTTCTAAGATGGTAAATTTAAAAGAGAAAAAACCCCCAACTATTATCATTTTTTGTTTTCACAAATTTAACAGTGTTAAGCAGTAATTGCCAGGTTTACCTATTTTGAATTTTTAGATTTCAATCTGGAGCTGATTAAAGGTAACCCAGCTTCTTTAAATAGAGTGAAATACCCTTTAGTGAGGCACCAACTCGGAAGCTATAAATCGAATGCTAACTTCAGCGTTGTATGTATGTATTTTTTGCAACATTTTTCCAAACATATAAATCTGTAAAAAAATATATATTGAGATTCATCTGGTTTCCTTTTGATCGGCTTGTCCTTCAGTATAAGCTACATCGTAATATATGAACGTTTACAACACAATAGCTTTTGTAAATGTTTTTTCACTCGGAAATGACGTATTTCTGCGCTGAAAAAATAAAAGCAGTAATTGTTATTGTTAGCTTGTTAGCTAGCAGGCGAATCTCTAAAATGGAGATATGACTGAGTAATAACGGCTTATTACATATGCACCACTAAGTTATAACTAAACCTAAAGTGGTACGTACCAGTTTCTGCGGTATATATTTAAAGCATGGAGATTTTATTAGCGCCAGAATGACGAATTTAAAGTACTTATTGTGCATTAAAGAAATGAAATTGTAATTGTATATTCTGGCTACATTTTTCTGGGCTAACGTCAAAAAAGCTAACGTTGTGATGAGCTAATTCTTTTCTTCAGAAATATACTTCCCAAACATTTAATCCATATGAAATTATATTTGCATGAGTGAATTTAATTAGCTCTGATTTGATAGCTCCCTCTGCACAAAGAAGGAAACATCTGAAGGCTCCTCCGTGACCCGCGGTTTAGAAATACTGTCTCTAATACTAATATGTAATTAAGAACGCCGCTTCCTGTTATCTGCATGTGTATTTATGACTTGTTGACATTATATTCACTTCACTTAACGTTTGTCTGTGGCAGATGGAGGACGGTAATAGGAATGATGCAGCTTCAACATCCAAGAGCCATGCAAGCTCTCTTCACCTGCAGAGTAAGATCTTAGTTGTTGCAATGTTGCAGCTTTTTTAAGTAGGTCAGCTTCTAAATTACTGGTATCATTGGAAGGAGCAAAAAAAATGTATTTTCCTGTAATACCTACCCCAATGTAGATAAAAAATGTGGTAATTTTAGACATTTCCCCCTAAATCTAAAACTTATTTTTTACTTTTGACCAGTTTTGGGTTTCTGTACCACAACATTCTTTTCGTCTGATTTTAAAATGCAAACTGTTGTTGGAAAGGTTATGCACATGTGAAAGTATGTAAGAAGTATTTTATTTCGAATTTTATGAAAAAGTTATCAGCATCTAATCACTAGGTAAACCATACATAGTTTCATGCAGCATAATAAGTACTGTTCAGGACATTTGAATATAGAGAAACGTTCCTAGTTTGAAATATAGATACAATTTCTACATTTCTGAATAAGATGGATCAGGTCTTCAGATGCAGCTAAGTAGTGGCAGTTACCTTAAAATGCTGCTTACCCACAAACAAAAGTCAAAGTCTTTTTGTTTGTCTCCCTGGTGAGACATTTGTCTTGGAGAGAGGGGTTACACTGCACAGACACATTGCACGCTTCCATAAAATCACAAAAATATTAAATACATACATGGATTAAAAATTGAAATGACTCTCCCTTTAAAACTTTCTCTGACAGACTGAATACTCAAATTAGAACTGGGACACAACTAACACCGAAACTTGCACTACACCAGGCCTCTGGGACTGATACTAGATGTCATTAGGATCAGCTGCTAAACATCAAACGATTTAAAGTTGCTTTATTAAACATTAGGTTTATGTCAGAAAAGTCGTCTCTAATTAATGACTTCATCACTGAGCGTAATCTACACCCCCTATTTCTACCGGAAACCTGGTTAGATGTAAATAATGAAACACCTACAATGATAGTCAACTCTTCCAAATTACAATTTTTAAAGCGAGAGCAGGAAACACAGATGATGTGGAAGTGTAGCCACAATTTTTCATAACTCAATAAACTGTAAAAAGGTATTTCTGGGCGCATTTGACTCTGTTGAGTATTTAGCTCTCCAGATATAGGACCCTAACAAAGCTTTATTTCTAACTTTTTATAAAGCCGACAACTTTACGTTAATTTCTTCAATAATTTTAGCGACCTTCTTTCCGTAATATGTATCGACTATCACCACTTCTTTGTTTCAATAGGAAACTTTTCATCAGAACAGATATAAATCCCATGTGGGGTGCCCCAGGGCTCCATCCTGGTGCCCCTCCTATTTAATATCTACATGCTCCCACTAGCCCAGATAATAACAACCAATACGATTAGCTACCATAACTATGCAGATGATACTCACCTTTACATTACGATGTCACCAGGTGACTTTAAACCCATCCAAACCCTAAGCGCATGCATTAAGCAAATCAATGGATAATGTGCCATACTTTTCTCCAGCTGAACAGAAACAAAACTAAAGTAATTATATTTGGAACCAAGGAGGAACAATCAAAAGTCAGCACACAGCTTCAGCTAATACAGCTAGAAAATACTGATCAGGCCCTAAATTTAGGTGTAGTAATGGACTCAGACCTAAACCTCCAGGGTCACATAAAGGCAATAACAAGGTCAGCCTTCTATCACCCGAAGAACATTTCTAGGATTAAAGGACTGATGTTGCAATGGGACCTTGAAAAACTCATCCATGCGTTTATCTTTAGTCGGATTGATTACTGCAACAGTGTCTTCACAGGTCTGCCTAAAAAGTCAGTTAGACAGCTGCAGCTGATCCAGAATGCTTTGCGTTTCTAGTGTTGTGTTTTATGCTTTTATTGCTGTTTTCATTTTATCCCCTAATGATGTAAATTCAGTTAAATTCAAAAATACTTTATTGATTCCAGAGGGAAATTAAAAAGTAAAGCCCATTGAATTGCCTTGTTGTTGAAAGTGCTATACAAATAAAGTTGCCTTGCCTAGGTTTTGTTTTCTTCCAGACATGTTCATCTTGTGCCCTGTGTTCATTCATAACTTTAACTGATAAAAGAAGTTGTACCAGGTATGCTCAGGACGGGTTTCATTTAGATTTTTATTAAAAACGCATAAAGAAAGAGGCTTTTGGAAATTGCCAACCTTTTAGCAAAAAGGATGGTAACTAAGGTCTTCAAAAACCCTCAACTGCTACTTTTCATACCATAATGGTCGGAGTATTAGGACACCTTTCAGCATAGCCCATTTTGTCTTGGACCTGGTCTTTATTCATGTCTTGTGTAGCTGGGTCAGAAAACTCCTATTTAAATCTTTTACAGCTCTCAAAAGGAGAAATCTCTGTAGACTTGCAAAAATACCTCTGGATTAGTGCAAACCATAGTTTGCTCTTTAGCTATTAAAGCGTAAAGAAACAAATGTAAATGTATATGTATATACATATATACAAAATTTATAAAAATATGTATTAAAATGTATATATGTTCTTAATATGAACTTAATTTCCCTCTGGGATCAATAAAGTATTTTTGAATTTGAATTTGTAAAGAAAAGCAACTCTAGCAATAGAGTGTGTACATTTCTTCTAATGCCTTTTTTGTGGCCACCAGATCCTGCTGCTGTTTTTCTTTTTCCTAAAGTGTTAAAGAATACCTAATGTGATTAAATAATTTTCTAGAAAAAAAACAACAATAAGAATGAACATTTTAGTTTGATTTTTTTTCTCATCAATAAATTGTTTAACAAGCAAAAAAGATTTACATGTGGATAAGCAATGTAAACAAACAAAAAAAACCTGTAATGTTCCAACAGCTGCTAAATCTTTTTTGCTCCTTCTTGGGCTTTCTTTTCTGCCAGGGCAGATGCTGGGTATAGATAAAAAAAAAGATTTTGAATAACTCATAACATATTTAAGGCACTTCTGTGTTAGGGGATGAAGAAAATTGGCAACAAGTCGCTTAAGATTGCAACATTGCAGTTAACAGCTGCAAGTAAATGTAGTTATACTGGTTTTAAATCACAAGTTTTTTAAAATTTTGATTTTGTCTTTTCTTAGCTCCAAAAAATGAGGATACCTATGAAATTGCCATTCCCTTTGAGGAGAACAACTTTGAGCAGCAGGGATTTTTCAACCAGAGCAATCAGAACTTTGACGGTAAATTTCATACAATGGATAAAGTAGTCGTCATCTGTCACAGTTCTTCTTCTCTAGTACAGCACTTGTGAACATTGGAGCTGTTCCTGTCATCCTCAGAACCACCCTCAAGTGCTGGCCCATCTCCTGTCAGCAACTCATACATGGTGATCACTAACCTGCGGACCCAGCTCCAGATCTCTCTGGAGAAAAACTCTTGGCTCCAGAAAAGAATTGAGGACCTGGAGGAGGAGAGGGATTTCCTCCGGTGCCAGCTGGACCGCTTCATCTTTTCCACAAAGAGTCAGGGACTGGAACAGGGTCAGAGTCAGTACAATAACGGTAAGAAAAAAGGGAGTTTCCATCTGAAAACACTGCCAATAATTTGATTAATGTTTTACTTATAAACTTTGTTGAAGCAGTTCTTTTATAAATGAAAATAAAATGTCCCTCTCTGTGTTTTGTTCCCATCAGGATACGATTCTAGACGATTCAACTGGAGGGCAAGGAGAGAGGAAGACCGTCCTGCTGGTAAACATTCACTTATGCATTATTATCCCATGTTATGGAGCTGATTGTTTGATTATTGCATTTTTATGATCTCTGAATTGCTCACTACTTTTCATATTCTTTTTTAACCCCTTTATAGAACAACAGAAGACAGACCCTCAGCATTTCCCCCAGCGTCAGTTTATCCAGCGAAGGCCTGGTCCTCCCACTATGGTGCCTTCCAAAAATCATGTCTCCAGTTCAATAACCACTCAGCTCTCTACTATGAATGCCTTGTACAACACAACACAATCGCAGGCCCTTTTGCACGGGCATAGTCACGGCACTTCAAGTTCAACAGCCGGTGGCAGCAACAGCAAAAACAGCAATACTGCGAGGTCATCCTTGAATGACCTGAGTGGACACAATGGCCCAGGTAATACAAATTAGATTATGTTGTTTGTAATTTTATTTAACCAAGAAGATCCTTCAGACTAATGTCTCTATTGAAGGGAAACTTGGCCAACAAGGCCAAGTTACAAACTAAAAGTGTTACGTTAACATTAAAACATATAAATAAATAAAACAAGTCAAGTATAATGTCATACTAGTACAAGGTCCAGTTTAGAACCCCAGTTCTGCTCTTGATTTACACAGAAAAATTATTTTAAAAAATAGTTATATCCTCTACCAGAGATCCTTGTTCCCTGAAGATTAAGTTCATAAAAAAAGGTGTACATTCAGTCAGTAATTCCAATTACTGATGGGTAAAATGTTTAAATCTTGGGGTGATGTAGCAAATCAAAGATGAAGCATTTAATTAAATTTTTTTTAACTGTAAACACCTCTAACTATTAAGCATTATTAGATGTTGCTCCTTTAGAAAACTGAAAAAGTGGGAAAAAGTCAGCAAAATCCGACATTTTTTTATACTTACTTATAGATAGATGACCTCCATTAGTCCCACAAGTGGGAAATTTGCATTGTTGCAGCAAAAGGTGTGCAGACGGTAAAAGAAAAACAGCAAAGAGATTAAGTAAGAACAACGCCATTAAAAATAAATAAAGTTAGTTAAAAACTAAACAAATTAAGAGCTGTCTGTTTTTGGCTTTCCGTGTCAGCAGCCAGCTGCAAAGACGTTGTTATAAAGTCTGACAGCAGCTGGAAGGAAAAACCTTCTGAATCTTTCCCTCACACATCGCGGATGCAGCAGCCTGCCACTGAAGGAGCTTCTCAGTGCCGTCAGAGTCTTCTGCATGAGGTGGGAAGTGTTGTCCAACAGGGATGACAGCTTACCCACCATCCTCCCATCACTCACCACCTCCACTGGGTCCAGAGGGGTCCTAGAACAGAGCTGGCCCTCCGGATCAGCTGAAACCAGCAAGTTGGAGCTGCATGCTGGAGACGCACTGAATGCTGTGGATCCAGATGTTGGAGGCTGCAACAGGGACGGCTGTATGGGTGGAAAAACTGGAGCTGAACGATCAAACCTATTGAAAATAGATTTCATTCATTCGCCCCATCCAGGAGAGGGCGCTTTTCCCTGTGACCTGAGATGGTTCTAAGGCCTCTCCAGACCCCACTGACATTATTCTGCCAAAGCTGCTTTTCCATTTTTCACTTGTAGCTGTCTTTCCCCTCACTAATCAGTTTCTTCAGCTCTCTTTGCACCTTTTTCAGCTCCACTTTGAAATATATTATAGGAATCCTTATCATATCTTCAAACTGCATTTATATCCACCTGCAAACACTGTTCTATTCAACAGCTTCTAAACCATCCTAAAGCCCCATCACTTGACCTAATATCCCTGGGTCAGTTTAACAGCCGCTATTGTATTATAGATTTGCTTTAATGAAGTCAAGGTGTCTTACATGTGACTTTTGCCTTCTGGGTTTTGTGAAGCAGATTTTTTTTTTTCCTCAATAGATTCCCTCTCACTGCTGGGAGAATCTGATGAGTTCTTGGAGCAGGATGGCTTCATCGAGGAGGATGAAATTATCTCAGGGGAAGATGTAATGTCAGAGGCAATTAACACCAACAGGCACCAGTTAAAGAGGAGGCGACTCTTCCGAGCTCCACGAGAGCGGCAGAGAGGTGATGGAAAGAAAGGAGAAAGATCCGGAAACGAGTTTCAGTGTCATGACTGTAGCTAACTTTGCTCTGCTTTTTTTTTCCTTTTTCAGTGAAAGATGCGGCAGGAGTACTTTTTCGCTATAAGAAGATTCTTCTTACGTACCAGCGCCTCAAAAACATGACCAAGGCCTTCCAAATCCACGGTGTGGACCGCAACACCGTGGCCTCCACCACGCCCATTGCTGAGCTGCTTCTCGTGGCCCCCGAAAAAGTGGCTGAAGTGGGAGAGTTTGACCCGTCCAAGGAGAAGCTGCTGGACTACGCTCGACGTTGCTACCTTGCCCTGGATGAAGAGACACTCAGCAGAGTGCAGGCGCTGAAGAAAAACAACCTTCTGCTACCCATCTCATACAGGTTCCGGCACTGAGGGGAGAAGGAAAGATTAAGGGAGATTTTTTTTTGAAACAGGTGGTAGAGGTGAAGTTACAAGAGGCTCATCACCTCCTAATGCAGATATAAACTGCAACTGACACTTTTTATTTAATCAAAACTGTCTACATTTCCTCTTTTAACAATGTTTACATATACATTCATTTGACAGATCCTTCCCAACATGAAAATTATTTATGTCAACTTTATTTTGGAAACAGAGACAAGATTTTCTGTCAGCACTATCAGTATCTTTGGAAATAAGAGTGAGTGTTTCTACAATCATAGACGACTGATTATAGCAGTGCTTAAATCATTATGTTTGATTTGTGTTTTGCAAAGACATTTATTCATCCTAACATGTGGATCTGCTGGAGGACAGGAGTTCAAACAATACTTTGGATTATTCCAGCTTGTTAAGGCTTAAACATCCAAATTTATATAACTTTATTTGTATGCAGCTTTGACATATCCCAAAAGTGTATAAACTTCCAGTGTGTATTTTTTCTATGTTAAGTTGTGATTCATTTTTGGTAAGCTTTTCTGTAGGATCCTCGTTTAGAAAACCTCTATATTCCATTGCAGTTCTACACATTTAAAGATGAGGAAAACAATCATTAAGTGACCATTGAAATAAATATGTGGATATGATAGGTTAAGATAAAACTTATGGTGCAGAGGCACCATATAGCAACAAGGCACTGGTTATAACTTAATTATTAGATTTTGTCTCAGAAATGTTTTTATTTATTCTTACCATTAGGAACACCAGTTGCACCTCTGCCTAGTTTTAATGCTGCATTACTTTGTTGTTTCTTCAAATGATACCAAGCAATTTTTGTATTTGAATTCAGCTAAGTTACCTTATATGTAACCTCTTATGCTTCTGATATTAGGAATCTTGTATTGCATTGTGAAAATAGCACATTTTTATATATTACAGCTCTGAGCATTTACACTTCTTAACACAATTATGGGTTTTTGTAACATGGTGTAGGTTTAGGTTGTTTGTAAAAAGAAAACAAAAACTGTGGACACGGTTAAAAATCATCAGCAGAAACAGCTCAGAGAGGAACTGCTACACACGTGCATGTAAAAAGTTTGTTTGTGATCTGTTGTGTGTCACTCTAGTTTCAACAAAGATGATTGTAATCTACTATGAAATGCAGCTACTATGACAGTGAAGACAAATATTTAGTATTTTGTTCTATAGTAGAATAATCCTGTTTAACTAAAACAATGTTTTAGTCCCTAATTAAACAGCTCACGAGCAATAAGGGATCCGTTCATAGTGTTTAAAATATTTCTGCCTGGGACAGTCAAATGAAAGCAAAGTATTTGGAGTCATACAAAAACATCACATTTTCTATAAATTTCAAAACAGACCCTCACTGATGAGTGCTGATGATTCATGTTGATAAAAGCGCAATAAACTATTTGATTCTGTTTTTCCACTTAGACTGACTTCTCATGTGTTCATTAGTATGTTGATATTGTCTGTGTTTTTTGTACAATGGCTTTTTGTTCATGTTTTTAGTCTCACTGATGATGGGTGAGAGATGAAGAACCACTTCAGCAAATCTAACCTTACAGACCAACAGTGCTACACTAAAGTTTTTTATATTTTGCTTCTGAAGAGGCAGACATTTCCTGTAATCTTGTAGAGTGGTTTTATAAACTATTCTCTGCAGCAAGGCCCTACACTTGTAGATTCACAACCTCCATTGGGGTCCTAACCTCAATTCTGAGAACTGCTGCAGTAGATGACAGGCGAGAGATGGTTCACCACCTCAGATGCTGTCAGGTCTTTTATCCCAAGGTTACAACTTGAGGCTCCTCTCATTTAATTATCTACATTCTCCCGTTAGCTCAGATTACAGCAAATACTGAGATTAGTTAACATAGCTATGTAGACAACACACACATCCACATTACAATGTCACCAGATGACTGAACTCATTCAAGGGTTGAGTAGATGCACAGAACAAATCAATGCATGGATGTGTCATAACTTTCTTCAGCTGAAAAAAAACAAAACTGAAGAAATTATTTCTGGACCAAATGAGAAACCATTATGTGTCAGTACACAGCTTCAGTTATTACAGCTAGAAACTACTGATCAGGTGTAGTGATGGACTCAGACCTGAACCTTCAGAGACGCATAAAGACAATTAAAAAGTTGACCTTCTATCACCGGACAAACATTTTCAGGGACTGATGTCCCAGGGTTTATCTTTAGTTGAATTGATCGGTGCAACAGTGAATTCATGGGTCTGCCTAAAAAGTCAATCAGACACTGCAGCTCATCCAAACGCTGCTGCTAAGAAACCTGAGAAAGTAGAGCACATCACCCCAGTTATTAAATCCTTATACTGGGACCCTGTAGCTCGACAATAGACTTTGAGATACTTTCTTTGTTCATAAATCACTGAATGGCTTAGCTCCAAATTACATTAAAGATCTGTTGTTGTATCAACCTTCCAGACCACTCGGGTCTTCTGGTTCAAGTCTACTCTGCATCTCCAGAATCAGAGCCAAACATGGAGAAGCTGCATTCAGTGTGCTCCTCTAGTCTGGAACAAACTTTAGGAAAACTTAAAAACTGCTGAAACACTCAGTTTCTTTAAATCATCGCTAAAAAAACCCCATTTGTTTAGAGTTGCCTTCAAGTAATAATAACTGGAACATTGTTAATTTGTCTTTATTCTAACCTTTCTTAACTTTCCTTTCTTATACCACTGCTATGTAATGTTTCTTTGTTGTTTTATATTTTCATCATGTAAAAACACTTTGCCTTGTAGCTGAAATGTGCAACACAAATAAACCTACATTGCGTAGTAATTTCTTTAAAAATATAGCGTTGAGGTACTGTTTAGCTGCTATAAACACCTTTTAAGTCTGTTAATTTGTATATTTTTTGCTTTATAAAAATGTATGACATTATGATGTCATGCTCAGGGGCCCAAAGAGAAAATGATTAGAAAAAACAGACTGTAGGGACAGAACCTTGCAAAAACAATAAGAAAGCACGAATTAGTTCTACTATGTCAGTGGTCCAAGCTGTGGTGGTGGTGTAATGGTGTGTGGGGGACACATACTCTTGCCAAACATTTGTACCAATTCAACATCATTTGAGTGTCACAGTCACCCCGCTGATCACGTCCATCGTTTGCATTTATAAATGGTTGCAGGATTGTGGACTATAACAGAATAAGTGTATTTCTTTAATTGCATATAAGAAAAACTTTAGCTGCAAATTGGGAGTTGCTTCTCCTTAAAAATACTGCAGGGATTTCTATTCACGATGCAACAAATGGATATAGTTTGAGAATGAACAAGTAGAAGACGACCTTCTAATTCTTTGCTTTTATTCTGCCTGGATTACGGCTGGTAATCTGAGCGGAAACCTCACAGTCATCAACTTCCGATGTCAGGGGCTGCTTGGGAGACGGAGCAGAAAAAGCGGGCATACCGAAACCTTTATTGTTTTGTCTGGCGTTAAAACTTCTCCGAGCGCAAATATTTGGCTTAGAATGTCAAATAACTCCACTTGGTAGGCCTGTAACCCATTTGGATTTGTTTCTAGCTCGGGAAAGAGTGTCATTCATTCGTCCGTAGTGTGTGTAGCAGCAGGCCTATTCTTCTGGACTTTGCTACAAGCTAGTCGGCTAACATTAGCAAGCTAACCAGTACGAGCACGTTTTTCTTTCTCAATCATTCATGTCTGTTACGTTGTAAATTACAGACCCCAACGCTTTATGTGTGTGCTGGTTATTCATTTTTGGTAAATCCGTCGTAAAATTGGCTGCTGGTTAAAGCTAACTCGTCGACGCTTTATCAGGCTAACTGCTTGTGTTTAAAAGTGTAGCTCACTTTGTTGCTAGCTGCAGCTAGCCACCGCCGACTGAACAACGCAGTCCCGGAGAGCGTAACAGGCTTCCACCTAGAGATGTCGGACTACGACGAGTTTGAGAGACAGCTGTCTGAAAATAAGCAAGGTAAACCAATTCAATCGCACATCGATGATCAAAAACATGTTTGTGGGACGGATTTAAGCCGCCGCCATCAGTTTAACCAATCCTGGATGTGTCTATTTACAGGGACGCTAAAAGGCTCTTCATTGTCACGCAGTCTCAAGTGTGAAGTCGCTGCCCCATTGTTCTTGAATTAACTAGTGTAGCTCGCTGTTAGTTATATTTGATAAAGAGCTAAATGGAGACTGAACAGTAGTGATTTTTTTAAACTTTGCTGATCTACACAGTGGGGTTTTCCTTATACGTGGGAACACCAAGCGTCCATCCGCTGCAGCGGCGTAGTGTACATTGAATATTTATGTGCTGTTTACGCTGTCAACATCGCATATAGAATAATGCGACCACGCCTTTAACATCAGGGTTTATACACCCTCATAAAAACTGTTGAATTTGCTTTTATATTTTTAAAGATCTGGAAAAGTATTTTTTTTTTCAATTTTTTCAGATTTATTACTAAATCCGTATTGCAAACGGAAAAACTGTATATTTCCTATAACGCAGTAATATTTTGTATTGATTTATGTTCAAATTACATCTCTCACCTTTTATGCAAAACATTTTTCTTTGAAAGGGTTGTAGAATACCTTATAAATACTACCAAGACCATAAGGGTGGGATACAATTTAAGACTTTATATAAGAATTTACATTGAACCCTACAAGATGTTGTGACCCAAAACTTTAAGAGTGCTTCATTAAAAGTCTGCCTCCTTACTGTAGAATATATATTCATCTTTTAAAACAGTGACAGGAAATAATAACAAAGGAGCAAGATAATAAACTCAGTAAAATAACAGTGTTAAAATCAGTTTAGGATCTCATTAGAAAATTATTTAAGCACATACATGCAACAGGAAAACAGCAACACCTTGTGGGATGTTTGAGTGTCATTTTGAAGAAACGGAGTAAGATTTGACTTAATCATTTCACTCGGTGATCTTCCAAATCCTGCTGTTTTCTCATTTAAATGAGAATATATTTTGGTTTTAACGAGATACTGCTCCTTTATTTTATAGCTCTGGCAGTTACACACTTCCGTATTTTTTGTCTACATTGTTAAATTTGCAATCTGAGATTAAAAGCGATGTCCAATTGTCAATGTGCTAATTAAGCATGCCCTAATATATTAAACCAGGTATTCTTTGGAATATAGTTAGCTGGAAAAATATGGGGCTAAAACAATGACATCTTAAAATGAAACAACAAAGAAATATTGGCATTTAAAAATACAATAGTAACCGAAAACGTTAACATTGACTGAAAAAACGGACTGAAAATGTTTTAGTTGAAACAAAAATGGCTCGTAATAAAATATTTATTGAAATGCTAAATATATACATTAAAACCAAAAACTCAATGTTTTCATACCGGAAGTTTTTTTTATTTTATTATTATTTTGCTGACTGTCATTAAATTTAAATTCTGGCAATATTTTGGCGTTCAAGGGGCGGGGTTATAGAGTGATCGAAATCAAATATAGCGCAGTCATATGGGGTTACAATTTCCTTATTTCCACAGCGGAGAGGGACAAAGAGAACCGCCACCACCGCCGCTCTTCGTCCCGCAGCCGCAGCAGAGAGAGGAAAAGGAGGAGCAGAGACAGGGACAGACGCAGCAGGGACCGCCGTGGAGACAGTAAGGAGCGAAGACACAGGCGCAGGTTGGTATAAATGTTCAGCAACGCCAACAGGCGGTGAAGCTTTTGTCACCTTATGGACTCAGCAGCTGGACTGCTGTGAGGATTGATTTAATCGACCAAACTCTACAAAAGAGGGAATGTATCAAGGAATCATGTACATGAGTGTTGGAATCAACAACACAATTAAGGGTTGGCTGCACATTTCCAGTCTGTAAACTGATCTAGAAATATAAAAATACATTTTATTCATATATTAGCGACTGATGGGAATGCAGTTATACTCATAATTTTAATTAGTATTTGTTAAATTTTACGCCCAATCCTTTTGGTCCCGATGGTTAGTTTTGTGCACCGACCAGACTTATTAAATAAGACTTTAAACAGCCAGAGCAACAACTGGTGTTTCAATTGTTGAATATTGCAAGGAAACATCAGGAAAATCTTAGAACCACTTGGCAACGGAAGGTTTAAACTATAATCTGAAGGTGCAAATTAAATCCTCCTGAAAATATGGCACAGTTTTAGGCTATTAAGATGTGGGGTCAGGTTGAAAATATTAGCAGTCGACTCAAACATGCTGGTGTTTGTCATGTCTAATAAAGCCTCTCTGCTTTTGCTAACCCTACGCTAACTTTTCATATAGATGTAAATGGTGTGTTCACACAATACCTATCTAATGTTAAACACCTGTTCAATGTAGAGGCAACACATCATCAGCTGTAAAAAGAGATGCAGCCACCGGATTTATATTTGGTACAGTTTGTCTTTGTTCCCTGTGGTACTGATTCTGGGTGATGCTGATTTTCTGCAGGCCAAGATGGAATAAAGGATTCAAGTTTCTTGATCATTATTGTTTTAATCCAAGAGATTAAGATTATTTTCATTAATATATCAAGGTATATGTCTTTAACCTTTGTATCTGTTTTTGTTGTTAAACACGAAGCAAAGCGACTTAAAGCTCATAATGTGTGTAACATTGTTTACAGACAGGAAAAGTTTGTCTTTTCAGAAAATAAATTGCTTGGTGGACCTGTAGATCACTGGTCGGTCAAGGGAAAATGGTCTAATTTCGATTCCTGTAAACAAAGACACGTCTGTTTGATTTTTGAAGGCGTTAATGATATCTTCAGCAGCCTGCATGAAAGATAGTGATTTAAAGTGCTAGTGATTTAAAGATTGATGTGTTAATCTTCTACTCCCTATCTGCAGATTCCACTCTGTAACACAGAAATCTTACTGTTTTTATTTAGAGAATGAGTTTATAGTTCAAATACCTGAACCAGTGGAAGAGAGAGTTTGTTGGGTCCAGACAAGCAGATGACAGCCCATGCATTATTTGTTGGCAATACAATGATAAGATTTCTTTAGCTTCTCTTTCATTCCCATTCCCGTATGTGAGATTGGGATTTGCATCTAGCCCCAAGATATGTTACCTTACACTTGCCCACACCTCAATGTTTCATATGCCACCTGATGTAAAATGGGAGCTAATTTCTCACAGACTGTTGTAAAATCCTGGATTCTAGTCCACAGATCTGGTGAGTGTAAGAGTAAATTGGGCTCACCTTTTGTGACGTGTAAATGTTAACGGATAATTTGATTTTTAAGAGACATGTCAATCCCTTCCAATGTCATTTCAGCTCACCATCCAGCTTCCCCCAAGACAAAGCTGGAAGGTAATACAGCAAACTAACACAAAGCGGGGTTTTGCATTGTTGCAACAACTGCAGTTGTCTTTGTTCAGACTTTTTGTACTGTTTTATTCAAGTAATTGACCAGATGGGGGTCTTCTACCAATCCTTTTCGCCTTTTTACCAGTGTTGTATTTTTTTATTGGATGCAAATTCTCAATGTGTTATTTTTTGTATATTTCAGAAAATAATACCTAGTTTCTGTTTTTAGTCTCTTGGTTTTTATAATGAAGGTTTAATTTGATTGTGCTATTAAACCTCCCCATCCTTCTGTTTCTTTAACAGCCGTTCTCCCCATCGTGAGAAGAAGAAGAAGGTGAAGAAGTACTGGGATGTCCCTCCACCTGGTTTTGAACACATCACTCCCATGCAGTACAAAGCCATGCAAGGTACCCTGTACTTCCATCCTTGTTTTTCAGTCCATCCATCCATATGTCTGCTCATTTTTATCCATCTCCGTACACCCTTGTTACAGTGGGGCAGAAAAGTATTTGGCAGCCACCGATTGTGCAAGTTGTCACACTTTAAAAAGATGAGAGAGGTCTGTAATCTTTATCATAGGTACACTTCATCTGTGAGAGACACAATGTACAAAAAAACAGGAAATAAGGGTATAATTCAACCTCAATACTTTGTAATGTTACCTTGTTTGGCTTTGGCCCATTCCTCCATGTAGATCTTCTCTAGAGCTGTGATCTTTAGGGGCTGTCGCTGGGCAACACAGACTTTCAACTCCCTCCACAGATTCTCTATTGGATTGAGATCTGGAGACTGGCTAGGCCACTCCAGAACATTGAAAGGCTTATTACGTAGCCATGTTGCCCAGGCAGTGTGTTTGGGATCATTGTCATACTGGAAGATCCAGCAACATTTAATCTTCAATGGTCTCACAGATGGAAAGAGGTTTTTGCCCAAAATCTCACGATACATGTCCCCATTCATCCTTTGCTTAATATGGATCAGTCGTCCTGTCCCCTTTACAGAAAAGCAGCCACAAAGCATAATGTTTCCACCCCCATGCTTCACAGTGGGTAGGGTGTTCTTGGGATGCAACTCAACATTCTTCCCTCTCCAAACACGACGACTGTCGATTATACCAAAGAGTTCTATTTTGGTCTCTTCTGACCACATGACATTCTCCTAATCATATGGATGGTAGAACCACAGCGCTGGTTCTGTTCGATCTCAGTGCAGCATTTGACTCTGTTGATCATGATATACTATCGGATCAACTGGAGAGCTGGGTCGGACTCTCTGCTACAGTACTTGTCTGGTTTGAATCTTACCTAAAGAACAGGGACTTCTTTGTTTCAATAGGAAACTTTTTCTCAGAATGAACAGAAACCACATGTGGGGTGCCCCAGGGCTCCATCCTGGGGCCCCTCTTATTTAATATCAGCATGTTCCCACTAGCCCAGATTACAACTATGAGACATACGAACCATAATTATGCAGATGAAACTCAGCTTTAAATTACAATTTCACCAGGGGTCTATAAACACATCCAAACCCTATGTGCATGCATTAAGCAAATCAATGGATGATGTGCCATAATTTTCTCCACCTGAACAATAACAAGACAGAAGTAATTACTTTTGGTCCTAATGAAGAACGATCAGGAGTCAGGACACAGCTTCAGTTAATACAGCTAGAAACTACTGATCAGGCCCTAAATTTAGGTGTAGTAATGGAATCAGACCTGAACCTCCAGGGTCACATAAAGGCAATAACAAGATCAGCCTTCTATCACCTGAAGAACATTTCTAGGATTAAAGGACTGATGTCGCAACAGGACCTTAAAAAACTCATCCATGTGTTTATCTTTAGTCTGATTGATTACTACAACAGCGTCTTCATGGGTCTGTCTAAAAAGTCAATTTGACAGCTGCAGCTGATACAGAACGCTGCTGCTCGTGTCCTCACTAGAACCAGGAAAGTAGAGCACGTCACCCCAGTTCTAAAGTCCTTACACTGGCTCCATGTAGCTCAGAGAATAGACTTCAAAATACTTTTACTAGTTTATAAATCATTTAATCGCTTAGCAGCAAAGTATATTGAAGATCTGCTGTTATTATACCAACCCACCAGACCACTCAGGTCCTCTAATTCCAGTTTTTCAACATCCCTAGAATTAGAACCAAATATGGAGAAGCAGCTTTCAGTTTCTATGCTCCTCTAATCTGAGA
The DNA here is from genome assembly GCA_963556495.2 of Valencia hispanica. Lineage (NCBI taxonomy): Eukaryota > Metazoa > Chordata > Actinopteri > Cyprinodontiformes > Valenciidae > Valencia > Valencia hispanica. Next base: position 21,212,592 of record OY747710.1, read on the forward strand.
CAAACCTCAAGACAGCTGAAAAGCTGCTGAAACACTCGGTTCTATTAAATCACAACTAAAGAAGTATCTGTTTAGAGCTGCCTTTGAGTAATGTTTTCATGTATGTATCATATGTTTTGTGTATGCTTCTTGCTTTATTGCTGTTTTTACATTAAATGTTTTGTCTGCGTTTCACTGCTAGTTTTCTTTTACCCCTTAGTCATATAAATCACCTTGAATTACCTTGTTGTTGAAAATGTGCTATACAAAAAAATTTGCTTTGCCTCAAAGAAGTAACAGGTCTGAGGGCGAGAATTCTTTCTTGTTTGTAGGTGCTAAATACTGCACAATTACATCAATAAATTCTTAAAAAATCTTAAAATGTGATTTCCTGGATTATTTTTGTACATTTGTTTCTCACAGTTGAAGTGTACCAAAGATAAAAATTACAGACCTTTCATCTTTTTAAGTGGGACAACTTATACAATCGGTGGCTGCAAAATACTTTTTTGACCCACTTTTGCAGATTTCTCAGTTAAGATGTGTAGGAACCCTGTAATGTAAACATGGATGTAATTGTAAGGTAGGTTTTTAAACATTTGCTTTTTTTATATTTCCTAGCGGCCGGACAGATCCCAGCCACGGCCCTGCTGCCTACCATGACCCCAGATGGCCTGGCTGTTACTCCCACTCCGGTTCCTGTGGTGGGCAGTCAGATGACCCGACAGGCTCGCCGTCTCTACGTGGGCAACATCCCTTTTGGCATCACAGAGGTGAAAACTACTTCATAATTAAGCTTTTTTTGGTAATATGTTTACATTTTCAATAAAATAAAAAAAAATGTAATTCATTAACTGATCTTCTCTCTCCCTTCGATGTAGGAATCTATGATGGATTTTTTTAATGCTCAGATGCGTTTGGGGGGTCTTACTCAGGCCCCTGGGAATCCTGTCCTTGCAGTACAGATCAACCAGGATAAGAACTTTGCCTTCCTGGAGGTAAGAACGTATTGCAGAGACCATAATTTGGGATTACTATATGTAAATCAATTCCTGTTTGATTACATTGCATTTCTGTGCAGTTCCGTTCGGTGGATGAAACAACTCAGGCAATGGCCTTTGATGGTATCATCTTTCAAGGCCAGAGTCTGAAAATCCGCCGCCCCCACGACTACCAGCCCCTGCCTGGCATGAGCGAGAACCCCAGTGTCTATGTGCCGGGTACACAGACAATTAATGGTTTTTAACCTCAGTTGCTTGTCACAATTCATTAATATTCACAAAATTCTCGACATTGCCGTGACCTGTAATCGTCTGATTTGATGTGTTCGCTTCCATCCTTGTACATGATGCAGGTGTGGTGTCCACAGTGGTGCCAGATTCGGCTCACAAGCTCTTTATTGGTGGTTTGCCAAACTACCTGAATGATGACCAGGTTTGTGTTTATGCCTCCAAACTAGGATACAAACCATAATCTACTTGATACCATTGCTTTTCTAACATGTGTTTCAATTTTCACAAGCCTTGGAAAAGTAGGTTAACTGAATGTGACATAACGGATAATATTTTTGACCAAAAAAGATGGAAATAGTGTGACTCAATCTAGGATCTTTGCTTTCTTTCTAGGTGAAGGAGCTGTTGACGTCATTTGGCCCTCTGAAGGCCTTCAATCTGGTGAAAGACAGTGCCACAGGTCTATCTAAAGGATATGCTTTCTGTGAATATGTTGACGTCAACTTGAACGACCAGGTAATGGGTGCCAACGGAGGAAAATGTACATCAGTGGTGCTTGTTGCAGGAGGGCGTCAATAAACATTGGTATCATTGCAGGCTATTGCTGGACTGAACGGCATGCAGCTGGGAGACAAGAAGCTCCTGGTGCAGAGAGCCAGCGTGGGATCCAAGAACGCCACTCTGGTGAGTTTCCAGCTGCTGGGCAGATGACAGCAGGACCGTGGGAGGCTGGATGCTGATTCTGAAATGAGGAATCATCTCCAGTTTATAATCTTTTAACAATGGTAGCAAGTGAGTGTGGAAATCATTTCTCAGGGTTCGTACAGTCATGAAAACCCTGCAAAAGTCATGGAATTTAATAATCAAATTTCCAGGCCCTGGAAATAGAAGTCAGGGATTGGTACATTTTTAATCAGGCAGGTGACACCACTCCCTCTGAGGCCCCTAAATGTAGCTCACGGAGCTAATGCCAAAGCAATTTATTGCATGCAAGCTATAATGAAGAGTTCAAAATGCTAAGGAAATACCATTTCAACAATATGTGCCATTTTATGGACAAATATCGATGCTGGCTGCAAATGGATGCAGACTCAAGACACACTGAGTGTAAGTTATGCAATCAAACTTTCATTGTTTAAAAATGTGTGTGAGGAGAAGTCATCTGATACATAAGCCCCTTTCAAACAGGCTACGCAAAACAGTAGGGGGGCAGGGAACGCTGTGAGCGCACTCATTGATGACGCATAAATTAGGGATGCACCGATCCACATATTTTCACCTCCTTCTGATACCTGGTTTTGGATATCTGCCGATACCGATACTATTCCGATACCAGAGCTCTATTTGCTTTAATATTATTATGATTAACATTATTGTTGATTTTATGAGGCTGTAATAAACACATTTTTATGTATGTCCCAAAAGGTAAACTGGGGTAAGTATGAGGTCAGCAAACAGCAAAAATCCTGAAAACAAATATGCAACTGTAAGGGTTAAATAGATATTTATTACATTTCAAAACAGGGTTACTAGATACTAGTGCAATATACATGACCAAAGAAAAAACCCCTGTCTTATAAACTAAACAGCCCAGATACAAATAACCACTAGGCAGTAACACAGTTTTTAACTGTCAAACATGAAACAAAAGGATACTCTTCCATACAAGTAAAATAAAAAGGGCTTCAGCACAAATAAAGTACACTGACTCTTGTAGCATAAAAAAAAAAGAAATAAAAATCACGTTTTTTTTCCTTCCAAATATTAAATTTTTGCAATAAAATCCTAATTTTCACAGCATCAATAAAACAATGGGCATCTAATCAACATAAATGCTGTAAATTATTGCTTGTGTAGCAGCAACAAAATAAAGATTTCAAATGTCAAACATTTTAAATAAAAGGGGAAAAAGTGCACTGTAAACACCTTACACAAACACTTGTCAATAAAAGTGTGCATCTGAACAGCACAATTGAAGGAAAGGAGGTTTGGCTTTGAAGGTGACCTGGATAAGCTTAACACCAGAGTCAACTTTGTTGAGTCAACTTTGTTGCTAATGCAAGAACCTGGCCTGCATGCATGCACACACGCACACAAATACAGACACACACGTCGGATTTAACTTTTTCTATTCAAAACTTAGCGAACAACAACAATTATGGCATTAATAAAATATGTCTCACCTGTCCTTGTATCGAGCGTCCAGTAAAGTGGCCACAGCGTAGAGTGATTCACTTGCGACGCTGCTGAATCGCCTGCTGACAGCTTGGAGGAGCGTGCTTTTCATTGTTCTGGTGCCGCTGTCAGCGCTGCTCTCCTCGGCTAGCAGGCGTTTTAAAACGGTGTCTGCTGGGATTACGTCGGCTGCAGTGGAGGTCGCTGAGCTGATATTCTTCGTCAACTCCTCGAAGGGTTCCAGCACGGTCACAGTCTTTTCCAGTAAAGCCCATTCGTTGGCTGACAAGGTTGCTGGTAAGTTGTGGTCGGCAGCATATACACAAAGAGGTCGCTTCTCTGTCAGAAGGCTTTTGATCATATAGAAAGAGCTGTTCCATCTTGTCTGGACATCTTGAACAATACGAGCTGGAGTGGTCCTGGTTCCCGTACCTTGCATTTGACGCTGCAGGTCTTCCAAGCAAGACTGGGCCAGTTGTGAATGCTTGAAATGTGCGACGATCTTTCTGCTGTTTGCTAATGCATCGCTAACGCTGCGTTGTGACATCAGCCCCTCGTGCACAACGAGCTGCAGACTGTGAGCGAAACATCCCAGACTAGGAAGCGCCATGTCTTCCAAAGCAGCTTTTATATTACTTGCATTGTCCCGTAGAATGACATGCACCTTTTCAGGGGGGATCTCCAAGTTACTTAACATCTCAGTAATGGAGGCTGCGATTGTAGCTCGGTTGTGTGACCCCCTGAACTTTTTCACCTGAAGCACCGCACTACAGAGGCTATGTGTATCTGAGTCAACCCAGTGCACTGTGAGACTTGTCAGAGACATTGGGCAGACATCTGAAGTCCATATATCTGTAGTAAAGCTCAGGGCGGGAACTCCTTTCAACTTACTGGCTAACTTGCTTGACACTCGGTTGTATAGTTCGGGTAGTGCAGTCTCTGATAAATATCTCCTGGACGGTAAACTGTACCTGGGCTGCAAGTGTTCAATCAGGTTGCGAAACCCCTCGTTTTCCACCACCGATAATGGTTGGTCATCGAGTACAAAGAAGTTTAGCAACTTCTCTGCAATACCTCTGGCTTTTACGTTGCCTGGCGAAAGTTTCCTTTGCTTTTTGAATGACTCCAGAAGTGATTCTTGGCGGCTCTTTTATTCTTTCTCCCCTCTGGTTAAAAAGTCCTCGTGCTCGCTCGGGTGGTGCTTTTTCAGATGTTTAATTAAATTTGTAGTGTTGTTCGTTGAGACGGAGGTTCCACCTCTCGGAACAACAGCTTTGCAAACGCTCCACTTGCTGTCTTGCTTTGCGGCGTTTCGACCGTAAAATATTTCCACACCGCGCACATGTTGTGGGAAAAAGTTCAGTGCTGCTCAATGCTAAGTTGCTACCTACAAAGTGCAGCACATTTTTTCGGAAGGAGGCTTGTCATCTCTCATCGTCTCATCGGTGCTCAGACGCCACCTAGCCCGGTGGAGTCGTTTCAGCAGACATTGTAGACATAACTCGGGATCGGAAATTTGTCCTGGTTGGATCGGAAATTTCCGATCCATGAATTAAGTAGGTATCGGAACCGATACTGGATCGGATCTGCCCCATCCCTAGTATAAATGTCAGGTGAATGGAAGTGCATAAGAACATGGCTTCAGCTTCTTCATCGATGTCTCTTAAGCATTTCCATGTGCACAAAATTGCACACATCTCAGAGACGAGCACTGTGAGTAGGTCTGCTGTTTCGTCGACCATCTTTGCAATAATGCATTTGTTTGGGGAAATGACATGTACGCCTGCCGCACTAAGTTTATGTCACATCCACATACAACCCCTCAGACAGTCATCAGGATCCTCCGGTACATTTCTTGCTGTGTGAAAGCAGCTGAAAGGCAATGTTCCAGAACAAAGTGATGTGTTTGAAAACACAACTCCGGTTAAAGACCGGATGGAATTGTCCGCAAATATTCCAGAACTTCTGTATGAAAACAGCTATAGGGACATGGGCTGGTGATTTTACATGCAGCTCCCTCTGCTGGCAAAAAAAGGAATGACTTAAGTAAAAAACAAAGTTTCAGTGAAGTTTTAGCAACTCAATGGGGCTGAGGTTGACACATTGATAGGTGAACTTTATGTCAATTAGTATTTACAAGTATGTTTTTGACAAGAGAACCGCATATCCTTTAAAACTCAAATGGGCTTTTGCATGTGTCTCCTTTTTAAAGATTGTGTTAAATCTGCAAAATACTTGTAAACAGACTCAGAATCAGCTTTAAATTGATACAAAATGTTGTTTTCGGTCATGGAAAATTGGTTTAAGGGTTTGGAAAAGTCATGGAAAGCTGTACAAACTGTGTTTTCTGTGAAAAAAGAGAGGTGATTTCCAATAAAATGTAACCTTGTTGCAATCTGTTTTTTTTTTTGTTTTTCCTCTTCTTTCAGACGACCATAAACCAGACACCTGTGACGCTGCAGGTACCGGGTCTGAACAGCTCTGTCACTCAGATGGGTGGCCTGCCCACTGAAGTGCTGTGTCTGATGAACATGGTGGCCCCAGAGGAGCTCCTGGATGATGAAGAATATGAGGAGATTGTGGAAGACGTCAGGGAGGAGTGCAGCAAGTACGGCCAAGTAAAGAGCATCGAGATACCTCGCCCTGTGGACGGCCTGGAGGTGCCTGGGACTGGCAAGGTAGGCGGTGTTGGAAGTTTAGATTTGAACTTTTCTGTGTTTAATCAAGTTTCAACCACAAATTTTATTTGGATTTTTCATGATGGATCAACGCAAGTAGTGAAAAATTGCTATGATTTTTGCATATTTTTATCAGTAAACGTAGTAGCATTTCTCTATACTGGTGATGGGTATATGAGGCCTCCTGAAGCGTTGCGCCACATTACCCAAACTGTATTTATACTGTGTTGGTCTACTGACACCTTCTGGATTTTACCACTGCAGCCAACCTAATTGGGAGAATTAGACTGACAGGAGGTCTCACTCTGAGTTAGATACAACCACCGACGCATCACTACTCTTTACATATATCCACTACTAAGTAGTTCCATCATGTTAAAAACTTTCAGAAATAGCTAGATGTGTTTGTAGCATGACAAAATACGGTAAAACCTCAAGAGGTATGATTTTTTTTTGTGGTAAATCATTGTTATATCACTCACCATGCCCCAATGTTTTGTCTTTTTTTTAAAGATCTTTGTGGAGTTTACTTCAGTTTTTGACTCCCAGAAGGCCATGCAGGGGCTGACGGGAAGGAAGTTTGCCAACAGGGTGGTTGTGACAAAATACTGCGATCCGGATGCTTATCACCGCCGGGACTTCTGGTAGATGGTATGGGGTTAAAAAAAAGGGGTGGGGGGTGGTAATGTTATGTAAATTGCTAGTTTCCAGACCAGCCCTTGCAGTAATTCGGTTGAGCAACATTTCAGGTAGATCTTTGACTTTTAATCATTTGACAAATGACTTCCGTGATATCCAGTTTATTGAGATCTACGTGACATGTCTGTTGAAAAGCTGTTAAAAAGCCTTTATTTGTGATCGTAAGGGATGAAGGTTGGGGTTTATAAGGAATGCTTAACACGGGGCTAGGTTTGGGTGCTAGTTGCATAGCTGGGTGGGTGGGGAAGGCCATTTTTGAGAAATATGTGTATTAAAAAGGGCCAGGGTGGGGTTTACAGTTTTTCTTTTTCTTTTTTTTTTCTTTTATACTTTGTCAGACCTGGGCGTCAGTTTTGAGAGAAAGGTAGGAGGGAGGGAAGGGAACCCCACACTTTAAAGGTTTGTATTTAAATGGAGTAAGCCTGTTTTAATTCAATTCAAACGGAGCTGCCGTACAGAACGACTAGACAATTCTGATTGAGAAGAGTAGAGGAGATAACATTAGGGAGTATGTGTTTGTGAAAGGCAGATGAAGCAGAAGACGAAGGGCATTTTCATTTGATTTAATGTAGACCCACAGTAGCTGTAACATCCACCTGTTTGTCATCAACGATCAACGTTGGAGAGGAAATACTTTTTTTTTTTCTGTTGTCTCCTCATGCTCCTTCATTTGATCAAACTGCTACCCCTCCGCCTGACTGGACTCTATTTGAATGTCGGCTGTAATCGTTCTGATACTGTGCATAGCTTCTCTGATCATCTTGTATTCAAGCTGCAAAGTAACACAAACTGCTGAAAGAAAAATTTCAATGATTCCATTTGCTTTTTTCTTTTTCTTCCTGTAACTCTTCACGCCCAGATTTTGTGAACAGCTCTTTATAGTTTGACCCTGATTCTGAATAAGGTGAAATTGAGAAAGACTGAGAGATAAAAGCAGATTTCTATTCAGTGGGGGGATGTATGTCATCTTTACCAGCAAGCCTTAATGTTATTAAATGTCAATTCGCTTTGGAGAGAAATTTGGCTTGCCCCTCTTTCAGTGATGTCTGTACTTTCATACTGTCACAATCTTGTACCCTGAACGGCTCCGTTTTTTTTTTTTTTTCTTGGATGTTAAAATGTGTTGGATTCAGTGCGTTTTTGTGCAACAACTCACCTTCTTTGACAAGACCAAATAAACACGGCTAATATCCCACGGCTCACGTTGTCCTGCAGAATTAAACCAAATCCAGCTGTTTTTGTCTCCGTCACCAGATTTGTCAAATGAATACATTTATTGGCTGACACTAGTCTGTTCTATACATTTAGGCATTGTAGAGATGAATGAAACCTGTTTCTGCTTCAATCAGGATGTTACAACCTGCTGTTGGCCCAAAAAACGTATTTCTATCACTTTCCCAGTCCTTTCACATTTATTCCTCAAGGACCACACTTTCTCACTGTACGGGCTTGATGATAAAACTTTAATTAGATATTTATGGCTCTGCAAGATGGCGCTTAAGAGTGTGTCAGAAATAACACTTTTGAGATGTTACTCCTTACTTTTTCAGAATCTTGTGTGTCTGTCAGGTTTTTTTCCCTCTAAAAACAAAAATGTGATTTCTTAATTGATTTGAACCTATACAAAAAGCAGCATCTAGTTTGTACAAGCAGTCTTTTGTTTGTCCTGTTTGTTTTCAAATGTTGATTAAAAGCTGAATTTACATGACGGATGCCTTGTTTTTCTTCCCGTTTTAAGTTATCAAGCACTCAGTCTGTTCAACACTAAGAGGTCTTTATTAAGCTGATGACATCATTTATAAAACCTTGTAACCAACAGCGATGTCCAAGTGAGGGCGCTATTTCACAGGCACAAGTGGAATTTTTATTAAAGCACATCAGACTAGAACTAGGCCTGTTTCACTGTTCAGAGGCATTTATCTCTCTCCATCTCTGCTTTTCACATTTTAACTTGAGGAAAACTGCATACATGTTGAAATGAAGGTCTAAAAACGGCAAAAACACATTTTCCGGTTACCTAAAGGTTCCCCAAGTTGGACTCAACTTAAAGGGGTGCCTCATTTATTATTCAGCATCTCCCATCAACGCGAAGGTTTTGACCAAACTTCAGTCACGCCTGTGGACCAATGGCTCATTCAGAGTTCTTATGCTCAAGCTTCCTTGACAATACTCTGATTGTAACACTGAAGGTCAGATCTGATGCTGTGCTCTGTTCTGGCATTTTATGGATAAGGAAAGCTAACTCCCTACTGCTCACACAGAGGCTGTTCCTCTTTACACAATTACATTATAAGACACCCACATAAATATTCACACCTAAATTCAACGTATGTTAATTCAAATTTGATACCGCACAAGTAACTACATGAACTCTGTGTACAACTTGAAGCTCCATTAACCATTGTTAAGCTGCACACCATTTTCAACTGTTTAAATTATACATTGTGACAAGATCAGGTGAAATAACAGCAATTTTTCATTAATAGGTGAAATAATTATGTAGATTGTGTCTGCTTTTTGTTGTTTATTCTCGACCTCAGCTTGGGTCACAAGTTTCTTTCCCGTTACTTTGGGAGTCTTTTTACGTATCCTGTCTGGCAGTGTGGCACTCGGAATTGATGTCTGAATACCAAGTAGAAGCCCAAAGGATTTATTTTCACAAGTGGAGTACTACAGCTTTTGCTATAGTACTCCACATATATGTGTAAGACATATTTATTAGAAATTGCTTTGGTTTTTTTCCCCAGATGTTACGGAGAGTGATAGTAAAGGGGGGAAGAAGATGAGATGTAGGACAAAACATGAAGAGGGTGAGTTGAATACAGACCCTTTCCAAAAAATTTTAATATCATGGAAAAGGTTATTTCCATAATTCTATTCAAAACGTTAAACCTCCATAGATTATAGCTTCAGGTTTATAGTTTATTTGTACATCATTTGGGCTTCCAGCTCATAAAACCCACGAAAACGGGATTTCAACAAATTAGAATACTGTGAAGAAATCAGCCCAAGTTTTACAGGGCATAAATGTTTTAAACTGAGTGTCACACAATACTCATCTACTACACTTAAAGTACCTGCACAGGTTTTCCCAGGTATCCTTAAATTGCTTCACTTTGGTTCAGTTGTCTCAGGTTCAATATGTTGTGGGCCCTGAATCTATAATTTATTTAAGTTTAATGTTTTGAACGGAATTATGGAAATAAATTAACTTGTCCATGATATTCTATTTTTTTTTTTGGAAAGGGTCTGTATATGGGAGTAAGGGGAACAAAGAAAATACAAGAAAACATCTTAGTCCACTTCTACACCTGCAGGACAGCAGAGAGAGGGGGGAAAAAATAGAACAAACCATACAATGCGAACTGAGAACTACATAACTCCTCCCAACCCCTATTTGTGAGTCTTGATGTGAAACTTTTGGGAACCGTTGTCCTAAATTGATTACATGGATGGATAAATATTAAGGTGTTCAACACTGAAATGCGACTTGATTTGTTTGAAATCATTGCCGTTTTTTATGTCATGAAACCAGTGATGAGACAGTATAACCCAGTTTGATTTAGTTTAAATATTTTAATGTAAAGATTGATGCTGTTGGGGCAACATAACCAAACGATGCATCGCCATGAGCCATCAGAAGCATCATGTTGACATTGTCCTATTAGTTTGGTTTCTGATTGAATGAAACAATGTGTGAAGAAGATCACACATTTGGGATGTACCGATTGGATTGAGACAGTTGCTTTTCACATCTAGACAGGGTTATTTGGATCTTTAGTTTTTTCCCCCTAAGTAATAGAAAACATAATTTGAAAACAGCATTTTTTTATTTGCTCAAGATATTTTTGTTTAAAAATTGAATCTTGTTTGGTAATCTGAAACATTTTAATGCAACACAAAGATAAAACAAAAATCTTTTAAGGGGGAAAAAGTTTTTCACTGCACTGTTTAAGGATAGTTTACAGTACTTGCACTGAACCCTCATTTGGGGTTAAGTTTTATGGTTAACATGGCAAGTTTCCAAACAACAAACACTATCAAACAGAGGTAACTCCTCAATCTCCCTCCTACTTTTTACATTTATCCTTATCTATTCTTATCCTACATTTATTACATCTGTTAGCTGCAGAGCCACAAGTTGAATTTGATTTAGTGCCTCACTTCCAGTCCAGTTTACAACACACCAAACCCCTTTTAATTTGTCCAACCTTGATTGTCTAAGTTGTTTGCATCTAACATTCTTAAATTTCATGGATCTCTTTTGAGCCATCAAATAGATTCCCCTAATGTGTTTAACTTCACAATCAAATTATGCATTTTACATTATTTATTAAATAACAGTAAATACATTGTGAAGATAAGGTTAAATCTCTAACTTAATATAGCCATAATTTAATAAAAACATTGAATATATTAATATTAATAATAAATTAAATATCTATTTTATATATATATATAATTTAATAATGAATTTGCTACTACAGTTTGGATTCAATGTAACTGCACCACAGCGACAGAAGAAATGTTAAATGAAAAATGAACTAGTGGGATTACAATTCAGCTGTTAACATGCATTAGTTACATGTATTAGTTTATTCATCTTGAGTAAATGTGAATGTTACAAATTAAAATCCTCTTAAATCTGCCGTTGATTAACCTTCAAATACATTAAGCTGAAGGAGAAATTTAACCTTGTGACTGTGTGAAAAGTTGAGTAGTCTTGGCGCCCCCTGTTGGTGTGTCTTAGTTCACTGTGCTGGCTCTGGTCAGTTTTATCTCTCCCAACATCTTATTGGCACCAGTGTTTCCTAATAATTTTGGAAATGGTGCATTTATTTAATATTATATAGGACGAAGGCTCGTATTTGTGTTATTGCTGCCTATAGCAAGGTTATTTATAATTAACCTACACAAGAATAATTATTCACTGGCGTTGACATTTCTTTATTCTAAGGACCCATTCTCAGCCAGCAGTAATGAAGGCCATAAGGAGCACTGACTTATTCAATAGGGAGTTTATGTAAAGCAGTTATAGTAAAGCAGCAATGCTCTGACATGGAATAATGGCCTGTGTCAGCTCTATACCACCCATCTTCATCCGCATGGCTGCACTCCACTGCACTAAACCCAGAGGCAGGGACTGTGATGCAGCGCTCTGTGCCCGGCTGCTCCCTGAGGACGGAGCTGGAGCATCTGAGCTTTCATGCATCTGAAACTATATACACCAGAGCTCGCACGTAAAACCTGACACAGCCACACCTGAGGTTTTGGAGACTCCCCCTGACCAATATGAGAGCCCTTACATGTTATATTACCAGACCCTCACCCACCCTGGTGCTGCAGTGAGGATTGTAAAGTCATCGTCGCCCTCTAGTGGTTAATTTGTGACTCTGGTAGTGATCATTGGCATTCTGGGCAGAGCTTCCTCATTGATCTTCATTCAGAAAGATAGAACACTGCCGCAGCGGGAGTGCAACACTGGAGCAGGATGCGGTATCTTTGAGCAATATCCTGTGTTTATTCTGCACACAGGGGTTAAACTCTACAAATCATATTTTGGGAAAGGTCTCTGCACCAGCTAAACAAATACATTTCTTGTTATTAAAATGACACAAAGCCTTTCATATGGAAATGAAAACTACAGAGATGGCTGAAGTATTTTGAGCTGCTTCAGTTACACATGTGCATGTTGCATCAGTGTCAGACTCATGGTTTGACAGGACGTTCAGTTATTGTTGCAAGCCATGCATTTATGATGTCTCAAAAAACAAAGACCTTGCCTGCTCATAACCAAATAAACAGAGTGTCAGGAAAGAAATTAATCATACAAAAATGCAAATAAGTGCAAAAAATATAATAAAATAGCATACAATTTTGCATATCTGTAACATTTGTTTTGCGAACATATGCAGGATCCTGATCTTTTGGTCATGATCTATATCTAATGACTATAGGTGAGGGTTTGAACATAAATAGAAAAATTACCAGCTTCACTGTTTGATTCAGCACTTTCTTCACCATCCCAGACCAGATGCAGGTGAGGCCTCAGACCGTCTAGCCATCTCCACCTCTATCGTAGCAAGAAACAAAGATAAATAAACTCCTCTGCTAGAGGCAGAGCCTAACCCCTCATCCCGCTATTCAGAGGGAGCAGTCAATATATTTTTGCAGAGCCAACCATGGATTCAGTCTAGGATGAGCAAAACAGGAAGTATTAAATGACATTCTAGGTCTTGTCTTTTTTCTGGAGCTTTACTTATTTTTTAAACATGTCCTTCCACTTGTCTTCAATTACAACTCGAAAGAATAGGCTTAGCTGTGGTGTAGCTGCACTCTTGTTAGCAACTCCCTTATCAACTAAACTTTCCTATTATGTAAGAAACGCAATAGTTTGAGTCGGCAAAAAGGCTGCATAACAGGCTGTACATGTGTAAGTATTTTGGATCGTTGTCCTGCTGGAAGATGAACCTCCTCCTTGTATTTATCTCCCCATCAACTCTGATCAGCCTCCCTGTCCCTGCTGAAGAAAAGCATCCCCACAGCATGATGCATTTACCACTATATGGTAATGTGGGGATGATGTGTTCAAGTTGATCTGTAGTGTTAGTTTTCCACTACAAATAGGATTTTGCATGCAAGCAAATACTGTGTTGTTTACCATACCATACAACTTTATGTTTAAACTCTTTCGATCATGATGTAGCCTATTATTGGAATGACTGGAGAGCTGGGTCTGAATCTCTGGTACAGTACTTGGCTGGTTTGAGTCTTACCTAAATAACAGGGACTTCTTTGTTTCAATAGGAAACTTTTGATCAGAACGAACAGAATTCACATTTGGCGTGCCCCATGGCTCCATCCTGGGCCCCCTCTAATAACTGCATGCTCCCACTAGCCCAGATTATAACAACCAATAAGGTTATCTACCATAACTATGCAGATGATACTCAGCTCTACATTATGATGTCACCAGGTGACTTTGAACCCATCCAAACCCTAAGTAAATGCATTGAGCAAATCAATAGATGGATGTGCCATAACTTTGTCCAGCTGAACAGAAACAAAACAGAAGTAATGATTTTTTTGACCTAAAAATGTCTCACACTCCACACAGCTCAGGACCTGCAGCAGAAATATCTCTATCACCTTTCAGTTTACAACGTGCTTTTGGAACCACCAAAAACATCTGTTACATTGGTTTGAACGTACAAGATGCTGCAGATGGGTGCAGAAGTTCAGACAAATACAATGAACAAGTTTAGTATGAGACTTAGAAAAAGAGAAGTTTAAAATGAAATCAGAAATTATCTAGAATTGATTGAGGGGAAACCAAAGTTGGACAAATGTACTCATGCACTCTTGTGGTAGCTAAAAACCTGGTGGTGGAATTTTGCACAGGAGAGCATTACAACAACTGAGGGGCAAGGTTAAAAAAAGCATGTCCTATATTTCATTTTCCAGGTTGGGCTGAACAGGCTTAATTCTTGAAAAACACTGTAAACTGGAAACATTTTACAGTGTCCCCTGTGTGACTTGTCAGACATAGCTGGATCTGCACAACTCCTCCAGAGGAACCACATCCATTTTGATTGCTTATCTAATCAGTAAATTGAGGTTTGTGGCTCCAATGTGACAAAAAGTGAAATAATTCAAGGTGTAAGAATAATCTTTAAAGGCACTGTAGCTTTTAAATAGCGGATAGACATTAAAAACCTTTAATACATTATGGTAATTCATGTTGGGCCTAAGGTTATGTTTAATTCTTTAGATCTTTAATGTTATGTATTGTATTGGGGAAAGTTATGGGCTGAAACAGCAAGGTAGTTATGGCATCAGTGATGTAATGTGTGCTTAGTGTGCCCACACAAGTGAACACATGAGGACACGTGAGCCAGTGTTGAAGCATAAATCAGTGCTGCTGACAGAAGCCCAAGAGTGATGTGGCGACAAGACTGTTCACATCAGCATGTTGTAGATTATTGATGTCTTCTGACTGTCTTTGGACAGTTTGCATCTATCTAATATGATGGAGCGGCAGCGGGACTCTGTCAAATCAGGTGTTTCAAAGAATCGACACACACATGCACATTAAAACAGATTGCTGTCCTATCGGTTAATAGATTAATTACTGCTGTCATGGGTTCAACATATGTAACCTCTCTTAGGAAAGTCCATCTAAAAACTGCCCCGAGACCATGTGTGATAACAGGTGTAGTGAATATCAGCTACTTTAAAATGTACTGTTGCTCGTAACGCAATCTGTGTTGCTGGTCATCAAGAATAAAATTAATCTTGAAACTTTTTGCTAAAAATTAGATAACTTGAAGCCTGTTTTTTTGTACTTTTCTAGAAAAAGATTTACTATATGTTTTTTTTTACTAAATACACCACTGCTTTATGGCATCTGAGATACAGAATTTGTGCAGAGCCGAGACATTAAAACAACATTACTCACCGTATTGGTGACATTTATATAAGCAAGGTGATACAGTGACAGTTTGGAAGATCAGAAAAAAATTCATAATTTGAGGATTAATGACCAAACTTAGGGCTGAATTTAGCTAAAACGTAAAATTGAGTTAACCAGCTGAAATGAGCAGTAGAGTAAAGTCTCTAAAAATGAAAGGTCAAAATTTAGAGTGTGCGTCACTTCTGAGGGTTTGATAGTTTGGGATGAGGCAGGTGTTTCTTTTGCTGTCACAGCCTACAGCTTGTTTTGTCCTTTTTCTCTGATTGTGTCCTATTCTATGTTTCTGTGCCTGACTCACTTTCAGTTTGCATCCTTTCTCAATCCCAACCCCCATCCCTCACTGGCTGCCGGGGTTGGCCTCTCTCTCCGTCTCTGTGTGTGCCACGTATGTAACCTAAACTGTGGAACAGCAAGGCAGGAATGGACTCTGAGAAAACCTTTCCAGTAGGCCATTAAACTCACAGGATTTGGTCACTAATATGGTTTGGCCATTGCTATATTAACCGGCAATGTTTCTTTAACATTTTTTAACTCATCTCATCTCCCATTTTCCATTTTTTCTCTCCAATTGCACTTTTTCCTAATCCTGGTCTTGATTTGCCACTCTGTCTCCATGTCAGTGTGCTGTGTAGCTGCCCGTCTCATATAAACATAGGCTCCTCCCTTACCCTGACTTAATGTCATTAACAGGTGGCTGTCAAAAATAGACACACACACACACTGACAGTAGGGCGGGCGCAGGCATGTTTTCACCCACGCTGGCAGAACCTTCAACATGACAGCAGACCACCCTGCAGCACCTATCCTCCCTGATTTAAAATTTCAAACATGTATGGAGCATGAACAGGGTGCCTTTCAGACTGAACATGAGCTGCAAGCAGAGTCGGTGGGCCAAAACAGCAGCAACACATCAATAGTGCTAACCAACCAGGCTGCAGCTCCAACCCCAACTTACACCCACTTTCCATAACTCCTCTGTACCTCCCCCCCTTCCCTTCCACTCCCTTTTCCCCTTTCACTACCTCTCCCATCACCACTGTGCCCCTCTATTAGGTTTCAGGCGTCTCCTCCTCCTGAACTGAACAACACGCACCAAACAGGTCAGATTTATTCTTCTTTTCACTCAACTGCTTTTCCCTGGTGTCACTCTGTGATGCCCTTGCTTCACACAGGTGTCGCCAGAGAAAGATTTTCTGATTTGCACTACAAAAATGGCATCTGTGTTTGCACAAGCTTATCCTCTGCACAACTTCCCAGAAGTAAATGTACCAGGGCTGCTCTAAAACCAACATTTAGCACATTGCTTTGGAGAATTTGTCTACCTGTTACAAATAATTGATTTGTTTGCATAATTTGCAAAAAGAGGAGCCTGGATGGTATCTGTGGTTAATATGATGGTAATGTGATTAGGATTTGTAACCCTACCTCCACTAACTTGGCTGTCAGTAGATGTATTCTAGATGTTCTTTATTACTGCTGGTGTTGAAAATGGGCTCTAATTATTTAAGATCTTTGCTTCTGCACTGCATTGCTGCCTACTGCGCACTCCTGTTTAAACTAAAGTTTGTAGAATTGTCTGAAAAATAAGTCATAACAGAATTTAAACCCTAACTGAAAATAGTACAAAAACAATATAGGATTTGTTGAAAACAAAACATCTGAAAACTCAATGTTTCTCTGTGAATAAAATAGGGCATTAGTTAACAGTCTTAAAGAGAAACATCTCCTTAATCTAATCTAATCTAATCTAATCTAATCTAATCTAATCTAATCTAATCTAATCTAATCTAATCTAATAGATTATATTATAATATAATACAATGGGCCCCCACATGCACAAATGTATTAAACACAGTAGTTTTTGCAATATATGTAGCTGGAAAAAGGAACAAAAAGAAAGTTTGGTTTAATAAAAAAAAAGTATTTTTCAGATAAATTGAGCATGACTTTATTTTGTTGCATTTATTGCAATGGCGACAAAAGTGGGAAAACTTAGAGTTTATTATTATGTATTAATTAGCACAGTGGAAACCACCTCACCACTACCACAGAAGTTAACATCCACAGTCTTCCTTATCTCCCCTCTTCGGTGTACAGCCAGTCAATACAAATAAAAATGAATAGTGCTCCTGGATTGGCTGCTTTGCAAACGCCAGCCAATAACATTTAAAGTAGCAATGTGCTAAGTTATTTCAGCTTTCTGAGCTTCATTCTAGGCAAACTTTTAGCGATAACCCTAAAGTTATGTTCCACAGAAAAGTGTGTAAATACTGAACTGTGAATATGCATGGGTCCACTGCAGAAAGCAAAAAAATACATCTGAATGGCACTTGAAACCAGATGTTTACATATGCTAAAATAAAAATATTTATTTTCTGAATCTCCAACTTTAATTCAGACTTTTTCTGTTTTGTTCACTTTCTTCATATCAAGATGTTTCCATAAACTAAGCTTATCATGCCTTTACACATTTTGGGAAAGCCCAGATGGGATGTCATGATTGTGTAAGCTTCTGATTAATTCACAACATTTGAGTTAAAAGAGGCACACCTATGGATACATTTTAGGACAGCACATCAAACACACTGCTTCCCTGTGTGATATCATGGACAACTTAAAGGAAAACAGTCAATATATTAACAAAGATTTGGACTCCCACAGGTCTAGTTCCTTCTTGGCTAAAATTTCCACATGCCTGAATAAGCCACATTCATCTGTTCAAACAATTACATGCAAGTATAAATACCAAAGGAAACTCCAGCTGTCTAACTGCTCAGGAAGGAGACAGGTTCTGATTAAGATGTTTAGGTTTGAAATGTATATATCAAACCCAGAATAAAAGCAAAAGACCGTATGAAGATGCTGGCAGGGGTTGTAAGAGAGTGTCATTATACAAACTAAAACGAGTACTGTACAAAAATAGATTGAATAGCCACTTAGAAAGAACCAAGCACATGTACCAAGAAGAAGAAGCCATTCCTCTAAAAGCAAAATTAAAAACCCAAGTCACAGTTTACCAATAGATTCAGGGACATAGACCTTAATTTTTGGAAACATTTCCTGCGGTCTGAAGAGACAAACTAAATTGCTTGGACATAATATACATTGCTATTTATGGAGGAAAAAGGGGGAAGCTTTTTCCTCCATATGCTCAAACACCATCCCAACTGTAAAGTACGGGGTGGCAGTATCATGTTGTAGGGGGAGATTTGTTGTGCTGTACTCTAAATTGCCCTTAGGTATGAGTGTGTGTGCATGGTTGTTTCTCCTGTTTGTCTCTGTGTTGGCCTGCAATGGACTGGTGACCTGTTCAGGGTGTACCCCGCCTCTCGCCCAATGAATGCTGGAGAGCAACCCTGCAGAGGATGGATGGACAAAATTATATAGAAAATTGGTGTGTGCATGCCAAGCAGTTAATAAACCTGATCAGTTCAGTCTGGAGGAATGGGCCAAAAGTCCAGCAACCTATTGTAAGTGGCTTGTGGAAGGGTAAGACAAAGACCGTCGAAAAGCCTATTCTATCAAATACTAAGGAAACATATTTACATTTCTAAATGAAAAAGTTCTTTAAATATTGCTATTTATTATTATTGTGTTATTTAGCACAATGCTAAGGTGTAATACTAACTGACTCAAGACAGGAAATGTTTAGTCTGATCATTGTCAGATAGTGAGGAAAAAATATGTTTTTTATCTTTTTATAATGAATTCCAATATCTTGTTCAAGCTATGTAACACGTAGACTCCTTCATAAAAGCCACATGCGTCCTCTGTACTAATGAAATAGTACCCTTTTCCTCTTTGCCTCAAGCCCACTATAAATGAGCAAGGACAAGATGATGACATTTTGTGTTGTGTTGGGGGCTTTTTATAAATGGGGGGCATTTCTATAACAAATACCTGTACAAGTTTAATTATGCAAAAACGTTTGCAGCTGAAAAGGGGTGCCTGAAGACCTTTTGTTTCCTCTTTTAGATTTTTGGGATTGAGAGAAACAAATAGCTCCAAGGATTATTTAAAAAACTTAAGGAGTGTGACAATACATTCTTGTGTTTTCTGTCAGCTAATGAGTAGAAATGAAAATTCAGGTTGTAAATAGAGAGCATGCAGGTAGAAAGTTCGAAAATTAAGCCCAGAAAACAGGACCTAAAGAGGAGTCCACGTTTATGAGTTGAAGGAATCAGCGAAAGGAATTTGGATGCAATTCAATCTAGAACCATCATTAACATTTAAATCAAAGAAATCAAGGTTCTTGCACACAGAAGAAGAGTGCTGATAAGCTGTGAAGGAATGAAATATTCAGTAATGAATCCAGACTGTGCATCATGAGATGATGTTGGAACATTTGTTTGGTGTCGTCCAGTGAAACATATTAGGATAACTCCCTGAGGAAAAACATGTGAGTTAAAGGAGCTGGGCAGATGGCAGTCATGAACTCTCCTGTAAATACTAATGTGGGGAGCAACACTTCAGACACTTCCTTCAGTCCAACAGTGTTTAGGAAATAATGCGGTTTTCAATCTAGCAGAAAATGTAAAAAATAGTGCACATGACAACGATCCAACCTACAAGAGTGATCTATCAACTGTTTTATGAGAATGTCGGACTTGTTTAATTTTTTTTCTTGTCTTTGAGGTTCATGGTTATAAAAGTTCAACCTCTCATAAAAGCTAGAAGAGGTGTGTCAAAGTATTATTTATTTTTCTTATCTCTTCATTAGCACAGAGGGAGTGCACAATTTTCCTCTACTCTCATATTATTCACAATGTCATTTGTTTTTATTTGATTCTATTTTGTTTAATTTTTCTTAGTTTAGTTGCTATTTCTCAGTTTGAACTGTGTTAATTCATTGCCTGTTTATTCCTAACAAAAATATATATATTTTTGCGCAGAAAATATTCTGCCTATTTTTCATTTTACTTAGAGCTAGGTGACGTATTGATGTCATGGTTTATGTGCTTCAGAGAGTCCTTTTGTGAACCCATTTCAGCTGTTCTGTGAAAGACTTTTGAGAACCCACCCACCCATCCATCCATCCATCCATCCATCCTTCCATCCATGTTCTTGCAGTGGTGGGGTGGGGAGGCTGGTACCTATCTCCAGCAGTCATTGGGTGAAGGATGGAGGGAGGGACATCATAGAGAATTACACATAGGGCAAACAATTATAAACACAAATTCTTACCAAAGTACAATTGAGTTACACAAATGAACATAACCTTCATGTTTTTAGACTTTGGGAGGAAGCCGGAGTACCCGGAGAGAACCATTTTCTAAAATATGACACAAAAATACAAAGAAAGTCATACTGGTAATTCTGTTAACTCATCATTTACATCATCACAGCTATTTATATCTTTAAATTCTTACAAAAAAAGAAAGACGGAACCAATGAGCAGCTAAAACATTAGCCAAATAGTGTTATAAAAGTTCTGCAGGTCAGGATTTTAGGACCATTTTTATGGTTTATTAGTTGTTACCTATACTTTTTACAAAATCCCTGACAATGTTGACTCTCAGGTTTTTTATTTTGCACATGACAGAGTGCGCTGTTATGATACTCCTAAATACTGTACACGGAGGACTTTCAGTGAGAGGGCTCACGTGTCCTGTTGACTATTTAAAACCACTAAGGGTATCATGGCAAAGCTCTGAATTAAGTGATCCAACAACTGCGAATGAGGCCTGCTGGTGCTGGCCCCCTGCCTTCTCTCTGAGTACTTTTGGACGGCACAGCGGAGTTAATTACTGCAGCCCCCTCTCTGTCAGAAGGCTCAGACTTAAATTATCACCTCTAATGCAGCCCTGTGTATGGCAGCGACACCCTTTTACCCTGTTGTTTGCATTGTTAACCCCATTCACTCATATTTAGAAAAAACCTAATACCGTGTCCTGCAGAAGTATTCGTACCCTTGAACTTCTAGCCATTGTGTCATGCAACAATCATAACCTTTATTGTTTTATAACTAAAGTGAAAGGATATTATTTATGGCTTAAAAATGTGAAAGGTCCGATGTGCGGTCGTATTTGGTCCCCCTTACGATGATTCCCCAAATAAAATCCAGTGCATCCAACAAGCACAGATAATCTCAGTGTAGAAGAAGATAATATAAATAATATTCCCAACAAAAATGACCATAAACTAAATTATGAAGAAGTAACAGATGAGAATTCTTTTTAGTAATAATTGCTTATGTGTTTCTCAACTGAAACATAAAATATAAGATTAATAATATAAATCTATCTATCTATCTATCTATCTATCTATCTATCTATCTATCTATCTATCTATCTATCTATCTATCTATCTATCTATCTATCTATCTATCTATCTATCTATCTATCTATCTATCTATCTATCTATCTATCTATCTATCTCATCTATCTCATCTATTTGCCTTCTGAAGTAACCTAATTACTAAATAGTCTTCACATGTCATTTTCATGGTAAATTTAGATACCTGCTCCAGGGTCTACAAGATTACATGTGGTGTGCCCCGGGGTTCAATTTTAGGCCCAGTGCTTTTTAACCTTTATGTGCTCCCTCTTGGCAGTGTGGGAGACATGGAGTTAACTTTCACAGTTATGCTGACGATACACGGTACACAGGGCAAAACTGAAGTTTTAGTCATCGGTACTGAGGCTCAGAGAGAGAAACTTTTACTAAAACTACAATCACTGTCTTTTAATCTTTCTTTACACGTGAAGAACCTGCGCATCATTTTTAACTCTGAGCTGACTTTTACCCCTCACATTAAAAACAGAATTTAATTAGGTTTTTATCATCTAAAGAACATTGCCAGAGTCCGCCCCATTCTCTCTCGGGCCAACACGGAGACACTGATGCATGCTTTTATCACCAGTAGAAATGATTACTGTAATGCTTTGCTTCCTGGTCTTCCCAAAAAGAGTATCTCAGGTTTACAACTTCTACAAAATTCACCAGCACATGTCCTGACGAAGACCAGGAGGAGGTAGCACATTACATCCGTCTCAAATTCACTGCACTGGCTACCCGTATGTTTAAGGATTGATTTTGATGTTATTTTAATGGTTTTTCAGGGTGTATTCAGACCTGCACTGTTTGGTCCACTTTAAACGGACCAGTGTTCGTTTCTAATGCTGGTCCGGTCCTTTTTATGCAGGAGTGAATACACACAAACGAATCCTGGTGCGGCTCAGAGAACCGAGACCCACTTTTTTAGGTGGTCTCTGTCCGCTTCCAAACGGACTCTGGTGCGGTTCGCTTCAGGTGTGAATACAAACCAGTCGATCCGAACCAACTCCAGGATATATGTGCCTTTTTGGACTTAACAAGCTACCGTAGAAAGGTAAGTTCATACCTGATCCTCCATCTTCTGTTAGCCACGGTCCTGCCAGCATGTTGTGGGTCAGGGCACGCAGAGCGCATTGTCTCCTCCGGGTTACTGCACGCATTCACCGACGCTGTTTGAAAATTTTAAAGAGCGTCGCGAAACCTGCGATGAATGAGCTGCTGTTGACACTCAACATGATTTTGCAGCTCCACTAACAGCACAAATATGCAGAGCAGGAATGCAGCACGTAGGGCTTCCATGTTTTCCTCCATTTCCAGGTCTGTGCTCTGTGTGCCACCCTAGTCATTGCTGTCCAATGGCTGCACCGATCGTCACACATGTGGATGTGTTTACAAAATCTAGTTCACTTGCAAAAAGTACAGTGTGAATGCGAACCCCACCAAACGGAAAAAAATTACGTCCGCTTTTGGTCCAGACCAAACAAGCGGACGAAAGGACTTTTCTGGTCTGAATACACCCTAAGTGTATTAAAGTTCTTGGGCCTTCTTATCTTTCAGAACTGCTTTTACCATACGAACCTTTGTGGTCTCTGTGCTTGTCTGGCAGTCGTCTCCTTGTCATCCCTAAAGTCAGGACTTACTCTCATGGCGAGGCATCTTTCCATTATTATGGCCCTCGGAGGACCTCAGGGCCGCAGAGAACATCCATGTTTTTAAGAGCACGCTTGTGGGATAGCCTGGCCAAAGTGGTTGAAGAAGGGGAGTAAGCAGATGTTGTCAAGTGTAGCAGGTGTTTTATTTACAAAACAAAAAAACTGTGACCAAAAATATTTATAAAAATCCCAAAAATTTACTCAAAAGTTAAACTGGTACAAACAAGCATAACTAAACTTATACCAATGAAAATTTTACATCAAGTGCACTCACCTACACTGACCTGAGCCTTTTCCTTGAGCCACCAGGTTCTTCTGTTTATATTATCTGGAGCCATCCACACAAGATGGTTTCAATTAGCATACTCCATTCCTAAGGTAAGACTTAACAGACATATCAGCTACATATTGTAGCTGACGTATACTATTAGCCAAACACACTTTGGAGTGCATCCATTGGAGTTGACTATAAAACCTACAATTAAATACAGCAAGGAAAACCCTAAAGCTGATCCTTTAACAATTTTTACTAGTTTTCATCTCCTTCTTCACCTGGTTCCTTGTTGTGACACGGCAAACAAGAAGCTATACATACAGGAAGTGAGCCAGCACTTCCTCCTTTAGCTTCTGCAAAACAGGCAAGTAAGGTAAGATTTTAAACAAAGTAAAAATGCACAAGACAGTTCAAACAATAAAATGTTAACAAAACTGGTTAGTGGATTTAAACCAAGATGTTATATCCAATAATCTGTAAAGTGCAAAACACAAACAAACCCGGTATAGTTAATGTTTGCAGACTACAGAATCCAGATACTGTATGGCTAAATCCAAAAGAATGCCAACCTGAAAGAATAAGAATAAGCTCTGGACAAATGGTGTTCTCACCCACTTTGTCACAAGGCTCAAGACTCACCTTTTTAGCCTAGCTTTTAACGGATTATTGCATGATTATATTTTCAGTGTTTTACGGTGTAGTCTTATCATATACAGGTCCTTCTCAAAAATTAGCATATTGTGATAAAGTTCATTTTCCATAATGTAATGATAAAAATTTAACTTTCATATATTTTAGATTCATTGCACACCAACTGAAATATTTCAGGTCTTTTATTGTTTAAAAACTGATGATTTTGGCATACAGCTCATGAAAACCCAAAATTCCTATCTCAGAAAATTAGCAAATTTCATCCGACCAATAAAAGAAAAGTGTTTTTAATATAAAAAAAGTCAACCTTCAAATAATTATGTTCAGTTATGCACTCAATACTTGGTCGGGAATCCTTTTGCAGAAATGACTGCTTCAATGCGGCGTGGCATGGAGGCAATCAGCCTGTGGCACTGCTGAGGTGTTATTGAGGCCCAGGATGCTTTGATAGCGGCCTGAGTGTTGGGTCTTGCGTCTCTCAACTTCCTCTTCACAATATCCCACAGATTCTCTATGGGGTTCAGGTCAGGAGAGTTGGCAGGCCAATTGAGCACAGTAATACCATGGTCAGTAAACCATTTACCAGTGGTTTTGGCACTGTGAGCCGGTGCCAGGTCGTGCTGAAAAATGAAATCTTCATCTCCATAAAGCTTTTCAGCAGATGGAAGCATGAAGTGCTCCAAAATCTCCTGATAGCTAGCTGCATTGACCCTGCCCTTGATAAAACACAGTGGACCAACACCAGCAGCTGACATGGCACCCCAGACCATCACTGACTGTGGGTACTTGACACTGGACTTCAGGCATTTTGGCATTTCCTTCTCCCCAGTCTTCCTCCAGACTCTGGCACCTTGATTTCCGAATGACATGCAAAATTTGCTTTCATCCGAAAAAAGTACTTTGGACCACTGAGCAACAGTCCAGTGCTGCTTCTCTGTAGCCCAGGTCAGGCGCTTCTGCCGCTGTTTCTGGTTCATAAGTGGCCTGTAGCCCATTTCCTGCACACGCCTGTGCACGGTGGCTCTGGATGTTTCTACTCCAGACCCAGTCCACTGCTTCCGCAGGTCCCCCAAGGTCTGGAATCGGTCCTTCTCCACAATCTTCCTCAGGGTCCGGTCACCTCTTCTCGTTGTGCAGCCACACTTTTTCCTTCCCACAGACTTCCCACTGAGGTGCCTTGATACAGCACTCTGGGAACAGCCTATTCATTCAGAAATTTCTTTCTGTGTCTTACCCTCTTGCTTGAGGGTGTCAATGATGGCCTTCTGGGCAGCAGTCAGGTCGGCAGTCTTACCCTTGATTGCGGTTTTGAGTAATGAACCAGGCTGGGAGTTTTTAAAAGCCTCAGGAATCTTTTGCAGGTGTTTAGAGTCAATTAGTTGATTCAGATGATTAGGTTAATAGCTCGTTTAGAGAACCTTTTCATGATATTCTAATTTTTTGAGATAGGAATTTTGGGTTTTCATGAGCTGTATGCCAAAATCATCAGTTTTAAAACAATAAAAGACCTGAAATATTTCAGTTGGTGTGCAATGAATCTAAAATATATGAAAGTTTAATTTTTATCATTAAATTTTGGAAAAGAATGAACTTTATCACAATATGCTAATTTTTTGAGAAGGACCTGTATATCCCCTGTTATTTTTATACGTTAATCTGTTATTTTAATCTTCCTGCCAGTGCTTCCTCTGTAGGAGCCCTCTGCCTCGGGAGCAGTGGTCGGCTGTGGCTGCCTGGGTGCTCTTCAGGTAGCGCTTGGGTGGAGGTGGGGGTCTTGGCCTTGCCTCTTCTGGGCGCCCTGTGTGCCTCGGTTGCTGCGGTTGATCTGCTGCTGCCGGCGCAGATGGCTCTCTTGATGCGATTTCCTTACCTGACTCATCAGCACTTGGCCAATGCCCTTTCTATGTCCTTTTTTTTTTTTTCTTTTTAAGTGTTTGTGTGCATGGGAGTTGGGTTGGGGGGAGGGGGGGTATAACTATGATCATGCTTTTAAATCTGTGGGTGAGGGATGGGAATATGGTTTATGTGGGGTCATTTTAATCTGTAAAGCACTTTGAGTTGCAACTCTTGAATGGAAAGCACTTTATTAATAAAGTTTGATTGATTGACATGTGGTTACTTTAATCTCAGTATAAATCCTGTGAAGGTCTCAAAGGTTTGTTAAAAAACAATGTGAAGGAAAAGTAATGCTGCCAAATATCCTGAACACACCATCCTCACTGTGAAACATGGTGGTGGTATCATTATGCTGTGGGACACTTTTCTTCAGCAGGGATAAGGAAGCTGGCAATAGTTGATGTGAAGATAGATTGGGCTAAACACGGAGCTGCAATAGGCTGCAATAGACTTGACTGGGGCAAAGGTTTAATTTTCAATAGGACAACCACCTTGAACCTAAAGCGTAGTCAAGGTTCAGACCTAACTCCAATTAAGAATTTAAAACAAGACTTAAAAACTGATGTTCCATCAAATCGGACTCAGCTTGATCTACTTTGAAAACTCTCTTTTTGTGTAAAGCGGGTACAAAAATACCACCAAAAACTTGCAACTGGAATCATACCAAAAGGCGATTCTACAAATGTTTACTCTAAATAAAAATGCACACTTTTCAGACTTCTATTTGTAAAAATGCTTTTAGAAACCATGCATGATGTTCCTACCTTTTTACAGTTATTTCCTACTTTGTGTTAAGATATTACATAATCTCAATAAGATACAGAAAAAGTTGTATTTCAAAATATGAAATATTTCTGTGAATATAAGGTCGAGACTCTAAGCTGGTTCTGGAGTTTACATCTTGAAGACATTTCAAGTGTTTGCCAGAACACACAAAGCTGGTCGTTGGGTATTTGTAACAACCCTTTATCCCCTTAGATCAAAGTGGATCTATCTCTAAGCTGCAGATAGTGTACCTGCTCACGGAGAAGCTCTGCTGGGCCAAACCAAGATGGGTGATCCCAGTCATCTCTGACCTTGGCAAAACACAAACCCACCCTGCTGGCTCATCCATCCATTGTTTCTTGATCTGAAGCAGAATCTGCCTCTGAAAGGAATGCCATCTGGTTTATCTGTTGTTGACTGAGAGCATGTCATATGGCTTTTAGGGAGGGAATATTGTAGAGGCTGATAAAGCTGGTGGAAATTAAATATTATGCTGGTGATGAAAGGATTTTGCTTTGCTGAAGCATATGCTGGCTGCTCTTTCATCTCTGTTTTATCTCTGTGTTTCAGAAGATTGGACAAAAAAAAAAAGCCACACACAGACTGGCTCTCCTGGTCCTTCTCCAACGTCTCATCGTATTGTTACCTTGGTGCATCTGCCCCCAATATCACTGCAGAGCTATTCATAGCTCTCTGTGTCTAATTTCAGCATCCAGCCCACTTTTTTTTAAACTAAATTTCTCACAGTTTTTGCTCAATTCACTCATCCAGAAGAGCACAGCTGTGTCACACAGTCATTGCAGTATTACAACCGTCCGTCCTGCATCCGCTTCACTCTGAATCCCTTATTTGTTCTTCTCATCTTCCCCTTCTGATCTCTACTGCTCCTTGTCTCTGGTCAGTATGTGGTCCAACTTCTTTGTGCAGCAGGAAGATGAGGGCCGTATGGGGGTGGCAGGGGGCAGTCAGGGCGGGGGTTTGGCCGGAATGAAGGGTTTTAGAGGACAAAGGAGGACCAACAAGATGAGTGACAGCCAGGAGGGTAAGATCAAGCTGGTCTTCTTTGTGGCGATCGTTGGGGTGACCCTGACAGTGTTGGGCATGGGCACAGAATTTTGGGTGGAGCTGGCCCAACCAAAGAACTACAGTGGCAACCAGACCTGCCAGATGGCACACTACGGCCTGTGGAAGGGCTGCATCCGCACCTTGTGGGTGGCCGACATAGACCCGGAAAGGACGAGCTGCGGCCCTGCGGAACTCCCTGGAGGTGAGATCAATGGCTGCTGAGTTTGTGGTCTTCTGTCTGCAATGTGAGCCTGAGTGAATGGATCTGACTCTGTGGAGATTTCTTAGCTATCCATGCATGCTTGAAGAAAGGCGTCATAATGTGTAATCCAGTCTGAAAGGGGGATAGATTACGATGTTATAAATATTATCTAACATATATTATTATTATTTCCACTTTTTGTAAAGAAGCATGTATATGAATCTTCACACAAAATGTATGTAGGTCATCATATAGATAATATGCATGGTGAATCATTAAATAAATAAAAACCCATCCAGTAAAATTGCACAAATGTTTTAATACAATTTAATTTTTTGATCTGATCAAAACAAAACTTGAACAGATCTAGAACAATTCGTATTTTGAGCTCTGAGCAGTTATCATTAAGCTTTTCTCTTAGCTTCAGTACCACTGATGCATTATTTGCCACACCAACATAGGGAGTGTCTAATTGTAAAGTGAAACAAAAATTATAGTTTGTTCCCCCTAAATAAAAGAAAACAATGCAACAAAATTTCTTCAGACTGCAACTAATAGAGTGGGAAAAAAGTATTTGGCTGCCATCGAATGTGCAAGTTCCCCCACTTAAAAAGATGAGAGACGTCTGTAATTTTCATCATAGGTACACTTCAACTGTGAGACAAAATGTAAAAAGAAATCCCAGGAAATCACATTGTATGATTTTTTTTAAAAATGCATTTGTCTAATGGTCCAGAAAATAAGTATTTAGTAGGCTACCTACAAACAAGCAAGAATTATGTCCCTCATATACCTGTTATTTCTTCTTTAAGGAGCTCTTCTATCTATCAATGGCATCTGTTTGAACTCGTTATTTGTATAAAAGACACCTGTCCACACCTTTAAAGAGTCAGACTTAGACTTGCACCATGGCCAAGACCAGAGAGTTGTCTAAGGACACCAGGGACAAGATTGTACACGTGCATAAGACTGGGATGAGCCAATTTGCAATAGGCAAGCAGCTTGGTGAGAAAAGATCAACTGTTGGAGCAATTATTAGAAAATTGTAATAGTAATTAAAATTAAAATTGTAAATAGTAATCTCCGTCAACCTGGGATTCCATGCAAGATCTCACCTCGTGGGGTACACATGATCTTGAGAATGGTGAGGAAACAGCCCAAAACTACAGGGGGTGGGACTGATCAATGACCTGAAGAGAGCTGGGACCATAGTGACAATTACTATTAGTAACACACTATGTCTAAAATCCTGTTGTGCTCGAAAGGTCTCCCCTGTCTAAAGTTTGCCAGAGATCATCTGGATGATCCAGAGGAGGATTGGGGGAATGTCATGTGGTCAGATGAGAGCAAAATAAAAGTCTTTTGTATAAACGCCATTTACCGTGTTTGGAGGGGGAAGAATGCTGAGTTACATCCCAAGAACGCCATACTCACTGTGAAGCATGGGGGTGAAAATATTATGCTTTCGGGCTGCTTTTCTGCAAAGGGGACAGGACGATGTATTAAGGAAAGGATGAATGGGACCAAGTAACGTGAGATTTTGTGCAAAAACGTCCTTCCATCAGTGAGAGCATCAAAGATGACACGTGGCTGGATCTTCGAGTATGACAATGATCCCAAACACACTGCCTGGAGAATGAAGGAGTGGCTATGTAAAAAGCATTTCAAGGTTCTGGAGTGGCCTAGCCAGTCTCCAGACCTCAATCCAATAGAGAATCTGGGGAGGGAGTTGAAAGTTCGTGTTGACCAGCGACAGCCCCAAAACATCACCGTTCGAAAGAAGATCTGCATGGAAGAATGGGCCAAAATACCAGCTACAGTGTGTGCAAACCTGGTGAAGACCTACAGGAAATGTTTGACCTCTGTCATTGCCAACCAAGGTTACATTACAAAGTATTGAGGGGAACTTTTGTTACTGACAAAACACATTTTCTGCACCATTAAACAAATACATTCTTCTAAAATTATGCAATGTGATTTCCTGGATTTCTTTTTTACATTCTGGATCTCACAGTTGAAGTGTACCTATGATGAAAATTACAGACCTCCCTCATCTTTTGAAGTGAGACAGCTTGCAGAATCAGTGGTTGCCAAATACGTTTTTGCCCCACAGACAGCAGGTTTCAGATGAAGCTGTGGAGAAGTTAAAAGCAGGGTTAGGTTGTAAAACTATTCCAAACTTTAAAGATCTCACTGAGCACTGTTCAATCCATCATTCAAAGATGGAGAGAGTATGACACAAGTGCAAAAATACCTAAATATTCCATTCAAAATTCAATTCAAATATACCTTATTGATCCCAAAGGGAAATTAAGTGTTGTTGTGGCTCATGCTAATTAATTCTTTAAGGAGTTGTAGATCATGATGGCTGTGGGCAGGAAGGATTTCCTGTAGCGGTTTGTGTTGCAGCGAAACTGAAGAAGCTTCCAACTGAAGAAACTCTGCTGCTGTATGATAGTCTTGTTTTCAGGAGGCTCAGGGTTGTTCATATTTTATTTTATTTTATGAAGAATCCTTCTTTACATCATCATCTCCAGTGGTTCCACAGTAGTGAAAAGAACAGAACCAGCTTTCTTCATCAGGTTGTTCAGCCTTTTTAAGTCCCCGACTTTTATGCTGCTACCCCAGCAGATGATGGCTGAAGGATTACACTCCCCACAACAGACTTGTAGAAGGTTTGCAGCATATTGCTGCAAACACTGAAGGACCTAAGCTTCCTCAAGAAGTACAGTCTGCTCTATCCCTTCTTGTAGACGGCTTCATTGTTGCGCCTCCAGTCCAGTCTGTTGTCAAGGTGAACTCCGAGGTATTTATACTCCTCAACCACCTCCACTTCATCTCCTATGATACAAACACTGTTCTACTTAACTCAGTTTTTTCTGGAATCTACAATCATCTCCTTTGTTATGTTCACATTCAAGGTAAGATGATTGTTTCCACTCCATGTCACAAAGCGGTCCACCAGCTCTTTGTATTCCGCTATTGTCCATCTCTTTTACACCTGACAATTGCAGATGACAGGTCTCTAAATTGTACTGGAAGTCTAAGGTGCACAGAGTGAAAAAGAATGGCGAGAGTACAGTCCCCTGTGGTGCTCCAGTGCTGTTGACAAAGCAATTGAGGCTGAATTGTGTTAAATTCCCTGGACAAATCAAAGAACATGATTCTCACAGTGCTGCCTGCTTTGTCCAGATGACAGTGGGTTGGTTGAAGCAGGTGGATGATGGCATCTTCAACACCAACTCCATGGCGATAAGCAAACTGCAGCCGGTCCTGATATGTTCTTGTTTGCTTACTCAGGGCGGCCAACAGGAGTCTGTCCAGGATGTTCATGATGTGGGATGTCAGGGCAACATGTCTATAGTCACTGATGACTGATTTTTCTTTGGTACTTCAAGAACACTGGAACCTTCTCCTGGTTCAGGCTAAGGTTGAAGATGTGCTGCAGAATCCCACAGAGCTGCTCTGCACAGGCCTCCAGGCCTCTGGGGCTGACACCATACAGTCTTGTTCCAGTTCTGTCTCTCCAGCTGTCTCTTCACCTGACTTTTAGAGACAGACAAGTGGGATGGGGAGGCAAAGAGAGCAGCAGCATCTCCTGACTTTGTTGAAGACAAACTTGCGGAAGCAGAAACATGGCAATCAACCTAATCTGACAGGGTAGGGAAGGAGAGCATTATTAAGAGAAGCATTCAAGAGGCCAATGTTGAGCTTTTGAGATCAACAACTTGGGTGAGAGACAAAAAATTAACACGAAAAACATTAAACATGCGCTCCACCAATCTGTTCCTTCTGGAAGACTGGCGAGAATACTTTTTTTTATACAAAAACGCTATGCACAGATGTAAACTAACCCTTCAGCTTAACCTGGACACACCATCCCTAGAGTGGCACATGGTGGTGGCAGGACCATGCTGTGGGATGCTCCTATTTAGCAGGGACAGGGTAGTAGGTAAGATTTGATGACAGGGAAATACAGGGAAATTCTGGACAGATGAGCGTAGAAAGAGAATCGAGACTGGGGTAAAGGTTCATCTTCCAGGAGGACAACGACCCTAAACCTGCAGTCAAAGCTACAATGGAAAAGATTGTATGTTAGAGTGACTAAGTCAAAGTAAATCAAATTGAGGGTCTATGGCAAGTCTTAAACGTTTACATTAGCAGACACTCTCCATCCAATCTGACTGAACTTGTGATTTATTACAAAGAGGAAGAGTGAAAATGAAAAGTCTCTAGTTAATAAAAACTGGCAGAAACAGACCACAACAAAGTATTGACTCGGGGGGGCTGAAAATGAATGCATGGCACATTTTCTCTATTTTTATTTACAACTCATTTTTCACAATTATGTGCTACTTGTTCTTAGTCTATTATGTAAAATTCCAATTAAATAATCAAAGTATGCAGCTGTGCAGATATGAATGTGTGTGTATATATATATATATATATATATATATATATATATATATATATATATATATATATATATATATATATATATATATATATACATACAAAACCCTGTATATAGGTTGTCATGTCCTGTTATACATTAAGTGATAAAGACCACAGGTTTGTTGTTTTTGACAGACAACTGTGTTTACTGTAGTGACGGGTCCTTTCCAATAGTGCTTTATACAACTTGACCATGGCTTTGTTCTCTGGAGATTATCTGCACAATGACCTATTTCTGTCTGAAAGGTTAGTTCAGAGATGGAGAGAGGCATTTACTGAAAGACCTCTTGGATTCACTGAGGGAATTTTTTATCAAAATGAAGGAGGCTGATACTCAGCCTGCCTGTAGGGGTTTACTCTAGAGTGTTGCAAAGAAGGTTTCAACCAATTGTTTGATCTCGGATTCAGGAGGAGCAGTGTTGATTTCATCCTGACTGTGGAAGAACGAAGTAGATATTTGCCTTTGCAGAGTTGCTGAGGTGGTCAAGACAGTTTGGTTCTGCAGTCCCCATGTACTCTGTGGCTCTGTAAAAGGCTTACAACTATATTCCTTAATGTACTATGTTGTATATGCATATGGGGCGCAGGGGATGCATTTAAGGGCTATCCAATCCTTGTGTGCCCAAAACAAGAGCTGTTTCTGCATTCTAAAGTCGAACTTGTTGCCTGTTTGTGGTGTTCACTGACAGAATATCAAGGTGTAGTGATGAAGAGGAGGTTGTCTGGTTTGGGAACCTCATAAACTCATCTTTAGTTTTCGCAGATGAGACCCATTTTTATTTCTTTCTACTAGGATCTTCAAGGCATGAACTTGGGAGTGCCCTGAAGTAGTTTGTTGTTGATTGTAAAGCAGCCGGGATGGAATCAGCTTCTCTTAGATAATGGTTCTCAATCCAAAGAAAGGTTGTTTGACTCCTCCCTTTGTGTCAGAGATCAGTTTCTACCTAATGTGAAGAAGTTCAAGTATGAAGATGTCTTTTTCATGAGCGATTGTAGGATGGAATAGGTAATGAGGCATTGCTCCGATGTGTTGTGGTAAGGAAAGAGCTGAGCGAAATATCGAAGTTTTCTAATTACCACCCTGTCCACTTTCCATTCCTCAGCTATATTTGTAAGATTTTAATCCAAAGAATAAAATCCTAGGTGAAAGTGGTTTGAATAAACTTCAGTGTGGCTGGTCTCAGTGTTAGAGATAGTATCAAGAGTTCTGTCATCTTGATGGTCGTTCAAATCAGAGGTACTTCTCCTGGAGTTTTCTCAAAGAGTCAGTTGAGGTGGAAAGTTTGGTTTGGGTATTTTATCAGGATGCCCCCTGAGGGGAGACTCAGGGGCCGACTCAGAACTAGCTGGAGGAACTGTAAAAAAGTATTTCCCTCAAACAGATTTCTTGTTACACTTGAATGTTTTGGATCATCAAATTAATTTTGACATCAAAGAAATATAACATGAGGCAATATAACTGATGGTTTAATTTTTTTCAATGTCTAATTAACTTGTTTCAATAAATCTGCTGTGGTCTTTAGTATGAATGAATGCCTTGTGAGTCGTTTTCTGTGGAAAAAATGCTCTCTGCCTCCAGTTTTAGAGGATACAGGCTTATAGGTGCACCCACTGTGAGCTGACAAGGTGTCAGTATGCTCATCAGGAGATGTTTGAGTCATAAATGGTCAGATAAAAAGGCTATTGTTATGTTTATTTTGGGGAAAAAGTTGCATATAGCTCCATCCATCCATCCATCCATCCATCCATCCATCCATCCATCCATCCATCCATCCATCCATCCATTTTCTTCCGCTTATCCAGGGTCGGGTCGCGGGGGCAGCAGCTTAACCAAAGAGACCCAGACTTCCCTCTCCCCAGTCACTTGTTCCAGCTCCTCGAGAGGAATCCCAAGGCGTTCCCAGGCCAGCCGAGAAACATAGTCCTGCCAGCGTGTCCTGGGTCTTCCCCTGGGCCTCCTCTTGGTGGGACGGGCCCGAAACACTTCACCAGGGAGGCGTCCAGGAGGCATCCTGAACAGATGCCCGAGCCACCTCAACTGACTTCTCTTGATGTGGAGGAGCAGCGGCTCTACTCTGAGCCCCCTCCGGATGACTGAGCTTCTCACCCTATCTTTAAGGGAGAGCCCAGACACCCTGCGGAGGAAACTCATTTCAGCCGCTTGTATCTGGGATCTCGTTCTTTTGGTCACCACCCAGCGTTCGTGACCATATATGCGGATAGGAACGTAGATCGACCGGTAAATTGAGAGCTTCGCCTTCCGGCTCAGCTCTCTCTTCACCACGACTGACCGGCATATAGCCCCTTTAAAAAAATTAATTACATGGCGTTATACTTTACTAGTGGTGTTCCAAAGATAAATTCCAACCAGTTGATGTGTTATCTCCACAAATAACACAAGCCCTAACATGTTCCGCCATCTTGTGGAGTAACTCATGGTTAGCTTTCACTAGCAAAGACCTGCTCTGCTCTATCCTGGCCACAAAATCAATACAACCTTCCCGTGTGCACTCGCAAGCCAAGATTGGTAAGGCCATGAATGCTAATTTTTTCTGTGACGTGGAAGGCACTGGACTTTTCTGACTCGCTCTTTTTTCCATCTATTTCTTAAACACAGGCAATGTGGGGGTTAAAGAAAATTTACATGTGCAACATGCATATGCAACTCAATCGTAATCGTGTTTCAAAAAGAACAAGTATTACATGTTTGTCAATGAACAAGACCTTTAAAAGAAAAAAAGCTATCCAAACCAAACCTAACCCTATATATAAATATTATCATAGCATGAAAAAACGGACTCACAAGCAGTAGGGTAAAACATCTCAAAAAGCAAGTCATTATCCACCAATCTAAAAAAATCAAAAACAGATTTGAAAAAAAAGTCACTGACATCCATCAGTCTGGAAAGGCTTTGAGACTTCAGCAATCAACAATAGGAAGTAGAGTGGGCAGGACTGGCATCCAGGGGAGAAACCCATGGCAAAAACCACTCCAGACCAAAAAGAAAACAAAGGCCCATTTCACATGTGCCAAAAACATTTGGATCCTCAATATTTGCTGAGACAAAGAGGGAACTTGTTAAAATTGGCCTAAAACTAATACCGGCTTATAGGAACATCATACCTTCAGTTAAACATGGTGTTGGTAGTATAATTGTCTAGGGTTGCTTTACTGGTGAAACGACTAATTCTGCTCTATAGAAGAAAATCCTGAGGGATTGAGTTACACAGTAGGTCATCAATTTGAAACATGTCCACCTCTGAATGACTCAATGAAGGAATTGACTTGCAAATTCTTCTACAGTGCTGTAAATAAAGCGCATTACAAATATCTCAAATAGTAGGGAAGAAATAGTTTTTTACATAGGGCTACATTGGTTTGGATAGCCTTTTTCTTTTAATGTTTTGGATCACTGGCTGTTTTTGGCCAGCAGATCTGACACCAAGATAGTTTGTCGGTGTGTGCAAGAAGCCAGCATGCTCCTGACAATCTCCTTCGCACATCCCTCCGCAGTTGGCCCACACTGCCTGTCACAGATGGCTGCGAGCTCATCACATTTGTAGAAAAACAACTGTTTTCACCATCCTCTGCCTTTTCCCTCTCGTATTAATGTTTACGTGCCTCTGGCTGCCGTCCCGGCCTGCTGATGTTGCGTCTGTCATCTTAAGACCAGCGATCCATCTTCTTTGCCCGCTGGACCGAGAAAGTGACGGCTCAATAATTACAGTCTCAGCAGGGGGGTTGCTAGAAGAAAAAAAAAAACAAACAAGCTGACTGGAAGCGTAATGTGTTACAGAATCAGCGGGCTGATAAATGCCGGATCAGTTTCAGAGCCTGCACGTGGGCTAAAGCCATGTTTTTGTGTGAAAGAATGTTATTTGTGGTCATCTCGGACCACATGATTTTTTAAGTGGGTTTAAATCATCACTATGCGCCTGTGAAGCCAACTGGAATCTGACTACTTCACAGTTTTTGTCTAAATATAGAGGGGGGGGGGGGACAAGGAAGAGGGACAGACAGATAGAGAGGGAGAGTGTGTGTCTAATGCAGTATTAACCAACCCCTCTGTGTTTCCTCTCCCTTCTGACTTCTCCTCCTCCCTTCACCTCCTCCTCCATCTGTGGCTCTCCTCTATCCTTCCCTTCACTCACCACCCCTCCATCTGCCTGAAACCTACTCCTCCATATTGGTTTATATTCCATCTTTTGAACCCTTCTCCTCGTTCTCCTTCCCCTCCCACTGCAGCCACATCTCCTAACCATAAAATCCACCATTCTCTCTGTCTTCCTTACTTTCCCCCCTTCTGCCATTCATCCTAATGTTTTGCCATCTCTCACCATCTCTGGCTGCACCATGTGTGCAGTGCTATGAAATGTGTGTGCGTTTGTGCAGAGGTGTATGTATGTGTGTCTCTCCATTTTTTTTAAGCTCGACTTCTGGATATAAATAGGAATGATGCCTGGAAGGACAGAGTGCATGGATGCGTATAGTAGGCACATCAGAAGAGACCAGCAGTCATCCATTGGAGTGTGTGTGTGTGTGTGTGTGTCTTTGTCTTATCTTCTGTTTGTACCCACAGAATCCAACTGCACGTACTTCAAGTTCTTCACTTCTGGGGAGAATGCAGTCATATTCAAGAAGACGACGAACAGGAGTGAGATATGTTCTTGTTACCCCTTCACTTTCTGCCGTACTCACACCAGTTACACCTACCGTCCAATAAAGATGCCCACTGTGGAGCTCACAGGACTATACCAGCAGTCTTTGTTTTAGCCCATTAATTTCCACAGCCACCCATTTTACAAAGTAAGCTATACGCTATCAGACTGATTAATGTGTTGACCATGCCGCCCGGGAAGCCACTTTTTTCTGTGTAGTTTTCAGCTTAGCTGGCTGACGCTTAAATCTGGTCTCACACTGAGCATTGGCCATCTTTATAAACGGTTAAAGTTCTGTAACTGGTGTGAAAAACCCACTTTTCAAGAGGCTGTTATATTTAAAAGGTGCTGACAGACCTTGTATACAGCTGGAATCAGATATTTACATGAACTGATTATAATGACAACTTTTTTTCATTTTATGACATTAAATTACACAAAATCTTCCTGTTATTGATCTTTTAGAATTGCGCAAACTATTTCTGAATTTATAAGAGACATATTTATTTGAAGAAGCGTTAAGATTTTCTTTCAAGTCAGAGCAAACTATGCTTTGAAACAGTTTTGGAAAACCCAGATGATGATGTCATTATCATGCCTTTTCAAGATTTCTGAACCTTGTTTTCAGCATTTGTGTCACATTGAGATTAGAGGTGTGCCATCTTGGATGTCTCACGATCTGATCTGATTCGATTACGATTTGATTATAAAACGATTATTTTTGTTTTAACCCCATTTAAGATTTTTTCTTCATTCCTTCCATGGCTAATTTCTACTCATAAATCCATCCAGTTTCCATTAATTGAAGTATCCATATTTAAAGTATTCCTGCTCTATGTGGTTGGAAAGAAAAAAAAAAAAACTTCAGATCAGCTATTACAAGTCAACCACTACAGAAATGACTTTAAAATCTAAATAGAAATAATTAATCTTCTGTATTAGAAAATAAACCTTTAACAATAAGGGCTCAATTTTTAAGTCATACAGGACAACAATTACACAAAAATCTGAAATTATATTCTGAGAAAATAAGTATTATTTTCTATTCAAAGTAATAGAAAATGAAAACAGCATTCTCCCAAAGACACTTAAAGTGTATACCCCAGGCTTAGCTTTTTCCCGCTGTCAGTTTAAAACAGAACTCTAAATTTGCACAGTGTTTTCCTAGTTTTGCATCAGTTTGACCAATGGGATGTTTGCCACCTGCCATACAGAAAAACTAATCTACCAGCTATGAGTACGGTGCTCTCCTCCTCACATTAGTTGCAACTGGGATGGAATGAAGGACATTTCCTTCATGTGTCATACTTAAAGCTTCACTTGGGCTGACGTCTGGTAAACATGAGCTGCGCTGCCCTGCGCTGCGCTTGGGTAGGACGCCCCGGACAGCACCGAAAAAGTGGACATATCTGGAGAAAAGAAGATGTTTCTGCTAACATGATACACCACAACAAAGACAATCCTTTCACAACTGTAGGCGCATTCCCACTATCGGAACTTCAGGATAATTTAACCAGATCTTTTTCTGACGGAATAATCTGTTGGCCCGCTCCTCTCAGCCGGCGAGTCTCCATACACAATCGGCCCTTTCAAGACATCGGCATATCACACTGTTATCACACCGAGTAGCATCACTGATCAGCGCAAAAAGGCCCGCAGAGCGGCAGAAATAACCAGAGATCAACATGGAAGAAGCAGGGCTTGTTGCTGTGTTGTTTGCTGTTGTTATAAACTTCTTCGCCAGCAACTCTTACAAAGCCGACTATGTCTGCTTATTTCCCTCCGAATTACAAACAATCAGCACTACTTAACACTCGATCGGGCCATTCCGAGTATATACCCCCATACAGGTACTCCGTTGGTTCCTGAAATGGCCACAAAAACGGCCCTGTCGGCCAAGTCTGATGAAGCGGAGACATGCGTATATCGGGATGGTCCGGTCAAATTACACCAAAGTTCCAGTAGTGGAAATAAAGTGCAAAATCTTTGCTGTATTTTGTCAATTTCGCGCTGCATGGCTGAAACAGTTTCGCTGGTCCGTCCCCTAAAACTGTCTGTGCTGCAGGCCGGACTTTTATGTTTTTCTCATTTAATTATAATGAAAAAAATTCGATTTTTCATCACTTTTGAATCGCTATTGTTTCACATTCTAATTAATTGATTTATGCTCAATTGAGATACACCTTTTTTAAGGCAAGACCTCAAACACACTGCTTCCTTGTGTGACATCATGAGAAAATTTAAATCAACCAACCAAGATATAAGGAAGAGAATTGTGGACCTCCACAAGTCGGGTTCATCCTTGGGTACAATTTCCAGATCCATGACAGTATTCAAACTATTACATGCAAATATAAACAATATAGACCGTCTCACTTTTCACAAAGGAGGCGGGGTCTGTGTCCCAGAGATTAAGGTGTTTTGGTTTGAAATGGTGTGGAGCAGCTGGGATGAAACCTCCAAATTCCAGACCATGGTCTTGAGCCATAAAAGGGAAGAGTGCCTTCTCCGGGTAGGTGGACAAGGTCCTGCCCCGAGTGAAGGAGTTTAAGTATTTGGGGGTCTTGTTCACGAATGAGGGTAAAATGGAACAGGAAATTGATAGGCGGATTGGTACGGCATCTGCAGTGATGCGGGCACTGTACCACTCTGTCTGCGGTGAAGAGAGAGCTGAGCTAAAAAAATAAGCTCTCGATTTACTGGTCAGTCAACATTCCTACCCACTACCCAAGCTCTGGGTAGTGACCGAAATAATGAGATCATGGATACAAGCATCCGAAATGAATTTCCTGCCCAGGGTATCTTGGCTCTCCCTTAGAGACAGGGTGAGAAGCTTGGTCAGTTGAGAGAGTCTCAGAGTAGAGCCGCTGCTCCTACACATCGAGAGGAGTCAGTTGAGGTGGCTCGGGCATCTGTTTGGTATACCTCCTGGACGTCCCAGCGGGAGGAGACCCAGAGGAACTACAGCATTTAATTAGGAGATGCAGACTTTTCACAATCTCATAGGGCACAACAGTGAACTGGTTTTTTAATTGTCTTCTGAGAAGAAGAAGACAAAGAAGAAGAAGAAGAATTGCTCAAATTACAAAACTGTAAAGTTTGAAATTTGCCATGTTCAGAGGATGGAGATTTACTTTTCACTCTGAGAGCTTAGCAAAAATTCTTCTGACAATTTCTCCATCAGTCTCCCAAGTTTATGGCAGGTTTGATACTGATTGCTCATAACTTCACCACACAATACCACTTCAAAGAAAACAATCTCTCTGATGATGTATACTAAGTTTAA
The DNA here is from genome assembly GCA_963556495.2 of Valencia hispanica. Classification (NCBI taxonomy): domain Eukaryota; kingdom Metazoa; phylum Chordata; class Actinopteri; order Cyprinodontiformes; family Valenciidae; genus Valencia; species Valencia hispanica. The sequence goes on from OY747710.1 coordinate 21,253,009, forward strand.
ATATTAATACTATGCAGACACACTTAACTAATGGTACTAACTTGAGCAAAGTAAGCCAACCTGATTTCACAGAAATTAATTAAATATGCACAATCTACTGTGCTATTAAGCTACTAATATTTATCCAAACAACATGCTAAAAACATGCCAGTGGAAAGTCTAACAGTGGCTGGAAATCCTGGGTGTGATGAAAGCAGGAATATTAGTTCTAGGTTTAATTTGTTATAGGATACCTCATAAAAATGAGCTAATATGCAAGAATGGAAGTCATGTCTAGATTTGCATAGCCAATGTGACTAATGGACCATATGATTGTGCATATTTGTGTTTAACAAAAATCTTGTGGAATCTCTGCAGAATCATACCTTCAAAAACGACATTCACTTGAACACAAACTTTTTGCTCTCCCTTTGCAATTATCATCCTGAATTTTCTGTCTACTCCTGTTTACAGACTTGAATCTAGCAGCAGCTATCTTGGCTCTTTTGAGCCTGACCATGATGGTGATGGGCTCCATCTGTATCGCAATGTCACTCAACAAAGGAGTGCCCTTCTTTCTCAAACCAGCCTCCTTCTGTTTCATCCTATCAGGTGAAAACTAACATTCCTGCGTATATCAGAGTTAAGCCTTTATAAGCACCTTGTTGTTTTTGCATTTAGTATTTTATCTGCTGACAAGCTTTTTAACACTTTTAGAGGCTCAAAGCATCTCTTTTTGTGCATTTTGGCAGCCCCTTTAGTATGACAAGTTAAATAAAATCCAGTTAAATATTTTTTTATGTCTCCTAATTAGCAAATATCATCAACCTTTTCTTAACTTAAAGTTAGTATACAGTAAATACAATGACAACATCCTTAAAATGACCCGAATATAATTTAGAATCTGTAGCAGGACTTGAACATTTAAGTTCAAGTCCAAGTTTTATTTACTTGTATCAAAGTAGAATGGGCTGATTACACATGAACCATCCATTTGTAGGATTTTTCTTTGTAAAAAAATAATGATCTGGAAACATTTTATCCGTTCAGTTTGACTTCCCAGTTATGCACAACTCATTGTTAGTTTATCACATAAAATGGCAACAAAATGCAGTGAAGGTTGTGTCAAAATGTGATAGTTAAAGTGGTATAAACACCTTTGCAATTCACTGAAGATTTTAGTTTAGGCTGCAACCTTTACCTAATCCCCCTTTATTATGTGTTCCAACTTATGCAGGTGTTCTGGTTCTCCTGTCGGTGCTGATTTTCCACCAGTCTGTACTGGCTTTGCTGTCCAGTGACCACTCCATTCCTCTTCACCATGAGCTGTCTTGGTCTGTAGCCTGTGTCGGCTCAGCGGGAGGCATCCTCATTGTTGGAGGTGTCCTTTTCATCATCCTTGCTCTTCCTTTTAGTCCCTGGCAAAAATGCTTTCCACACAAAGATAGTACCACCTAGCCCTTTAAATATGAATTATGCAAAAAGTATCCTTGATATATTTTGAGGAAGCAAACACCAAATTCCGACAGCTGTGACTTTAAGATTGCATTTGTTATGTAACTTGCCATAAAAGACACGCTAGGTCTTAACTGAATTTGAGGGAAGAAAGAACAACATATAAAACACAGGAAGGCCTCTAGACTTAGATTTCACAGTAATCGTTGTTATGTCAGTAATGAGTAGTAATATAGATGAAACGACTCTTAGAATTAGAGCTGAATCACAAATAAACCAATGGGTCTCTGCATGCCAAAAGTTGTAAAACTTCAAATAAATCTTCTATTTTTACTAATATGTTTTTCCGTTTGCTTTGTTTTTTATTTTGTTTATATTTACCATCTCTGTTATGAATATAAACATAATTTAAAGCATACATCTAAATGATAAAATTATGGAGTTATGTTGTCCATGGGAACCACAACCTTAATGAGATTAGCCAGATGACTAGTTTGTATAAAATGCCCAAAATTCATTTCTGGAAAATTAAATAAATACATGTAATTTCTGTTAAGACATTCATTACAAACCCCCATATCTATTACTACTTAAAATGGGTAAAAATACCTATCATTGTGTCATCTCCGGTTCACATGGTTATAACATTGTAACTCTGCTTTTTAAAGGAGGATGGCCCTTTTTAAACCTCAGATATTTAGTGCTTCTCACTGTTAAAGTAAAAGAGAACAATGTGGTGAGACCTAAACTGCTGCCTGAGGCCTTCAGACGGATGCTAGGAGCCTATTAATCTGATAAGGGTTTTAAAGAATCCTCAAAATAATGTGAAATCAGCCAACTGTATGTAAAACAGTAAGTGGAGGACATTCAAAATGACTGTCAACATAAGGTCTGGCTGTCCAATCAAGTTCACATTGAAAGCATGATGAAAGCAAGATGTCATCAAGGGACCTCCAGCAGGCTATTGCTTTTGCCAATATGAAAGTGCATCTTTCTGCAATCAGAAATTAACAAGTCAGCCTTTGATGAAAGTGTGCCAGGAGAAGGCCAAACTAAAGTTTGCCAGAAAGAACTTACACCAAGACCAGGACTTTTGAAATAGTATTGTTTGGAAAGATGAGTAAAAATGTTGTATCATTTGGACACCAAAATAGAGAACATGTTTGGCATAAACTATATGCAGTATTCCAGAAGGATAAAATCTTATAGGAACTTCAAAGCATGGAATTTTTAAGTCTCAAAATGTTGGGATGGTTTGTTGCAGCAGGAGCTGGCCATCTTACTATCAAGAATCCCCCATGAATTCTACCATATATCAGAGTTTGATTGAGGAAAATGTGAAAACATCTGTAAAACAATAAAAGCCTAAGCAGAACCTGAAGCATGGCAATGACCCAAAACCTACCAGTAAATCCTTGAAGAGAAATAAGGCTAAAAGAAGAAAGAAATGGATAGTCCAGCACCAAGCCAAAGCTTAGATCATGGTCTCATTGAAATGCTGAGGGGTGACATGAAACAGGCTGTGCATGAAAGAAACTCCTTAAACATCTCTAAACTGAGAGTGAGGAGTGGAGCAAACTTTCTTCAGATCGATGTCAAACGCTGGTAGATGACTACAACAAGCTTTTCACTAAAGCTAAAGGGTGTTGCAGTAGCTTTAGCAGTTGCAGTAACCTTTTCCTCCGGTAGAAAACACATTGTGTTGATCAATATTGGGATTATTGGCTTTAAAAGAACTGAATAATTAATAGGGTATTTTATTTTTTTCTCATGACAGTAGCAGGTAATTTGGTTTTACTGCAAGGAAAACCTGTCTTAAAAATATATCATATTAGTTTGTTCTGTTTTCTGCCAGCCTAGAAGTTGCTTTCTGCTCCCATGTTGGTGTTAAAACTAAACATCAAATTACACGTATGTCAACAGTCATATTTATCTATAAATCTTTGGCCTCTCCACCATTCCTAAAAGCCTGCAACTTCCCCAGCATGCTTCTTCTCCCAGAATGTCAAATGTATTTCATCAGGACCTCTTCGGATCACGTCAGGCAATACATCTACATGATAAGATTTAGCAGCCACATCTTTTTAGTGAAGATGAAGAAATTCACAACAAATTTGTACACATGTAGTCCAAAAATGTACTATTTCTGTAAAGTGCTCCTACAGAGCTGAAACAGTATTCATTAGATTTAACTAATGACTAGCGTTTCAGTCTGTACTTTAAAAGGAAATCACAAAACCTTCTAAAGCAAGGGCACCGCCATGAAGTATTTTTTTTAGCTGAATTAATAATGATTAACAATGATTAATGCCAAAGACTGACTGACTGACACATTTAAAGAAATAATATATTTTTCATTTTCTTCAAATTCAGATGTTTATCTAAATTTCTCTAACAACTTGTAGCAATTTCTTTAAATTGTCAGACCTGGGTCAAATACTTCAGTTTTCTTTCCCCAATCTTTTCACAACAGTTTCCTGGAAGTCCGGCCTATTTCTCCTGACAGAACTGATGTATCAGGTTTTTAGACCACTTTCCTCACACATACCTCTTCAGTTGTGCCCACAAATTTTCTATGGGACTGAGATCAGAGCTTTATGATGGGCACTACAAAATATTGACTGTTGTTTTTAAGACACTCTGTAACTAATTTGGCAGTATGCTTTGGCTCATTTTCTGTTTGGAGGAGCCATTTGTACCCAAGCTTTAACTTCCTGGCTTATGTCTTGAGATGTTGCAAAAAATGTTCCACATAGTGTTATTTTCTCATGATACCATCTATTTTGTAAGGTGCACCAGTCCCTCCTGCAGGAAAACACCAAGACAAAGATGAGCTGCCATTCTCATACTTGACAGCTGGGATTTTTTTTCAGACTTGCAAATTTCCTCAATGTCCTCTAAATTTAACGATCGTTATTATGGCCAAACACTCCAGTTTTATCTTGTCTCTGTGTGGATTTGAAAACTGCAATTCTGTAATTGGGCTTTTTGTATATTTTCTCAAGTAATGGGTTTTTCCATGCTGAGTGGTCTTTACATCCATGTCAGTTCAGGACTGTTCTTTTGGGTTAAAAGGACTTATTCATGCAGGAGAATGAGTTTTTCAGTGGGTTTGATAAAAAACAAACAAAAAAACAATTATGAATGGTGTCCCAATTTTTTGCTTGTTATGAGACAGTTTAATGTTTATCTTAGTGTATGCATAACTTCATTTGCTATATTATTGAATTGTTGTATTTTACTTCGTTTTATTTTGAGAAGCAGTTAGCAGATTTTTTAAACATATGGCACTGCAATCTGTTTACTATCGACATGTATATAGTATCTGTTTTGGTCATAATTAAAATATTGTAACATGAAGTAAATGCCTCCCTTTGTTTAGGCATGGCATTTTGTCTGCTCAACTGTCTGACATTCACCCATTTCCACCGCAACTCTGCGTGACTCTCAACCTCTCAGCCAAATGTCCCCATTCCCCAGAAACACTCCTCTATAATTAGGCTGGAGCTCAATACAATTCATTTCATAGCAGAGGTTTGGGAAACCTTATCTTTGAATTTCAACCTCATGCCTACCCCTCCGGCTTGTGCTCATACCTCTCCAACCCTGACCTCGATGCGTCACTTTCCCAGAGGTCTCCAGGAGAGGCCAGTGGGTGACCTCCTCACCTTACTGCACCGCCAGGAGGGCGTCATTTTCCTCCCCACATATGAACAACTGACTGACCCGCTCAGGAACACTTCAATACATCCAGACTCACTGGAGAATAGAAGGCCTCCAGACGATCTCACCTGAGCCATACTCACACGCTTTGAACTCCAAGCAGGCAGAAACTGAATCTACATGACACACTATCCTGCTTGTATATTTAGCCATTAATAGCTGTACTCTGACTGTGCGAAATGTGGTGCAAGGGCTTTGGCTGCTTGTTTACAAATAGAAACAAATTAGAATTCTTGATGCAAAACCAACAAATTAAAAGTGGAAATAAAAGAGCAAGAATCTATTGTTGATTATTTCTCAAATAAGAGAGAATTAGTGTCTGTTAATTAGATTTAACATATTAGCCCCAGTCCTTAAATTTCTTATTGCAGTCGGAACTGGAGAGGGTATGATATCAGCAGACAAGGCCACTCAGGATAACTAATTCTTAAAATCCAGGAGAACTGCTTGGACTTTTAGGATACTTGTCAAAGATGTTGCACCTCTTCTTCCCTCCCTTAATTTATTATCATCCAGTTGATATCATCCAGCCGTCTCTCAATCTCTTGCCAGTGATTCTTCATCTGAGGTCAAAATTCACCACCACAACAGACCTTCAGAGCAGGTTATTATTGTTCATGCAAACATATGCATAAAACACCAGATGGGTCTGTCTGGGAAAAAAAGTGCTGGGGCAAAGTAGGTGTCACACAAAAGTAAGCTGATATTACTTTCTGTTGATTCTCTTACAATGTATATTTTAACAACCACCCATCTGGTACTATCCATGTATTTGCACATTTAAAGAGCTGCAGGTTTGACAAGGAAGGTCAAAGTCACATCACACCAAAAGATTAGACCTTGAGCTGGAGTATATGAAGCACTTGTATTTGCAAAAGAGTTGAGAGCTAACTCTGAAAAAGCCCAGATGTAAAGTACAAGATTTATATGGTCACATGCAGCACCTTCCAAAAGTATTCACACTCTTGAACTTGCAACCACCAACTTCAGTGTATTTTATTGGGATATTATGCGATACACCAACACAAAGTCGTGCATAATTGAGAAGTGTAAGGAAACTAATACATCGTTTGCAACAATGTTGATGGATGCAAATTGAAAAGGTGTGGCATGCATTTGCACAAGTCCCCCCAATTTAGTAAATACTCTTCACTCAAGTGCAGTTTAATTTCAGTATAAATCCAGCTGTTCTGTGAAGACCTCAGAGGTTTGTTGAAGAACAATAGTGAATAAATAGTGTAATAAAGAGCAAGGATCACCACAGACAGGTCAGAGGACAACAAAATGTAACTTTCATGCCAACATGCAAATTGATAATATGTGGAGGGAAACTGACACTACACATCATACTGAACACACTGTCCTCATGGTAACACATGAGGAAGGCAGCATTATGCTGTGGGTATACTTTTGTTTAGTAGGGACAGGGAAACTGGCCAGAGTACCACAGGGTTCTGTGCTTGGACCAATTCTTTTTAATATACATATATGCTTTCAGTTGGTGAAATCATTAGACAGCATGGGATAACGTTCCACAGTTATGCCAATGATATACAACTATATTTATCCATAAATCCTGATGAACCCAGTCAGTTAGGTAGATTACAGGCATTTCTGGAAGACATAAAAACCTGGATGACTCTAAACTTTTTTTCTCTTAAATTCTGACAAAACAGAAGTTGCCGTCTTTGGACCAGAAACTCTAAAAAAGAAACTGCTTAGTCAATTACTTCATCTGAAAGGTATTAAATTGGCCTCCAATAATAACGTAAAGAACCTTGGCGCAATTTTGACCAAGACATGACATTGAAATCCCATATTAAACAGGTTTCTAGGATTTCTTTCTTTCCCCTTCAGAATATTGCTAAAATTAGAAACATCCTGTCTAGGAGTGAGGCTCAGAAATTTGTCCATACACTTGTTACCTCAAGACTGGACTACTGTAATTCTTTACTATCAGGAAGTCCACAAAATGCCATTAAAAGCCTTCAGTTGATCCAAAATGCTGCAGCAAGAGTTCTGATGAATATTAAAAAGGGAGGTCAAATTTCTCCTGTTTTAGCTTCCCTTAGCTTCCTACAAAAACAAGTTGTATAGCATTTATCTATTGATTTAAAACATTTTAAACCATCAGAAATGCATTCCTAACCTTTCTTTATGTTTTATACACATAAAAGCCACACCGGATTTTGAGTTTGGGATTGGGAAAACACCTTCACCATTTCATGGTGGACATTTCCAACTTCACAGGGAAATAAAATTCAGTTTTCCAACTCAGACATTATGAGCAGAAAGTATAAGCAGAACATATTCCAACCCCCGCAATGTGTCAATCATTGTCATAAAATAAAATCCTTTATTGTGTTCTCTTTTCTTTTTCTGTTCAAATTTTGTTTAATCTCAAACAGATCTGTGTTTTTGATGTTTTATGCAAAATTTTCTTCAAAAGCAGCAACTTTGAGTTATTAGTGGGCGACCATGGCTCAGGAGGAAGGAGCTTGTCCTGTAATTAAAACGTTGCGGGTTTGAACCCCCGCTCTGTCCGTCTTGGTTGTTGTGTCCTTGGGCAAGACATTTCACCTGCCTTGCCTACTGGTGGTGGTAAAAGGGCCTGGTGGCACCAGCGTGTACAGCAGCCTCGATTCTGTCAGTGTTTCCCAGGGCAGCTGTGGGTACAATGTAGCTTAACATCCTCAGTGTGTGACTGACTGAAGGTAGTGTGAAGCGCTTTGAGGTTTTTAGGACTAGAAACAGCACTGTACTAGTACAGGCCATTTAAATAAAATCAATTTCATCTGATTATGGCTGGTGAGACTTGTTTTCAAACCACCAGTACTATTGATTTATTTTACAATGCCAGGCCAAAAAAAAGTTGCCAACTAGATTTAACTAAGCAAATAGGTACAAGCCTCCTATTGGATAATAACTGCATGGGCGATTATCTTTCAGCTGGCAACAAGTTATTTAACCCCAACTGGTGCAATGAGTTGCTTCTCATTTCATAAACAACCATGTCGAAAGACACATCTTGTGGTCATGGAAAAGATGTTAGTGTATTTGAGAAGGGTCAAATCACTGGCATGCATCAAGCAGAGAAAACATCTAAGGAGATTGCAGAAACTACTAAAATTGGGTTAAGAACTGTCCAATGCATTATTAAAAAGTGGAAGGATAGTCGGGACCCATTGTCTTCGAGGAAGAAATGTGGCCGGAAAAACTCCTGAATGATCGTGATTGGTGATCACTTAAACGATCGGTGAAATCAAATTAAAAAAATCAAACAGTACAACTCAGAGCTATGCTTAATAGTGAAAGAAAGAGCTTTTCCATCATCATTTTCACACATGGATTGGCCACCACAGAGTCCAGACCTTAACTACATTGAAAATGTTTGTGATGTGATGGAGAAGGCTTTGCCTAACGGTCAGACTCTGCCATCATCAATGCAAGATCTTGGTAAAAAAAATAATGCAACACTGGATGGAAGTAGATCTTATGACATCGCAGAAGCTTATTGAAACAATGCCACAGAGAATGCGTGCCGTAATCAAAGGTAATGGCAGTCCACGTAAATATTAGCGTGTGTGACCTTTTATTTATGGTGGCAACTGTTTTGGCCAGGCAGTGTCTATAAGAATAAAAATGAATCTGTTTAAGACAATTTAAACTATATGGACATGAAAAGGTTTAAAATTCAAAACACTGATTAAGTTAGGATATTTTAGGCTCGCTGTACCAATATTTAAAGTCATCTATACTAAGATTGCTTTAAAATCTTAGCTAAAGCTCAAATAATAGTAACTGTCGTTAATAAAACTGTATTTCTTGAAATGTTAAAAACATTGCTTTGCAACAAATCTTGAGTTTTGTGAGATGTCTTTTTTCAATATAAATTTTCTTAGATAATGACAGACACCAACCTTACATTATCCCAAATTAAGCCTGCAGGTACATGCATCAAACTTTGTAGTCATTGTTTTCTGAATTTGAGGGATTAACTATTGACAGCAAAATATCAATGAGCACAAGGTTTATTGGTGGTTTATTGTTAGAACTTATTACTTGAAATTGAATACTTGTCAATTAATCAGAAAGTGTGTACACTCTAAATTCATTCAGATTACCTACCATCCATCCATCCATCCATCCATCCATCCATCCATCCATCCAACCATCCATCCATCCATCTATCTATCTATCATATGGATGGTGGATGGTGCCTATCTTCAGCAATCATGGGGCGAGAGGCCTCTTTGCAAAACATTTCATTTATTTAAAGACAACATATAATGTAAAATATGGGGTGCTTTGTTTGCTAAAAAAATAGAGTTTTTTCATTGCATTGCATTTCATTTAGGCTGTAAATAATAGGGCAGAATATTTTTAACTACCTATATAATAGGCTATTTGAATCTATGTGCTCAGACCCCATATGCAATATAGATATTTTAATTTTTTTAAATGTTTTTAAGTCTGGGACACAGGCATGCAAGTTTATTCAAAATTGTTTTAGAAGAAAGTGAGGTGGCAATATATTATCTTTATGTCCTTAGATCTTAAATGGACAAGACCCTGGACAAGATGCTTGAGTAATTGATCTCTAAGTAGTTAATGCTAAGAGCAACAACACAGACATATATATATATATATATATATATATATATATATATATATATATATATATATATATATATATATATATATATATATATATATATATATATATATATATATGTCCCTTATACCGCAGTGATTTATGGGCATTTATCAATAACAATTTCCAATGTGATACTTACTGTGTAGTAAAGTATCCCACTATAAGGTTTATTGATGTAATTGGTCTGGATTGATATTGTGATTGTGTAGGACTAATTGCTTAGCAATGAGGTTCACAATTCTGCAGAGTCTCTTGTCTGTATTTCTTTTTAGCAGCAACTGATATCAAGTTTCTGTTAGTTAAACAGAATCAAAAAATATATATTGCATCACGTGATATAGGCACTGCTTTTTTCCACCCATTTTTTCTCAAACTGTATCTGACATGAGTCTTGCAGCTTCAGTTTTCAACAAGCACACCTCTTTCTCCTGCCGACAACCTTTTTATTTGAAGCAGTTTGATGAAGCAGAAGACTAACGTTAGCATGTCTTCTTTTTGTCTTAATGAGATGTTGATAATTCCACTGGTAACATATTTAAATGAGATTCAGTTGTGTGAAAACAAAACTTGTGAGAAAAAGATGTTTTTTTGCGTCATAATCTTAGCACTTTGTTTTGAACATCTTAACATTACATAACTAGTGTTTCAGCTGCTTTCTGCCCATGTATCTAAGTACACATGAGGCAAACAGGCGTTGAGTTACAGGAATACAGTCTTTCCTTCACTCTCAATGTCATTGTAAAGGTTAAAAAACACATCTTTAGGTAAAACACATACAGGTCAAATAAATAATCTGCCTATACTATAACAGTTTTACAAGCCGTGCATATAAAATAGGCTGTGATTTAAAAGAAAAAAATGGCTGTGCAAAACTTACATCTTTGCATAGATGTAAACTGAATCATGTTTTGTAACTGTCTCACAGAGGGAATCAGTCTACAGTATTTAAAAAAAGACAAAAAGACAAAAGTCTGTAAATATGTCTGTTAATGTTTTTTTTATAAACTTCGTGCAATACAGTGTTTGAGTTTATCACACATTTAGATAAACCATAATCAGTTGTCTAGATATATCTATTCTCAACTACATACTATTCATTTTGCCCACATAAATGCTGTCTGTGTGCAGTTTTGACAGATTTTTTATTATTATTCTGAAATGAAATCAAACAAATTTAAAACATATAGAATCTGGAAGCATCTGGTTAATTTTTTAGTTTCTTCATTTCATCATGTAGCAGGTGTATCCCAGGTGTCCACCTGGATCTGCGGTCACTTGGGACAGTTTAGCAGAGCGGTAGGAGGGTGGGGGAGTTCACATGTGTTTACATTCTCATCAACATTGACAGTTCACACTCAGGAGTCGGCAGTTACACGGGAAGCACAGTGAAAAAATCTTTGGGGAGGTTTAGGGGTTTGTCTCTGTGAGGAAACTGTTATTAGAAGTGTGATATGGTAAAGAAAAAAACTGATCAAATATGAACAGGTTTGAGGGGCTAAGTCTGACGGGAACTCAGCCAACAGGTGTCCATCAATCTGAACCTGCTATTCCCAAATGCTTGAACTGTGGTCCCAAAACAAGGTATCTATAGAGTTTACAAATATTCATAAATTACAATGTACATGTAGTTTTTGAAAAGTTTCCTCTATAGTCTGTGTTTTAACCCTTTTAACCCACACAGATGTGTTTTGTTCTGTGACGGAAAACGATTATTTGCATGTCACTTTAGGACTTTTTTAATACAAAAAAAATCAATGGATTCTTTTTTTTTTCTTCTCAGGAAGCTATCTTTACCTGATTCTGTACAAACATGTTATTTTGCTTCCCCCCCCCCCCCCCCTCCAACAGAGGTTTCCGTTAATGCCCAAGAACAAACATCTTCAACACAATAAAGCTACAAGTACTAACTGCTTACACGGATTAGAATGGAAATAAGACAGAGGCCCATAGAAAACCCAAACCTGCACTAACAACAAAGTTTGTCGGCTGCCTCAGTTGCTCATGTTATTGTTGCATTTCTTTTAGCATCAGTATTTGGAAGACAATTTACAGTATTCACATCTGACTTTTTTTTTTATAAAGGAAAACTCTACATTATGGGAGATAAAAAAATAAAAGAGGCTCTCATTCGCCAACATTTTGTGCACACTCATTCCTTAACACACAGCTACACACAGCTCACTGTCGGCTCTCAGTGGCTCTGCATGGAAGAATTCACAGTAAAAGTCATAGAGATCTAAAAAAATTAAAGCGGAAAAAAACAACACGATGGAAATCAACATTTCGTTCCAAACTAGTGTTTGCAAATACAACTAGCCTGTAATAACACTGAGAATAATCACAACAACAATTTACATTAATGATGCTCTGGTTAAATTAGCCATACTATTGCACAGAAATTAGGTGAAATGTTTTCAAAGTAGCCCAAGGTTAATTGCATTTGATCATTAATAAAATAAATCATTTCTAGCACATCGAAATATCAAAATAGTTTATTTTGTGAAAGGTCATTGTTGTTGTTATTATCGTTCAGTTATTACTCTTCGTTTTTTGTTCGCAGTGAGATTGAGTTGACTAAATAACAGTGAACAAGGAGGAGAGTTATCTGCCGTCCTATTTTTTGTGTTCGCTCTTTCACTATTCCACTACTTTCTTCTCACACCCCTCTACACAGGTGTTGTCTTCCTATTAAGAGTGTTAGAGTTGCTCTCCCTGTCTCCCTTCAGCCTGTCCAGAGTCCCCATCCCTCGCTCCCTGTCTACTGTGGATGATGTGAACGGTGGAGGAGCTACAGAGTTAGCCATTGGTGCGTTGGAGTTGGAAGAGTTAGAAGGGTTATGTGACTTGAGTGAGGGCAGCGTCCCGCTCATCATGACTCCCCCTCCTCCGCCCCCATCTTTCGGGAAGCAGTTGTGGAGTTGGTAGAGTGTAGCCCTGTCCACAGTGCCATACATTGGTGGTAGAGCCGCCAGTTTGGGGTCGCGAGACAGCGTGTAGAGGGAGATGTCCCCTCCAGCCAGGGCCGTGTGCGAACGAGAGTGGGGGTTGGGCAGAGTGGAAACTGAAATGGGGCCCTGGGAGAGTAGTGCAGAGGGGGGCAGGCCAAAGTTCTTTCCTCCGCCTCCTCCGACAGGCGAAGGGTCTCGGGAACGGGACGGGTCGGTGGAGCGTGAGGAGGAGCGGGAGCGACGGCGGAAGCGATAGCTAGGCAGGCGAAGCATGGCGTGCGTCGTGGTTTTAAAGATGTCGGTGCGAGAGCGGCATCGGAGCTCTTTGTTTTTCTCGATGTAGATGTTGACAGCCAGCACTCCAACCATCTCAGCCATGATAAAGGATAAACCTCCAAAGTAAAAGGACCATCCATATGAATACTGCCACTTTTTGTCTTCATCTTTCTTAGGTGAGATGTCTCCTAGTGCAGCCGAAATGTAGACGATCACACCAATTATGTTACTCAGACCTGTAAGGGCAAAAACAATGTCCTAATTATAAAAAAATCTAAACAGTGCTTACTCTTTGTTGTTAATAAGAAAAATGCATGAAAAGTACTGTTAATTTGGAGGCAACTTGAAAATGTTATCCATAGATCAATTTGTCTTCCAACATTGGGTTACAGAAGTATTTCTCAAACTATGGGGCGAGCCCCACTAGTGGGGCGCAGAGGTATTGCAGGTGGGGCGTGACATCAATGGGATTTAAATAGTTTTTCCCCCTTAGATTCTGTCGTTGTGAATGTTTCACTGCACTGTAAATTAAATCAACCAGCTCCCCCTTCTCACAAAGTTAAACACACTCAAATAAATTAGCAATTGTGATCATCATTGTAAACAGAACCGGGACCTGGAACATCAGGCTGGGAGTTTGACGTTGGAATATATCGCAGCAGAACAAAACAAGCTGAAGTAGCCGCATTATCAGAGATTCCATCTACAAAATGTACAAATATCTAAAAAGATCAGGGAACGTTTCAGAGTAAGAGAAGTCACACGGTCAACCATGGAGGAAATACAGGGATGAGTATCTTGCTCTTTATTCATTTTATTATTATTTCATTTTTATTTTGTACTTTTGAAAGCTTTGTAAATTTGATAAAACTACAACTTTTATTTTCTCCAACTGTGAGCTGAAGTTCTACATGTAGCAACTACTGACAGCATATATTTCTGAGCCGGTTTTATACCAGTGTGCAACCCCCTTTTCCAACTAATTTGTACCCTTAAAAACTTGTAGACTAACTCGGCTATTTAAATAAATAAAAAACTTTAAAAATCAGGCGTGGTCACCATTCTGTAGGGTCGATAAAAGCATTGGGGGCTTGTGTATGCTCCTTTGTCTAAAGTGGGGAATGATTAAAAAAAGTTTGAGAAACACTGGGTTACAGGGAGGTTCAGCTGGGAAACTCAGTTTCTCTTTGCTCCATCTGCTCAGCTCAGCTACAAGGAGGTAGGATCCCAAGGTGTTACCAGGCCAGAAGGGAAACATATGGTTTCTCCAATGGGCTTAGGTTTTGCCCTGCGGCCTTCCTGAAGTTCAATATGACTGAAAAACTCCAAAAGGAGGCTTTAAGGGGCCCTTCTACCTAAACTGATTCTTTAAGATGCAAAGAGGCAGCAGCTCCATGTCATGCACCCCCTGGATGAAGGACCCCCCGTCACATGAGGATCCTCATTTAAGCCTCTTGTATCTGGATTCCCATTCTTTCTGCCCTGACATATGTCTTATGATCATAGGTGAGGGTTGGAATGTATGTGAAAAATGAGAACCTTGCTTTATGGCTTAGTTCTTTGTTCCACATGTCAAAATCACTACAGCTATGGCCTTCAAGACACCAACAAAACCACACCATCTGCAAAACGCAAACCAAAGACAATCCTTTATAGGACTGAGTCATAAGATCTCCTCCATGAAGAACACAAACATGATTGGTGAAAGGGAAACCCTGGAGGAGTCCAAACCATACTGGAAACAACAGGACAACATTTTCAGACCTGCCCTACAGTAAGCTAGAAATGTGATCCCTCGATAGCTAGAATACACTCTCCAGTATCACAGGTGTCACAGTTGTCCATGGGGCCCTGAAGAGGCGAGTCAACCATTACTAACCCAAAATGTTTAAATCCTTCAGATTCTTAAGATGAATCTTGTCATTCCCTCTTGCCCTTCCAACAGGGAACATTTAAACACCTCAATGACATCAGCCATGATAATGGGCTCACTGTCAAACAATTTCTGTGGCTCTGCCTCTTCTATTGAGGATATGGTGACTAAATTAAGATCCTCGAAGTGTTCTCTCCAGCACACCAGGTCAGCAGTTCCACCCTAAACTGTACAGGGCCTGTGGTGGTCCCTGCTGTTTCTTTCTGTGTTTAATGGTATTTCTAGAGCTTACTTGAGACCAACCACTTCAATTAAGTAATTTATATGTCCTCTAAATCCCCTTCACATGTTTGAGTACTTGCTTTTGAAATCTATAAACACTGGTCCCTGGTACCTGTATTCTATTTCTGGGGCCTCCAAGGACAACCAAGCCCTAAAGGTCTCCTTTCAAAATACACATTTTTTTCAGATAACATCTTATTACCACTCAGATTGACACATTTGAAAACACATATTTATGAACATTTACTACAAGGTATCCATGCAATATTCCTCTATTACCTGCAGCAACAAACAGGATCCCTGCGCCAAGAATGATGTTCCTTTTGCTTTTATAGAAACGACTAGCAGCAATGCAAACCCCACCCATCAGCAGCAGGATGGCACTAAGGATTGGGAAGATGTTGGAAGCCCTGACTACCCCTAAAATAAAAAAGAGAAATAATAGTAAGCAACAAGCAGGATGAAGATGGCATATACTAGACTGTTACTTCAGAGAGAGTTGTACAAATTGTAAATGCTTTTTATTCCTAAATAGAAACAAAAGAAAAAACATTTATAATCATCAAAATGTATCAGGGTTAAAGAAAAAAGGTTAATGCTTTATTTTAGGAAAAACCCATTGGTCGGCTAGTCTTTAAGGTCGATTTTACCAATGTTGTCAGTTTAAAAACAGGTACATTTATGGTAACAATCCTTTTTTATTGTTTGCTAATCATTCAGTTCATAATTTAAAAGTAGTTCAGATTAAACTGGATGCATCTGACAGGTTGTTTGAGGATTACAATTGAACTGGTGGTTTCTGCCTAGTTTCAAGAGTACAGATTTGATCACATTTGATTTGATCAGACTATGACACTCGTGGAAGTAAAATCATTGTCAATAAAATAAGTAACACTTATTTCACAGAGGAGGTTATTGTGTAATAAAAAGTGCATTTAATGGACATCAGTAGACTTGCATCCACAATGACAGAAAAGGTTTAGAACAATTAAGCTACACACATCTTTGATAACTCAACCTGGCCTGAAAGGCAATTATAACAAACAAAAAAGACCCTTAAAATGCCTGTGCTATGACTGAAAATTGAACAAATGTTGCAAGCAATAAAAAAAATTTGATTATCAAAAAAATATCTTACTGGATAGTAAGACAGGACATTAATTGTTTGATTCTAGACACATATTTGAATAAAATGTTGCCACGTGGCTTCAATGCTTTCTTTAGGTTTGCTAACCACAAATACACATACACACACATTAACGCTCCTCTCTCATCTAGGACAACTAGGCCACAGGAGAGAAAATGCCACCTAAATGCCAGCAAAATGCCTCTGCAACATTGTAAACAGAGCACAGGCTTTAAGCATGCACAGGCTCACATGTAGCATATCACAGAGCAGAAAGATATCACTGCAGGGCACTGAGTGCGAACTAGGGCACCCCATCTCCCTTGCCTTTCTACACACTGTCATATGTTTGTTTGTGTGTTTCTTTGGGACATTAACAACCCAGGAAAAATGGATTTAAACCCAAATGTTTACACTTTTTGCCATACTACTTTGCATATATCTTTCTCATCATCCAGATCATATAATAAAGATTTTGTGAAAAACCAGCTAAAGACTGAAATTGATCGATTTTATTGCTTGGCCCTGACAGGTAACCTAAGATGCTGTCACACGATTACATCTCTTGCAGTGCATGGAGGTATGTTGAAAAGCACATGTCACATGGGTCTAAGTACGACTAATTGAAGGGGAATATCTGAAAAATCAAGTCCTGTTATGTTTTGAAATTATATGTTAGGCTGTTTATGTGCTCCCATTCTTAATACATTAAGTAGTTCCAGACAAAAGTGGTAAAATGCACTGTGCTCTGCTTGGTCATGACCGAAAATGGTATTTTTCTATGACATTAACATCGTGTTTACATATTCTTTATAATAAAAGATCAACTGATCAACTGGGAATGAAATTTCACCACTCTATGAGTGCCTCCAAGTGGTCCGATCCTTTTTTGCCAGTGTAATCCGGTAGTCAGGGATGTCTTAAGTTTTACATTCGGTTTCAATTATTAACCATCCCAAGGGGAGTAAGCCATATAAACTGAGATTAAGTACTGGTGTTGTTGGGTCAATGCTAGGATGTCTGAGTCACAGCTGTGCCGCTTCTGTAGCAGTGGTGAACGTTTGTGATCTACATGTTGCATGTGAGCTATGGTGCTTATGTGACGTAATTGTTTGAAATGTCCAAAGGATCTGTAGCATCCTGGTTTATCTGGTGATCAATTGTGTAAGCTGCAGTGTGTGCGTTCCAATCAGTAAATCCACCAAACCAGCAACACTCTTCAGTGTGGATGCTGTTATCGAGGGAGGAAGTTTCAAAGTGAGCTACTTTTAGAGTCAACGAGGGAAAATAAGTAAGAAAACACATAGAAGACAGAAGTAATTTGAAAGGAAAATGTATGTTCTAGGATATTTCAAGACATGTCTGAGGTTCATTTAGGTTTTGAGAGACAGAGACAGAGAGCAAGATTTGCAGAAAATAACAGGAAGACTATATGGAATATATATTCAAATTGCTCTGATTCATCCTATGAGGCTAAACTGTCTTGAAATAAAATAATGCTAGCCAGGCTATGTGCACTAATTACTAATAAAATGTCCCTTACAAAATCCTTTTATGATCTTTTTAAAACTGTCATTTACAGAAACTGATCTATTTCTGATTCATGAGTATTGACTTACGTAGGACATACTCTGCTCCATCATGGTCAAAGTCTGCATCCTCTGGGAAATGATTAATCTGAGAACACACACCTCTCTTCACTCCTGAGAAATAACAGAAGAAAAAGGTTGACCTAAGTCAACAAAATGCCCAAACTCATATCTGTAGTCTTAACAATAGGAAGCACCAGCAATCCTGAAGAACAAGCTCAATGACATGAAAACAGTGGAATCTCAGTTTTTCAAATTTTCTTCTCAAGTCTTCACAGAATTTCAAACCTCAGCATATTGGAGAACTCATGATGGCTATTGCTACCGCTTCTAGAAGCAGAAGGTGTTATTAAAAACATCAGGTTCATATCTACACGTTTGCAGACACACAACCAGACGGATAACTACCCGTGTCTTGCATGTAGACAGACAAACAGACGCATGATGATGGAAAAAAATCGATTGTGAGACAGATGAAGCGATGACATGAAGAGACACAGATGGAGGGAGATGGACAGATGTGAGATGAGCTGATCTCTGTCTCATATATCTTTTATTTCCACTGGTTAGTCTGAAAAAAACTCTCAAATGTAGGTACAAAGCAGGATGTCAGTTGGGCGACATTCTTGGATTCTGTCCTAACACCCTAAGGCATACAGCGCCTTGCAGAAGTATTCCTTAAAGGTTGTTTCCACCAATTTCTGTTTCACACAAAAGGAATGGCATGACCTATTTCTACAGAAAAATTGCAAAACAATTTTCAGGGTTTTTTTCCTACAACTTACTGAATACGGTCTTTAAAATTTAAATGATCATCAAATAAAAATCATAGATATTTAAAAGTAGACAGCAACTCTATTGTTATCCATCTCTAGTCAAGATATAATATTTTTTGAAGCAGTTAAAAGGTTTTTTTCTCTACATTTAAAATAAATTGCAGTTAACAAAGTTGTCTCTGTACTCTATCAAATGCAAATTGTAAAGATTGAAAGGCCTAAACAGGAGTGAGTGCTGAGCGGTGTATAATGATGTCATCTGCATAAAAATGTAAAGTTGAGTTTAGAATATTGCACCCAATATTATTTACACTGAACCAAAATATGAGCTGAACTCACAGATCTGAAACATTTTCTATATATCACAAAAGACCCGCTAATCTAAATCTGTGTTACTGAGCACCTCTTCTTTTCCAAGATAATCCATCACACTTTACAGGTGTGGCATATCAAGGTGCTGATTAGAAAGCATGAATATTGCATAGGTGTGCCTTAAACTGGCCACAATAAAAGGCCTCCATGCTCCGCAATTTGAGTATGCGCGGTGCGACTTGGTGACTAGTTTTGCCAGATTTTATGTTTTCGCTGTATTAAGGCCCTTTGTTAACAGCATAGGCATTATAAAGAGTAGATGATGCATCGACCAATACTTCCTGCTGTTTTAGCTGGGCTTTTGTCGGGTAGGCTTCATTGAAATTTGGCATACTCTTTAAAAAAAATAATACTGAGAAAAGAGCGCAGTTTATTAGAAGTAAAATTTACTGTAAAATTATGACCAGACAAGAATTTCTAAGATTGGTCCTATTTTCTTGGTGAGATAAAGCTTTTTTGGACCCAAAGATCAGAATGAGTGCGCTCAGAAATCTTACTTGTTTGTTGGTGACCAAATACTTATTTTCCACCACAATTTGCAAATAAATTCTTTAAAAATCAGACCATGTGATTTTCTGGATTTTATTTTCTAATTTTGTCTCTCATAGTTTAGGTTTACCTATGATAAAATTACAGGCCTCTCTCATCTTTTTAAGTGGGAGAACTTACATAATTGGTGGCTGACTAAATACTTTTTTGCCCTACTGTATACAGTGTCCCTTATATAAAGGGCGTAGGCTTGTTTTTAAAATTACTGGGGACAATAACCATAAACATGAGTGTGCTTTGAAGATTGGTGGGGACAATAAATAATCATTGACATATAGGTATTTTTCCTTCTGATGTTTTATTATAATATACACTGTGGTGTATAACAGGTGTAAAAATTGAAAGCCCATTGTGTTTTATTTTGTTTTTCAAACTGCGCTGAAAATCATCATTAGACTGTTGTCAGGGAAAGATCATGTTTATCTACATCGTAGCACAAAGAATAATGTTGGCTACATTAATATAATGTTCGCCCCAGAAGAACAATGCGCAACAAACAAAACAAACGCATTTCCCTTCCTTGCAACCCTCGCCGTTCTGTGAGCAGAAACGTCAACTGTAACTTCACTACAGTTCTGCATAAAATAAGTAGCAGTTGTGCGGGAAATGGGCTAAAGTATATGACAGAAATAACACAGTGCCTGCCTACATTGCTCCCTAGGGGAAGCGTGCACAGACCAGCGCCATCCTTAGATGCATGGGGTAACATAACTAATAGTGTGCAGCTTGTTGTGCAGTTTCCAAACCACGCAATTCAGTTACATACAATTTCATACTGTATGATGTGCGCCAAAGCGTAGCATTGCCAGTAACGTTATTACGACGGACACATTTCATTAGCAAACTTGACTTTAAGTGACTTACAGGTTTCTTTGAAAAATAGTTCCTCATGTCCAAATTCTTCTTTTTTGCTGCCATCCTTACTCGCTTTTGACACTCATGTGTCGCCCATGTTGCACCTGAGTCCTCTCGCGGACTGGAAAGTTCTCCTTGCAGTTTTGGCGCTGCTAACAAGCAAACATAGCTGCAGAGTCTCACCTGACAGCAGGGAAAGGCAGGGAAACCATATATGTTACCGGAGGTAGGACTCCAGTAGAGAACATAATTAAACTCTTTCTGCACCTCTTGGTGAATGAGACGTTGACAGATCGGTATTTTTCTTTCTCTTTTTTGCTTCCTTTGGAGTTTGTTTTTCTTTTCTCGAGTAGATCAAGTTATTGGTGGGGACGATTCAATAATCGCTGAATATTGTTGGGGACATGTCCCTTCCGTCCATGCTAATTCTACGCCCTTGCCTTATATGGCTTTTGGCTAACTCTAAATAGGAGTGCATATGCTTTTGTGTTACAAAGGTTTTTTTCTCCCACTTCTATAAAACCCCAATTTGTGGGGTGCACATCTCATAATTGTGCTGTTGACAGGTTCTTCCATTTGTGATGTGACTCTCTTACTGTAATTCTAATATTGTGGTCTTTGGCATGGAGGAGATCTTGTAGGTTTTAATTGGTTCTTGTTTCATATCAAAAATGCCTTTTTTATAGCTCTGTGTCTGGTTCTAGTTTATTTCTTACTTTTGGTTGCTGCCATTGTTCCTGGACATGTTCAAAAACTAATCTCTAATAAAACAAACAAAAAAGTCAGGTAATTCTCAGGACCACATCTCTAACGGTAACCTGCAAATAAAGGGAGAGCGGAACAGGATATCTCCATCCACAGCATAATACTGCTGCCCACCCACAGACATAAATCTTTTAAAGCTAGCCTGTCCCGCATTTCCACCACAGCTACACCTCACTGCATCACTGCGCGACCACTGAGCATCTGTCTCTGATGAACACTCCACAGACATCAAGGATACATGACCTCCAAGCAGTGCCAAAACACTGTCAGCTTCACTGCACCACAATATGAGAGAAAGGACTGAATGGAAATTACGAAGAGGGAAACAGGAGGGAAAGCAGTGAAAGATGAAATGTAATGTTTAGAGAGTGAGACAAAGCATGGAGAAGGAGGAAACTGGGAGAGTGGGGTAATGAAAGAAGAGGGTGGGGGTTGCACTGCAGCAAAGCTGCGAGGGCTTGAGCTTATCTCTAATTGGCTGCTTTGCCATCAGGAAGCTTAGCAATGAAGACAAATTAGCTTTGTACAATGACCAGGCTCAGAATGGGTTGGGGATGCTTTAAAAATAGAGTCAAAAGATTTTTATGGGACCAGAAAGGCTTCCACCTCAATCTGGATGTGAGGAAAGGCATAAATCACTAAGATCACACCACCCCTTTGACTGTAGCTGCTTCACTGTTAACTCCATCCCAGCCTTCAGTGTTGAGCTCTAGCCAGGCCCTCAAATGTATAATGAATTAGCAGCTTGTGCTGCTGTAACAAGCTGGAGATCTAGAGATGGTTTCTGCCAGATTTTGTATCAACTGCTTCTTTTAAATCTGAAATCGATGAGAGAGCAGAGGCTTTTGTTTCAGAGCAAGACTGAAATAAATGCAGCTTGAATCAAAGACAATGAGTAATGGATTAATTTGAGAGCAGGTTACGCCTCAGTGTCATGTAATTAGAATGCAATTATGCAAAAAATAGTTTTCTTGTTACTTTGGCACCATGTAACAAACACAACTGAAAACGATATGCTATTATACTATTACTTTCTTCTAAGATGCCTCTAGGACATCCAGTGAAATTATTTCTTTTAAATCTTATTACCTTTTTGCAGAAACAAAAGGAAACAACAGTATTAAAAAAAATTAAATAAAAAATATTTTCTACATGAAATCATTTACATCTCAAAGATTTAGAGACTTTTCGGTTTAGTAAACATTTGATAAAGGTTAGGGGCATGTGCTTTTAAGCATTTTTGGGGATAAACTTGGAAATCCTTTATTTTCTGTTTGATTAAAAACTACTAGCTCTTCTAAAGACGAGAAGTAAAAGAACAAAGTCATCTGGGTTGTTATTGCATGTTTGTTGTGGAACTAAGATCTGAAAGCGCCTTTAGTTTTTAGAAAAAAATCAATATCAGAAATCAAAAGGTAATAAAAATGACCTTTTAAAGCAACAGAACATCGTTATAATTTTTCTAAAGGCCTGATTGTGGGATTGTTTTTGAAGCCATTCTCAATAAAAGATATTTGGTGAGATTTTGTGAATCCAGGAGTTACCGTAATACCTACAAAATGATGACTGTTCATTAGTCATCAAGTTTCCAGTGTTTTCAATACTAATTTAGCTTCAGAAGTTTGTAAATAAACCTTCAGATTGGATGCATTTAGACAGAAGGCTTGTGGAAGAAGAAAAGTACATTGTGTTCCGTCTCTAAACATCCTGAAGGCAAAGTTTTTACTCTGCTTTACATTTAGTACTAATTTGACACAGCACACCTTTTTTATGCCTCAGCAACCAAAACTTAAATCAAACATCAGATCCCACCATTTGACACAATTTTTTTCCCCATACCTTCCAGGCAGCATATTCTCCACAGCCCCGAGTGGGTAAGTGCCCCAGGGTCCTTCTTGTCCTTGTTGTGCGGATCGTCCTGCGTAACATTGGCTGTGCTGTTGCAGATGAGGGCACGGGAATACAGCCAGTAGTCCGTCCCTATGGCAACCGTCATCAGGCCGAAGGCAGCGAATGCCCCCACGGTGGTGAGAAGGATCTGGATCCCCTTCTCACACACCATGCCTTTAGGAGAAGCGAAAAGATAGAGAGGGGATGGAAGAAGGGGACATTAAAAGAGCCAGCCAGGGAACAAACAAGCATTTGTTGTGCAGGAGAGGATTAATAATCATAGACACTGTACAGTTAAGCGGAAAACGCAGCGGTTAAGGTGATAAGCGGGAGGCTATGAGAAGTGAGATGATGAGACGAGAAACGACAAGAGATGGAGACAGGTGTGGGAGGTGTGTGAGTGGTCCTTATGATGTGTCCTTGGAGGAGAGTTTAATGACTCTGCTGA
Source organism: Valencia hispanica (assembly GCA_963556495.2). Classification (NCBI taxonomy): domain Eukaryota; kingdom Metazoa; phylum Chordata; class Actinopteri; order Cyprinodontiformes; family Valenciidae; genus Valencia; species Valencia hispanica. Next base: position 21,276,572 of record OY747710.1, read on the forward strand.
CTCTGCTTAACAAGACTGAATTGATGTGGAGCAGAGCAGATCACACACCCTCAAAATCTCAGTCCACAACATATTCATGACCAGGACTTTGTTCTCCACCTCACAATCAGCAGAGCTCAAGATGAATACATAAACACATGCACAGCAGATTAAACATGTGATCACCTTGTACTTTTCATTATTAGAAAGGTGGTAGATGGTGTACATTTAACAAACCAACTTCTGTTCATATACTTGCATAAATAGCATTACATAACTCAGTGACTGCAGGCGATTCTGACCTGTGCATGTGTGCTTTATAAAGTTGCTGACCATTATACTAGAATCATCTCTTACTGATAAAAATTTCTATGTCATGTAAATAAAATCCTGAGGAAAAAGTGCAGCATGCATGTTGCAGACTGACCCTACCTGACGGCGAGTTTCTATCCTTCGACTCAATTTTGAAATCTTCTTTTTCCTCGTCAGTGAAGAACTTGCTGCCCCCTCAATCCGGACAGCATCCATCGACTGTTTTCACCTGCTCCCCTCACTCCTTTTTGCATTTGTTTTTCCTCTTTTGCCTCTCTCACTTTTACCCCAGTCTCTTTTTTTTCCTTTTTTCTTTCTTTGCTGGAGAAAGTGAAGCTCGTTGGGGTTGTGGACCGTTACCACGCTCTGTCCGTCCTCTGTTAGCAGAAAGCTTGCAACAGAAAACCCATGGTCACTGCTCCTCCTCTCTGTTACTGCAAAACATAAAGAACACCAAATATAAAGTTATTACAAATTATTTTAGTTATTTATTAACTAATGTATTATTCATAGATAATTATATCATTAGATTATGTATTTACCCATGAACTATGGAATTATTTATGTAAAATTACTAAATTTCCAAGTGTTAACATTATTGACTTGTAAACTCACTTATTTAAAACTTAGTTTTAAGAGGCATATGTTCTACATGCATCTGTTATAAAAAAAACTGTTCTTAAAAGTTTATATTTGTATATGGAAGCTAAAAGAAAACATATTTGGGAATGTATTTTCACGATAAAATCTTGAGATAGCATACTCATATGTTTTGTGTGTGCTTCATGGTTTATTGCTGTTTTTACTTTATCCTAAATCCATACAATGTTTTTACTCATATGCCCATCATTTCGCTGTCCGAAGAGTGGGCAGGAGTCTTAGGGTTCCGCGAGCATGTTGAAATCCAGGACTGCGTGCATGTCTGTAGCTGTGGCATAAGCGTGCGTGCATCTATGTCTGCATTAATGTGAGACAATGAAACTCCTCTCAGTTCAATCCCAGAGTCTGTCGCCTGTGATGTAATATACGACCTTGGGGCTGAGTCAGGGAGCTCACAGGCTCATGTGGGGGATGGGGGAGTGGGGTGGGATGGAGCGTCCTTTTGCACACACATCCAAAGGAAGTTTTTGTTTGGTCTACCAAGACCAGGGAGTCGAATTCCAGTAGATAAGAAGTTGTTTTAGAGACAGGCGAAGATCATTTTTCCTCTTGCCTTAGAGTCTGTCAGTGGTCCGAGTTCAGTTCAAATGGCCAAATCGTGGGTCAGATTGCCTTCCAGCCGGCTGAGAACTTCTCCAAGTTATTACCCACGCAGCGAAACGAGTCCAATTTTGTTCGCACATCACAAATAGTCTGAGTGTTGACAGCACAGCAACCTTCCTGTAGCCCAGGCAGCCTGCCAATTGCTGCCTTTAAGCTTGAAGTTTACGATACCTCAGAAAATCCACCTGCAATAATCAGCAGATATCCGGTTATCATGAATCCATTTATATAAATGTTTCCAGCGTCCTCGATGGTCAAAAGTGAGAGACACAAGATCCTCCACGATGTTCCATCGGAACAACTCGGCTCTCCCTTTTAGCTGTTCTCTGGGAATTTTTTTAATTAATTGTATTAAAAGACCAGCTGACCAGAACCAGATCCAGAACCATAATTGTTCTTTACAGAGGAGAATGCAAAGAGAGGCTCCAAAAATAGTTGACAAGACAGAAGAATGCAGAAGTAGACAACAGTTGGGAGGGAAAAAGAAAAGCGTCCATCCTCGCGGAGAGCAGGAAGTACAGCTAGACCTGGCCAGCTCACCATCATGACTTCTGTTTCAGAAAAAAAACATAAGAACTCTAAAAAAGATAAACAGAACTGAGCGTTGTAACATGACCCAAAACACACTAGTAAATCACCTAAAGACTGTCTGAAAACAAAAAATCAAATGTCCTGGGTTGAGTCAAATTCTATAGGGTGCCTTATAATTGGAAATTTGGTAAATATATAACAACTGAAAGTGTGGAGTGGAGATACCTTTTCACAGATGTCAGAGAATAGTAGATGGAATCAAGGAAAACCACAACCAAAGGCTCACTTTTTAGTGCAGTTATATGACTAACCAACTGAAGCTTAGAATGTCACATTAATGGACATCCATTATTTATCAACATATTGCCACTATTAAAGAGGCACAAATCAAACAGCCAGAGAGTAAATACCAAGATTTTTCACTTAATTTGCGTAATTGGTTATTTTTTTTCTTTTACAATCCATTAAATGCATGAAAATTCATCATCTCTCATCATTTTGCTCTCTATAAATGCATCAACTTACCGTATGTACTTTAATACACTTTTCAAATATTAGTAAGCATCATATAAAAGTTAGAGACATATGCTATGACGTAAAAGTGTAGATAATCTATTAATTCTGTGGATTTCAAAACTATTTCAAATAAGGGAAAATCTGCAGTATGACTTTTTATATTTTGGGTCATTGTTTTGAGAAAAAAGGAATTGGTGAAATTAGAATTTGTTTGTCCTCCTCCACCTGGTATAGATTATTCCCCAGTGTAATGAAAGCAATAATAAAAGCATTCTCTTTAACAGAAAAAAAACATTTAATCATGTCAAATTGCTCATAACTTATGCTGTGTTCTATTTGTCCACCGAACTCGGTTTGCAAGTCGGTTTCCCGAATTACGAACCAGAAGTGGAAAATAGAACGCCCCCGAGGTCGTAAAAACAGGTCGTCAACTCGTCGAGGCTCAGAGGACCCCGAGTTCAGTTTCAAAATGGCTACCACAAGCATCACACATATGTAAACATTGTGGTTTTCTACTATTTTAAGCACATTTGTCTTTGCTGTAACCAAATGTAGAAATCGTACACATAGCAGTGTATACGTTACCTATAGGCATGTCGCTACAGTCTTATTACGTGCCGCCTAATAAGTTATTTTGTAGCTTGTGCAGTTTAAATTGGCTAGAGACGCTCCATGTTGCTATGACAACAATGCCGAGTCTTGAGCTACGGAATTTTCGCTTAAACAGCGGTTAAAACATTAATAGACTACAATCAAATAAGATGAAACATGAACTTACATTCTCCACTTGCTATCATCTTCTTCCATATTTTGATGATGAACCACAAACTTTGATATTAGCTCTCCGTACTCTTTCAGAACTAGCGCAACATCGACTTTCCTGGAGGCATCCATCTTTTCTCTGACCTGTCGTGTTATGTGCAAAACAGAATGCAAAAACCCGCTGTAACTTGTTTTCTCGAGTTGCAAGTCGCACTTACAAGACAAATAGAATGCACCATTAATCTCAATAAGTTGGGAGTTGGGAAATGAGAAGGGTTGTGGTGGAAGGATAAATACTTTTAAAGGTTTCAACTGAACTGTCCCTGAGAAAACGCTTTTTCAGAGTTATCTCACTGTGGCTAGATATGATGGTATTTTCAAAGAAAACACAGAAATGGTAAGATACTGCAACATCAATTACCAAGATGTCAGATATATTTAAACCTTTGCAGATATTTAAGTCCAGAGTGTGTCCTCTATTGTGTGTTGGTTGTTTGACATGCTGGGTCAGGCCGAAGTTGAGAAAAGTGTCACTTAATGTTTTAGCTAGTCTATCCTGGGGGTTGTCAGTATAGATGAGTCCCCCACAACGATTAATTGGTAATAATCGACACATATTATTGAAAGAAGGTCACTGAAATCATTAAAGAAGTTAGAGTTAAGTTTTGGGGGTTTATATAAACTTAGAAGTAGAGCTTTTTTAGGCTCATTTATCTGGGTGGCTAAGTATTCAAAAGAGTCAAATATGCCCAGGGATACCTTTTTATAGTTCATTGAACTGTGGGAAATTGTGGCTACGTCTTCACCTCGTCTGTGTTTTCTGCTCTCACTTAAGAAATTTTAATTTGGAGGAGTAAATTCTATCAATACAGATGTTTCATTATTTACATCGAGCAAGTTTCTGATAAAAAAGGGCATGTATTTTATGTTCAGTGATGAAGTCATTGTTTTTGGAGTGACTTTCCTGATAAAGACCTAATATTTAATAAAGCTATCTTAAGTGATTTGATAATTGGTGGCTGAACCTCCTGACAGGTGATCAACTTGAGATTTGTTTTATTATAATGCATTTGGCTTTAATTTTTTGTTTTCTCTTGCTAGTAATGACTTGAATGATTTTTTTGGGGTGGCCGGACAACTTCTGGAAGATGGTGGGAGTTGTTCGCTCTGGTTCCCTTGCACATCAGTTGTCCGTTACCAGTTCGGGCATGGGCAGAGTACATCCAGTGTTAGTCCTAGAGGCCTGATGTTGTCCAAGTTTCGGTGTTAGATGTGACCCAATTCTAATTTGTGCTTTCAGTCTGTCTGAGAAATCTCTAAACGGAGAGTGATTAGGTGTCGATGAGTCTAATGACATTAGGATACTTGAAGAACACTTTGCCGAGCAATGTACATCTTTACTCGCTGCTGGAAATGTTTGTTCTCTGTCAGTCCTTGCAGCTGTCCGGGCGGATGATGTAAAGAATTTTGGTTTAAAAAATATCCTTAGTGTAGTCAGGGACCAAAAAAAAAAACAAAGCCTCAAAGTCATGGAAAATGTAACTTACACTGTCCTTAGGTGGCAGCATGCTGTAAATTATACACTCCTTTTCCCAAAACCCATGCAATATAAACTCAGCAAAAAAAGAAACGTCCTCTGACTTTCAACTGTTTTTACTTTCAGTAAACCTAAAGACCTCATGACATGAAGTTGACATTTTTAAACATAACATAAAATAAAGAAATCTGAACCCAATGGACTATGTCAAAGTCATAAACACGCCTTGTATAGTCCTACTGAGAGCAAAAAAACGCCGCGGTGACTAGCATTTTACTACTGTATCACTGCGCACTGAACAAGCCGAAAGCCGGAAGTGACGTTAGCAAGAGAACGCATTCTGTTTGTTGACACATTTGACAGCGGCTTTTCAGCTGTGACTGGGACCGCTATTTTCTATTTTTGACAAAGAAAAGTGATCGCAATGCCTTCGTGTTGTGTTGGGGGATTTTGCTCAAATACACACAAGGACTGTGTCAGTATATTTAAGTTTCCCAAAGACCCAGAGTTACTGTCTAAGTGGGTGAAACAGGTCAGACGCACCCGTGAGTAGTGGGCTCCCTCCTCCTCCTCCTCCTCTCTTCTCTGTTCGGAACATTTTGAGCAGGATTGTTTTTATTACTATGATAAAGGAATCTCTGGGTTGTTTAGTGTGTGTTGCTGCCGGTAGCTGTACCTGCAGTGTTCCACAGGAGTGTGACAGCGTTTTTTCAGGTCACTGCTAAAATCACTACACGTTAATATTATTATGCGCATTTATATCATTTTGTTAATTTTTTTTTTTTTTAAAGAACCCACTATTAAGTTATTTCTAATCCTTACCAACCTGTGTTACCCTGATGTCACTTCTCCCGCTATCACTTCTTCCGCTAGCTTCTCTAACCCGCTTTCTTCTCTGACCCGCTTTCTTCTATTCATCTCAATCGTTGTGTACGGCTGGTATCTGTACGGTTCAATGCCTCTAGAAGCACCAGAACCGGCTGCATTTTCCACCTCTAAAACCATCTCAAGGCTAAAACTGGAGGAAGAATCTTCCGAGCCTTCAAATATGAGCGCCTCCATCAGGCCTGACAGCGGTAGTTTTCGGACTGTCCAGCCTGAGCAGTTCTGTCGCTGACGTCACATGGAGATGTAGCTTTGAAGCCGCGATTAAGCTAATATTTTGGAAACTCTAATTATCACGTAAAATCAAGTCTGTTCGGCTCATAAATTTACACAACCACACATTTTGAGAAGATGCATTATGTCATAATACATTTACATTAAATCAGCTTGGTGTCATGAGATCTTTAATGTGTGTAAATATTTGTATGAACACTAAAAGAGTCAACACCATAAGACATAAACTAAAAATGTTTCACAGACATGTGACTAACAGAAATAGAATAATGTGTCCTTGAATGAAGGGAGGCTCAAAATCAAAAGTACCAGTCAGTATCTGGTGTGGCCACCAGCTCCTTGAAGTACTGCAGTACATCTCCTCCTCATGGACTGGACCAGGGGTCCCTACCAAAAGTGTACGTACGACTAAAACAAAAAGTTTGCGTACGCCAAAATGATTTCTGATTTATAAAACCATGCCTACGCACAGGTGTAAGCAATTTCCCCTTTATAAATCACAGTCTTCTTGGAAGTTTGCGCACGTGAATTTGGCTCATATCCAGCCCTGAACACGCCCAAATCTGGCTATTAAAGGTCAATGCAAAGCAGGACATGAATATTGATGCATATGAAGAAGAGGGGAGATATGGCAACAACAAAAAAAACCAAGAAGAGAAACTTTACGGAGATGGAGATTGAAGTGCTAGTGGGTGAAGTGGAGGCTAGAAGAGACATTTTATTTGGTGGACACAGCAGTGGTGTCACAAATAAAAGGAAGAACTGCGAGTGGCAGCATGTGGCGTCTGCAGTGCAGACTGTCAGTGCAACTGACAGGACGGTACCCGAAATAAAAAAAAAGTGGTCGGACCGGCCCTTTTATCTGAGTTTAAGGTTTTGAGATAAATTTTATGTATTTATTTTAATATTGAAAAATGTTTTTAGAAGAGCTATAGCTCACTGAAAAGCTACAATATAGATATCATTGCTGGTTTGGATGTTTATAATAACATGAATCCATAATTAATGTTTGGTGTGAGGTGAAATGATATGTGTGAGAGGAGTAATATGCAGTCTGGGTGCAGTTCACCACCTCACCAACTGCGTCGTGGATTCCCCCCGTCTCCAAAATGTCCGTACGCACGGGTCAGAGTTGGCGTACAGGTGCACACATTTTCCCGTCAAGTCTGTTTTTTTGCTTTGAAAGTGGCGTACGCCAGTTTCAGGCCCCGTTTTGTGCGTACGCAACGTTTATAAATGAGACCCCAGATTTGTCAGTTCTTGCTGTGAGATGTTACCCCACTCTTCCACAAAGGCACTTGCAAGTTCCTGGACATTTCTGGGGGGAATGGCCCTAGCCCTCACCCTGCGATCCAACAGGTCCCAGACGTGCTCAATGGGATTGAGATCCGGGCTCTTCGCTGGCCATGGCAGAACACTGACATTGCTGTCATGCAGAAACTCACGCACAGAACGAGCAGTATGGCTGGTGGCATTGTCCTGCTGGAGGATCATGTCCGGATGAGCATGAATAAAGGGTACCACATGAGGGAGGAGGATGTCTTCCCTGCACCGCAAGGCATTGAGATTGCCTGCATTGACAACAAGCTCAGTCCGATGGTGATGTGATATACCGCCCCAAACCATGACGGACCCCCCACCTCCAAATCGATCCCGCTCCAGGCTACAGGCCTCGGTGTAACGCTCATTCCTTCGACGATAAACACAAATCCGTCCATCACCCCTGGTGAGACAAAACCGTGACTCATCAGTGAAGAGCACTTTTTGCCACTCCTGTCTGGTCCAGCGAAGGTGGGTTTGTGCCCATAGGCGGCGTTGTTGCTGGTGATGTCTGGTAAGGACCTGCCTTACAACAGGCCTACAAGCCCTCAGTCCAGCCTCTCTCAGCCTATTGCGGACAGTCTGAGCACTGATGGAGGGATTGTGTGTTCCTGGTGTGACTTGGGCAGTTGTTGTGGCCATCCTGTACCTGTCACGCAGGTGTGATATTTGGATGTACCGATCCTGTGCAGGTGTTGTTCTTCCACTGCGAGGATGATCAGCTGTCCTTCCTGTCTCCCTGTAGCGCTGTCTTAGGTGTCTCACAGTGCGGACATGGCATTTTATTGCCCTAGCCACATCAGCAGTCCTTATGCCTCCCTGCAGCATGCCTGATGCACGTTCACGCAGATGAGCAAGGACCCTGGGCATCTTTCTTTGGGTGTTTTTCACAGTCTGTAGACAAGTCTCTTTAGTGTCCTGCGTTTTTAGAACTGTGACCTTTAATGCCTACTTTCTGTAAGCTGTTGAGGTCTTAACGACCATTTCACAGGTGCATGTTAATTAATTGATTATGGTTAATTGAACATGCATGGAAAACATTGTTTAAACCCTTTACAATGAATATCTGTAAAGTTATTTGGATTTTTACAACATTATTGTTGAAATACACAGTCCTGAAAAAGGGACGTTTCTTTTTTTGCTGAGTTTATGTAAGGGAGTGCGTCATAAGAGTCACACACTTGATTTTTGCAACAGAACTTGATGTTTCACAAAATGCATTTGAATCCTTCACGTTTTCACCTACATAACTCATGTTTTTCTATCAGCCAACATACATGCATAAATACATAACAACATAAACAGTGCGACACCCATAGGCATCTTAAAGAAAGGTAAACCTCTGGTACCTTTTGGTCCAGAATTGTTCTAGTCAGTTTCAGATCCTCATTGTGAGTTATCACAAACACTTTGGACAAGACAACTGAGCTGTGAGCAATCTTGAGCATAGTGTCCTCAGCAAAAACTAGTGTGTACTCTCAGGTGGAGTTTTCCCTTCAGTGCTGAGTGAATTCCTGTGATTACCACAGAGATACATGATGAGGGACTAAACACCAATTAAACATTCTCCCAGTGCTTGCAAAAACTAAATGACTGCAAGTTATTTAATCTTAAATTTAGCTCATTTCATTCAACTTATTTTCCAGGCTCCACCTTTTACAGCTTTGCTGTAAAACCATATTTGCACTCGCTAAAAAGGCTAATTATAGCAAGGACACTGTGACAGGCTAGTGAGAGTGACTTTAGAGCATGTGCACAGCATCTAGTATGAAAAGGGAGAGAGGACCAACCCAACGTTGTTACCATAGCAACCTTGAATTCCAAAGTTGGGATCAGCAGAGAGCAGAGGGGGAAAAGACGGGCCGACGAGAGACAGAGTGAGGGAAAAGCAGAGAGAACCGATGGAAATAAGGCAGAAAAGGGGATATTTCTAGTTACAAACAGTTGTTGACTCTGAAATCCACCGGAGACAGACCAGTGCATCAAAGCTGTGTGAGTAGAATGGTCCACTGCCACTGCAGCCCAGACGCTACCAAAGGCACACAGAAAAAAAATAAATGGACTTTACAACTAGAGGATCTCGCTTATTGCATGGCCAAGAAAAATATTCCCTTCATCCTTGTTTTTTATAAATAGATCCAGACAAAGAATCTGAAGAAGAAGCACAGAGCATTCTACAAACAATATTTGGTAGACATAATGCAGTTCAGTCAAGTCTGTTAATATTTAATGATCCAATATGTCACCGTGATCAAAATAGGTTACATTCTGTTTGCATTGTAAGGCCCAAAGCAAAGCTGCCTCAGAGACAGAAGGAGAGCCGCTGTGTTTTGTGGTTTTTTTTTTGTGTGTATGTGTGTGCAAGCATATCCTCTTCAGTGCATCCAAGGTTGGTTCTAGTCCAATCTTATTGAATCCCAGTAATGTTTCCCTCAGCTCTCAATGTTAGACAGTTAGCCTCATATCTCTGCGTTCAGGCTCCTTATTATGTAAACTGTCAAAGGACACCACTGCAGTGTGGCTTATTTATTATGCATAGAGCACCCATATGTTTAAGCAACGACACAGAAGCTATTATGTCTTTTTTTCACCCTACAAACATACTGAATTTTACTGAGGATAAACAAAATGGATTACACTCCAATCACACACATTATAATATTCTCGAGCGTGTGTGTTTATTCAATTAAAAAATGACCTTAAGGAAACCTACTATGTTATTCCCCAAGGTAAAGCGTCCCCTGTGTAGCAGATCATAATTGTCGTTAAATTATCTGTAAATGCTATTTCTATTTAATAATTAAGAAAGATGATGATGACAGTAACATTAGTAACCAGACCAGGGGAGCATGATAGAACAACCAGATAAAAGGTAAATGAGTGGATAAGTGAAAGGTTTCTAGATTCTAGTAAACTTTGTTTACAAGGCAAGAAAAAGGGCCTAATAATGTCATATATAATTAGGGTACTGTGGGTATTTATGATGGGCAGGAAATATACCGGTTTGATGAAACTATAGAACTTTTCTCACTGGAATTAGACCACTCTATGGTCTTCAAGATCTTCAAGAGCATTTGATTATTGCTGGATTGGGAAAATTTGGAACATCTTTTTTTGGTGTGAAGGTTTCTGTCCCTTCACCATCAGTTGCAGTTCTAGAGAGGAAACACCATGAATAATTACATAACATTATGAGCAGCACGAGAGAAAGCAAGTTTGTGCTTTTCACTCATCGCTGTCAGTGATCATACAGAGGGTCTGAAGCATGAAAATATTTTCCTGCTCCTCATTCTTATGACAGCATGACATGCTTTGCATTTGAACTGAAGCCTAAAATATCTAACACGTTCGTTGGCCACCCATCATCCAGGCTATACGTGCAGTTCAGAGGTATGCGTTCTTCTTCCAATGCAGCTGGAAGCCCTTGGAAATTTTACGTGCAAGAAGCCTAGGAATAATTTTCCTTTTTTCCCTTTTTGGTGTGAAGAGGAACGTTTGTTCTTTTTAACTGCTTGGTAACATTCTTTCTTTTTGCCAGAGTCATGGCAGAATGCCTTGTACTTAGTTGCCACAGTGCCAAAAGCTTTATAATGATTTTGTTAGAGACCTGCTATCTAGGTGTGGCTGTGGTTAGACTGGCATGAAGCCACTGCGATCATTTCTGTTTCAAAATTCTGGTGACCAGCCACATAAGTACTGGTACAAGGCCATGCAGCCCTCAAGACCCAGATATGCTGGGACCATTATTATTAACCATTACAATCACACTACCGAAGTGTTCTGCATGCTGGCAGTTTTGAGAACATCCAACTCACTGGACAATTACTGTTAATTAACTGAAGATAAATTAAAATGTTCTTTTGTTGCAATACCTGCAGTGTGTTGACTAAATTTAAACATTAGCTTATCACCTGTTGGCATTGCTCTTTGTGATTTTTGTTTTTAATCTGGTACTGTCTAAATAAGCTGTTTAACACATTTCCAACAATAGGTAATACACAGACTAGGCGTCAATATTTAATGCAAACTTGTATCATATAAATGATACCTATTTCCCCACTGAAAATAATTCTCAAATTTGCATCCACTGTCCTGGCTAAATGTAAAAAAAAAGTTTTTATTAGTCCAAAACTGAAAGCTTCCTTTCTTTTAATGAAAGTATAACAAAAAAGTATTTGCTTAAATTATTTTGCCTTTAACTTGGTATTAAACAACCTGTGCATCTAAAGCCATTTATGTAAGGGCTGGTTCTTTTTGGTGTCCTTTTTGCTAAAAAATAACACTTGATATCAAAGTTTTAATACACAAAACACCCAGCCATTGGGGTGCTATTATGTGACCAGTGGGGTTGCTGATTGTTCACACTTTCCTCTCTTCATGAAAAACATGCAGATGAGATTTCGGTATCCAGCATACCATCTTTACCAGCCACTCTTGCATTAGCTTGGTGTGGAGTGCTATAGACAGTTGCTAATCCATCAATTTTTTATTAAACTCAACAGCACCAAGTCCAAATGTCCCCCCTGAAATGTTTGTAAGGCTTTGCCAAGTTTACTGCCAAATAGGTGCAGTAATAAACTATTTAACTGAATGCCTCTGTTGGTAACATACCTATGTGGTAATATTATTAGTGTACATATTAAACACACCTCAAGATGTTGATTTCAGGTTTTCTAAGAGAAAGTATTGTCAGTAAGTAGAACTACAATCATAATGATTTTTGGACTTCTGCGCACAACTAGGCCATCATTTTCCCAGAGAAAAGTTTTCCTGAGGCAAATGGAACTCAGCTTATATTACTTACACATTTAGATTTTGATCTTTTATATGCACTTGCCCTCCTTAATACTAGTGTTAGCATTGTTGCTCCATTTTGCAACCAGGTTCCTCAAAGTGATGCTTTTTATAGTATGTCTCCACCCAGAGTAGTATAGGCCAACCAGAGGCTTGTTGCAGCAGGACAACAGCAGCACCAAACACCAGCAGCCAAGCTTGGGAAGGCAGTGGCCGCAGAGCCCATTACAAAACCAGGCGCTCACCTGTCAGAAAACCTCAGATATAATCACATCTACCTGCATGACTCATTCCCAGCATGACAGAATACCTTTGTTTTTGTAGAATATAGGCCCACCCAATTTGTTGCAGGTTTAATATCACAGCCATAAATCACAGAGCAGATTTGAGTCTTGTAGCAGCTGCTCCCTTAGCTATTCATTGCATAAATCAACCACCAAACTGCTTGTTGAATAAATGATGACAGCTGTAATAAGTTTTCCACACATGTGGAAGGCCGTTGTCTTGTGTGAGAATCAGCATAACAAAGTGCCATCACACTGACTAAATACGAGCAAAGTTGAAGAAACGGGTTTTGTGTTGAAGTATTAAAAGTCACATTAACAGCTGGTGAAAATGGCAAGAGGTTTTACTGATTGCTTGATCGAAAAGAAAAGAATGCACAAGGCCTACTTAAGATTTCTAAAAATACAAGTAGTGTATTCTATTCTGAGATAGCAGCAGAGGAAGCAATTGCAAAAACACACATAAACATCCAAGACATTCTGAGCAGAAATGACTTGTCTTCTCTTCTCGCACACCTGAGCCCACTACTGAAATGTGGTATTAATACTTTTGCAACACCTGTATCTATGTCAGCAGAAATGCATATGGGCAGGTGCACAGAACAGGATCCACAAGCAAGCAAACCTTTGGCATGCAAGCACACGTACAAGCTTAAACCCCCACAACTGTCAAAATGATAACAATGAAATTCTAAAATAGGTCATTTTTAAAAGCGGCTTCAAAGAGCAGTGGAGCAGCCATTAAGCCAGAGTGAAAAGTCCGCTAAGGTCCTCAGACTGCATGTAACCCAGCGTTTCCACAGTCTTAGCAGATCTGCCTGAGAAAGCAGTGGCAGTGACACCTTGGTATAAAAGGTTCTCAAAATAAAGTGTGTCGGAATAACCTGATTTATTTGAATCCATGAACCTCTGTTTAAAAACAGCAATATTAGCAATCATGCACACAAAGTACACTGACAATTTTCTATCTGTTGTGAAATAGCCCATGGAATGATAGATTTTATATAGACGGAAGAATTACACTTTAAAGGGGGGGTATTATGCTTCTTCCAGGCTCACATTACCCTTATATAGCACACTCCAATTAAATTGTCACCTTAAGTCTTTTAAAAGTCCGTCATATATAAAAATCCACCTTAAAGAAATTTACTTCCGTATTGGACGCCTTGATTTTCGCCTGTGCCTCTCTAAGACCCTCCTACTCTTTCTAACACTCCACCTTCAGTTCGTCACATACCGTGCATCATCGCAACATGCACGGAGTCGGAAAAAAAATCCCACAAAAGACACGCAGCTGCAGCTGGTGTGTTATAATTGCTGCACCTGAGACTCAGTGGAGTTGTGTGAGGTGGGGAGGGGCAGTGGAGCTCTGCAGGGGCGAGGCTCTCGGCAGAGTACGTAAGGTCGGAGGAGGAGATGGGTGGAAAAGGCGGGGATAGGTGGGAGCGGGCGTTTCAGCAACCCCGAGAACTACCAGCAGAGACTCAAAGATTACTCTAACATGAGTGAATGGGTCAGAGCAACACTTCAGGCATGTTTTTAATGAGGGAAAGACAGGTTCTCAGGATATTAAGCTTCAGAAAGTCAATTTTGCATAATACCCCCCCTTTAAACTAATTTTACATCCTCTAGCGCAGTGTTTTCCAATGTGTTTCTGTTATTAAAAAAACACAATAAATTATTTAATTGCAATCAACACAACATTTTAATGTAAAAAACTAAATAGTAATTGTAAATCTGAAACAAGTGTGTCATGTATGAATGCCTTACAGGTACATACAGACAGTGAAAACCCAAAATTCAGTGCTTCAGAAAATTAGAATATCACATAAGATTAAAAAACAGATATTTTAAACAGAAATGTCAAGCTTTTGAAACTTATGTTTTTTTTCTGTGCTCTCAATACTTGGTTGGGCCTCCTTTTGCATGAATTACTGCATCACACAGCCTGTGGTTCTGCTGAGGTGTAATGGAAGCCCAGGTGGTGATAGCAGCCTTCATGTCATCTACATCGTTGGGTTTGATGTTTCTTATCTTCCTCTTTACAATATATATATTTTCAATGGGATTTAATGTTACTCTGTAATCAAGCCCAACAGTAATACCATTGTCATTAAACCAGCTTTTAGTACTTTTGGCGGTGCCAGTTCCTGCTGGAAAATGAAGCTAGCATCTCCATAAATGTTGTAAGCAGAAGGAGTCATGAAGTTCTCTCAAGTCTCCTGGTAGATGGCTGTGTTGACTGTGGACTTCAGAAAACAGCCTGCTAGAACCAACAGAGAGATGGCTCCCAAAATTAACAGTAAATGTAGAAACTTCTTACTGAACTTTAAGCAATGAGAATTTTGTGCCTCTCCACTTTTCCTCCAGATTCTGTGACTATGATTTCCAAGTGAAATGTAAACCTTACTTTCTTCTAAAAAGATGACTTTGGACCCCTGAGCAACAGTCCAAGTCTTTTTCTCCTTAGCCCAGGCATGACGCTTCTGAAGTTGTCTCTGGTTCAATAGTGGCTTGACAAGAAGAATGTGACATTTGTAGCCCATGTGTAGGATTCATCTGGCTCTTGATGGACTGATACTAGCCTCAGCTCGCTCCTAGTGAAGCTTCCCCAAATACCTGACTGGATTTTGCTTGACAATTCTATTAAGAGTGTGGTTTTCTCTCTTGCTGGTAAAACTTTTCCTACCACACTTTTTCCTTCCCCTAAACTGCTTGGATACAGCAATCTGAGAATAACCAGCTTTCTTTAGCAATGACTTTTTGTAGCTTAACCGATTTGTGGAGGTGTTTTCTGGACATCTATCAAGAGTCCCTGTGATTTTTTGATGTTAAACTGCTTTTTTTGTCATCCAGTTATAATCAAACTTACAGAAATAAAGGCTTAAAGTGTTTCACTCTATGTGTAATGGATCTATATATTTTTAGTCTCACTTTCTGAAATGAGTGAGAGAGAAAAACTTTTCATGATATTCTTTTTTTTATGCACCCGTATTAAAATAGGCATACAATGTCAAAAATATTTTTGATTGATGCATTTTCTTTCTTTTTTTTGGACTAGAAAGAAAACCTTCTATTTTTAGCATCAGCCACTGGATATGGATTACTCTTTCTTTCAGCCTGACTGTAAAATTAGAATGAAAGCAAATTATGTGGACAATTAAAGATGAATCTCTTGTGTTGTATCTAACATTTTCCATTTTTTGAGGTTAGTCTTTTAGCATCTTTTATAAAAGGCCTCTCATCAGCAAAAATGTCACACAAAAAATGTCAAAATGCATCTATCTGCATGAACTGCCTGTGCTCTTGTGCCAAATGCTGTATGTCCCATTCTTGGCTATATGTCACTGGCTACACAAAATCATTCTAAGGGCGACAAAGATCAAGCGGATCACACTGTGGACACCCAAAAAATATTACAATAGGCATGGCAACTATAAAACGTTAATCATCTTCATTTTATTTAAAGCCTTTGCAGCTACCTGCTGTGCAAAACCCAGATAATTTGATAAAATAAAAAATAAATACTCAGTCATGAGTCCTAAAAAGGGTCCTAAAAAGGCAGAAAAAAGGGTCCTAAAAGGTGGACTTCAAAACTTATTACAAAATGTAATATGCATTGTGCAAGAAATATTATGGGGGTTTTAATGCATACAAACTTAAGTGCAAGTGCTTAACTGTTTCAATGTGAGGACGCTCTCTTTAGTTCTCCAGTATCAGCACTATGGTGTAATTATGCTCCTCACTGAGTAGGCTGTTTTCTTTAATAGCTTTATAAGGTTGTTAACTTTATGAGAATACCCAGAATCCTGGGAAATATTTGTTGAAAATTAAAATGCTTATTAGACATTGAGGAGTTAGAATTACACTGTAAGTATCTCAGTAATAAAATAAAATAAAAGGTTATCCACCCAAGAAAGCTGACACAAATCCATCATGTCATTATCCTATTAATTCCATTAAAAAATAACATTTTGTCCAAAATTTGTTAAAGGATTTTCTAAGTTTCTGTTTTCCCAAATCTCCAAAGTATTTAATCCATCCAACAACCTAATTCCCCCAAAAATGTTTTTGTTTGACTTTTTCTTTTATTCCAATATAGCGTCATTAGGTCATTTCAGGGAATCACTGCAGGTAGACTCCCTTGTATTAACTAAAAATATTTCACTGCAAGGAAAATGCATTGCATAGGTCAGTGTGAAGCATGTAGAATAGCAAGCTGATAGTGAAGCTGACAATGCTGTGGGTTTCTGAATTTACTCTACCCAAATCTTGGTGCTAAACCAGGACAGACTATCAGGGCAAAGGCAGGATCAGAGATTCCCAGATCTTTCCATGGCTACCTTTTCTAGCTCACTGCAGAGACTGTGGGGAGCTCCCAGTCCATCTGTGAGGTATCATCTCTCCCAACTCTCATAAGCCTGGCTTAAGGCCTTCTCCTGAGGACCTCGATCGGAAGGCCTCCAGAGGGGGTCTTTAGCATCATTTTTCCAAAACACCTCAGCTGGCTTTTTCCATTGCAGAACTCCACGGATTATTCACAAAACCTTTAGTTTGTGACAAGACTTGTCATGTCTTGGAAACTGGTTTCTATCCAAATTAAAGGTTTAAGACTGTTTGTATGGGTTTAGACGAATATGTTTGTAACAACAAAAGCTTCCTCTTTTCACAAAAACATAAGCTCGTTAGTTTGAGTCCAGTGTTGTAAACTTAGTGATTTTGTCATTCTATTTATATTCAGTATTCAGACCCCTTTACTGACCTCTTGTAAAAAACAAAAGGGGACAAATAACAAATCTAGCGAACTTTTCTGCGTCCTCTTTACAGAACTGCTCATAGTAAGGAAGCACTAATAGTTTATTAAGCTGACGTAAACTGATTAATTTCAAGCTATCCGCTGGCAGAGAAAACTCTGGTCACTCTGACACTTTCTAGGATATCTTATTAACCTCTTAAGCCCCAGGGTCTCTCCAGGGTCTCTCGAATAGGACATGCCCAACATTAATTTAGTTTTTCTCTGCAAAAACAAACTCTGTGTAAACAATCTTGGTATCAAAATGAAGCCAATGCTTGTGAGATTTAATCAGAGGTGTAAAAATTACAGCATATGTTACTGTGCCAGAGTAATTGTAGCTTGAACATAGACAAATTACAAGATTCTTTATTCACGCCTAATTTTTTTCTCATGTTACAGTATATAAACCATTCAAAATATGCTCCAGTAGAATATGAACTGCAGATAATCATAAACCAACATGTGTAGATTACCTGTACCAAGATTCATGTTGATGAAGTGAAGTGGAGCAAAGTTACAGAGGTCTTAGTGAAAAAGTAGCTAGTTTTTTTAAAGTTTGGCAAAGTTCTGCACATTTCGGCACAATTTGGCACAAACAGTGAAAGTTTCAATTTCTCAATTCCTGATCTACTGATTGCATTCAAGTTCAATTATATGCCTGAAAACAAAGTGTTTTTTATATTTTTGGGTAAAATATCCAACATATTTATCACCCTATTTAAATAACACTATAACACAGAGATAGGCTTGACTCCAACTGAAGAGCATTTATTCAAATTCCAAATACAACAAAATTGTGAAATATACATATGAAATGGATAACAAAACTGTTCAAAACCCCCTCCACTTATCAATGCAAATGTTATATGGATGGTAATGTGCTTTGCATGCAGTAACAATATGATCGTAGAGTGGCCTGATTTTGCACAGGCGACTGTAATCAGGGGTGATTTTTGTTTCTTTTCATTGTCCTCATTCACAAAGCTGAGATGCAATGACCACAAGATTGCCTCAAACTGGTTTCTCTGCATAGTGTTACGTGATAATTTAAAATTATGTGGCCACTCACCCAGCAGTCAGGCACAACTCCTGTGTATATAATAATGGATAGGAAAACATATAAGTCTGTTACAGTGAGAGGAGTCCAAAGGAACTTTCTGCCAGCCTCTTTCATTTTTGTAGCATTGGTATTGTCGATAATTGTCCAAATTACAGATGAACTGAAGAAGAGCTGGAAGAGAGAGAGGGGAGACCATGCTGCTGCTTGGTCAAATGTATGTAGGTCCTGGTGACCTTGTGGGCATGAACCTAAAAGACTCAGGAGTGCTGTCCTCCTCACGTCTGTGGCATCTTCACCCACTGGAGTATCAGCAGACCTCTTTGGACAGCTGTTGCCTTAGCTTAGTTGAAGGCCTTGGAGGTATAGTCTTCATCCTCACTAAAACAAGATAACAGAAAAATAGAGAAATTATAAATATATGCAAACACATCTACATATAAGTGTCTACACACACACACACACACATATATATATATAAAAAAATACATTTATATATATATATATATATATATATATATACACATATACATACATACATACATACATACATACATACATACACACATATATATACACACCTTTCAGGCAGCTGTGTCTCTCTGTATGACCTTCCAGCAGTCTGCTTGAGCATGGTGAAGCGTTGATGAGTAAGCTAAGGATGAATGCCGAGGTGACTAAAAGAATATTATTACAGAAAAAGAGTTAGAAAAAAATATACAGAAACCACAAATACAACCCACAAATATTATTACACACAACCCACAAATGTTATTACACACATCTACACAAATATCCACACATAAATTCACAATCTTTATACATATACACACACAGGGAAAAAAAGATGTGAACAAAATAGTTACAAAAACTGTCTATATACAAACATCTAAGAACACACACACAAAAAAACATCTAGATAAAATGGCTGACAGAGCTATTAGCATTAGCTACTTGGGACATACCTCTCTTCCTCCGGTAAAATCTGGTTTTCCTCTTCTGATGACGAGTCCTCAACACAAACCTCCGATGAACTATCATTCCAAATAATCGCCAGGGCTTCATCAGTGATGATTCTCTTCTCTTGAAGCGCCATTTTTCGAACGCAAATAAAACAATCGAAGCTGAATCGTCACCTGCTCATCTGCTCATCTGCTCACCTGATCACCTCGTAAGATCCTATAGAATCACGGTGACATCAGAACTTTGAAGCAGATTGGACAAAGCAAATGTTTACATAGGGAAAGTTCACAGTGCGCATGACAGACAAGGTTGAGCCTCCTTGAATCAAATGCAAAAAATAATGGCAAAGGATTACGTTTTTTTTCACTTTTTCTTTTCTAAATACACACTGGATATTTTAGTAATTCTGGAAATACAGTCATATCACAAGGTGGATTATTCTTTTCAGCACGGAAAAAACAAAGGTAAGAAAAAAATTATGCTCTTGTTTTTCAAATGCTGTACATATTTTTGGGCTTATTTTGCTGCTCATTTGCTGAAATGTGCACGTAGCGTGATGAAACATGCAGCTTTAGAATCTGTGAGATGCTGGCTTTCAGTGAAGGCAAAGTTTGCTCGGTTCTGTTCAGCAGGGTGACCGACAGGTTCGGTTGAATGTGTTCATGTAAAAATTGCAAAATAGCACAACTGTTCCTTTAATTGCTTGTTATTTTTTCTGGGTTTGGAGGTCACAGAAAATATTTATATGAGTCTTTAGCTGAGATTCTGAGGTTTATAATGATAGGACATACTTAGCAATCACTGACCACAGGTCAACTAAATTCGGACATTTCCCCGCCCTTCCCCCACAGTGACCCGGCGCCGGGTATGTGGGGCTTAAGAGGTTAAAAGATCTTGAAATTTTAGAAACAGCATGACAGAAAAACATCTTGATTTTAAAACTGACTTTTTAAAACCTTAGTATAACTGTGTTTGTAACCAGCTAATTTATAAATCTTGTGCAATTTCTTATGTGTCTGTTTATGCTATCAATCCACATCCATGCTGCACCTTTAGAGATTTTTACAAACATTTTTAAATATGTAAACTTTTTCTTTCTTTAATGAAACATTTTTTGGTGCTTTCTGTTTCAAATTATCATTATTTCTGATTAAACTATCCACAGATGGAATGAGAAAAACACAAACAAAAACACAGTTCTTTAAAGAGAAGCAATGCTCAGAAGATCACTCTTTACTGATGTCACTGTTAAAGTTATTATATCACAATCTACGAAAAGAATATGTGCATTTTGATAACATTTGGCATCACAGTACTTCCAATCATGAATGTGTATAGCATATACATACAGTCATATTCAAGAAGTTAGAAAATTCATTTCTATGAGTCTCGTTTGTCAGATTAAAAGAACCATTTGTAAATAACATTTAAGCAGGAATTAAACATTGTTTTCATTAAGCCCACATTTCTGTGTTAAAATATTTTTTATTGGTCTGACGTAATATTTTAATGTTAAATGACACATTTTCATTTGCTTTAAGCAAAAAAATCATCATAATTAAAGGAGCTGTATGTAAGAAATGTATTTCAATTAATCATAAATTGGCCCTGATATGTCACTAGACATTAAGAAACCATGTTCATTTCAAATACTTATATCACTGACAACAGTACTACGGCCAGGATATTGTTATTTAAAAAGTGAAGTTGCAGCCCTCAACTGATGATGATGTCATCTTGTGTTTTGGCCTGAAGCGCCACCCTCCACCTATCTACCAACCACAAAGTCTGTAATGTTTCGTTATTAGGGTTGCCAGCTCTGCTCTAGTTACTACTGCTGCAGCTACAAAAGTGTTTTGCATAAAAAAATGTCAAATATTACTACCCCCAAACCTCGTTATCATTCAGAAATACATTGTGACAAAGTCTGAAATAAAACAAGGATTTGTATAGGAGATGCCTTTGGAAGATGGAGATGGATGAAAACAGAGAAGAATTTGAAGACAGACGCCAATGTTGCTAATCTTCTCCTGAACAGGTAATATTAATCTATGTTTGGCTAACTTGTACTTAAATGTAAATGGACATTTCAAATATTCTGGACAGTCGAACAAAGTTATGCATGTTTGTGCTAACGTTACGTTAGCGAATATGGAGGAGGTAGGTCATCGAATTGAAAGGTAAGGAATTGTTTGGGAAATAAAAATGGCAAGTCGCCATTGCTAACATTAGCGATGCATTATCAGAGCCCGTTTCTCTGTCATTATAATTAAACATAATTAACAGAACAAAAATTGTGTAGGACTCGTCACTTGCCATTGGAAGCTCCTTGATTATCCCTTACATAAATCTGGTGACATCTGGACATCTGCCCGGGAACTAAAATTGAGACCTCTTTGGGTCTTTTTAGCAGAATTGTAAATGGTTCCTGCCTGTCTGCTGAAGGAGGAGCAGCTGCTCTCTGTCTCTCTCCAGATCCATTCACTTTATTTTATTTTCTGTTTGCTTTTCTTGTTTTCTTTCTTAACCTTTTCTTAGTTACTTTATCTAACCAGCCCCTGGAGTTACTGTATTGGACGGGATCTCTTCTTGGATAACTTTTTTATGGACTTATCAACATGGCTTTTTGCTCAGCTGAGGATTTTGAAATACTGCTCCACAGAATTAAGGGCATTGAAACGAAGCTACGTCGTCTGGAAATTAATTTTGATCTCCATGCTGATTATGGAAACGACACAACTTTACCTTTGAATACAAACAGCCCGGTGTTACATCGGTCTAACCGTGTCACAGAGACTCCCTACAGGCGCCTGAGCGGCAGAACTCCACACTCTAATAAAGACTGGCCAGCTTTAAAACGCATGGAATCATCAACCCCAGCCTGTTCTCCGAGGAAGAAAAAACAAAAGAAACGCCGGCACAGAGAAAGCTCTGAACCCAGACCTCCCGCTTCTGCTAAAAGTAAACAAAAGAGGTTTCAGCCAAAAACAATAGATATTTCTCCACCTGGAATCACGCTGAAAAACAGATTCGCAGCCTTGAGTTCCCCGAAAGATGACGCAGCGAAACTTGGCTTGATGAAAATAACAAAACAACTGCATTAATAGAATCTACTCCTCCAAATTATAATTTCTTAAGTGAGAGCAGAAAGCACAGACGAGGTGGAGGTGTAGCCACCATTTTTCACAACTCAATGAACTTTAAAAAGGTAACTCTGGGCACGTTTGATTCTTTTGAATACCTAGCCACCCAGATAAATGAGCCTAACAAAGCTTTATTTCTAAGTTTATATAAACCACCAAAACTTAACTCTAACTTCTTTAATGATTTCAATGACCTTCTTTCTGTAACATGTATCGACTATGACCAACTAATCATCGTGGGGGACTTTAACATCCATACCGACAACCCCCAAGATAGACAAGCAAAAACATTAGATGATACTCTCCACAACTTCGGCCTGATCCAGCATGTCAAACAACCAACACACAATAAAGGACACACTCTGGACTTAATTATCAGCAAAGGTTTAAATATTTCCAACATCTCTGTAATTAATATTGCGTTATCTGACCATTTCTGTATTTTCTTTGAAAGTACCATCTCTGCTAAATTATCCAGCCACAGTAAGACCACTATAAAAAAGCGTTTTCTAGGGGACAGCTCAGTTGAAACTTTTAAACGTATTTACCCTTCCACAACATCCCCCTCATCTCCCAACTCAAACTCAGTAAATAAGTTGGTAGATAATTTCCTTGCGAAAATCTCAGACATCATGGATTCCATTGCTCCAACTAAAGTGAAAGTAGTCTCAGGTAGAAAGAAGTCTCCGTGGGCAAGTAATCCACTGGTACGTAGTGAAAAAAGAGAGTGTCGACGCGCCTAGAGAAAATGGTGAAAAACTCGACTCCAGGTTCACTGTGAGATCTACAAAGAGAGACTGAATAGATATCAGCTAACTATAAAAGATGCTAGGGAATCGTTCTTTTCTGAAATCATCAACAGAAACATTAATAATGCACGGACTCTATTTGCAACAGTGGAAAGACTAACTAATCCTTTAGTGACAGTAGCCCCTGAACTAAACTCTACCAGGTCCTGCAATGAATTTGCCAGCTTTTTCACTGAAAAGATTCTAACAATTAGACGGTCAATCTGTACCTCAATATCGAATCCACAACCAGTGCCATCCCCAATCAACAACAATGTAGAGAAAATGTCTGAATTCCACGAATTAAACCAGAACAGCCTTGAAAAAATCATTATCCAATTAAGCTCCTCCTCCTGCTGTCTTGATATCCTACCCACAGCTTTTCTAAATAAAGTTCTTCCTGTTATTGGGTCTGATCTTGTTCAAATAGTGAACTCATCCCTGCTATCAGGTGTCTTCCCTTAAGCTTTAAAAACAGCAGTTATTAAACCAATGCTAAAGAAGAAAAATCTGGACAACACGTTAATGCAGAACTACAGGCCGATCTCTAATCTTCCATTCATCAGTAAGATTATTGAAAAAGCCGTGTTTCAGCAGTTGAATAGCTTCATAACAATGACAAACCGTTTGGATGTTTTTCAGTCTGGTTTCCGTGCTCACCACAGCACCGAGGCTGCCCTCGTCAAAGTATTCAATGACATCCGCATAAATACAGACTGTGGTAGAACCACAGTGCTGGTTCTGTTGGACCTAAGTGCAGCATTTGACACTGTTGATCATGATATTTTATTGGAACGACTGGAGAGCTGGGTCGGACTCTCTGGTATACTACTTGGCTGGTTCGAATCTTACCTAAAGAACAGGAACTTCTATATTTCAATAGGAAACTTTTCATCAGAATGAATAGAAATCACATGTGGGGTGCCCCAGGGCTCCATCCTGGGGCCCCTCTTATTTAATATCTACATGCTCCCACTAGGCAAGATTATAGCAACCAATAACATTAGCTACCATAACTATGCGGATGACACTCAGCTCTACATTACAATGCCACCATTCAAACCCTAAATCAATGCATTGACCAAATAAATGGATGGATGTGCCATAACTTTCTCCAGCTGAATAGAAACAAAACTGAAGTGATTATTTTTGGACCCAACGAGGAACGATTAGGAGTCAGCACACAGCTTAAATTAATACAGCTAGAAACTACTGATCAGGCTTAAAACCTAGGTGTATTAATGGACTTAGACCTGAACATAAGACTTGAAAACAGTCTGTGTGTAATTAATCTACATGTGTTTCACTTAATAAATTGAATTACTGAAATGCATAAACTTTTAATTGAATATTGTAATTTATTGAATATGACTGTATTTGAGTATATAAAGTCATTCTGAAAATGTTTTGGGTGTACTTAGTTTCCCACAGTATTTTGTACTTTAGCTTCATCTTTTTTCAAATGAACAATGACATGGAGTCTGTGGGATTTGGGTTTGTACACTTGAGGTTAGTGTGGCATTTAGTCAAACCCTAACAGCATTTCTGTGGGACAAATGTGATTGGATACTTATAGTGAAAGGTAGTAAAAGTACCTAAGTAGGTGCTACATTATCAGTTGGCTGTCACTTTTCAGTTTGATTTGGAAAGTATAGCTTGAGCCTGCATTTTACCTGGACTTGATATTTAATATTCTACTGAGATCTGAAATCTGCACAGCTAATTCATTAGTATCTCTAAATTTACCACTATGATCTATCAAGTCTTCAAAGGACTGAAAAATTACCGAGCATTTGGACGTTTAAATAACTTTAAATATAGCACCTGTGATAAGAATCACCCCTGCTTTATATGGGCCAAATTTTGAAAAACCATCTCTCCTGTTGTTTTATTTTTCTTTTATTAATACAGTGACAGCTAAAATGCAGATATTATCTTCGTCCATGGGGTGACAAGCAGAAGCAACTCCAGTATCCTATCCAACAAAACACTAGCATACATGTACAAAAATTTGCTAAAGATTTGTTTCTAGCAAATATTATGTATTAAGCATTAACTTTCCACAACCTGGTGATTCTATTGCAGCCAGAAAACACAGATAATTCGAACGGTGACTGGAATCAACAGATTTCTAAGTTTGATGGGAACTGAGAGGTGAATGCCCAGTTGGAAAATCAAAATTCTGATATGTTTATAATCAGTGAATGCATCGTACTAGGAGTTAAAACTTTACACGAACAACAACACTTTAAACTGTTACTGGAGGGAAGAATTCTCAATGTTAGTTATTTTCAGTGTCAGTGAAGAGTCTAAAATGAAGTCAAAGGAAGCACAAATATGAAAGAATGTCTTGGGAAATGGGAAATGAAATCTAGCTTGTATTTTCTACAATACGTTGAGGCATCTATGCTGTTCACTCAGGCCACGTGAGAGAGAGAGCAAGACTTTCTGAAGACAGGAAAGGCAAATTTGTTATAACAAATATGCTCTTTTTTATTATTTTAAGCTTGCGTTTAGGTTCCACAGAATTGTACAGTACACACATAGAGATTGCTGCTTTAGTAATGCTAGCTGTGGTAAACAGGCTAATAAGATGCTAAAGCAAGTTGAAATTTTAACTCATTAGTTGTAAAATAACAGTTAAAGCCTTTTGAAAAGAAACCGTTCTCATTATTATGTCATCTCTCCTCCTCACATAAATAATGAATGATGGCTCACAGCAGAAAAGCTGGAAAAAACATTGGAATGCCCTTCTTTTATCTTTGAGTATTATAGATCCTAAACAGAAATCAGAATCAGTTTGTAAGTGCAAGTTTGCAGCCACACACACACGTATTGACAGACGTTTTCCTTTTATACTTCTCTGTTGGTGTGTCAGTGTTGCAAAGCAATTCCCTGCCAAGACAGCAGTGGGTGTAGACCTTTTCTGGTGGGTCTGCCTACCATTGCAGTGATGTCTCTGGACGACAACAGATGATTTGCTTCAGCTTGTAAAAGTGGACCTGTAATGCTCCAATTGTGAAAGTAAGATGGCGCCAGCGTGTTCGGTAAGCCGTCTGCTGATCTCTGTTTTTCTCATTTTTTCATTTTTCCTGTGCTATGCGGTTACTGTTGGGACTACAATCCTAACTTATGACCGTCTCACCCTCCTGGATCTTCGTTTGCCTTCGTTCCCTCCTCAGGATTATTGCCATTACCATTGAGAGACCCTGCAAACGGTGCACTCTACTATTCCAGCTAATCTTTGGAGAGTCCCCCTGCCCTTTGTGGCTCGGTAAAAGGCGCCGTCGGAGTAGTAAGCGTGGTGGTTGCCTGGTCCGTTTGCAAGCTGCGCTGGCACACTCTTCGAGGTTTATACAGTCTCGACCGGGTGTGCCGACTCGATGTCTCTCTGTATGGTGTTTTCTGGACACTGTGAACCGACGCTCATCTCTGTTCCTGGCCCTGGCCTCGGCGCTGCTTCCTCTTCTAGCCCTGCTTTGTCTCCCTGCTGGTGCTACTGTGGTGTGGATTTCTCCAACCTTCGGGATCTGAAACACATCTCCACTTCTGAAGTCAATTTTTGAAAATTTTCCTTGGAAAAATCGTTATCATCCGGGCTCAGATCTCTCCTCCCTGTGTTACAGGTCTTTTTTATCCTATCCTGCATAGATCATTTTGACCATTTTGATCATTTTGATCTGCTTTCTTTGTTATGTCTCAAGAATCTCCTGTCAGTCTTGAAGCTCTCAGGCTCCCCTATTGACCCTGTTCCCCCACACCTTCTTAAGGAGGTTTCTTTAGGTACTGGCCCCTTCTTACTAAAAATTATTAACAGCAGCCTGTCCACTGGTGTTGTGCTCCATGCTTTTAAACATTCAGTAGTACAACCAGTTCTGAAGAAGCCTGGCCTTGACAGCTTTGTCTTAATAATTTCCGTCCGATCTCCAAGCTTCCATTTTTATCAAAACTGCTGGAGCGTGTTGTTTTTAATCAAGTTACCTTCTATTTGGATAAACACTGTTTGATGGATCCTTTTCAATCGGGCTTTCGATCCTTTCATAGCACAGAGTGGGCTCATCTTCGTGTATTCAATGACATTTTACTTACCCTTGACTCCGAATCCAATGTGCTGCTTGTATAATTGGACTTATCTGCTGCTTTCGACACTGTTGATCATGCCATCCTACTGACCCGGCTGAACCAGCTGATTGGTGTCCAGAGGAAGGCCCTAGAATGGTTTAGCTCTTACTTTTGCGATAGGAGTTTTAATGTTATGATGGGTGGCACTGTCTCCCTCTCTGCTGCTTTGACTTGTGGTGTCCCTCAGGGCTCTATTCTTGGACCCGTTTTATTCAATTTATATATTCTGCCGCTGGGTGACATTTTTCGAAAACATCATGTCAACTACCACTTGTATGCGGATGATTGCCAATTATATGTGTCGGTGAACCCTAACGACTCCTTGCAGACCCTGGCGGACTGCCTCAATGATGTGAAGAACTGGCTGTCTGCAAACTTTCTTCTGTTAAATGATGCCAAGACAGAGGCTATTATCTTTAGCCCAAAGACTTCTCCATACCCCCAACTTAACTTTCCTTTCTTTTCTCAGTTTCAAACCTAGAGGTTATAATGGATTCTTCCTTAAGAATGGATATCCATGTCAACCAGGTCGTAAAGTCTTGTTTCTTCCACCTTAGGCGTCTTTCCAAAGTTAAACCTATTTTAAAAAGGTGCCATCTCCAATCTGTCAAACCCGGTGCTCTATGGCCTCTTCCGCTTCTTCTTCCTTTTCCTCTTGCTCTACCCTTGCCCGCCTTCAACTGGCGCAGAATGCAGCAGCATGAATTTTGACTGCCACTAGGCAGAGGAAACACATTACACCTGTTATGGCAAAACTGCATTGGCTTCCTGTCCGCCTCCGGATAGAGTTTAAGATCCTGTTATTCGTTTTTAAGACTCTCAATGGCCTGGCTTCTGCTTATTTGTCCGAGCTGCTTCGTCCCTATGTCCCCACAGGATCCCTCAGATCAGCCGAGCAGCATCTATTACTTGTAGACTCTCCCCCTCCCTCACCCTTTTTTAAATCTCATTTGAAAACTTATTTTAACTCTTTTGCTTTTTACTCTGCTTAATTTCTTTCTCCTTTTATCATTTAGTTTCTTCTTTTTCTCTTTTATTCCTTCCCAATTAACTGATCTTAACTGATTTTTGTCGTATTACCTTTTTAATTTGTTTTATTACAGGGTGCTTTGTTCAGCACTTTGGTCGGTTCTCATGCCATGTGTAAATGTGCTATATAAATAAACTTGGTATGGTAAAAGCACATCCGCTCAATGGCCAACAGAGAGCGAGTTTTGATTGAGCTAGAAAGCTTTTTACTAGAAATGCATCTCATAGAATACTCTAAAAACGCATGTAAACAAACAAACACAGCGGTCTGTTTTGTTGTTCCCTACCCCTTCCTGGTGTTCAAAATCGCCAAAAGACCATATTAGATAAACTGAACTTACAATATAAAGCATCTAGTGCCCAAAGGCTGCATTATACTACTACTAATTAAATCGCCTTTAGAACACCGTTCGGGAGAAATGATCTTGGGCTGATGTTGGGCCGACCAATCACAGACGTGCACTCTCTGTTGAGTTTGATGGCTCTACTCTGTCCGTCCTACTGTGCCTGTCGGAGAGCCCTTGCATCGATGGATGATGGGGCTGTGTGTCTCCGCTCCTCTGCTGACAGAGAAGTATTAACTAGGCTTAAAAGATCAATCAGACAGCTGCAGTGGGTTAAAAAGGCTGCTGCTCGCATCCTCACTCATGTAGCTCAGAGAATAGACTTCAAAATACTTTTACTAGTTTATAAATCATTGAATGATTTAGCACCAAAGTATCTTGAAGATCTACTGTTACTACACCAACCCCCCAGACCACTCAGGTCCTCTAATTCCAGTCTACTAATCATCCTTAGAATTAGAACCAAACATGTAGAAGCAGCTTTCAGTTTCGATGCTCCTCTAATCTGGAACAAACTTCCAGACAACTGTAAAGCTGCTGAAACTAGGGATGGGCATTCAATTAAACTGTCTTCATCGATCATCGGGAGAGTTAACGATTCATTTTTCGATTAATCATTGATATTTTTATATTAAAATTCAGTGTTCATAGGCTATATTAAAATGCAGTGAGAATAGAAAAATAGCGTGTTTCCTCATTGAGATCTTCATTACAAGTGGGACACCTCTTGAGGAAGTTAAACGGAATTAATTCACGGTAGTTGCACAAAGAAAATATGCGCTATAAGCAGCGGAGCCGACAGCTAAAAGACGGTACTCATTAACACAATTGACGCTCAGATTTTTTTTCTTCTCCAAAAAAGTAAAAAAAAGAAGAAAAAAGTCATGTTAAACAATAACTTAATAAAAAAAAATATAATACTTATAGGTCTGATAGTTTTGTGTTACGTTTGGCAAAAAGAGTCGAGAAAGAGGATGAGAGAGATCAGCGTACCTAACAATGAATTAGGCTCATTAACAGAGTAGAAAAGACAAAAACAAAAGAAACCTTAACGTATATACAACTTTAGCACCAGTCTACTGATTTTTGTTGAGAAAGATGAGCATGTTAACATGCGCTGGGGTCAGAAGCGAAAGCAGCCTGGTGACCAGACTGACGGTCACCAGGTTGCTTTCGCGTCTGACCTGCAGCGCCGAGATCACCTGCTGTGAGGGGACAGACGTCGCTGTGATACACATGCCTCCGTGCTAACTTAGCAAGCCTCTGGAATCGTGTTTAATTCATTTTCCACCCGTCTATAGGGGTGCAATCCAGGGGTGGCGGAGCCTCCCTCAGAAAGTAATTGGTGAGTAAGTTTCTCTGCTCGTTGTGCATCTCAGCTCCTCCGTGCTAACACCGACTTGATGCAAGGTTGAGACCAAGAGCAGGATGCTCCGCTTCTAACCAGGGTTGGAAGTGCATTCAAGTACTTATACACAGCTTCGCAGTGTTGGCAGTGAACCGAGACTTTTTTTTGTTTGTTTTTTTTAGTCAAAGTGGTCCCACGCCATACTTTGCTGCGACCTCTTCATGACAATGCTACTTTTGAAATCGCCCTCATGTGGTTAAGTGTTCAATTACTGCCACATAGCAAAATTAATTGCATTCCTTCAAAACTCACACTACGCAACAGAACATGCATTAATTGATCGGTAAAAAAAAGTCAATGATGAAATTCTTAATGATCAATGAATCAATCGTCGATTAATTATGCCCATCCCTAGCTGAAACATTGAGTTCCTTTAAATCACAACTAAAAACCCATGTGTTTAGAGCTGCCTTTGATTAACTGGGGTGACCATGGCTCAGGAGGTTTGGAGCTCGTCCTGTAACAGGTGGGTTTGTGGTTTGCATCCCCGCTCTGTCCGTCTCGGTCGTTGTCCGTTCAAGACTAGTAAAAGCACTATACAAGTACCGGCCATTTTTAGCATAACTGATTATTAATAGCTGGAAGCTCATAACAGTAGTATGTTTTAATATTCTTTATGTTTCTGATTTTCCTTTTTATCTTTTTTTTTTAGGTTTTGTGGCCACTGCGGCCTTTATTTGCAGTGGTTAGTACAGAAGGAGGGAGAGAAGTGGGGGAGAGACATCGCAAATGTCCAAAGGGCAGAAGTCGAACCTGGGACAACCGCTTCGAAGGATGAGGCCTCTGAACATGGGGCGCCCGTCTTAACCATGACGCCGCACAATAACCCATTTATTTATTTATTTTTTATTGCTGCTTTAATTTTATCCCATAATCACACAAAGGACCTTGAAGTTTCAGCTGTTTAATTTGTTTTAGTCTCCTCATCTTTAACAATGCTACAGCTAACATTTTGTATTTGTCTCTGCTTATAAAAAATACAGTGTTCTTTGCTGCTGCTTATATTTAAAACAATTGTGAGGTTCGAGCATGGGATAGGAACTGGAGCCTTGGAAACCCCCACCTCCTGTGCTAATGGACCAAGGGAAAAAAACTCAGTCCCAAAAAAAAGTGACACCTGCCTATTCAGTTGCTACTAAAGTTTGATTGAAGAGTCTTTCAGTTCAGTTGTAGGAGACCACGCTTTTACAGGCAAAAATTACTTTGAAGACATTACTGTTGAGGTCTCTTCCTCTGAGATTGAAGTCAATTAGAAAACCTAAATGACAAACTTTCTCACTGGAACTTTGAACAGTTTCATGTTTTAATTCACGATTTGGCTTTCCTTGGATTAATTATTTGAACTTAATCAAAACACGCTGTTTAGATGATAGGTATATGCTTAACTCTACAATATTTCAGAAGAGTTCTGGATTGCTTAATTTGTTTGGGATCCTGAGATCCTGCTGAAACATGTAATGTTGTCATACAGCAGTGGATGGCTTTTCTCCCGAGTCTGCTTGACTAAAGAGATGGAGTGTGGAACAACTATGAAACCTCAGACAACCAGGAAAATTGCAACAAAGCCATTGATCCTCTGAACAATAGCTACATGACAGATCTCATGATGGCTGCAGAATTGTTTCCCTGCAGAGGGGAACAGAGTAAGAAACAGACCTGGCCACACAAAGAGCTATATGTGAGCAAAACAGCTCAGAAAAGCAAATAAAAACATCATTTCAGGTTGCTGTGAACCACTTGGGTATTAGATAATTATGATTTGGCAATCATTAAGACAAAACATAACCCTGAGTGGGCTACGCATCACTACTGTCACCAGTGAGTCACCTCACTGTGTAAGCAGCAGATCTCAGAGCCAACTGAGAGGTTTCACTGTAATCCAACATCATCAGAGATGATCATCAAGACCTCATGGATCACACTTCACACACATGGCACAGCAAACGTTTAGTACATGGCAGGGAGAAGAGCTGAGGGGGCGACAAGCAGACAACAAACCAACTGTCTGTAAAAAAGGAATTCCACATATTGTAAAGAAAAACAGGAAGGAGACAGTTGGGAAAATATGATGGAAGAAGTTATTGTAACTCAGGAGATGGAATGGGTCAGTAGTCCGATCCGCAGCTTCTGCAGTCTACATGCTGACATGCGCTTAGAAAGCTGAACAGTACAATGAACCATATCATATATTATTGTCTGTGGGAACATACATATTAAAAACTGCTCTTAACATTAGAAGAACGGAAATTGAAGAGCTCAGTAGAGTCCAAATTGTTGAACAGTAAGTTAATATTTAAATTGAAGTTTAAACGATTGATATGAACTGTGTTAAAAAGGTTGTGAAGCAGCAAAGCATGGCATATCTACAGTAAGAGATAAGTAAAAAAGTATCCCAAGGTTTTAAAAAAGTTGCGCTTTTCATTACTGAGGTTTAAAGTTCCTAATGGAAATGCCAGAGAAAGTTCTGGAGTGACAAAAGTTTTCTCCGACTGTTTGGAGTAGAGTAATGCAGCTCTCTCCCCTCTACCACCTGTTAGGTGGTATAGGTGGTATATGCTACTCTTTCCCTCATGTAAAGATACATAGGTTTGTTTGTTTTGAAATACTCACTGTAGGTTTATAAAACTAAAGATTGTCAGGCTTCGAGTTGCATGCTTGCTAAGCCAACGACTGCAAGCTTGTTATACTTGGGTTTCTCTATAAGGCGTAATTCAAACCTCCCCATCAGTTCTGCTGCCTTCTTGGCCACAAAGCTAATGTGACGTAAATTACGTCATCTTTACCTTCCAACTAGGGCTCGCCAGGACTGTCCACAGATGTCAAGGTCCAGACAGGATTTTTATGACCATGCTGACTGAACGCATAGACAGTGACAATGATATTCTAATTAAAGTGTAGGCATCAAATACACAGCAGACAGCAAAAACTGCAACCAGATCAGCAAAGGAAGAAGAAACACAAAAAGGCTATGTCGTTTTTAAGTACCGTGTGGGGAGAGCTGCTTTGTTCTCCATCTGGATAATTTATCTTACCAAGATCACAAAGACACCAAAGCTGAATTTATTTGGTGAGAAGTGAGCTTATTTTTGAATTTTGTTTTTTCCCTTCTTCAGTTCTAAGTAGACTGTCCACGTGGCATTATTGCCCCCTATGAGGCTCTATTTAAAACTGTTCATCTCTGAGTGGAGGGTTGTGGTTCAGCTTGGCCGAAATATGAACAGCAGAGTGGTGTTGGTGAGGTCCAATCAGCTCTAGCTTACAGACAAGAACAGGTCTTATAGAGAGTGAACGGCAAAAAGGGCTAATATTCGGTGCAGTGAAACACATCATTTTTACTTAACCCAAAATACCAATAAATAAAATAAATCTTCCTGATGACATAAATATACTATATGTTATATTATTTTAGAATAAATAGCATCTTTTCAACCATAAATAAAAGTACTATCATACTCTATTTTATGAGTGTATGTATGATAATACCGTGATTCCATTTTTGCTCAACATTATCATACTGGGAGAATCTCATGTCGGCCCATGTATAGTCTCCAGGCATTGTGACATTATATAAAGTCTAATAAATTTGAGGAAAATTAAATGTTTGTCAAGCACACCTACATTAACAAGGTGCATGGGTGTTAAACTGTAGCAGCGGGGGCTGCTGGACATCCAGGCTGGCTTTTTAGCTGTTCCCGAAACTGCAGCGCTGTGCAGATAGATGACAATAAGTACACGAGACAGCTGCAGACTTTAGAGTATTTGCCTCGAAAAACACAGGTTGTAGCCACATGACATATGTGATTAACTAGCACAGAAACTCCTTACTGCTGCAGTGAACACTCTTGTTGCTTTATGACATTGCCGTCTGTCCTTTGCTTCATGTAATTAACTGGCTATGTGATTACTGACAGCAGTCTGGAAGGAACATGAGTTTCCAGAATCCATCAGATGGCATGATGTGTTCCATTGGTTCAACATGGAGCTATGAGATGTTAAGCCCTTCTCTGCATTGTACTGATGGGAGCTCAACAGCAGGAGTAGTGCAGACCAGTGATCAAACTAAACACCTTTAGGAGTTCGGAGCTACGGCACTGCCCGCGTGCACAGCTCAGTTATGCGGACTGCGGTGCATTTATTAACAGAGGGAGGCACACACATCACCATGCATGCAGAGGCTACACGGTGGAAAATGGATGCCAGCATCAAGCCAGAGAGCAGACAGGGAGACAAATCCAACAGTAGGACGCGGATTTAGTCCAGTCATTCACCGCAGAAAGTGGCTGACTAATTTCTGCTAATTCAACAGATATTTCTGCCTCACACCTGCCGTGCAAATTCAGAATGGGAGAGTGAAAGGGGGGTGATGAGGGGGAAGGAGGGGTCCATCCAAGCAAGCAGTTACAAGGGGTTTAATCTGCATAAAAGACGTTGTAATCGCTAATTATAGGCCCGGGCAAATAAATGGGAACATTTATCAACAGCGTTTAATTAGAGCCATGGCAGAAGTCTGAGAATTACTATCATTATTTGTCTCTGCAGATCCCACACTGTATCACTGTTAATAGGTGAGTGAAACAGATTAATGTTGCATGTAAATTGCACTGGGTGAACTGGTGATCCGTAACGCTGTAAAGTCAAAACAACGCTGCCACAGTGGGATAATTAAAAGAAGCGTGCAGATATCTTACCTTAGTTCCTTTATAAAAATTTTTAAAAAAAATCACAACGTCGTTGCACTCGCCAGGAGATGGAGACTAAGGGGGGAAAGAAGAAGACGAGGGGGTGGACTGTGAAGAGGATAAATAATCGAGGCAATAAATAAATAAATATTTAAAATGGATTGTAGCAAAAAATGATATAAATAAAAAGCACCCAAGGGAGGTGTGCAGAAATTTAAATTACTCTGATGGGAAAGGGTTGTACATGCATTACAAAAAAAAGGCTAACACAAGACACGTCACTAAGCACGGATTTGTCTGCCGTAGATGTGGCCGCTGCTTGTGTGTGTACTCGGGGAGAATGCGTCTCCCCCGCCCCTTCGGTTGGTTGGATGAGCGCTCGCCTGCCTCCATGAGTGCGATGAAGATGGCTTCCGATTTGAATTTTGGCTAAAAGGTTATTCTGCCGCATTTAGCGATTTTGGACTACATTTTATGCCCTTCTGTACAAAATGTTCGATAAAACTCATATTGCTGTTTTTGAAACCTTAATAAAGTGTGGGAAAGAAATAGGTTTTTCCCCCCTCCTAAAAATTTTAGAGTTGCAATTTTTTTAATGTTTTGGAAATTAAACAAAGGTGTCACAAATAACCAATTGTGTTTTCCTAATTTATTTGATCGTAAATAAAACAAAATTTCTCTTTCCCCTGAAAATGTGTATATTAGGCTACATAAGACAAACCAAAAAATATTTTTTAATACGGAAATTTTGACCTACTATGAAGTATGTATATGTATTGTGGAGTAGAGTATCTCACAAAAGTGAGTGCACCTCTCACATTTATTATATATTTTCATGGGACAACACTAAAAATAGGACACTGATACAATGTAAAATAAACAGTGTACAGCTTGTATAACAGTGTAAATTTGCTGTCCACTCAAAATAATTCAACACAGTCATTAAGGTCAAAACCACAATTACAAAAACGAGTTCATCCCTAAATGAAATTGTCCAAATTAACCATTTTATCTCCCTGGTATCATGTGACTCGATAGTGTTACAAGGTGTGAATGGGGAGCAGGTGTGTTAATTTGGTGCAATTGCTCTTACCACACTCTCTTTGCCAACTCATCACAGGAAGTTCAACATGACACCTCATGTCAGAGACATCTCTGATGATCTGAAAAAAAAACACTGCTGCTCTACATAAAGATAGCCTAGGCTATAAGAACATTGCAGACAACCTGAAACTGAGCTGCAGCATGGCGGCCTAGACCATACAGTGTCTTAACAGGACAGGTGCCACTAAGAACAGGCCTTGCCATGATTGACCAAAGAAACTGAGTGCATGTGCTCTGTGTCATATCTAGAGGTTGTCCATGAGAGGTTGAAGGTGTGTGGGTCAGCTTGTCAGTGCTCATACCACACCTTGCACATTGCATCAAATTGGTCTGCATGACTGTCGTCCCAGAAGGAAGTCTCTTCTCAAGATGATGCACAACGAAGGACATGGTTCAGGAATTTCAGATGGAACTCGAAAAATTGGAACATCTAGCAAAAGTTAATTTATTTCAGTAATTCAACTTAAAAGGTTAAACTGATATATGATATAGACTCATTACATGCAAAGTTAGATATTTAAAGCCTTTGTTATAATTACAATCATAATTTTGATGATTATGGCTTAAAGTTTATAAAACCCCCAAGTTCAAAATCTCCAAAAAACATGAAATTCATAAAACACAGATTTTAAATGTCAGACCTCTGAAAAGTATGATCATGCATATGTACTAAGTACTTGGTTTCATCCCCTTTTGCATCAATTACTTCCTCAATGTGGCATGGCACAGATGCTATCAGCCTGTGGCACTGCTGAGATGTTATGGAGAGATGAGATGATGTTCTGCATTGTTCAGTCTCATGTCTCTAATCTTTCTCTTGGTAATGCCCCATAGATTCTCTATGGGGTTCAGGTCAGGCGAGTTTGCTGGCCTATCAAGCACAGTAATCCCATGGTCATTGAACCAGGTTTTGATACTTTTGGCAGTACAGGCAGTTGCTAAGTCCTGCTGGAAAATGAAGTCAACATCTCCATAGAGTTCGTCTGGGGAAAGAAGCATGAATGCTCCAAAATGTCCTGGTAGATGGCTGCGTTGACTCTGGACTTAATAAAGCTCAGTGGACCAACACCAGCAGATGACATGGCTCCCCAAATCAACACAGTCTGTGTAAACTTGACATTGGACTTCAAGCAGCTTGGATTGTGGGCCTCTCCATTCTTCCTCCAGACTCTGGGACCTTGGTTTCCAAATAAGATCCAAAATTTGCTGTTCCTTTTTCTTCAGCCCAGGTAAGACGCTTCTAAGATTGTTTGTTGTTCAGGGCAATCCTCTCCAGGCTGCGGTCATCTCAGCTGCTTGTGCACCTTTTTCTTTCCCCTTCCACACAAGTTTCTATTAATGTACTTTGATACAGAACTTTGGGAACTTCTACGTTTTTTTGCAATTACGTTTTGAGGCTTTCCCTCCTTAAGGAAGGTGTCAATGATGGTTTTCTGCACAACTGTCAGGTCAGCAGTTTCCCCCATGATTGAGATTCCTACTGAACCAGACTGAGAGACCATTTAAAGGCTCAGAAGCCATTTGTAAGTATTTTGTATTAATTAGCTGATTACAGTTTGACACTACCCTGCCTCTTGCCCCGTGACTGCTGGAGATAGGCACCAGCCCCCCCACAACCCTGCATAGGATGGACGGGTACAGATAACGGACAGATGGATGGAGTTTGACACTTTGAGCCTAGAATATTGAACCTTTTCACAACATTCTAATTTTCTGAAATTTAACAAATTAAGGTTTGAAATATCTTGCTTTGCATGTAATGGGTCTACATCTTATGTTAGTTTCATCTTTTAAATTGAATAATTGAAATAAATGAACTTTTGCACGATATTCTAATTTTTCGAGTTTCACCTGTACAGTATGTCCTGTGGTCTGATGAGACCAAGAGAAACTTCTTTGGTTCAGAAGGTGTCAAGCGTGTGTTTTTGCAACCAGGTGATGAGAACAACAACAAGTGTGTTTTGCCCACAGTCGGGCATGGTGGTGGGAGTGTCATGATTTGGGGCAGTGTGGCTGCGGCTGAGTGTGCAGAGTTACAGTTAATTGAGGAAACCATGAATGCCAACATGTGCTGTGACATACTGAGCCATGGTATGATCCCCTACCTTCGGAAAGACCTTAACCTTAACGGGCATCTGTGGGGCATCCTCAAACGGAAGGTGGGGGAGCACAAGGTCTCTAGCATCCACCAGCTCTGTAATGTCATCATGGAAGAGAAGAAAAGGATCCCAGAGGCAACCTGTGAAGCTCTAGTAAACCTCATGCCCAAGAGAGTTAAAGCAGTTATAGAAAATAATGGTGGCCACACAAAATATTGACACTTTAGGCACAATTTGGACTCTTTCACTCAGAAGTGAACCAACTTTTGTTCGTGGTTTAGACATTACTGACTGTGTGTTATTTTGAAGTGACAAAAAATGTACACTGTTATACAAGCTGACACTGATCAGATTGTAATTACATCAAAGCATCATGTCTTCTGTGTTTTTCAATTAAAAGATATAGTAAAATATTTACAAAAAATTGAGGGGTGTACTCACTTTTATGACATACTGTATATGCACTCAATTCTTGGTTGGGACTCCATAAATCTCTGCATCAATGCACCATGACTGGATGCAATCAATCTGTGGCCCTGATGAGGCATTAAGGAAGCTGTTTACTCAAGTCTTCTGCATTGTGGAAGGGCAAAAAGGCTGGAATTAAAAGGGTATTTTGTATTGTACTTTTAATATATATTTTTAATCTAATTCACCCTGGCTGAATGAAGTGATTGAGACACTGTTTTGCATTACCTGTATTAATGAATGTTCTTTAAAGCTCCTATTCCCACTTGAAAAAGATCAACATTATTTAGTCTACACTTACCTGGTTGATTCAATTGCATTACATGTAAAGTGATCAGATAACCAGAGGAGCAAAAGGAAGCAGAAAGAAGTACGGTAATAAAAATAAGGAAAATAAATTGTCAACCAGCAAAGAAAGCAATAAATGAGAGGGAGAGGAAATGTTTTTGAGCAGAGAGATGACAGACACACCACACACAGTTTGAGCTAATATCAGCAGCAACTGTGTCAGAATCAAGGCAGAATGTTATGGATTTGTCTTAGGTTAATTACATTCACAAGTACATTACCATGAAAGTTATTACAACCAATGATTTGACACGGATGTCACTGAACTCACCATAAAACTTTGCAGTAGTATTTTAACCTTTTCCATAGATTGATCAGCACGTATTTGGTATCAATGGGTCTTTGTTTTCTTTTTGGGTAGCAGATATTCTGGCCTTGAAACTTCCCTTTGGAAGGTATTTGCTCACTCTTATTCTTCTTGAATCATAAACTTTGATCATAACTGAGGCAAGTCAGGCCTGCAGTGCTTTAGAAGTTGTACTTGGCTCTTTTGTAAACTCCTTGATGAGTCCATGCTGGTGTCTCAAACCCCTAGAAATGGCTTTGAAAGATTTTCCAGAATGACAGATTTCAATGA
The DNA here is from genome assembly GCA_963556495.2 of Valencia hispanica. Lineage (NCBI taxonomy): Eukaryota > Metazoa > Chordata > Actinopteri > Cyprinodontiformes > Valenciidae > Valencia > Valencia hispanica. The sequence goes on from OY747710.1 coordinate 21,315,913, forward strand.
CTTCGTGTCTCATCTATTATTTAATGTATTAAGATCAGAGCATAATGTGTTGCTTTTTGAGATTTTTTAGCCTACTTTGCATGGCCTGACAGATTCTATTTAGACAATTTCAAGCAATAATGAATTATCACAAATAATTCATGATTACTATTTTCTACACTGAGTCGGGTTGGTTTGGACAGCCTGCCTTCCATATAAATGAAATCATAATTTGAAACCTGTATTTTGTATTCACTCATATCTTTGTTTCATGATCTTATACATTTAAGGATGACACAAGCAAAAACAGAAGAAATCTGTAAGAGGCAGGTATTGCAACACTCTGTGTATTTCTAAAATTAGTTAAACCCTCAATATAAGTCTAATTTGTGATTATTCTGTCATCTATATTGTGTAGATTAATTCTTGTGTTAAGGTTTGAACTGTCCTGACAGTGTAGTTCTTAATTTGGACTCTTTGTAATGTGGTCTCAAGCAAAAAAAAAAAGGAAAGAAAAAAAGGAAAAAACTCGCGTTTTCAGAAGTTGAATAAAAGTTTTACAAATTATAGACCGTATCTTAGTGTGAATATAGTACGAGTATGCCTATAAAATAACTTAGTTTGAGGCGTCGCAAGAGACGTTCAACGCAGCGGAATAGTCCTTTAGTCGAGTTGCGCATCTTAAGCTGTGAATCGGACGCCAACTTCTGTTCGTGTCTTCCTGCCTGTCTGCTCCTCTCTTTTATTTCATCCACATCGCGCCAGACGCTGCAGGCAACTTGTCGCACTCAGCCAGAAAATACAAAATAAAATGAAGCAAAATAAAAATAACGCTTATTAGCAAACCGTGTGAGATCTAACACAGGATAATAACTCCAACAATCTGCTGAGATCACGCGGGTTTAAACCCCCTCATTTTGCCTCTTCTCTGTTGTAGCCTACTGTAGACTGGATGTGCTTACTGGAGCGTGTGCCGTGCGCGCAGGGCTTTGTAAGTAGGCTACCCTGTTGGACCAGGTTTGGTGTGTGCGTGTGTGGGTTTGATTGCAAACCACTGCGGGACACTTGTCCTGCGTGGAAACGATGCCGATCACTGTCGATCACATGGAGCAAGAGCGCGGCCCTGCAGAGAGATGTTAAGTAGCTAATGGCAGCACACATCCACAGGTTAAGATGTGAAAATGATTTAAAGAGGGAAAATTAACGATATTCATACCCATTTACTTTCATTGCCACCAAATGAAATTAACAATGATGTATCGTGTTTACAAAAATGTTATAGACGGTTAATTCATCAATATCTTTTAAAAAAGAACCAGTGGCAGGACTGTTGGTTGTTATGACCTTCAATTGCCATAAAATGGCTTTACTACCCAGTTCACCCCCCTCTTAAACACACACACACGCACCCACACACACAGCTAGGGAGAAAAGAGGGGAGAGGCAGAGCTTGATAGAGCTAATTCAGAGTGACAGGTCTTTCATGCAGTAATGGTGAGGGTGAAAAGAGAGATCCACTCAACCCACACACATAAATTGGAGCACACACTCACATGGATAAACAAAAGGAAAGGACAGAAGCAAACCCACAGACAGAGATTGTGTTATCAAAGAGAGTGTATCAGGAACAAGCCTGGGTTTAGTCTCAACTGTTGACACAATCACTCAGATAATGTTGACGTTCTGCAGAGCACACATGCTTTTTTATTGACCTGTGGATGCTTGATGTGTTTGACTTTAAGCCCCCAACACACATAAATGTACACATCAGGCCTTTGATTTTCATTTAGACTTGCATAATAGTTCAAATAGATTTTGTTAAAAAGATAGGCCTATTTTTTATTATTACAACAGGATCTTCTCCATTCATCACTCCCAAAAGGCAAAAAAGAGAGATTTCTTCTTTTTTTCCTTTTGGGATTCTCTATTGATTTTGATCTAAATATTAATTTCCTGGTTACTATTAGGATAAATGGAAATAACCTTTACACAAATACATAATGGCAAGTGCACACTCAGACTCGTGCACTCATATACAACTCTGATCAATTCTTGGCTCCAGGCTGTGGTGGCTTGGCGTGACTGAAGAGGGAGGCTGGTAAACACCCTGTGGTTCACTGCAGTGCACCACTTATAGAGATTCCCTTTATTAAAGGGGAAAGACAGAAAATAACCCTTCTTCTGCATGTTTTCACCTAACACCATTAAGATCAAACTCTTCCTTGTTTGATGAACCAGGAGAGATACAGACATTAAATTGTTCCAGTTTTAGGTAAGTTATGATTATTAGTTATTTCTATTCACTAAATGCCATAATAATGATTTTTCTTAAAGATTTTTTAAAAACTTTCTTGAAATCTAGAAGCTTGCATATATTTTTTTACTATTTCTTAGCATTTCCTATAGACTGTATGTCTTGGATCAAAAGTTTTGTGTCTTCCTTCAAGCTTCTTACAATACGGTAGTTTGCTAGAACTTGGGCTTTTTTAATTCAGAAGACACATTTGTGCCCAAACTTTAACTTCCTGGCTGGTTCCTTGAGCTGTTTCTTCAATATTTGTATGTACTATAATGTTATTGCCTTGCAATGCCATGCATTTTGTGAAGTGCACCGCTCTCTCCAGCAGGAAAAACCCTGACACATTATGATGCTGCCAACCCCCTACTAAAAAGTTAGGGTGGTGCTCTCAAGCTTGTAAGCTTCCCCTCTTTGTCTCCAAATGTAACAATGGTTATCTTAGCCAGACTTTTATTTTAGTTTCATCAGACTGCAGGCTATGCTCATTTGTACTTAAAACAATAATGGGTTTTTTAAATGTTGCTTTTGGAGAAATAGTTTCTTCCTTGCTGAGTGGCCTTTCAGCTCATGTTGGTACAGGATTAATTTCACAGTTAATAAGTCTCTTTACAGCGCCTGAAAGTAACTTTACTGGGGCGCTGGTGATTATTTCCAGCAGTCATTGGGCAAGAGGTGGGGTACAGCCTGGATAGGTCAAAAATCCATCAGGCAACATGGAGACACACAGGACAATCAACCATGCTCACACACTCACACCTAAGAACAATTTAGAGAGACCAATCAACGTAATAGTCATGTTTTTGGTCTGTGGGAGGAAGCCAGAGTACCCGGAGAGAACCCACGCATGCACAGGAAGCACAAGCAAACTCCATGGAGAATAATGGAGGGATTTGAACCCAGGATCTTCCTGTCTTGCACCTTCAGTGCTACCAACTGTGCCACTGTCCAGCCTATGGATGGAAGCAGCTGCTGCTCTAAAATCAAAACCTTCAAATATGAATAAAATTTGTTACTTCTCAAGTGGCTAATCCAAACACCTTGGAGAAAAGAATCATGGTCAGACAAGGCAAAAATGAACCTCAAAGTGACAAGAAGGATGTTTGGAGGAGTCAGATTTGGCTTTAAACTAACTCAGCATGATTCAATTCAATTCAGTATATTTACGTAGCGCCAATTCACAACAGATGTCATCTCAAGACACTTTACAAGAAAAGTGGATTGTTTTGTTTCCTGTGCTACTTGCTAATTGCTCCAAGAAAATGGAATAAAAAATATAATTCACTTTAAAACAACAGGTAAATGGTTGAAACTTGAATATAATCAGTTAATACAATGATCCCAAACACACATCAGGACGGATTTTAGAATGGATAAGGGAGGAAAAAAGGATGTTTCTGGTATAACCCTTACGAAACCCAACCTCAACATGATTGTTTTTGCCAAAATCTCAACTCTGGTCATTTAGGAAGAGTGATTAAATATCCAGTTGAAAATATGGCCCTTATTGTTATAAATTCAGACATATGCATGTGATTAACGGTTAAAGCCCAATATAATTATGATACCCATTCCCATAAAGAATGCATTTAAAGTTTTTCTCCAGAATTGTGGAGAAACTTTACCAAAAACAAACAGAACATGCCCACATCGATGATAAAACATAACAAAATCAATCCACAATGGAGGTTTTAATAAAACAAAGTGAGTTACAGATGTCAAGTCTTTAACATCAGTGATTTTATCAGTATTTAATCTATTGTATTTGATCAGATTTACAAGCAGCAGTATCACTGAAACACTGAAAAGCAATTGCTTTAACTTGTGTGGTGATTATAAAAAAATGTCCTAAGCAAATGAAGTGTGAGATGATTTCCAAGGTAAGCATAAACTCTTTTGTGCATTCATATACAGGTAAAAAAGAGTTGAGTATACAGATAAAAAAGAGCTACAACATTGGAAATAGTAAAGCAGTAGAACAGTTAGAGGATTTTCTTTAAAGATAATTACACAAGCCATAAAATTATAAAAGAAAGGTGTTTATTTAAAGCAAGAACAAAGCATTTATCATCCACTGGTCATGATGGAGGTTGCAGGAACCCAAAGTTACTGAAGCACATTTTGATTAAAAAGTTTGCAAGTGCAATGTCTGGAGGATTTTTTTTTATCTTCTTCAACAGATGCTGCCGAAGTGCGTGTGGGCAAGGCACTGAACTGCCTCACAAAGAGAACAATCAACAACTTAGGGCTGGAGTTACATCAACTGCCTAACAGAAAACAGGAAAACAAACCAGACTTTGGTAATGCAACAGCAAGTCCACTTCACACCCTAATCTCTGAGTTTGTATAAGCCCCCCCCCCCATATTTAAACAGAGTTAGTTTCATCTCTCTGAAGCATCACAGTGATATTTCAAACCGATTAATCTATGATGACACAGTGCTTTTTGTTTCATGTTACATTAGCAAACCAAACAAATTAACAAACAAACAAACAAAAAAACTACTAAATATTCATAATAAATTTTCCTGTAGTTGTGCAGTTAATCATGCTCTTGGGGAGTGTTCTTCACAAAGTGTGGTATAAAATAGCAATTAGGCTTTTACAGGTTTTGCAATTAAATTTATCTCAACTCAACAACCTGAAATAATAAAAGTGGGGTTGGAATTTTTCATTGAAAAAGTTTGAGTTCATTTAAATTGCTCTCTTTATCTGTAGAGCGGGGTACTCAGGAAGCAAGAATAACTCTTTCCTTCTATGAAAATAATTTGCAATTACTTCGATAATCAAAGAAAATTCATTACATCATTCTAAATGTAGGGTTGAAAAACTGTAACCACACTGCCTTGCAAATGTATTCATCCCACTTCCATGCATTTAAGTTGGATTTATATGATAAACCAGTAGAAAGTGGCATATACTTGTGAAGTAGAAGTAAATGCATGGCTTTCAATATCTTTTAACAAATGAAAATCTGAAAAGTAGGATGTGCCTTCAGAAGCAAGTTTAGGTTATAGAGCTCAGGCATGAGAAAAAGTTAACAGGACAACTGTTAGTCCTGCCTTGAACAAGTATGACCTTTTACAGAACATTGGAAAGAAGAAATGCAATGTTGAAAGAAAGTCAGAAGAAGTTCAGTTTGCCACAAGCCATGTAGGAGATAAAGCAAACATGGTAGAGGATTCTCTGTTTAGATAAAACAATAATTTACATATTTAGTGTAAATTATGTGTAGTGAGTAACGAGCACTGCACATGTGTCACGAACGCACTATGCATGCAAAACTGTTTAGATTTTTGTTTTGTAAAAATGAATATTTTCCTTTGTGTTTATCCATAACATAAACCAACCAACAGATGTAGGTTTGTTGTTGCATTGTGACAAAATGTGTATAAATATTTTTTGCCAATGTAATTTATGCTACAGTATGATAGGAAAACCTCAGCTATTTTAATAAAAACATTATTAGCTACTTTCTGGAATTTCATAATTACATGGATGGTGGTAGATGGATGTTCTTATCTATTCTTGGTGCTCTTAAGAATTTTTAGCGAGTTAGAAATTATTTCTAATCTAGCTGGTCAGTCTAAAAACTGACCATTAAAATAGAGAAGAATTTCTGTAAAGTATGACATTTGTGGCTAAAGCAAAACTTGTTATTTATTGTTATAGATTATTTTTTAGCCTACTATGGATTTGAACCCAGACATGTATAACAGCTGAAAAAAATGCCTAATCATGTTTTGATATATCTTTTTCTAATGTCTTAGAATAAAGCAAAAATAATAAAAATGTGTTCAGTTTATGTTATAAGTGGTTAAAAATTTGCATGAGACAAAAAAGGGGTTTTAATATTAAGCAATATTTGCAAATATAACAAATACTTTTATTATATGGGATGTATAAATATATTTAAAGATACAGTGCTAACCAGATCATTTGTTGATTTTGTGTTGCATTTCTGGAATTTAAAGTTTAAAACTGAGAAAACTTTTAATCACTTACTTCGAGTAAATCCACATAGTATAGGCCAAAAGAAAAGAAAAGGTGGAAAAAAAGTTGCGTTCCAGAAACACGTTTCATGGTTCACTGCTGTGGCCAGTAGAGGGCACCATATTCTTGTAAAACTGGAGCAAATCGGCATGCGCAGCATCCAGAGGCTGTTTTATTACAGCTGCTTCTCTTATATCCAAAGCTGAAGAAGTAAAAACATTTTCTCATTGTGACTTGTGCAAAAGCTTCATTTACAATTTCACAACTCAAATCCTGATGTGCATCTATGTACAAGAAGCTACAGATCTGTATCTTAAATATGTAAAACAAGAACTTGTTTGCATGATATTTCTTAATATTATCTCTGTATGTTACAAAGCTTAACAACATTCATTCTGTGCAGATTCATTTAACAGTTACTGTATTAACTAATACTTAATAACACTGAGAGCACTATCATGACATTATGGGTTATGGAATTGAACTGATGATGTAATAAATTCAGACAAGAATACAATATATTTAACCACACTTTACCATTTGGTAAAAACTTAAGTAGTCCATATGTTGGTTTGACTTATGCACGTACAAATCTATGAGCATTATCAGTCTTTTCAGATCAGTGTTTTGCATTGTACATTTTCAAGTGCATACAAAGTTCTGCAGCACTGCAGCATCTTTGTATAATACTGCAGCCTCCCTGCTTCACTCTCCCTCCCTTATACCTGCTCTGCCAGTCAACCTAACCTCTAATGTCTTTCTGGAGAACGGTTTTCCTCTTTCTAATGTCACCAGATCACTTTTTCTTTTACTTCTGTCTTCTCTTTTGTTTGTTTGTTTCTTTCCGCCTATCAGAGTTTCTTTGAAATCTTCAGAAATCAGTAAAATCCCCTTCTTCTCTCTTTGATTTGTAATGTCTCAAAGCTACATTTTTCTGCGTCATTTGATGCGAGATCAAAGCTCAGCATTTACCCTGATCCAAATCGAAGTGTTCAGTATATTTGATGATGAAGAGTCAGTGGCTCGTCTTGCTGTCTTGTAGCTCCCTTGTTCTAACAGGGGGAGGCGCTCATGTGCACATGTGTGTGGTAGTGAGGGGGGGGTACGGGCGATGGAGGCATGGTCATGGGAAGAGCCTGGCCCTGAGTGTATGAGGAGTGGGACCTAGGTAGTGTGTGTGTGGAGGGGTAACCAGTGGGCTGTGGTTGCATCTGGTAGCTCCCTCCGGAAGAAGACACAGAGGGAGGGCTCCCTTGCCCGCCAACTTGGAGGGTGCATTTCGGTGGTGCCGGCAGAGTCTGGTTGAGTTGGATGGAGATGTCGCTGGAGGCCTCCGACGTGCTGCGGCCTCTCTTTGGCGGAGGCCAGGAAGACTCCGGGTGGAGGTACTGACCGCTATAGTCACTGCCCTCGGACAGGCGGGGGCGGTAGATCGCAGGGTGGGGGCGATACATCTCTTCCTCTGCGTAGCGCTTCATGAACAGATAGACTGATAGAACTCCAGCCCCCTGTGAGAGAGAGTCAGTTTTAAAAGAAATGGAAAGTTAGGAATAGACTGGATTTAATATAAATGTAAATGTATTTCTAATGAGACTATTGTCTTGAAATAGGTTTGATTATATGAACTAGAGAAACCACAAAGGAGCATAGAAAACCAAAACAAAATACTAAATCTGTGGGTGTTTAGGACGCAATCCAGCTCCCCATTAGTACGCATTAATATCAGCTGCTTTAGGCCTCCTCCATGAGCTGTAAAAATATTTCTCATTACTAAAGTATGGATCGGAAGCATGTCTAAGGCCCAACAGAGCAAAGTCTGTTCATTTCTGTGTGTCCCTCCTTCACATTTCAAAGAGTTGGTAACGAAGCAATTTTTTTTTTTTATCTGGCAAGGTGGTCAGGCTTGATTCTGACTAGGCCAAACAAAAGCTTCTTGCTGCTTCACTGGTTCAGTTTCACTCTGTGTGTCTCAGAACTCTCTCTGTAGACAGTTTCCAGGGAAGGAGTCGTAACGATGGCCAGATCAGCCAATCAGATGCCGACTTTGGGAAATGTGTGTCTTCTTAGCCCCAATCAGCCAATAAGAAACATGAAGTCTGTTATTTTTGTCTATCACATCCTTTATTTTCTAGAGAGGGACACTAAGAATGCAGAAAAAAAACCTGTATGGTGTAGAAAAAATGCTGTGTTCAGACTTCAGCTGTTTTATTCAAGGTTTCCAACATGTAATCATTCTGCTGCAGAACAAGTGTTTGGCCAATCAAGCATTACTTAACATTAACTTAGGATTTAATAAGAATCTTTTCTGAAATTCTAAATCAGCTAAATAACATAATTCATATAAAAGACACTTTGACACATATTCACAGCCTTTCAGGCATAGTATATCTGTCATAACAACATTCATGCAATTTTAAGATTCTAGGACATCACTAGCATCAGATAAGAGCTGTTTTGGCTGATATAAAAAGTCCAGGGGGATATTTTGAGGCCCATTTAAAGTAGGAGAGGAGTTCAGGTGGGTGAAGGGTCAGATCTGTGGTCTTTGTTAACACTTCACCTAGATTAATAACTTCTGTTTCTCATTCCTGTCGACACGCACAAAATCTGAGAGAATTATAGGAATAGCAATAGACAATACAGCTCAGACTAATGCTTACAAAAAGACAGCCTTGCACACACTCACAACCCACACTAACCTCTTTGAGTAAGAACGAAGAAGCAGCGAAGGCGAAAGACCAGCCATAGTGGTAACTGAAGAACTGCTCAGGCTCTCTGGGTCGGTTCATCACCTCGTCATTAATACTGGAAATATAGAGCACCAGGCCCACCACCAGGCTGAGGCCTGCATGCAGCACATTTACAACGACAGGGACAGAGAAAGATAGAGAGAGGCAGATAGATGAAAGTTCATTATACAGTGATAAAGACACCCGTAGCAGTGGCCGAGGAGAAAGAGATAAAGATATGAGCTGACCATGAAAACCAATTAGCCTCCAAAGTGATTATGATTAATAAAGAGATGAGAGAGGTGAATGAGAAATTTGTATGAGAAAGTACTTCAGAGTGACATCCTGTACACCAATTCTCCCTCAAAGCCTGTCTTGAATGCAACAAGGAAGAGAGGTTTAGTTTGTGTGACAATAGGTGGTCAATGTTTTTCTGAAGCATTCAGGTGCTACCTCCAGGCTGGGCTTTGGCAGAAAAAAACATTTTACTCATGGGAAACAAATGATGGTTCCCTTGGGTAAAGGATCAGTTCTGATAGTTAGATACGCAATGTGTTGGGCCCCAGGAGGCAATAGAGGCAGTCAAGTGTGTGTTTACATGATGTTTTTTTTTCTTTGGATAAAAAATGATGACATTTTAAGTTTTTCTAAATTGAATCAAAGCAACTGCCTTTACTTAAACTTCTCTAAATGCTTTAGTTTAGCTGGATGTTGCATTGCATAGAGAACATACTTATTGTTTTATATATTTGATCAAACGTCAACACAATTCTTTAAAATTACAGTTATCCTTAACCTAGTCATGTCCTTTAATTAACACATTTTCAAATTATTTTAACACATTTAAGTTGACACATTACTTGTAGGAATTTTATAAATAAAGTCATATTATAGCTCGAACACATAAGAGTTTTTCTTTAAATGTTTAATCTAGACTGAACTTACTTTAGTTTCAGTAGAATTGGTGTATAGGAAGCCAACAATCATTCTCTGGAGTGAAAGAAGGCTGGAGTACCTGCCACATTTATTCCTGTAAATATGTGAGACCATTTTCTTTAGCCACTGGCCACTACGCTGGATGGCCACCCAAATTTATCTTGCCAACCAGGTATTTGTTGAGCATGCCAGTAAACATGTGGTGTTTTCTGAGCTCTACTGGGAGTCAAACTGGAACCTTTGGTCAGATGAAACTAAGACTGAACAAACACTCCAAGCAGGTTTGGCTTGACACCAAAGATGAATATGCGGAAAAGCCCCTTATGCACAATATTAAAGTATGGTGGAAGATCTGTGATGCTGTGGGCCTTTTTTTCTTCAACACCCTGAAAAGCTTGTTAGATTGCACCGTGGACTTTTATTCAAGACATAGTAGATACAAATCTGTAGATGCTGCACGAAACTGATCATTACCAGTTATTTCAGTGGGACAGTGATGCAAAACATATGAACAGTTCAAAGCAGAAAACCTGCAGGGTGAGAGACTAGAGCATGCTCAGGACTTAGACAAGACCTGCATCTTGTTAAAAAATATTATTTCTTAAAAAAAATTTTTTCCCAATTGAATAAATGTATCTAAATTAAGACTACTATAAGACAGGATGAATTCCTATGAAGACATTTAACATATCATTACCAGGTGTGCCAACAAATTTGGCCAGCACTGTATGACCTTTTTACCCCAGATGTAGCCCATAAATCATTAAAACCCCTCTCCTTGCAACACAGACATTGACTCTTCACTGCCTTGAAAATGTTAAATGCATGAGGTACAGCATATGGGGTCCATCAAAGAATCAATATTCAAAGACAACTGCCTGCTGTAACAACCAGATACGATTAAATTTAGATTTAACTGGAACATCCAAACATGGTGCAGAGCTGTTGGTGGTTGTGTCTTTTTACGCAAACGGTAGGTCTGAGAGGTTTTCTTGTCAACTTAAAGTTTGAAGGCATGCAAAAGGCAGAAACCATGCTGCTGTCAAATGTGATGTGACAGTACAACTTCAGTGAGAAATCTGAACGCACATGCCCAGCAAGAACAGATTAAAAAGGACTAGTGAGCGTTCAGAAGAAAAGAGATGAAGGTAATTTTTTTTAAGTGGACATGCACGACTGTGGAGTAACAGGAGCAGGGAAGAGGAAAAAATAGAGAATATTGGGCTTCAAGCAAGCTCAAACATCTGCGGCTCTATGCTGCTTTTTAATCTCCCCATCTGAATTGTGTTATATTAAACAGAACATGGTGTTACTGCATGCAAACTGCAATATTCACCAGACCACTGCCTCAGGGATGCAAAAGGAATATTCTGAATAATCCATATATACCGCCGAAGCCAAAAACAACCACAACAGACAGAGAGGTAGTGTGAGGAGAATGCTAGATGTGATAGATTACTGAAGCATCATAACCAAGCAATTCAGTGCAATTACTGTCATCATTTACAGCTGAAAACTCTGACAACCCAACACATGCTGCTCAAATTTTATAACCTCTGTTACATAACTCTTTGCTTTTACAACACCCTTTTTACCCACGTCCCAGGATGTTAAAGCTGTTGTATCAGAATCTGTTTGATAATCCTTTCATCTCTGCTTCCTCTTCAAAAAGTGTCAAAAGCAACAGCCTTCAGAAAGCTTAAGCTGCAGCTGATGATTTTAACTCTGAACTCCAGCACAGAAAAAGGGAAACTTACTGCCATCTGCTGCTCAAAAAGTATCACTACAGCGCTGAGGAAAAACCTGTTTGCTATGTGTTTTCTGCAGAACTTGGATATTATATATGATTTTAAAAGGGAGCTTAAAGAGATGAAAATTTTAAACCCTTGGGATGGGATGTTGAAAATTAATCCTGACACTTCTGCTAATGACAGTCTGCACACCTGTATCCCAGTCCAAAAATAGAGTCATTAACAAAGCATCTCCATGTGTGACGCAGGACAAGCCAGGCTGCTGTAATCAATCATAATATGAGGGAGCGGTGACAATGCGACATGAGTAATGGGTCCCACCTGAGAGAATGAAGAAGATGCCGGACACAAAGGCCAGAATGGTACGCTGTGGCCGGATGTGTCCGATGTTGCTGATGACGAAGGCCGTGAAGACGAAGAGCAGAGACACCATGGGGAAGGGTGTGGCCGTACGAACCATCTCTGTGGGAACAAAAGGTTCCAGTGTTAAAAATAGCCCATCTAAGGTTCCCTGGAAGTGTTGCGTGAAAGGATGTCGCTATAGAACAAAAATCATTCAAAGATAGTCAAATACAGTGCCTTGTAAAAATATTTATTACCATTTCATGAGATAGATCAACATAAAACAGTATGTTTTTCATTTTCCACTAATTAAAATCTAAAAAGTTGGGTGTGCGCTTATATTCAGAACCTCTGATTCAATATTTTGTAGAATCTTTTTTTCCCCAGCACAATGCTGCCACCACACTGTTTCTAAATGATGATGATGTGTTCTGGGTGATGTGCATTGTTATGTTTTTGCCATACATTGGAGCTATTGTTCTCTGAAGCTCCTCCAGAATTACCATTGGCCTCTTAGTTGCTCTTAATGATATTGCCCATGCTGTCAGGTTGGGTGGACAGTCATGTCTTGGGAGGATTGCAGTCGTGCCGTACTCCTGCCATGTTTGGATGGTGGACTGAACAGTGCTCTTCTAAATATTGCTTCTGATGACACTTGGTTGCATCAGACTTTATTTAGGGATATCAGAGTTAAGACAGCTGAAAACAACTTTCCCTTACATCTTTTACTTTCTTTTTGTAAAAATCTTTGAAAATCATGTCTAATTTCCTTAAATTTCAAAATGATGTGCAGCTGTGGGTTGGTACCACACAGTTTTTGTTGACAGAATAGAAGGCAGTGTCTATTGTCTTTAAGAGGCAAACTCAAACATGTTGCAATAACAGATACACAACCAACCTAACTAACAAAATCTTTCTCTATTTGGAGAAATGTCTTGTTGCCTTTTATACATATTTTAAGACTCAGCAAGAAAGCAACAATACAAAACGCCAAAATGAGCTTTTTATATATTAAATGTTTGAATTTAGGCTAAAGAGCTAGCTTCAGATATAAACTCCCTTTAAACTCAGGGTTTTTTCAACATCTTTTTTTCTTTTATGTCAAGAACTCTGAGAGAAAGTTGGGAAAGTCCTCTGAGACTGACAGCCCCCCAACTCCTTGAGTCCCTCCGCACCTGAAGGTCTTTTTTCTTTCAACACCTTTCACTTCAGATTCTTCACCCTTTCCTTTCTCCATCCCCACTTCTTGGATCTAGTCAATAGTAAATAACTCTATATTTCAGAGTAGGTTTTCTTTTGTAAATATTTGAGTTGTAATATCACATCTGTCTTTCACTCACTCAAGATGTTTGCAGTGTTTTCTGTGGTGATCTCTATTTCGGGCTCAGTGAAGTACTCCGATGCAACACACCTCCCGTTCTCTGATCCTGTCAGGAAACAGAAATTGGAAAACGTTAAGTTTGCTTTTAGGATCAGAGTCGGTCATGCGTGAAGAAGCACAGGCCTCTGCGGACTCTCTCGCTGTTAACAATCATGTTTTGTGACAGATTTGATTCAAGAACCCACAGGCTCCCCTCTTTCTTTTCTCTCTCTAGCCTGATTCTTCCTCTGCTTGTCGATCTTTAACACCTCTTTATGCTTGTTTGTTATTCTCTTGCCCTTGAATATGGTGTGTGTGTGAGTAAGTGTGAACATATGCACATAAGTGTGATGATATATTCCTACCAGCCACAAAGCAAACTCTCCAGAGGCCAGAATGCAGAGCCATCTTCACCTCCATGCTCTGGTTCTGTTGCAGGATGATTCCCTCCACCATTATCAGCCAGTAGTCGGTGGACACAGCCACCCCCACCAGCAGCAGTCCGCAGGCTCCAAACACTGTGGACAGGATGGTCAATGCACGGCTGCTGCATGAACTCATCTGGAGGGCAGAGGGGCAGACAGGGGAGATTGGTAATTAAAAATCAAAACTGTAGAAGGAAAGGCAAGACAGAAGGGATTATAGAGAGGAGATCACTGAAAACGGGGAAATCCTTTTATCAAACATGAATCTTATTCACAGGGACACACCGCAGGTGGCTATTCCTCTGTTCTCGCATTGTTATTGCTGGAGATGATTTAGTGACAAACACACTGGCAGCCAATCACATTAAAGGTCGGAGAGGAGCCAATGTAACAGACGATGATCTCACTAGGGAAGTTAGACAAGGATTAAAAAAAAACCAGCGATGGAGGGAACAGAAGCATAAAGGAGACGGTGACTCAGACGCAGGCTTTCTGTGGCTTAGTTCTGGCTGAGCTGCACATGCACGTTTGAGCGAGTTGTCTGTATAGATTCATGTTTTTCAGTGCACGTGTGCTGCATGTAGTTGCTACGCCTCTGGCCTCTACTTAATTTGGACGGCTGTTCATTTGAATCAGCACCCCAAATAAGGAAAAACACATAAGAAACAGAAACATGTGCTTTGCTGTAACTACAGTGACTTGAAAAAACATTCAGACCATTTAAACTTCTTAACACTTTCATATATTTCAACAAAAAACAGAAATTATGATGTTTTTATTTTCTAATTAAAAAACTGAAAAGTGTGTTGTTTATTTTTATCCAGCCCACGAGTCAACACTTTGTAGAACCAGCTTTTGTTTCCATTTTAGCGTCCAAGTGTGTTGGGTTATCGTTCTACCAGCTCTGCACATCTAGACAATTATATTTTTGCCCATTCTTCTTGACATTGTAGGTCAGGCTATCTCAGATTAGATGAAAAGCATCTGTAAAAAGACATTTTCAAGTCTCATCTCAGATTCTCTAGTGGATTTAGGTCTTAACTTTAACTGGGCCATTTAAAAACATTTAATGCGCTTAGATCTAAAACATGAAATTATGCAATCATGCTGGAAGGAACATTTCCTCTCAAGTTTTATGCAGAATTTATTCCAGGGTTGTCCTGCATATACTACATTCATCTTCCTATCAAATCTGACCAACCTATCCCTGCTGAAGAAAGCATCTCTATAGCATGATGCTGCCACCACCATGCTTTACAGTGGCAGTGGGGTGTTCAAGGTGATGAGCAGTGTTAGTTTATCTCCACAGGGCATTTTGTATGAGAACCAGTGAGTAGAATCTAGAACTGATTAAATTCCAGGAAAAAAGATGTCTAAATTATTCCCAGTCCAACTCAATACTTCAGCATAACATTTATTTCTGCATCTTCTGCCCAGAGAATCTTCAAACCCTCCTTGTACATGTCAACTTTGAATTATCCTTCTTTTTAAACAATACTAAGGGGGATTCCGACTTGTCCAGCAACCCTCATACCCGTTTTCCTTTTCCATCTCACCTTCACTATTAGGCTTTTAATTCTACACTAGAATTATGACATTAAATTATAAGCAGATGGACAAATTTTATGTTTTGCATGTAGGCCAAGAAGTACTATTGTAAAGCTCTGAGGCTTTCACAGAACAGCAGCTGAAAATATACACAACAGATGCTATTTACTAATTGGGTATTTCTGAAGGCAGTTGCTTAGACTGCAATATATTTATAGGTATCAAAGTGAAGAGATCTGAATTTAAAAGCATGCCACATTTTTTGGGTTCATCAAAAAAACAAAACATGTATCAGTTCATTTAATTTTACAGTTAGGTGCAACTTTGTGTTGGTCAATCACTTCAATTCCCAATCAAATTAATTAGTTTTTGGTTGCAACAAGAAAAACTAGGAAAAATTGAAGAGATATGAATATTTTTGCCCTCATTTTATCTTATACATGTACATGTTATTTTATTGATGTTTAGATATCGTGCTACAGTGTAAAATCTACAGCTATCTTTCTTGCTTGTATTTTTGTGTTTTTCAGGGTCAGTTTCTTCCTGAAATGTTTTTAACTTCATGTGGTACTGAGGTAAAAATAAGAATAGAAAGATTCTGGCTCATCTGAGCTTGCCCTCACTTATTACGCTGCACTACACACACAGCAATAAGCCTAACAAACAGGAGGGAGTGCTCAGCAGACTTCATCTTCCTCAGGTTTCGCCTCTCAGGCAGCATAATGGCTGCCTCACCTTATTAACGCAGGTTGTTTCAGGAAGGTAAAGAGGCTGACTCACTGAAGACCTGCAGACATTCTTACTAATTGTGCATCTCCTCTATGTTAATTCACATGTTTTATTCTCACATATACATAAACAGGCTCTTCTGTGTATAATATAATTACAGTTTATAGAGTTTTCCCGAATTATACACTTGACAGTGATTTAATTGGACATAATTAGCAGAGGCTTAATGAGCAGCTTTTTGGATTCAGGACCTTTGCCTGTAATACAGCATTTGTCAGCAGATGCCCATGTTTCTGTGTGTGGATGCTGTCAAACTCAAGTACTGCTTTGCAGAATGAGTGGACAGAGCCCTGTTAAATCATTCAAAACAAATACAAAGCTGATGTGGATAAAGAAAGAGCAAAGTTTCAGCTATAAGACAGAGTTACAAATTGGATGACCCCCTCTACAAACACCATTTGAGCAGTTCCAACCAACTTTCAATCACAGTTAGACATCAGTAGATCTCTTTTTGTAGATGTCCTTTCACCTTTCACTTTTCAACCAAATTTCTATGTTGTTCAGACCAAAGGCAACATAGTCTTTTCGATGTCTTTTTAACAAAATCTTGCTGAGAGTGGTGTAATGGCTGAAAATACTTCAGGGTTTCCATAATAAAAGAAGAATGAGTCCCAGAAGGCGTTTAAGTATTTAATACAAACATGTTTGGCCAAAACATGGAGGAGACAGAGATTACTCATGCATCGGCCTCTCCAACCTTTCTGACTAACAGTTTAAATAGTATTCAGCAATCACTGTTTATCTCTGCAGCACGTCTTCTCCAATCTTCACGCCCAGCCTTTGGCGAACTGGTTCATGCCAGTCCAATAGCAAAGCATGAACCAGCTCATCCGAGGTCAGACTGTTAAGTTATCTTGCTGCCCCGGCGTCTGTCTATTTGGTGATCTGACACATCTTTTTCAGAAACATTAAGCTTGCTTCCCCTAACTTTGTCATCTCGCCCTAGATACATTCACTAGACAGAGAATATATACTTAAATCCTAATTACAAAGGAATTTTCCCACCACAGCGGTTATTTCCTTTTTTTTTTGTATAGGAAGCAATTGCTACATTCACTGGTCTGTGATGGGCAAAGGTATCCCCCCCTCCCCTCACAGACTTCCCCTGTTTTTGCTATGTTGTCACTTTTAATTTATTTTAAATTTTAATATTAGAAAAGGATAACATATAACAATACAAAAAGAAGTTTTCAATTGATAATTTCGTTCATAAAGTTAAAACAAGCTCTCCAAACCAACCACAGAGAAACCAATTATCCAGCAGACTGACAAATTTACCCCAAAAGCATATCAACAACTCATCCAGTAGGTTCAGATTTAGCCACGGATGGTGTTGATCATTTTACCCGTTTGCCATTTGGTTTTTTGCATTATTCATATCTTATTTCTCTAAAACCCCCTTGGTGAACCAACAACTGAAATTAATTATATACGGTATATTGTATTCATAAGAAAATGTGGTGATATGGTTACAATAAATAATATCTACAAACAGGTGGCTTCTTAAAGATATTTAGATTTGATCAGGGGCCTAATCTATCATATTCATAAGAGTCAACTGAACTAATGGGGGATCAGAACCAGAATAAACAGATAACGTTGAAATGCAAAGAAAATGATTTACAATTACATCTTTAAAAATCGGTGAGATTTATCTATTTTCTATTAATTTATCTCAGAATTCTAGAGAATATTCAACTACAAGGTGAAAATAAAATGACTGACAATGATTTAAGCACAAATTATTAAATGGAAGTAGGAAAGCACACTTAAAATCGTCAAGTAGCTAACTACTGACCTTGCAGAAAGAAAAATCACATAAAAATACACTACAAAACATCAGGTTGAATCTTAATGATGCCTTTAACCATTTATCAGTCACATTCAAAGCTACAAACAAATAAACCTACAGCAACATAAAAAGCTACTTCTTTATCCTGCCTTGTTTTCATGTGACTAATCCCTAAAGCCTTTTAATGCAAAACTATAACAGCAACAGTTATCCTACAGGGGAATAAAATCTTAAAGATTAAGCATGGTCTCATTTTATCTGGACAGCCATTGTGGAAGACGTGACTGCTACAGAAGTTATTTCACCTTCTGTGCTGTAGCAACATGGCTGAATAGAGCTTCTTTGTCTATGAGGAGGCAGAATGAAAAGTAGGAAGAGAGGTAAAGGATGCACTTCAGAAATACAAAAAAGCAAAACAAATGAGAGTTGACAGTTTTAAGGCATCTGAAATGCCGAAGTAAGCAGAAGAAGCAAGAAAAGGGTTAGTATTAACGAAGATTGATTATAGAGGAAAAAGTGTGACCAAAATAAAAAGCAAATTAGAGTATATAAAAGATACAAAACCACTCAGATCAAACTGATTTACAAGAGGTTGAAGGTAATTGGTTATGTCATCTGAGGCACCAGGGCACAGCCAAAGATTGTTGATTATATGAATAGTTAAACTATACATCAGCTTGTTGCAGATATGTTCTTAAACACCCTCTTCTCTTTCTCTGCTTTTCTCTTCTTAGCTAAAGCTTGAAGGACCCAGAATGAGATAGAGCAACAGTGCAAAAGGAAGTTATGAGTAAATTCACATTAAAATCAATGAAAATGCACTGAAATGACAAAGCATGACTGGGTGCACAAACGGATGAAACAATAAGATTATCAGCACACAGAAAACACTCAGGAATTAAGAGTCACACGATGAACCAATATGAAAAATGAGCCAAAGTGGTTAGAAAAGAGCCTGATCAGAAGTAGAAAACAGAACCTGCTCTGTTTTCTGTTTATTTTAAATGCAAAACATGTATTTTCATTCAAATAGGTGGAAAGGTAGGTGAAGTATTCAACTTTTAACATTTAGAGTGGATTCACATCACCTTCCCAAAAACTATTCATTAGATCATATTCAGACTCACAAAAAAATAAAAAGGCAATTTAGTCTGCATATTTCCTGTCTGACCACTTGGTTTTAACAGAGCCGGTGCACTTTTAAGACACACAAACCATAATAACACAATCACTTAATCAAACGTCATTCAACTTTGTGCAACACAAAGGGCTATAGATGATCAGTGGTTTCCAAACTTTTCAGCTTCTGACCCGCAAAATAAAAATGTAAACGGGTTATGACCCTAACTTTTGGTTTGGTATACAAACATGTTTACCTATGTAAAAAGTTTTACGCTGACAACATATTCAGCATCTACAGCAAATGTATTGGCCAATATTTGGATTTTGTTTATTTTCTAACCTTGCTGTTTATCTTTTGCAGCATTTGTACAATGCAAATACTTTCTCATCATCTTCTTTGGTATTTAGGTTAATTTCAGAAGAGGACCTCATGACCCCAGAGTTACATACTCGTGACTGCATGTGGGGTCCCGACCCCAACTTTGGGAACTACTGCTATAAATGATAGATGAACTGATCTTCACATGCCCACTACAAAAAGCAAACAGACATAGTATGATAAACAGGTGAAACATAAAAAATTAAGAATAACAAGGAACACATATTAAAATCTTATCATAATAATAGTTCTGAAACTAAAAATACATTTGTAAAAATAGATGAATAAAAAGGACAAGGTTATATATTAAATATATGAAATAAAGATAAAAACCCAAATATCAATAACCACGATGGCACTTATAGAAAGGAGATTTTTAAAAAGCTAAAATTTAGGGATACAGTTACAAAACTAGAATAGTCTTTAAACTCAAAATAAAAGCTGTCAACTGAGAAAATAAAATATTATTCAAATTTCAGGAAAAAACTCTTTGATACATGATGGAGACTCCATAAGCATTAGAAGAAACAATTTCCTCCAGAGATGTGTGATAGTATTCCCATTTTACTGCTCTGACACTTCAGCCTCCTTGGCCTCTTTCTCCCAGAAAGCAATGAACCAATTTAACTGGTTAGATAGGAGCCACAAGGGGGGACAAAAGGTTTAATTCACTCTAATCTATCTCAATCTACAGATTGGCACAGCCTTTATAACTCACAGGACAAAGAGATGCAAGTAAAAAAGGGGTGTGATGGATAACAGGGAATGATAAGAACAGTAGCAGGTTTTGATGTGGGGGATGTGGCTTTCTGCCCAAAGTGGCAAGACCCGGGGTGGACAAGGAAAAACATCATCTGACAGGGAACTGGTTTTCTATTGCTTACCATGATCACCTTCTGCAGTACAATTTTTACTGTAAAAGACTGATGGCTGATGAAGCCGAAGTTCGTCCCTGATTATACTTATGCTTCGCTCCTGGTGATTTTTGAAGGCGTTATGGCAAAAGTGCTTGAGAATAAAATAAAATGTACAAAGGACACCTACAGGCAAAAACTAAAAAATCTGGGGCAACTCAAATGTCCACCCTCTGTAGTGTGCATAGTATAAGAGCCTGAAGTATTTTGTCAGTTGCCACCTGAACACATTTTCTGTCACTGATTCAGTCAGTAAAGAATGTGTGACCTCCTGTGTCTTGGCCAGATAAAACACAGATAATATTACTGCACTTTGCAACCAATAATGAAGGTTAGGCATCTGATTCGAGAGTTTTATTTGAAAATGAAGGGCAATGTCACTGTGTTCTAAGAACTGATGGAAGCATTTAGCTCTAGTTTAGAATCAGAAAGACTTGGACTGATAGGACTTGATCTTGACTATTCTACACTGGACTGGGATTATATGCAAGTGGGTTAAATTATGTACTTGTGAAAACACAAAACATTATTACTGCATCTCTGGACCCTTTAGAATTGAGTCAAGTATTGACACCACCCAATAGACTGGGAAGACCTGATCTTTAACACCATCTGAGATAAGGTTGATATAGACTGGGCTGGACAAACCTGGACTGAATTATTTTTACACTAATTATAAGTTCTTAAAAGCAGATTTTGTGATTAATGAAACCACCTGATTTGTAAACATAAAAATAAGAAGCATAGGACTGACTTATAGGGAATCTTTCATGCAAAAAAACCCCATAGAAAGATGTGAAAACCTTTAGAGAACACTGAAGTTAAAAAAAAGGAATCGAGAAAGAATGAAGACAGTATCTAAGAAAAGTCCTTGGCCCCAAAAAATGGAAGGAGTATCCAACGTGGGCGCGCACAACAGGAGTGCGTCCACGCACTGGAACCAGAAGATGTACTGAACTAATTATCCGTCTGTGCAGTCTCAAAAATCGGGCTCAGAGAAAAATCTAGGAAACCACAAATAAAGGACTTCACGAGAACTAAACGCAGAGATCCTGACTGAACGGGATGGTTTGATCTCTGCAAACGTTTCCTCTGTGCGACAACACGCGTGTCAAAGCATTTCCACATAGCAGAGAGGAGAGCTGCACATCCACACTGTCATTTCTGTTGAATATATGTGTGCAAAACCAGAACCTGAGCCAGGGACTGCGCACAGAGTTTCTGGGGATGATAAACACAGAGTGAGGAACATGTGAACGATGTGAAACTGCAGTGGAGTTGTGTGAGGATGACTTGGCTGTCAGAATAAAATCATTTCCCAGCGCCCCCCGAAACGAGCTGCTGTCTGTATTTATTAACACGACGCCAGGACGCGTCACGAATGCTGCTCATTTCACAGCTGTCACACACATGCGCGCCTACAATTAAAATGACTCAGTCACCATTGTAATTACTGCCAAGAAAACACAGGAGTCAAGTAGGAAAAATACTCACAGTGCCACAGAGAGTCGTGCGCACACGTCAGTAAGCCAAGAAACCCCACACCAGGGGAGGTTGTGCTGGGTTTTTTTTGTCTCTTCCTCTTCTCTCTTTCTTTCTTTCCTATCCTCTTTTTCCTCCTCTGGGTGTTCACCCTTAAGTCCCCCTTCCCATCCTCGAAATCCCGTTTCTCTCCCTCTTCCACGCAGTCTGTCCCAGGCACTGCGGTGGATCGTTCACTGAGCTACTTTGGCTACAAACACAGAGATGTGCTGTAGCGGGGGCAGAAGGGAGAAGAGAGAGAAGAGAGAGAGAGAGAGAGAGAGAGAGAGAGAGAGAGAGAGAGAGAGAGAGAGAGAGAGAGAGAGAGAGAGAGAGAGACGTATGAGCACTTTCCTCTATGTTAGTTTTAAATATTTTTCAGCTAAATCACATTTTGTCACAAGCATTGCCCATATATCGATTTTATTGGTAGTTTTAGAGTTTTATGAGAGGTTCGCAAATTTACACTGTAAAAAAAGATCGGTCATAAGCAGCCCTTTTTTCCTTTTTTTCTGTACTATGCGCTAAATCAGTCTTTTGACAAACTTGGATTGGTCTAGGTCTGCATTGTGGGTTTAAACTAGCGGGTTTTCTTTCCTAGAAATTGTTAAAGCGACCAAAGACCAATGTTAAACCTACTCACAAATGTGATGGGAAAAGACTTACAGTACAGGTCCTTCTAAAAAAATTAGCATATTGTGATAAAGTTCATTCTTTTCCATAATGTAATGATAAAAATTTAAGTTTCATATATTTTAGATTCGTTGCACACCAACTGAAATATTTCAGGTCTTTTATTGTTTTAAAACTGATGATTTTGGCATACAGCTCATGAAAACCCAAAATTCCTACCTCAAAAAATTAGCATATCATGAAAAGGTTCTCTAAACGAGCTATTAACCTAATCATCTGAATCAACTAATTAACTCTAAACACCTGCAAAAGATTCCTGAGGCTTTTAAAAACTCCCAGCCTGGTTCATTACTCAAAACCGCAATCATGGGTAAGACTGCCGACCTGACTGCTGCCCAGAAGGCCATCATTGACACCCTCAAGCAAGAGGGTAAGACACAGACATTTCTGAACGAATAGGCTGTTCCCAGAGTGCTGTATTAAGGCACCTCAGTGGGAAGTCTGTGGGAAGGAAAAAATGTGGCAGAAAACGCTGCACAACGAGAAGAGGTGACCGGACCCTGAGGAAGATTGTGGAGAAGGACCGATTCCAGACCTTGGGGGACCTGCGGAAGCAGTGGACTGAGTCTGGACTAGAAACATCCAGAGCCACCGTGCACAGGCGTGTGCAGGAAACGGGCTACAGGTGCCGCATTCCCCAGGTCAAGCCACTTTTGAACCAGAAGAAGCGGCAGAAGGGCCTGACCTGGGCTACAGAGAAGCAGCACTGGACTGTTGCTCAGTGGTCCAAAGTACTTTTTTGGGATGAAAGCAAATTTTGCATGTCATTCGGAAATCAAGGTGTCAGAGTCTGGAGGAAGACTGGGGAGAAGGAAATGCCAAAATGCCTGAAGTCCAGTGTCAAGTACCCACAGTCAGTGATGGTCTGGGGTGCCATGTCAGCTGCTGGTGTTGGTCCACTGTGTTTTATCAACGGCAGGGTCAATGCAGCTAGCTATCAGGAGATTTTGGAGCACTTCATGCTTCCATCTGCTGAAAAGCTTTATGGAGATGAAGATTTCATTTTTCAGCACGACCTGGCACCTGCTCACAGTGCCAAAACCACTGGTAAATGGTTTACTGACCATGGTATTACTGTGCTCAATTGGCCTGCCAACTCTCCTGACCTGAACCCCATAGAGAATCTGTGGGATATTGTGAAGAGGAAGTTGAGAGATGCAAGACCCAACACTCTGGATGAGCTTCAGGCCGCTATCGAAGCATCCTGGGCCTCCATAACACCTCAGCAGTGCCACAGCCTGATTGCCTCCATGCCACGCCGCATTGAAGCAGTCATTTCTGCAAAAGGATTCCCGACCAAGTATTGAGTGCATGACTGAACATAATTATTTGAAGGTTGACTTTTTTTATATTAAAAGCACTTTTCTTTTATTGGTCGGATGAAATATTCTAATTTTCTGAGATAGGAATTTTGGGTTTTCATGGGCTGTATGCCAAAATCATCAATTTTAAAACAATAAAAGACCTGAAATATTTCAGTTGGTGTGCAATGAATCTAAAATATATGAAAGTTTAATTTTTATCATTACATTATGGAAAAGAATGAACTTTATCAAAATATGCAAATTTTTTGAGAAGGACCTGTGTATCCCATCCATCCATCCATCCATCCATCCATCCATCCATCCATCCATCCATCCATCAGTCCATGATCAAGGTGACTTTATTAATAGCCATAGATGGCTTTGTTTGTCAGACCAGAAGCCGTCATCAAGATATGTCAGTCAGGTACATAAATGACATGGGCATAAAACATGTAAAAAGGCTCAAACATCAAGGCTATAAATAAATAAATGAATAAATAAATAGCCTAAATAAATAAATAAACGAATAAATAAATAAATATACTGTTTAACAGTCTAAAACAATCTAAATATTTGTGACCAAAAAAACCAAATGACTTATCTTTTTTTTTAAAGCTACAAAGTGTAAGTACAAATGTGGATAAACAACTAAATAAATAACAACTAAGACCTATTCAAAAATTAAAAAATAAACTGAGACCGGTTCAAAGCTACCTCCAGTGGTCAGTAGATGGAAGGCAGGGTCTACCCGGGACAGTTTGCATCACAAGGCAACGCAGAAACACATCGGACCAACAACTGTGTATGCACGCCCAAAGATTGTCATACATTTGCGGGGGGGAGCAGAGTCTGTGGTAAGACTTTTAACTTAAGTCTTAAGAACTACTGTAATGGTAGAGGAGAGTAGGAGAGTTCACTATTATTATTCTGCAGTAGAGGCTGTCCATTGTACATCTTCATTGAACTCATCTTCTCTGAGCCAGGAAGATGTTCTTCACTTCTTCTTAATCCTTATAGCGGGGAGTTAGTGCCTGTATTCAACAGTTATCAAGCGAGAAGCCGCAAATACTGCACAGTTTGCATCACCTTGGACTAACAACCTTGCTTGCACACATTCACATTTTACAGTAGTTTAGAGCAGCCAATTCATTGAACATGCATGTACAGTATTTGGCTGTTGGATGAAGCTAAAGTACCCTGAGAGAAACCATACATGCACAGGGAGAATATGCATTCACACAGAAAACACTCAAGAGTGATTTTAGCTAACACCTTTTTATTGTGCGGGACTACAGCTAATATTTGTATATTATGAGTAGCATGGGCTTCCTTACTCCCTTAACTGCTCTGTCTTTGGCTATGCAGCCACAGAGCAAAAAGTGAACCACTGTCTAGTCTGACATCTTATTAGCACGGCCAAAATTTGTTTTCTGTTTTCTGCATGTTGAGCTTCAGTTGCTCATCTACACATTGGACAAGAACACAAGCCACCCTTCTCTTTCTTCTTGGATAACCCACAAAAGATGCCGTTTTGATGCTTTGACCCAATCATTTAGCTCTCAGAAATTGAGCCCTATCAAAGTCACTTGTTTGCTATTGCTAACAAAACAACTTTAAGGACAAAATGTTCCTGTTTCTAATGAAGGCTTCCCACTAAACAGTTCAATGATGAAGAGATAATCAGTGTTATTCGCTTCAATTCACTAGCTTGGACCACACACATTTAAAAGTTTATTGAAGGAATGGGATGAGGGATGAAAGGTCTGGGGAGATGCGCCGATGGAGGCTAGGAAGAAGACTCAGCGTGGGGGTCCGGTCTTCAGGAATTCGTCTTTCCCGAGCCTGCTCAGGACCCCCCCCCCCCCCAGACAGAAAATGAAAGAGAGAGATGTTAGAGGAGGCTAGGACTATGAGTGGACTAGAGTGAGAGAGAGAGGATGAGTGGATGTAGGAATATGGGAAGGGATGTAGGGATAAGGATGTGAGAATGAAGGGATGGGGGAAAGGGATGAGGATGCGAGGATGAAGGGATGGGATAAAGGGATGAGGATGCGAGGATGAAGGGATGAGGGATGGGATGAAGGGATGTGAGGATTTCAATTCAGTTTATTTATAAAGCGCCGATTCAAAACAGATGTCATCTCAAGGCACTTACAAAAAAGTCATTGCAATACAAACATTCCAATCGGTTTAGTTTTAGCTAGTTTTCTATGTAAGGAATCCCAGCAGATTGCATCAAGTTATTGACTGGCAATTGCGCCCCATTGATGCAAACTCCAACCACAGCAATCCCTCATACTGAGCAAGCATGTAGTGACAGTGGAGAGGAAAAACTCCCCTTTAACAGGAGGAAACCTCCAGCCGAACCTGGCTCTGTATGAGCGACCATCTGCCACGAACGTCTGGGGGTTTGAGAAGACAGAGCAGAAACACAAAAGGACAAAAGAACTGATGTAAGAGTACTTTCTATATTAAAGAAAGTAAAGAAAGTAAAAAGGATGAGGCCATTAGAGGGTTGGGAGAGGAGGGGTGCAAAAACAATCGAGACAGACGAGGAGCGCTAGGTGGGCTGAGTTTATATGGACTGCAGAGTAATTAGATATGCGATCCAGGCATAAGACGCCAGGTGAATCGAGTTTGGGTATATTGCTAAGTGGGAAGTGGATTTGGGGAGTGGTCCTGTTCCCGAACTTAAGTTAACACATTAACTCCATGTCAATGGTCATATTGTTATCTTTATAGCTGCTTAGTTTAATTTTTTGACCTTTTGCTGTTCTCTAATTTCCTGTTTTACTGTCTCTGTTGGTCAAACCTTTGTGTTTTATTTAGCAAATGTACAGGACATACTTATCTCATTATTACCTTATAAATATAAGGAAATTTCATATCCGCTCTATTGTCAATATCTGATATACCGATGTAGTTTAAATCTTAATTTCTGATACCGACATAAACTGATACCACCGATAGACGTCTACCTAAATGTTCAAAGTTGGCTCAGAAATGAGGAAGCCATAGGATATATTGAGTTTTGCCAAACAAACAAAAATATCTCAAAAATTATTATACCTCAGATCTGTCATATTTTCACATTTTAAGTTGGAGAAGAAGTAGCTGAAGAGTTTCATGTATAATATATGCATGGTATGAAAGTAAGGTATATAGGTCGTGTCATTAAAAAAGGAAATGCTGATACAGATAATTTCCAATATTACATTTTAATGCCAACATCAGCCAATATCAGAGAACCTCACTTAAAGGTATTATATTCATTGAAACCTTTGGAGTTAATTTACATAAAAAAGAGAAATATGGAATTTGTAATATTACTTTAACAACAGTATGTCTAATTAGCGTACACATTACCATCTGCTACTTACTGACTATGCTGCTTGGGTGGGATGCTTTTGTAAAAGGAGATATTTGCCCCAATGATGCATTTCCTGCATCGATCAAGATTATGCAAACACAAAAGCAACTCTAAACTGAACCGTGACAATAACTTTAGAAAATAAACCAGTGAGTGTGATTCAAACACTGTTAAAGGGTTAATTAAGGAATACAAACAGCAAACAAAGCTCATGGTCTGAATATATACTGACAGTTATAAGAAGAACCTTTATTCAGCTTCACACTGTGGCTGCAGATGAATATCTGACTCTATAGGACCAACATCCTTCACTCCTTCTAACCCCTCCTCCTCCTTCTTTGTCCCTTGTGAGCCGTGTCCCTTTATTCTATTTATAACCCGACTGGTGAAGAAATCCTATATTTTTAGTAACGATATCAATAGTCTACAGCACACTCTGACCTGAGGGCATGAGTGAGAGAGACTTGGAGAGTTAGAGAGGAAGAGGAGGAAAGATTAAGGACAGATACAAGCAAAGAGAGGAGGCAGGAGCGCTGAAGAAGAGGGACAATATCATCTCACAGCGACTGACAGTGATGGGGCATGAGAGCTTATCCCTCTATTAAGAGGTTGAGGTTTGGTTTCATGGAGAAGTTTGAGAGCCAACTATAGACAAATTTTCTTCAAAAGTTTTACTTACTGTGAGCTAATTGTCAAATAGCTCATTCCAGATTAAATAAACAGTGACAAGATTAAAGAAGAGTAATAATTCCTATTGAACTTTTTCATACTTTTTATCATTACAACTGTACATTTCAGTGTATTTTTTGGGGATTTTGTGGTATAAACCAGGGGTGTCAAACTCCAGTCCTCGAGGGCTGGTGTCCTGCAACCTTTAGATGTGTTCATGGTCCAACACACTGAATCAAATTGTTAAATTGCCTCCTCAGCAGGCAGTTTGGTTCTATGGGATCCTGCTGATGACCTAATTATTTGATTCAGGTGTGTTGAAACAGAGAATATGCCTTAAAGTAGCAGGACACTGGCCTTTGAGGACTGAAGTTTGACATTTGTGGTATAAACTATCATAAAGTAGTACAAAATTGTAAAGTTAAAAGAAAAAATGATGATTAATCATTTGATTAATAAAATGATGATTAATAAAATATTTCACAATAATCTGAAAAGTGTGGCATGCATTTGAATTTAGGCCACTTTTCTCTGATAGTTTAAAATAAAACCCAGTGCTACCTAACCCCCTCAGAAGTCACCCATTAAACAGACATGTGCGGCTTGTGTGTAATTTAATGCTAGTAGAGAGCTAAAATGTTTTGGCTTAGATCAAATCATATTTATATGTTAGCATTTTGTAGATCTTAATCCATTTAAGATTATGTGACATGACTTAAAAAATGTATGCTCATCGATGCAAAGAATGGGGAAAAATGTCTTTCTAGATGTAAAAGTTGGTAGAGATCACTGAAAAGACTGTAGTAGCAGCAAATGTGCTTCTGCATAATATTGTCCAGAGTTTTAGAAAAAAAAAGCTATAGTGTACCATTTTCCTTCCACTTTTAAATATGCACTCCCTTGTTTTTGTCAAATCATATACAATGGACCTGAAATGCATGTATAATTGTAGTTATAATGTGATAAGATATGTATGTATATAACATACATAGGTTCAAGGGGAATGCATTTTGTAAAGATACTGTGAACAATGTTTTAGAAAACTATTTTTATATACACCACAAAGCATACATGGTTCTGTCTCAAATTCAATTTAGTTATGAAAATTGTTTATTTTTCATAATAGCATAAAGAACAAAAAAGATTCCATATTTCCATGGGTATCTCTTCAAATGCAATCTGACAGCATCTTTTAAATAAAATGATTAATTTCAAGATAAGAAAAACCTTATATCAACAGTTGACAACTGTTATCAAAAAGATGCTGTCACCAACAATTTCTGACTGTATAGTAAACAAAGCATAACTTAAAAATGTGCAGCACAGCATTAGATGTGAGAACTGTCAGAAAGGTACAAAAGAGCCATGAAGGACATGTAGAGAAGAAGAGGGAGAGGTACAGAGGGAGATGGGAAGTTGATGAGATTTTAATGTGAAGGTCAACTTGTTATAACTTGAGATCTCTACAGGGATATTAGTCTCTGCTTGGTTCTGGAGGGGCTGAGAAGACAGGGGAGTGGGCGGGGCAGCTGCGGTGGACGAGGAGGAGAGAGTGAGAGGCTGCCTCAGCGGAGAAGGGAGTGAAAGTGAGATGCAGGGAAGGGGTGGTTTTGCTGCTTCGACAACTCCCACAGCAAACAGAGTGGTCAGCATCTTCTCTCCCAGCATGTGTGTGTGACAGAGAAAGTTAACATGCTGGAGATTGCCCTTTTTTGTTGTGTTTTGTTCTGTTTTGAGTGTGAGTATGTGTGAAAGTGAAGGAGTGACAGAGAGGCGTGTGGAGAACACAAAGCGGGAGGCATTTCTCTGCAACTTCACACGATAACAGAATGAGACACGTCACTGTGACTTTCTCAGTTGGTTTATTTTGAAGTTATTTTTCCAAACATGAAAACAAAAGAAGTTAACTCAACTGACAAATACATAAACTAGCCATAATAGATTGTTTATTATTACATATTTCTCTTCTCCCTATTGTACTGTAACACTGTCAGGTGTGACAGAAAGTGATCATCAACCCATACTTTCTATAAAAGAAATAAAACCCATTTGTGGGACTATATTGGAGATGTTGCAGCCACCTGCCCTGATCAGGCAGGTTTAAATAAACGCACACTTGTATTATTTTTTTCCATCTATTGAACAATCCCATTGAGCTTCCCTTCTAATTACTCCCAATCAATGCTGTGTGCTGTATGTCATCACAAAGCAAAAAGCTTTCCAGTGTACACAGATAAAAACACAAGTTTCAGTAGTTTAACAAGCCAACAAGTTTGTTTGGAAAAGACAACATGAAGTAATATGTTTTCTTAATCTGTAGTAAAACAATAAAAAGTTCTAATTAAAGAGTTTTGCAAAAACATTAACATCCCTTAACCTTTTTCACAATTTGTCCCGTTACACACAAAAACGTCAGTATATTTGATGTGACTGACCAACACAAATTACTGCATAATTGCAAAGGGAAATAAAAGGATTTTAGATTTTTTTTATAAATAGAAATCAAAAAGCAGGCTTGAATATTTTCTCACCCTGCCCCCTAATTCCGATACCCCTAAATAAAACCCAGTGCAAGCAACTGCCATTAGGGGCTATCCAAGTCCTGTGTTGAGTTTAACCTCAGTTTAAATAAAACTGCTCTGTAAAGGTCTACAAAGTTTCTTGGAAAACTTTAGTGAGCAAACAGCATCAGGAAGACCAAGGAACACAAACTAACTGGCAAGATTAGTAGAACATTATTCAGAAAAGCAGCCAGAAGACCCCAACTTTAACTCTGAAGAAGTTGCAAAGATCCTGGTGCACTCAACAAACCTGGCCTTTATGGAAGAGTGGCAAGAAAAAAAAAGACATTGTTGAAGGAAAGTCATGGCAAGTTAGGTCTAAACTTTGCCTTAGGCTAAGTAGGAACATTGCATACATGTAGAAGAACTCTGGTAATATGACACCAAGCTTGAACTTTTTGACCTCGATGTGGTGGAAAACTATCACTACACATATCTGAACTCATCATCCCCACAGTGAAATGTGGTGGTGACAGCATCATGCTGTGGGGATGCTTGTTCTCCACAGGAGCTGATCAACGTTTAGAGAAGACTTATGGAGCTACATACAGGAGAGTCCTGGAAGAAAACCTGTCAGAGGCCGGTAAACAGATGTGAAAATGTCCCTGAACATACAACATGAGCTACAATGGTTTAGATCAACACATATTAATGGAATTAATGGCCTTATTGGAATGGCCTAGTCAAAGTCCAGATCTATGGAAATCCTAGCAAATTTATGTTCACATCCAATACAATTGTGTTGGAGCTGGAAAGACGCATGGTCCAAAACGTCTGTCTCTTGGTGTGCAAAGCTGGCAGAGACATATCGTTAAAAAATTGTAATTGCATCAAAAGGAGAAACTACAAAGTAAGTCAAAGACATGAGAGGGGTTATTACATATGCATACCAAACCTTTTTTGAAAACTATGCATCATTTTCCATCAAATTCATATTTAGTCACCACTTTGTGTTAGTTTCTTAAATCCCAAAAAAATCTGATTAAGTGTGTGGTTGTAATGTGTAAAACTGTAAATAAAAAGGTGAATGGGGTATGAATACTTTTGCAAGGGGCAGTGTTAGATTTGACATAATGTTTGATATAAAGTAATGCAACTCAAAGTTCAGCTGTTTGAGGGAAGTAACGTCACTGTCACATAGTGTCCACTCTGTCATTTATGCACCTTCATGAATCAGCTGAGCTCATGACATTAAACCGGGAGGTTAATGCAGGCCAGAAGAGCCTGAATGAGTCTTTTCACATGATTATGTAATACAAAAAGGGAAAGATAACACATCTAATTGTTAAAATAGCTTTATAGTCTACAAGTCATTTAGATTTAGATTTCAAAATGCACATTTAGGTGCTGTGGAAAACATCTATGATGGGAACATATTTGAGATAAATAGACCTTTAAAGAAATATTAGTAATGGTTAATAATGAAGAGAAGATTTGTTTTGCATATTATATTGTCTGTATAGCTGTAAGAATAAACATCTTACTAGTAAATTGCCTGTTCAGACAAATGAGGACTTTTATCTTCCTTCTAGTGCTATAAAAACTATCTGCATGCAAAGAGATTCATTTATCTGTCTTAAACTACAAATACCTTACAGCAGGTTAAGACAGATCTTATAAAAATAACTCCAGTGTGGGAAACCATAGTACTGGCTTGGGTGATACACATGCAATAAGAGAACATACCATGTCATTAAGGGGGGAATGCCAAAGGCATTTTAATGTAAACGTCAGAATTTGGTTACAAGAGGTGAATTATTTGCTGCTAGTTCTCATGCTCTGGCTCTCAACAATAAAACTACTATCTGACACTTAACTGGGGGGCAATATTCAAATAGCTGTGAGAGGTGACGGATCAAAGTCTGGGTTGAGGAAGGAGAATCCCTGGAAGTCCTCCTGGTTGATGGCTGCGAGCACATCTGGATCTGATGGGGTGAGAACGGATGGGGCCGCTGTGAAGAACTTGTCGAAGTTCTCGCCTTTTCTCCCACCCTGATGAGGAAAGGCAGGTAAACACAACATCAGTCACTCCATGTTAGGATTAATTACTTCCTCTGAAGAAATATAAAAACAGTATGCCAACATAGCTCTCCTGCCCACCCACACCCTTCATTTCTTGCTGTCTTAGGATGAAAGCTGGACACCTATCTTCTCTACCTCCTTAACCCCACATGACAGCCATTCTGCTAGATGAAATGAATCTCATTTGGCTAATGGGTCTGGCCTTTAACCCCTGAGCACATTCAGCTTCCTCCGGCCATGCTTCACCATAGGCCTATTCGGCGACAGACTTGCGCGCGCCGAGCTAATGATGACATGCAGTTGCATATGGAGGAGTAAAAAGCAGCCCAGGGTTCAGAGGTCCTGTCTGTTATTTCTGAACTTTTTCTGTGTGAGTGCTCACAGCCAAGGAATCTGCTCAGGTGATGAAAGACCGAACAAGTTGATAGGAAGGAGCGACAGAAGAGAGTCACAGAGCGAGGAGATAGAGAGAAAAATGAGGTACAGGGAGAAGGAAAGTTTAGAAGAAGGAGGTGAAAAAGGAAACGAAAGTTGACAAAATAAACACACAAGCAAAAAAAAAATTTAACTGACAGTTCTGGGTTTGAATGGTGGCGCTATCTCCAGTCTCTCCAGACGGTCCCAGTCTATCCAACGGAAGAACGGATGCTCCTTGATCTCCCTTTCAGCATCCTCTCCTCCACCCAGACGCTTGGCAGGGTGCTTCGTCAGGAGCTGAAGTAACCAAGAGGAATGTTTTAGAACATTGCAAACTTTACTGGATTTAAACTTGCATCTAAAATTCTTGAGAAAGTTCTGTTCAGTTTGGTTTAAAAAGTAAGATTTCCAATTTGAAGCAAATTTTTTTGTCAGAGTGTGGTTTGATAAGAGGGAAACACTCGTCTAAGGATGCAGAGAAGTGCCCCCAGAAACGATCAGCCGCTCATGCTGAGCCTCATTCTGCTCCGGGGTTTTTTTCCTGTTAAAAGGAAGCTGCTCCTTTCCACTGTTGCCACATACATGCTCTGGAGGAGTGGGATCGCTGCAAAGTCTACCACTTCATGCAATCAGCTGGACCTCCTTGTTTGGACAAGTGTGAAAAAAAATGGCTTAATAAACTGAATTTTACTGCTATGTCAAAGATCTGCAGTGGCTGCAGGTTTTCTTGAAGTTTTTGGAAAGATACCTCCTATTGCTTTACCTGCCCCCAGTGATTTCATTTTAACAATAGGCTTCAGTCCGCTCTCACCCTGCTTACTCCACTAAAAGTCAAAAGTACACACTTAAAACTTGCATTGCCGTGGAGAAATTGAGAAATTTAAACAAATCTGAGCATGTGTACCAGAGGAAACCCTGGACAGTTTTGTCCTGGTAGAAGCTGAGACTCTTGACAACATTTTCTTCTCAGTTAGGCTCACCACATGTGTTTTGGACCCAATTCCCACTTCATTTTTAAGCCATTTTATGGATCTTTTAGAGATTAGATTTTAACCTTGATGAATTGCTCCATTCAGACAGGGGTCTTTCCTGCCACCTTTAAATGGGCGGTGGTGAGACCCCTGCTTAAGAAGAACAACTTAAATTTTAATGATTTCAACAACTTCCGAACGGTATCTAACTTACCGTTTTAAAGCACAATTTTAGAAAAGCTTGTTTTAATTCAGCTTAATGATTTTATTTATATAAATCTGGTTTTAGGGTTAACCATGGCACAGAGAAGGCCCTTTTAAAGATTTTAAATGATTTCAGATTAAACTATGATGCACAGAGGGTGACAGTGTTGGTTCTACTGGATCTAATGGACCACACTATTCTTTTAATCCGTTTAAAAAAAATTGGCCTCACAAATGGTTCACATCCTATCTCACAGACAGGACTTTTATGGTAAGTTTAGATACCTGCTCCTCTAAGGTCCACAAGATCACATGTGGTGTGCCCCAGGGTTCAATTTTAGGCCCAGTGCTTTTTAACCTTTATATGTTCCCTGTTGGCAGTGTCATCTGAAGACATGGAATTAATTTTCACAGTTATGCTGATGATACACAGTTGTATATCTCTGTGTCTCCCAATGAGACACTGCCAATGGATACACTTTTTAACTGCATTTTAGACATCAAATCATGGATGGCAAAAAACTTTTTCCAGCGCATGACCAAAATGACGTTTTAGTCATAGGTCCTGAGGCTCAGAGAGAAAAACTTTCACCAAAACTACAATCACTGACTTTTAATCCTTCTTTACAAGTGAAGAACCTGGGCGTCATTTTTGACTCTGAACTGACTTTGATCCCTCACATTAAAAATATCACCAAAATAGGTTTTTATCATCTAAAGAACATTGCCAGAGTCCGCCCCATTCTCTCTCGGGCCAACACGGAGACACTGATGCATGCTTTTATCACCAATATAATTGATTACTGTAATGCCATGCTTTATGGTCTTCCCAAAAAGAGTATCTCAGGTTAACAAATTCTACAAAATTTAGCAGCACATGTCCTGACAAAGACCAGAAGGCGGGAGCACATTACACCCGTCTTAAATTCATTGCATTGGCTCCCCATATGTTTTAGGACTCAGGCTCAAGACTCACCTTTTCAGATTAGCTTTTAACTGATTATTATTTATTATAGTCTGTTTAAATGCTTTGCATGTACTTGCTTATATTTTATCAGTGTTTTATTACCTAGTCTTATCATATTTCTCCACTGTTTATCTTAATCTTTTAACCTGTTATTTTAATCGTCCTTCCAGTGTTTCCTCTGTGGAAGCCCTGTGCCTAGGGAGCTGTGGTCGGCTGTGGCTGCCTGGGGGCTCTCCAGGTAGTGCTTGGGTGGAGGTGGGGGTCTCAGCCTTGCCTCCTCTGGGCACCTTGTGTCGGTGCCTTGACTGCTGCTGCAGATGGCTCCTTTGATGGCAAATCTATATTTGAACCCAGTGTCCTTTTATTGTTGCTATTGAGTGTGTCTGCACATGGGGGTTAGGTTGGGGGGAGAGGCGTATAATAGTAATCATGCTTTTAATTCTGTGGGGGAGGGATGGGAATGTGGTTTGTATGGGGTCATTTTTAATCTGTAAAGCACTTTGAGTTACAATGTTGTATGAAAAGCGTTTTACTGAACGGGTGTGAAATTAACTGAACTAAACAGCTGTGAACTGAACTGAATTGAACTGAATTAAAATGAGGTGCACCAAATTGATTTCAATCAGAAGCAATCAGACCCACTCTACTGTTTGTCTTAGCTGACGAAACAGGAAAACAGAAATCACTTTAGGGTGAAAGAAACTGAAGCACACACCTCAGCGCTCTTCCAGGAATCAAAGGTCTGATAGCTTCTCCAACTGATACAATTTGTTAACACATTTCTTTCCCCTCCCTTAAGATTTAAAAGCGAACAGAAGCTGACATTCCTCATTCAGAAAGTTCAAACCTATTTCACTTGTAAGAAAGTGAAACTCACACAGTGGTTGTAACCAAGAGGTGAAATGATGCAGAAAGAAGTTCAGCTGGACAGAGAAAAATGTTCTTGCTCAATATGTTTGGATCTACTAAAGGATGCAGGTACTATTCCCTGTGGAAACAGCAGCTGAATGAATACATGGTAGTAAATCCCACTGGAATGCAGAGGAAAAGGGGGGAATCCACACCATACCAAAGTCTGTCCTGGACAAAAATATCATGTCAGCAGAATTTGTTAAGGAACTGAAGAAGGCTGAAATCCAAGCTGAACCCTGCTATGCTGGACCTGAAGACGTGGACTGTGACGTCTGCATTCAGAGGAAGATGAAAGGCGTCAAGCCTGGTTTGTTCTGTTTTGCCTCTTACTGTGAGAATCACCTTCAACTTCACTATGAATCTGTCACTTTTATAAAAAGCAAAAACTTGTCGAAGCTTCTGTTAAACTTCAGCAAAACATTTTTTATCGTCACAAAGAGGTGTTAAAGATTTCCTGTCGCACTGATCAGCAGTGAATCTGCTAGCTTTGCTTAATGTACCAGAACTGAAAAGAAGAAGTGAAACTGCTTCATCATGGGGTGGAGGCCATGTCTCTGCTGATAGAGCACAGAAGAATGGAGAGGTTTTCACTGTGGTCATCCACCTCATTCAGAAAAGAAGCTCTGATTTGAAGCAGATCAGATCCCAGCAGGAAACTGAAGTGAGCAGAAGATCACTGAACTTAAATGTCTCATTCACTCGTTTTTTTCAATACATATAGTGTAGTCTCTAGCTTACATGAATGCCTTGTGCATTGTTTTCTGTGAAAAAAAGAATAATCCTGAACTCCTGTTTAAGGAGGTTGTTGTTTGTTGGAGGACTGGGTGAGGGGACACAACAATGTTACAAGTCTAACTCATTATTATTCATGATATACAAATGTCATGCCTTTGATTGGCTAACAGCAATATGACTCGCCCAAACGTGTTTCGCCATGTTGTGGAGTTGCTAACAGTTAGCTTCTACTAGCCGAGTTGCTAACAGTTAGCTTCTACTAGCCGAGTTGCTAACAGTTAGCTTCTACTAGCCGAGTTGCTAACAGTTAGCTTCTACTAGCCGAGTTGCTAACAGTTAGCTTCTACTAGCTGAGTTGCTAATAGTTAGCTTCAACTAGCTGAGTTGCTCACTGGTCTCTACTGGCCAAAAAATCAATACAGCCTTTCTATGGGCGGTCACAAGGCAAGGTAGGCAAGACCATGAAGACTAATTTGCTCTGTGACGTAGAAGGGACTGGGTTTTTCTGACTCGCTTGTTTTTGCCATCTATTTCCTTTCTGTGGCTAATGCAGACAATGGGGGTTGGAGAACATTTTCACGTGCAGCATGCATATGCAACTCATAGTTTCCAGTCATATTTCAAAAAGAACAAGTATTACACGGTTTCTCAGTGAACGAGACCTTTAAGAAGAGAGACGCTTAGCTGGAGCAACTCTCAAACACAGAAGATCACAACCGTTTTCTGCAGAAGTACCCCTTACTGTCAGCCCTCAGTGAGCCTACACACTCATCCAGCAATAATGTTCTCTGAGGTATTTTGAGGACTTGGCAGCAGCTGTGTCAGCACTCAGAGTTAAACTACAGGACATCTTGAGAGACACATGTAGACAGATCTCAATTACAGCCTCCAAAGGCAATGTTTTACTGTCAGAACCAGATTTAAGGAACGGATCTGGATTCTTAAAATATGCACCAGAAAACACTCTGGATCCAAATACAGCAAACTGCTACTGGGAGGTGGAGCCAAGAAGCAGTTTATATAGCAGTTTCAGGAGATGATCCGAGTGTGTATTTGGAATAATTGACAAATCTCTGTCATTATTTTGTGACAAAGGCATTTACATGTTTTGTCACAAGAAAGTTAGATCTCCAGTTTCAGGTCCTCCTTCCACCAGAGTGGGTGTGAACCTGTAGGTATTCTGTCTTTCTATTCGGCCGCTGCATGCTGGAGTTTGGCTCCATAAATTCGGACACTCTGCTGGTCAAACTTCAATAATCAGAGGAGATTTTAGGTCAAGGTGGTTGAAATTTGCATTTTTAAGTTCCAGTTTATTTAGTCTTCATCATCGTTGCTCATTCCCTCACTGTTTAGAGATCATCATCTTGTTTGTTATATAGCATGAACCAACCTTTGTTTTTTTTACCTTTCATTTCTGGAGTGTGGCCTCCTGCCCACTTCAGCTGGCCAGATAGATTTTGTGATTTAATAATAATGATAATAATAATAATAATAATAATAATAACAACAAAAACAACAACAGGGGCAACAACAACAACAACAATAACAATAACAATAATTATAATAATTATAATAATGGTTTTGCAGAGCAGTAAAAGGTTTTCTGACTTTCTAAATTTTTTTGATACAGATCTTTGTTTACATCAAAACCACCATTTTGTAACTCTGGAGGTGTACTTGTTCTATATTTATGATTCTGTAAAGAAAGGCCTTATAAAACAATGTATTCCCTGGCAACCCTTAACACCAGGGGGCTTTATTTTGTTGAAAAATGCAGACAACCAAACTCTCAAAATGATTTTGTCCTTTGAAGAAGATGTTTCTGTGGGGGAGGGATGGGAATGTAGTTTTATGTGAGGTAGTTTTAAAAGGTGAAAACACTTTGAGATGCAATTTTGTACGAAAAGCACTTTATAAATAAAGATTGATTTGATTTGATTTGATCCCGACTAAGCCACCAAGACCAGATCGTTTTTCCGGAGCTTAAATTGTGTTGCCTATTTTTATATCATTTCTTAAGTTGGTTCCATTTTGAGTAAAGTTCTGCAAAACACTGTATTTTTCACCCATCTTTGAGATGTGCTTTGCTTCCTTCAATTATTTTCTGAGCACTCTTCATTGCATTAATGAGCCTCCAGACAGCCAAACCTGGAACAAAAGAAACCTAAATGTGTTGTCTGATATTAAGCTGTGTGGTCTTCAAAAGATTCTATGGAAGCGTATGTGTAACATAAATAAAATTAAAATGCATTTGCAGAAATGCCTTTTCATTTTCTAAATCTAGCTGCTATTTTTGACTCATATATAAAATAAAAAATAAATAACCCAAAATGCTTTTTCATTTTACAATTCAACATTGCTCATTCTGTAACTTAATTAAAATGAAATAGAAAAGGACATTTAAGATTTAATTTTCAAATTGCACCCCAGCAAAACAGTAACAAAATTCAATTTGAAATGTCAAAGTTGAAAATTAAAATGCATTAGCAGAAATGCATTTTCATTTTCTAAATACAAATGCCCCTTTTGACTCATAAATAAAATTAAAAAGAAATCATCCAAACTGCTTTTTCATTTTACAATTCAACATTGCTCGTTCTGTAACTTAATTAAAATGAAATCGAAAAGGACATTTAAGATTTAATTTTCAAATTGCACCCCAGCAAAACAGTAACCAAATTCAATTTGAAATGTCAAAGTTGAAAATTAAAATGCATTAGCAGAAATGCATTTTCATTTTCTAAATACAAATGCCCCTTTTGACTCATAAATAAAATTAAAAAGAAATCATCCAAACTGCTTTTTCATTTTACAATTCAACATTGCTTGTTCTGTAACTTAATTAAAACGATAAAGAAAATTATATTGCTTTTTCGTTTTCAAACTTCCCGCCGCAAAAAGTGTAACATATTTCAAAGTGGATTCGCAATCCCACACGGCACAGGAGAATGACGTCAGGGCATTGCGAGAAGATTTCTGTTCCAGCAACAATGGCGGATGAAGCTGGAGACGGAACAAGCGAAGAGTACAGTTTTAAATGTAAGTTTATTAAAATCTGGCGGTACAAAAATGTTAAACTTAACGCGGTTGTGTTATTTGGCTTTTGTTGTTAGTATAGACATGTATTATAATATAATATTATTATTTGTAAACTATCCCCCACAAACGAGCTCCTATGTTGGTCTAATGGTTCTCCGTCTATTTTCCCGCTTATGTACAGCTTATTTTGGGTTTTGCAAAGGGGAAAAAAACGACTTCTTTTAGGGGAAATTATTACCTCTTTACCGGGGCAAAATTGGGCCACGGTGGCATGGAGGTAGAAGAATAAATCCAATTACACACCTAATGCTTAGGAGTCCTATTAAGCCTCAAAAACCTCATAACCTGTATTCTTAGTATGTGATCTCTTGTGTTCTGCTGTAAAAACTATAGTTTTGAATTCACAAATAACACAGTTGCCATGTTCCTCATCTGCACTTATTTTCTATCTATTTTATAAATACAATTATGATAAATCTGGAGGGGAATGTCACCCATTGTTGGCCAAAAACAAATGAGATTATTTTTGTAATGAAAAAGTACTGTATGTGCATGTGCAGCAGCTGTGAACTGAACTGAATTGAACTGAATTAAAATGAGGTGCACCAAATTGATTTCAATCAGAAGCAATCAGACCCACTCTACTGTTTGTCTTAGCTGACGAAACAGGAAAACAGAAATCACTTTAGGGTGAAAGAAACTGAAGCACACACCTCAGCGCTCTTCCAGGAATCAAAGGTCTGATAGCTTCTCCAACTGATACAATTTGTTAACACATTTCTTTCCCCTCCCTTAAGATTTAAAAGCGAACAGAAGCTGACATTCCTCATTCAGAAAGTTCAAACCTATTTCACTTGTAAGAAAGTGAAACTCACACAGTGGTTGTAACCAAGAGGTGAAATGATGCAGAAAGAAGTTCAGCTGGACAGAGAAAAATGTTCTTGCTCAATATGTTTGGATCTACTAAAGGATGCAGGTACTATTCCCTGTGGAAACAGCAGCTGAATGAATACATGGTAGTAAATCCCACTGGAATGCAGAGGAAAAGGGGGGAATCCACACCATACCAAAGTCTGTCCTGGACAAAAATATCATGTCAGCAGAATTTGTTAAGGAACTGAAGAAGGCTGAAATCCAAGCTGAACCCTGCTATGCTGGACCTGAAGACGTGGACTGTGACGTCTGCATTCAGAGGAAGATGAAAGGCGTCAAGCCTGGTTTGTTCTGTTTTGCCTCTTACTGTGAGAATCACCTTCAACTTCACTATGAATCTGTCACTTTTATAAAAAGCAAAAACTTGTCGAAGCTTCTGTTAAACTTCAGCAAAACATTTTTTATCGTCACAAAGAGGTGTTAAAGATTTCCTGTCGCACTGATCAGCAGTGAATCTGCTAGCTTTGCTTAATGTACCAGAACTGAAAAGAAGAAGTGAAACTGCTTCATCATGGGGTGGAGGCCATGTCTCTGCTGATAGAGCACAGAAGAATGGAGAGGTTTTCACTGTGGTCATCCACCTCATTCAGAAAAGAAGCTCTGATTTGAAGCAGATCAGATCCCAGCAGGAAACTGAAGTGAGCAGAAGATCACTGAACTTAAATGTCTCATTCACTCGTTTTTTTCAATACATATAGTGTAGTCTCTAGCTTACATGAATGCCTTGTGCATTGTTTTCTGTGAAAAAAAAAATAATCCTGAACTCCTGTTTAAGGAGGTTGTTGTTTGTTGGAGGACTGGGTGAGGGGACACAACAATGTTACAAGTCTAACTCATTATTATTCATGATATACAAATGTCATGCCTTTGATTGGCTAACAGCAATATGACTCGACCAAATAACTAGCATAACTTCGTTGGCGGTGTTCCAAGACAAATTCCAACTGTTTTTCATTTTACAATTCAACATTGCTCGTTCTGTAACTTAATTAAAATGAAATCGAAAAGGACATTTAAGATTTAATTTTCAAATTGCACCCCAGCAAAACAGTAACCAAATTCAATTTGAAATGTCAAAGTTGAAAATTAAAATGCATTAGCAGAAATGCATTTTCATTTTCTAAATACAAATGCCCCTTTTGACTCATAAATAAAATTAAAAAGAAATCATCCAAACTGCTTTTTCATTTTACAATTCAACATTGCTCGTTCTGTAACTTAATTAAAACGATAAAGAAAATTATATTGCTTTTTCGTTTTCAAACTTCCCGCCGCAAAAAGTGTAACATATTTCAAAGTGGATTCGCAATCCCACACGGCACAGGAGAATGACGTCAGGGTATTGCGAGAAGATTTCTGTTCCAGCAACAATGGCGGATGAAGCTGGAGACGGAACAAGCGAAGAGTACAGTTTTAAATGTAAGTTTATTAAAATCTGGCGGTACAAAAATGTTAAACTTAACGCGGTTGTGTTATTTGGCTTTTGTTGTTAGTATAGACATGTATTATAATATAATATTATTATTTGTAAACTATCGCCCATAAACGAGCTCCTATGTTGGTCTAATGGTTCTCCGTCTATTTTCCCGCTTATGTACAGCTTATTTTGGGTTTTGCAAAGGGGAAAAAAACGACGACTAGTTTTGAATTCACAAATAACACAGTTGCCATGTTCCTCATCTGCACTTATTTTCTATCTATTTTATAAATACAATTATGATAAATCTGGAGGGGAATGTCACCCATTGTTGGCCAAAAACAAATGAGATTATTTTTGTAATGAAAAAGTACTGTATGTGCATGTGCAGCAGTGCATCAATACATAACTTATGACTGATCATGTTAATAAATAGAGATTTGATACAAGTTTTTGTGTTGCTTTTTTTGTAAACTGTGTATTGATTTCTTGTTTAGGACATGAGGAATCAAAGGGAGGCGGAGGAGAGGAGAGGAGAGGAAGGACCGGATGGATCACTGTTTTCTGTCTGTCAATTTATGTTTTTGTCACTTTGGTTATTTAGTTGTTCCATGGTTGTTATAA
The DNA here is from genome assembly GCA_963556495.2 of Valencia hispanica. Lineage (NCBI taxonomy): Eukaryota > Metazoa > Chordata > Actinopteri > Cyprinodontiformes > Valenciidae > Valencia > Valencia hispanica. The sequence continues at coordinate 21,358,626 of OY747710.1, forward strand.
ATAAATTGATTAAAACAAATCTGAAATATAATTGTAATTTTACTAACAGTTGCATTGAATTTTTAAAGGTATGAACATTGAGCTTACTTTGAACAATTTAAAATGACTATTGAAATGAAATAACAAAAATTGACATTAGGATAAATTATTGTGTAGTTATTTATAGTTACTCATGCAGGATTAACCTGAATGAGCTCTTCCTGGGCCGTTCTTTAAGCTTTATTAGAATAAACAGGTTGAATAAAGCTCAGAGATGTGGATGGAGTTATCCAGCTGAAACCTGTGGGTGGTATTTTCTGGTTGACGAGGGGAACATTATTTAGGTTGGTCTGCAGAGAAGGCTTCGGGTAGCTTCTTTGCACTGTTCTTTGCGCTGCGTTGTCCAGGGCTGGCTTAATAGACTGCTGCCACATCACTAAGACGTGTTCAGAAGACAGTTTGTCCCACCGGAGAACACCACTGAGTTCTCCAAACCAGCCTCATCCTCTGCTACATCATCTTCAAGCTCATCCCCAGGTGCCACAATGTCACCAGCACTGAGGCAGATGCAGAGAAGAGCTCATGCTGTTATGACCCGCAATGGTGTTAAAAACATAAAAATGTAAAGTTATTGTTGCACTGGTTGTTTAAAAAAATCTATTCATTCTATTTATTCAGAAAGTGCCGATTAGCAAGAGATCACATAGTAAGAAAAAAACTATATATTCAATTCAATTTGACACACAATTTTGTTTTTAAATCAACTGAATATTAGAAACATTTTATGTAATATTTAATTATTTATATAACTATTAAACAACTAATATATATATATATATATATATATATAGTTATGTAATATTTAGTTATGTCAAGTGTACAGACCCCTTTAAATTTGTCACTCTGTTTCATTGCAGCCATTTTCTAAAATCAAAAAAGATCATTTTATTTCTCATTAATGTACAATCAGCACCTCATCTTGACAGAAGGAAAACAAATGTAGAAATTTTTGTGAATTTATTAAAAAAGAAAAACTGAAATGTAATATTACTATAAACGGCTGGCTTGACGGCATATTTCCAAGTGTCGCCTCACTTGAAGGTGGTCTAACATGCGGTGGTCCACCTGGTCTACGAATGACCCGACGTCCTTCTTAGACCAGGGAGGACAGGTCCTTAGAAAGATGCAGCCCCTGAATTTGGACCACACAGCCTTTATATATGTGTATGCTCACACTCTCATACTTTTCCACTTGCCTTCTTGTTACTTTTCCTCTCTTTCACCAGCATCAACTATACACAAACGCCCCCTAACGTTTTGCAGTGACACTAAGCACGGTCAGGCTGGGGACTGAAGAAGAAGGAGCCCTGGCGTCATTCTCCTGCGCCGTGAGGGATTGCCAATTCGATTTGAATTATGTTACACCTTTTGCAGGGGTAGGGATGAAAACAAAAAAGCAATACATTTTCTTTATCTTTTTAATTAGGTCAAGGAACGAGCTACGATGAATTGCAAAATGAAAAAGCAGTTTGGATAATTTATTTTTCATTTTATTTATGAGTCAAAAGGGCATTTGTATTCTGAAAATGAAAATGCATTTCTGCAAATGCATTTTCATTTTCAACTTTGACATTTCAAATTGAATTTTGTAACTATTTTGCTGGGATGCAATTTGAAAATTAAATCTTAAAAACCCTTTTCTATTTAATTTTAATTAAGTTACAGAATGAGCACTGTTGAATTGTAAAATGAAAAAGCAGTTAGGATGATTCGTTTTTAATTTTATTTATGAGTCAAAAATGGCATTTGTATTCAGAATATGAAAAAGCATTTCTGCCAATGCATTTTATTTTTCAACTTTGACATTTCAAATTGAATTTTGTAACTATTTTGCTGGGAGGCAATTTGAAAATTAAATCTTAAATGTCCTTTTCTATTTAATTTTAATTAAGTTACAGAATGAGCAATGTTGAATTGTAAAATGAAAAAGCAGTTTGGATAATTTCTTTTTAATTTTATTTATGAGTCAAAAATAGCAGCTAGATTTTGAAAATGAAAAACCATTTGTGCTAATCCATTTTAATTTGATTTATGTTACACATACGCTTCCATAATATTCAGCCACAGGGAGGTCACATAGACTTATTTTGGTTTGAAAATCTTTATAAAATGCCCAACAAAACCCATTGAGAGTTGTGGTTGTAATGTGACAAAATGCAGAAAAGTTAAAGTAAAATAAATACTGCTGCACACTTAAGTTAGGCACTTTAATTTGAGCGATTTGTATTCAGAGCTAGTTGAGTTTTGTTGATTTCAGTCCAGGCCGTTTCTCCTTTTCACATTCTTATTGCTCAGAGAAGATAAAAGCATCTGACTGCTGCATAAAATTTTGCAGAGCGCAGTCCGCCTGCCTCTAAAAAATGAAAGAAAGCCAACTTTCAAAATTGTATGCATGATTAATACTACTGTTCTAATGCACTTCTAATACATTTTCTGATATACATTTTCTGAAAGTAAAACCAGAGGAGAAATGAACTCACTCCTTTGCAAATAGCAACAGCTTCCCGAGAGAGACTTTTGGGGTAGGAGACACTCTGCTCCATGATGGACTGAAACAGCTCCTCCTCGTCTATGCCATCAAATGGCGGCTAGAAGGAGAAAGGGTTAAAAAAAAGAGTTTCACCACAGATTAGTGTCGATTCTAGCTTTTGAAGAGATTACAACGCACTGCAGGTTTTTATATTGGTGCAGTATTGTTGGAATTCTTCTGAAGGATACCTGTCCTGCCAGCATTTCATACATCAGTACTCCATAAGACCACCAATCCACTGCTTTATTATAAGGCTGATATGCCACAATCTGAAAAAAAACATGGAGGTGATCAATTTGAAGAGTAGGGTTCTACACATGAAGTGAAGGTAAACAGAATTATCACTTTAGGAATAGCCAGAGGAGAGCTGTCAGACACTAAAAGGCAAAAACTGGCGCAAGAAAATAAAAAACAGTAAGGAGAAGAAGTGTATGAATGTGACAAGACTTTGGATTTATGTGTCTTTGTTTGCCTGATTATGCATTTTCCCCGGTGAGTGTGTGAGTGCGCTCAGGGAAGAGGGGCACGAGTGAACAATTCCTAGCCCCCCGGGGAATTATATTGTATCCATTCCAAAATGGCAGATGCAAGAGAATCAATAGATGTTTACATAAGAGAGTCAATACGTAGTGGTTCCACAGTGAGGTTTACCATATCAAAGACAAGCAGAACAGTCAGGTCCTCCCTCTGTCTGTCTGTCTCTCTCTGCCTCTCTATCTCTCAGCAACAAGTCCAGACACACTTCTTTAAAGTTTATTCACACAGGCATGCACACGCACACACACACACACACACAGACACACATTTTAAATGTTTTATTTTTAATATATATATTAAAGAGATAATTGTGCAAAATCAGCTTCACTTCATTATTTCCAAATGTTTGGGTCTTCACTGAACTTCTGGGACTCTTGTGGTGGTGTTTCAGTCATTTGTCTTATTAAAATGTAGAGTATGTAGATTATCTTAAAGGATATGCTCAAATATTTTATCATGGCTTAGTTAGATGTAAGTAGTTATAAGTTTAACATATGCGTTTTACCAAACCCACAGTTTAAGAAGCTGAGTTTTACACTACATTATTTGGAATTTTTATATTCCAGACCATATAAATTGTAAACATTTTTCTTTCTCTGCTACACTATCCAGCCACAGTGAGATAACTGTAAAAAAGCATTTTCTAGGGGACAGTTCAGTTGAAACCTTTAAACGTATTCACCCTTCTACCACATCCCCCTCATCTCCCAACTCCAACTCAGTAAATAAGATGGTAGATAATTTCCTCTTGAAAATCTCAGACATCATTAATTCCATTGCTCCGACTAAAGTGAAAGTAGTCTCAGGTAGAAAGATGTCTCAGTGGATAAGCGATCCACTAGGATGTGGTGAAAAAAGGGAGTGTCGACAAGCCAAGAGAAAATGGTGGAAAACTCAACTCCAGGTTCACCGTGAGATCTACAAAGAGAGACTGAACAGGTATCAGTTAACTTTAAAAGAAGCTAGGGAATCTTTCTTCTCTGAAATCATAAACAGAAACATTAATAATGCATGGACTCTGTTTGCAACAGTGGAAAGACTAACTAATCCTGCAGTGACAGTAGCCCCAGAACTAATTCTACCAGGGCCTGCAATTAATTTGCCAGCTTTTTCACTGAAAAGATTCTAACAATTAGATGGTCAGTCTGTACCACAGCACAGCACCGAACCGACTACCAATGTTATACCCGACTAACACCAATGTAGAAAAAATGTCAGTATTCCATTAATTAAACCAAAAAAATCTTGAAGAAATCATTAACCAATTAAGCTCCTCGTCTTGCTGTCTTAATATCCTACCCACAGTTTTCCTTAAGAAAGTTTTCCCTGTCATTGGATCTGATCTGATTCAAATAGTTAACTCATCCCCTCTGTCAGGTTTCTTCCCCCAGGCATTAAAAACAGCAGTTATCAAACCACTGCTTAAAAAGAATAATCTGGACAACATGTTAATGCAGAACTACAAGCCAATTTCTAATCTTCCATTCATCAGTAAAATTATTGAAAAAGATGTGTTTAATCAGTTAAATAGCTTCATAACAATGACCAACTGTTTTTCAGTCTGGTTTCCATGCTCACCACAGCACTGAGACTGCCCTCGTCAAAGTTTTCAATGAAATTCGCATAAATACTGACTGTGGTAGAACCACAGAGCTGGTTCTGTTGGACCTCAGTGCAACATTTGACAGTACTTGGTACAGTACTTGGCTGGTTCGAGTCCTACCTATAGAACAGGGACTTCTTTGTTTCAATAGGAAACTTTTCATCAGAACAAACAGAAATCACATGTTGGGTGCCCCAGGGCTCCATCCTGGGCCCCCTCTTATTTAATATCTACATGCGCCCACAAGGCAAGATTATAGCAACCAATAAGATTAACTATCATAACTATGCAGATGATACCCAGCGCTACATTATGATGTCACCAGGTGACTTTGAACCCATCCAAACTCTATAATGCATCGAACAAATCAATGGATGGATGTACCATAACTTTCTCCAGCTGAACAGAAACAGAATAGAAGTAATTACTTTTGGACCTAAAGAGGAACGATCAAGAGTCAGCACACAGCTTCAGTTAAAACAGCTAGAAACTACTGATCAGGCCCGAAATCTAGGTGTAGTAATGGACTCAGACCTGAACATCCAGGGTCACATAAAGGCAATAACAAGGTCAGCCTTCTATCACCTGAAGAACAATTTTAGGATTAAAGGACTGATGCCACAACAGGACCTAGAAAAACTCATCCATGTGTTTATCTTTAGTTGGATTGATTACTGCAACAGCGTCCTCACAGGTCTGCCTAAAAAGTCAATTAAACAGCTGCAGCTGATCGAGAACGCTGCTGCCCGTGTCCTCACTAGAACCAGGAAAGTAGAGCACGTCACCCCAGTTCTAAAGTCCTTACACTGGCTCCCTGTAGCTCAGAGAATAGACTTCAAAATACTTTTACTATTTTATAAATCATTGATTGACTTAGCATGTTGAAGATCTAATGTTACTATACCAACCCACCAGACCACTCAGGTCCTCGAATTCCAGTCTACTCAACATCCCTAGAATTAGAACCAAACATGGAGAAGCAGCTTTCAGTTTCTATGCTCCTCTAATCTGAAACAAACTTCCAGACAACTGCAAAGCTGCTGAAACACTGAGATCTTTTAAATCACAACTAAAAACTCATCTGTTTAGAGCTGCCTTGGAGTAACGTTTTAATGTATCATATGTTTTGTGTGTTCTTCTTGCTCTTTTGCTGTTTTTATTTATATGCTTTGTCTGTGTTTTAGTGCTATTTTTATTTTACCCCCTAATCATGTAAAGCACCTTGAATTACCTTGTTGTTGAAAGTGTCCTATACAAATAAAATTGCCTTGCCTTTCTGAATTTGTAACACTTCTCAACAAACTCTTATTGACAACATATCACAAACATACAGAGGTAAGTGTAAAGCATGTACTTTTTTGACTGAATCAAAAGATTATTGGGAAGGAAAAAACTGAAGTTTTCTTGTACTTTATAAATACTCATGACTTTTTTCTCCATGTAAACTGGTGCATACACCAGATACTCCACTCAAATCCAGCTACAAAAGAGGTTTACACCAACTTTGACCAGTTTAATGATAGAAACATTATAAACATGTCTTAAATTTACTTGGAAAAAAAATTACCTGCAACATTTGAACCAATATAAAAACATATTTAAAATGGCAACATTTGTGGCATGTGGCAACTTGGCTGCGACTGCTGAAGGAGGAGCAGCTGCTCTCTGTCTCTCTCCAGATCCATTCACTTTATTTTATTTTCTGTTTGCTTTTCTTATTTTCTTTTCTTAACTTTTTCTTAGTTACTTTATCTACCCAGCCCCTGGAGTTTCTGTATTAGACCAGATCTCTTCTTGGATTACTTTTTTATGGACTTATCAACATGTTTTTTTGCTCAGCTGAGGATTTTAAAAAACTGCTCCACAGAATTGAGGGCATTGAAACGAAGCTACGTCGTCTGGAAATTAATTTTGATCTTCGCGCTGATTATGGACAAAATGACACAACTTTACCTTTAAATACAAACAGGGAACAGCATATCAGCCCGGTGTTACATCGGTCTAACCGTGTCACAGAGACTCCCTACAGGCGTCTGAGCGGCAGAACTCCGCACTATAATGAAAACTGGCCAGCTTTAAAACGCATGAAATCAACCCCAGCCTGTTCTCCGAGGAAGAAAAAACAAAAGAAACTCCGGCACAGAGAAACCTCTGAACCCAGAACTGCCGCTTCTGCTAAAAGTAAACAAAAGAGGTTTCAGCCAAAAACAAGAGATATTTCTCCACCTGGAATCCCGCTGAAAAACAGATTCGCAGCCTTGAGTTCCCCGAAAGATGACGCAGCCCCCAGGACCAGTCAAAGCCACCAGGAGAAACCCAGCTGCATCAAACGGACACATAACAAAGTAAGAGCCCCCCCAGCAAAGATTGTTATCATACAAGACGGATCAATTAATGGAACCGAGGCTTTTTGTAGCAAAAATACCAAAGTTTATAGCTGCTACAAAAATACAGTGAGAGAAATATCAGAAAAAATCCCTAAAATCTTGGACCAACATCCTGCTTTGGAAAAGCTTGTCATTCACGCTGGATCAGCAGATACCGCGATGAGACAATCAGAGATTCTGAAGAGAGACTTTTCTGATCTCCTACAGAGACTTGATGGACTTAACGTAAACATCCTCATCAGCGGACCAGTCCCTGAAGGGAATGATGAAAGATTTAGCAGACTCCGCATGCTCCATAAATGGTTGAAGAAACAATCAGCTGAGAAGTCGTTCACATTTATTAATAATTTCAAAGTATTTGGAAGTGCTAATCATCTGTTCAAAGAAGGGATGCACTATTTGAACAAGGCCGGAGTAAGGCTCTTAGCAGCAAAACATTTTTCTTATCAAAATCAGAAAGCAAAACACTTGCTCCCAAAAGCTGACCTTGAGGCGCCCATGGATATCAGAGAACAAAAACAGCAAGTCATGATGACACCACAGGACCGAACAGATAAACAACCATCAGAGATCAAATCTTCATCTTCCTGTGACTCAGCCACATCAAATGACTCTCCATTTAGAAACTTTACAGACAGACTGAACGAGCAAATCAAATTTGGGACACAATTAACACCTAAACTTAGACTACACCAAACGCCTGGGACTAGTGTCAATAAGCCTGGGAGCTTCCCCCCACTGATTATTACAGATATCTGATATTTGAGGGAACCGGGCAATAAATCCACCCCTACCGTCTCTCAGAATTCACCCGGCACCCCTGAGGCTATATCAGTGATTATCAGCAGCAGGAAACATAAACCGTTAACCACACGCTCTCATATTAAACAAAATCTCAAATTGATAACCTGTCAGAAGGTTCAGCTGCCCATCATCACAATACTTAAGTTAGCTTTATTAAACATTAGATCTCCATCCGGGAAGTCTTTTCTTATCAATGACTTCATCACTGAGCATAATTTACACGCCCTTTTTTTATCAGAAACTTGGCTAGATGAAAATAATGAAACAACTTCATTAATAGAATCTAGTCCTCCAAATTATAATTTATTAAGCGAGAACAGAAAACACAAACGAGGTGGAGGTGTAGCCACCATCTTTCACAACTCAATGAACTTTAAAAAGGTAACTCTGGGCACGTTTGATTCTTTTGAATACCTAGCCACCCAGATAAATGAGCCTAACAAAGCGTTATTTCTAAGTTTATATAAACCACCAAAACTTAACTCTAACTTCTTTAATGATTTCAATGACCTTCTTTCTGTAATATGTATTGACTATGACCAACTAATCATCGTGGGGGACTTTAACATCCATACCGACAACCCCCAAGATAGACAAGCAAAAACGTTAGATGATACTCTCCACAACTTCGGACTGATCCAGCATGTCAAACAACCAACACACAATAAAGGACACACTCTGGACTTAATTATCAGCAAAGGTTTAAATATTTCTGACATCTCTGTAATTAATATTGCATTATCTGACCATTTCTGTATTTTCTTTGAAAGTACCATCTCTGCTAAATTATCCAGCCACAGTAAGACCACTATAAAAAAGCGTTTTCTAGGGGACAGTTCAGTAGAAACCTTTAAACGTATTTATCCTTCCACCACATCCCCCTCATCTCCCAACTCAAACTCAGTAAATAAGTTGGTAGATAATTTCCTAGCGAAAATCTCAGACATCTTGGATTCCATTGCTCCAACTAAAGTGAAAGTAGTCTCAGGTAGAAAGAAGTCTCCGTGGACAAGTAATCCACTGGTACGTAGTGAAAAAAGAGAGTGTCGACGAGCCGAGAGAAAATGGCGGAAAACTCGACTCCAGGTTCACTGTGAGATCTACAAAGAGAGACTGAATAGATATCAGCTAACTATAAAAGATGCTAGGGAATCGTTCTTTTCTGAAATCATCAACAGAAACATTAATAATGCACGGACTCTATTTGCAACAGTGGAAAGACTAACTAATCCTTTAGTGACAGTAGCCCCTGAACTAAACTCTACCAGGGCCTGCAATGAATTTGCCAGCTTTTTCACTGAAAAGATTCTAACAATTAGACGGTCAATCTGTACCTCAATATCGAACCCACAACCAGTGCCATCCCCAATCAACAACAATGTAGAGAAAATGTCTGAATTCCACGAATTAAACCAGAACACCCTTGAAAAAATCATTATCCAATTAAGCTCCTCCTCCTGCTGTCTTGATATCCTACCCACAGCTTTTCTAAATAAAGTTCTTCCTGTTATTGGGTCTGATCTTGTTCAAATAGTGAACTCATCACTGCTATCAGGTGTCTTCCCTCAGGCTTTAAAAACAGCAGTTATTAAACCACTGCTAAAGAAGAAAAATCTGGACAACACGTTAATGCAGAACTACAGGCCAATCTCTAATCTCCCATTCATCAGTAAGATTATTGAAAAAGCTGTGTTTCAGCAGTTAAATGGCTTCATAACAATGACAAACCGTTTTGATGCTTTTCAGTCGGGTTTCCGCGCTCACCACAGCACCGAGACTGTCCTCGTCAAAGTATTTAATGACATCCGCATAAATACAGACTGTGGAAGAACCACAGTGCTGGTTCTGTTGGACCTCAGTGCAGCATTTGACACTGTTGATCATGATATTTTATTGGAACGACTGGAGAGCTGGGTCGGACTCTCTGGTACAGTACTTGGCTGGTTCGAGTCTTACCTAAAGAACAGGGACTTCTATGTTTCAATAGGAAACTTTTCATCAGAACGAACAGAAATCACATGTGGGGTGCCCCAGGGCTCCATCCTGGGGCCCCTCTTATTTAATATCTACATGCTACCACTAGGCAAGATTATAGCAACCAATAACATTAGCTACCATAACTACGCAGATGACACTCAGCTCTACATTACAATGTCACCAGGTGACTCTGAACCCATTCAAACCCTAAACCAATGCATTGACCAAATAAATGGATGGATGTGCCATAACTTTCTCCAGCTGAATAGAAACAAAACTGAAGTGATTATTTTTGGACCCAAGGAGGAACGATCAAGGGTCAGCACACAGCTTCAATTAATACAGCTAGAAACTACTGATCAGGTTCGTAACCTAGGTGTAGTAATGGACTCAGACCTGAACCTCCAGGGTCACATAAAGGCAATAACAAGTTCAGCGTTCTATCACCTGAAGAACATCTCTAGGATTAAAGGACTGATTTTGCAACACGACCTAGAAAAACTCATCCATGCGTTTATCTTTAGTCGGATTGATTACTGCAACAGCATCTTCACAGGTCTGCCTAAAAAGTCAATCAGACAGCTGCAGCTGATCCAGAACGCTGCAGCTCGCGTCCTCACTAGAACCAGGAAAGTAGAGCACATCACCCCAGTTCTAAAGTCCTTACACTGGCTCCCACCAAATCATGTAAAGCACCTTGAATTACCCTGCTGTTGAAAGTGTGCTATACAAATAAAATTGCCTTGCCTTGCCTTGCCATGTGTGACAGCAGCTTTAAACTGTAAGTAATCTCCAGTAGTTTACATTTTTCTTTTTCACATTTATTCTGTTCATTGTGATAATATAATAAACTGACAAGTCTGTATAAGTTATCCCTGATTTAAGTTGACAACTCCTCCTGCTGGCAAATGCTTTGCCCTCCATTTATAATGAAATCTCCTCCCTTGCTGCCCGTCATCACTCCTACCCAGGTAATATGTTGGCTCACTGTTAAGAAAGTCATCCATTCACAACCAGCTTGGTTCCCTTATACATACACGAGCTATGCAGAATATTCTGACTCTCTTTAAGACTATGAAAAATGAACGTTGTTAAATCTAAAACACAGGTTTGTCTAGTCCTAAACAATTAGATAATAAAATAAAAGTCCAATTTTTTACGGAAACCTAAAACAACAATGACCAAAAATAAAATAAATCTTTTGTCTTCAAAGTCGATATTACTGCAAGAGATTAAGGAAGTTGTGGCCATGAAAAACGCTGAACAAACGTTTGTGTTGTTTTAGTGGTCTTAGCTAAGGATATCCTGATCTGATTCCAAGATTTGGATAGTGTTGTAATGTAGTAAATCTGGATTTTCCTTTATCCTTACTGAAACTGCACTGAACATCAGGAGGAGCACGAAGCAACTTTATGGAAGAATGCCTGTCTTTGTTGATTCAGATATATGTTTAGAAACTAGTGATAAAGCTATAGAGCTCCGGAAGTCACGTGACTCTCAGCGTGAAGGCGCCATGTTGGCAGGCATGAACGCCATCAAAATTAACGTAGCCAGCTGTGATTTTACTCCGTTGGAGTTTACTTCCCATTTTAAAACAGAAGATATTATTGTCTATACCGGGAAATAAAAAAGATTAAACATATCCGTCCCTTGCCATGCCCCTGGGATATTTTTTAAAATTTCAGAAGCGGTCAGAGCGGACCTTTTACCGGATCTGAGATACTCTCACAACAGCGTTCATTAAGATCCGCATCATAGCACATAGAACAATGCTGGCTATATACTCGACCCAGAAGAATATGTGCAACAATAAAACGCATTCTCTTTGCAACCCTTGCAGTTCTGTGTGGAGAAACTTCAACTTTAACTTACAGTTCAGAGTCCTGCAACAGGGCGGGTACCCGCGGTTGACCCGCATAAAGTTTTTACATCATAAAGTTTTGAAATTAAATTTCACGGGTCCGGGAGGAAGTTTCTTTAATGCGGGCGGGTTGCGAGTGACAAATACTTGTTTTTAATATTTTGTTTAAGACTCCCAAAGAGGATTGTGTTGATATATTGTGATATGTGGAAAGAGCATGCCAGAATATGCCCCCAACTTTGCGCTGACAGCGGAATATTCTCGCTATCTATTTGCGATTGACGGTGGTCAATTTTTCATATCTGCATATTGATCTCTGCATCAAATAAATTTTAGTTTTCATAAATTTCGGAAAAATCTCTCTCTGGCAGCGCAGGATGCCTAGATAACGAGAACATTCCGCTGTCAGTTTTGCGCTGAATATTCTGGCATGCTCTCGCCATAAACACATATCAATCAACACGATTCTCTTTTAGAGTCATAAACAAACAAATATTACATAAAAACATTTTTCACCCGCAGTAGCCTAAAGAAACTTCTGCCAGACCCTTGAAATTTAATTGATGTATTTTTTATCTTTAAACGGATACCCGCAACATGCAGGACTCTGCCCTGAACGTGTTTGCAGCGGACTACGAGTCTTTTAAAACCTCAACATCCACTGCTAAGAATGCTGCAACATCTTCACAGAAAGAAAATATGAATGTATAAGAAAGTGGAATGGAGTGATTTAAATAATAGTCCGTTCAGAAACACTGATTATGAGGAAATTGTGGTGGGAGCATAAGTGGATGTTAGAGTATTATACAATTTCCTGATCCATTTTCCCTCGTCCTACTCCGGAGCATCGCTTAAAGTATATAAAAGTCTGGAGGGACATAAATGGACACAATCGGGGTTTGTTATCGGGATCCAGATCTGGAATCTTCCTGCACAGGATTGCGTTGTTGTCACCGGAAGGGAGACCTGTCCTGATTTCAGTTACCATGAGCAACAGGCAGTAGCTAGATTATGTCTGTGTGCAACATGTTGTGTGTTCATTAATCTCAGGAAATAATTAAAGTATTTTTATTTCTAAAGGCATCATTGCGAAACAGAGAGCTGCTGTCAATTTGCATTACTTAATGATACAAGAGCAGTTATCAAACAAATGGTAATAAATCTGAATTACAGGTGAATCACTCCCAAAGACTAAATGAAACGGCTTCATCTTTCCCTGATCGCTAGCGCGTTTCATGGCAATGATCCGTCGTTTTCTGCGTTCTGGATCCTTGGTAATCCTATAGAACGTTTCTCCCTTATTTCATCCGTGTCTGTTATGGCATCCTGGGGTGCAACAGGTATCCACAATTTTTACTGTTTCTAAGTTTGGATTAGCTGCAAATAACAACTGCAGGAGACTGCCTGCCTCAATGGCGCCCAGTCGATTTTAACTGTTGCATGCTGGGAGAAGTGACGTCAACTCCCGGAGCTCTATATGCCTCTTTTTGCTATGCATTTCAAGACCAGATTTTAATGCATGTAATGACTCTATAACAGAAGTTCCTGACACGAGCAAAAATAAATAAATAAATAAATCAGAACTCATTGGTGAGACACTATCATAGTACTAATGTACACATTATAATACTGATGGAATATGATCTGTGAGTTGTATATTTTTCCAACACTAAATTAATTTGTCAAACTATATACATAAAGTATATATATCTATCTATCTAAACTGAGGCAGCAAAAAACTTAATTTTATTTAAAGAAAAACATTTTAAAGACAGAAAAAATGGAGAACAAACTGTTGGCCATAGGGTCATTTTAAGTGAGGAATACTCAAGGGCACGAGTAGCAGAAAAGTAATCTACCAACTGTGAACATTGTAAATTTAAATAAAGATTTTAAAGTTAAAAGCTTGAGTGTAATGGTGAAGCTAGTACAACGAGGTTTTCGAATGGCAATAGCATGTTCTGTTCAACATTGTAGGTGCACAGGCCCTCTACTAATTGAATAATGTGAAGTTAATTATTTAAAAACGCTGACAAGGTCAGAGAGGACAGATCAGATAAGAGAAGCTGCTGTGGGTGTCTAACATTGATGCAAAGCAGGTCATGCATGCAAAGAGCGGTGAAATGGTGAATCTGACACCATAGAGTGAGCACAGGGATTCTGAAAACCTCAGGGGCAATGTAGTCGGGAGTGCCGCAGAACGTGCGAGTGGTGTCGCCCCCGAAGATGTCCTCCCTGCACATCCCGAAGTCAGCGATCTTTATGTGGCCCTCGCTGTCAAGCAGCACATTATCCAGCTTTAGATCTCTGAGAAAAGAGGGAGATAAGTTACACAGCTATAAATCATCCTGATGGATAGCGTCTTCATCAGTCATTGGTCACAAAAAGGCAAGATAAATCTGCATCCGCTCTGTGTTCTGCTCTGACAGCTGGGCCACATCTTTACCTGTAGATGATGCCTTTGCTGTGGAGGAAGAATAGGCCAACTGCAATCTCTGCTGCATAAAACCTAGAGGGAGAGAGGAAAAGATAGAGTAAAGCTCTCTGGCTACTTTTTCTTTCAGAAAATTGACCAAGGCTTTTGGGGTAATGTATAGGTGGATGATCAGAGGAGAAGGAGGTTGAGAGGGTGATGAAAGTGAAGAATAACCAAACAGACATGAGATAAATCTAATTGAAAAAATAGAAAATGAAATAGGGAACAGGGTAAAAATTAATTTTAGATGATTGATCAAAGATTATAGATTAGTTAAATAGCCAGAGGGAAGGAAACGGTGATGAGAAGAATAGATGAGAGCTACCAAGAAGTTAAAGGAAATAGGAGAGGGCTGAACAAAGCTAAGAGATGACTGAGCAGGTAAGTGAATACAGAGATAAAAAAAGAGAAAGGTAATGAGACTTGTGTAGATGAAGGCGGTAATCAAAGCTAGACTTTATCGGACTGCGTACGCTGCATGGGGCTCTTTGAACTTCCCGACTTGCTGAATGTGAAACATCAGATCTCCACCGTTGACATATTCCATAACATAATATAGACGGTCCTGCAGAAACAAAACACATGCACTGTGAATGTACACACACACACGCACACACGCACACACACACGCACACACACGCACACACCTACACACACACACACGCACACACACGCACGCACACACCCACACACACACACACACACACACAGAGCCTTGAATTCAGATGCTTTGAACCTTTTCTGCATTTTGTCACTTCATATAAACATAAAGACTAAAGACATATTCTTAGAGATAATATGCCATGAACCAACAACAAGTAGTGGATAGCTGTGACATGAAGAAAAAAGTTGGATTTCAGACATTTTTATGAATACAATCATAAAAGTGTGTGCGTTCTTATTCAGCTCCCTTCACTCTGAATTCCATATATTATATTCAGTGTAACCAACAGCTTTCTGAAATCAATTAATGCAAAGTCTATCTCTGTGTATTTTAACCTAGGTGTTCTATGAAGGCCTCAGAATGTTGTTAGAGAACATTAGTGAAGAAACAGCATCAATAACAACAAGGAACACAGCAGACAAGTCAGAGTTAAAGTTATTGGAATGTTTAGTAATTTATTAGGCTATAAAACAATATCCAGAGCTTTGAACATCTCACAGAGCTCTGTTTAACCCAACATCTTTTAATGGAAAGGGTATGGAACAACTACAAACATAGCAAGAGATGACCATCCACCTAAACTGACAGGCTGGGGTAAGTAAAACTTAATCAGAGATAGCTTATGCCAAGTCTGGAGGATCTGCAGAGGTCTATCACATAAAATCCCAATATAATAAACTTGTTATTGGAATGTGACAGAATGCAGAATTAGGGTTATGCAAACTTTTGTGAATTGCTGTATTCCCCAAAATGAAAAGCACTCTGCTAAGACCTGTCCTTCAAGAACAAGGACTAAGATAAACAGAGCAAACTATTTTTTTTTTCATTTATTAAAAGCAAAAGCACCCAGCCTGCACTGGAACAACCCCTTAAAGCCTAAATGTCAAGCCTCTACATGGACAATTTAATAACGCTAATATTGTTCACACACACGCACACACCTCGGTCTGGAAGGCGCAGTAGAGCGATGTAAGGAAGTGAGGACGAGAGGGGAGCGCCAGAACTCTCCTCTCCACCAGAGCGCTCTCTGTGTCCTCGTCCTGGAAGAGAACGTCCTTTTTAAGGACCTTCACTGCAAACAGACGCTCGCTGCCTCGCTCTTCTGCCAGCAGCACCTGAGCAGGAGCAATGAATGAGCAAACACTATGTCAGATAGAGCAATGCATCTCCCAAGAGAAGTACAAAAGCTAATATGAAAATATAAATTGTACAAATTCATTAATTTATATTACTGTTAACACCTAAAGAGTTTCTGATTCAAGATTCACTTTTCCAAACTAATCACACATTCAAAACCTCAGTGGTCTGTACAATGTTTTTTTTATGTCTTTATCATGACATGATTTCCAGTCAATCTTCACTCACCACCATAATTAGAACTAAACATGTACTGTAGCACATTGCTGCCAGCTATGACACAGTTTTAGGTCATTGTGTGATGAATGACAAGGTGCTCTAGTTGGGAGAAAACTAGATCTGTCAGTGTGCTTTTGAGGCAGAATTATGGCAAGTAAGAAAATGGAGTAACATTTCTTGAAATCTAAAAAAATAAAATCTAAGAAAATTAACTGATCTTCAGGATCCGTTACAGTGGAAGCATTCCCCAAAACATACCTGGGCCCTCATTTATCAACCGTACTTATGCAAAGATCTGTGTGTATTTTGTGCATAGGAACAATTTTATGCATAGTGTGATATTTACCATCTTGTACTTGTAGTTCTTGTAGAAATGTTCCAAAATATAAGAACAGCTCTGACCAAGCATATGCACAGCACAGGGGAACTGCAACACTTTTACTTTTATGGAATATTTATCTCATCAGTTTATCACCGCCACCAAAGAGCTCATGCAAAACAACTCAAAAAGTAATGGATGGATTTGGATTAAATTTTCACGGAATGTTAAAAATTTGCCACGGAATACATTAGTAGATTTTGGGAGTGATCATGCATGGAGATCCTGTGAATCGCAATTGCATGCGGGGGGGTGGTTTCAGTTTAAAAGGATGTTGTTACACTTATAAATAAAAGATTTGCAAACTGTACTGTGGAAACTGGATGGTCTTGCTTATCAGTGCAGGGGGGTTGTTGTTGTCTCCATGTGTACTGATGCTGGCCTAAGCAGTGTCTCCAATTACACTGGCCACACGCGTGTCAAATGTGGTGATCTGTGCACCCCCGGTAAAAGATCTGCCCCAGCTGTGTGCTGAAGGAACGTTTTATTGTCTTCAGTTTGATATTGAACCATTTTCTCTTTATTTCCAACAGAAACCTCTCCACTGGCCCAACTGCAGTTACTGCCTCTGTCACTTTTTCCCATGCAGAATTGTTTTTTTAGTTTTTTTATTGATTACCCTTGAGCTGAGAAACAAACAGCAATGTTTAACTGATTTAATTTGTTCAAAGAAGTTAAGTATTTCCACAGAAGTGAAATACAGCAAATAATTTTTTGCCACATTTTTCTTTAATGTCTGCAGCAGAAATATAACTGCTGTGTGCTGGAGGGGGGGTGGGGGGTTGGGGAGACATGAAGCAGAGGAACCTCTGATAACAGAGGGCAAAAACTATCGGTGTTAAAATAAATTTGCGTTAACTATTACTATTTTCAAAAAACTCTGTTTATCATGACTTTTTTTTGCCCCATTTATGTTTCACATTGGTCTCAGTGTTACTGAAATTCCTTTTTTCGCTCTCTTGGACATTATTTCCAGGGGGAACGCAAGAATTTAATGCATGTGTCAGAGGATCTGGTGTGACCAAATATGGTTAATTGAGGACGTTTCTGTATGTAAAAAAAAATAACAAAAAACTGAACTGCACAAGCACCTATAGCACATGTGGGATTTATCAACAGTTGATTGCGGAGGAATATGTGTACGATTGGCCACCATATATTTGGTAAATCCGTATTTTGACTGTACAAACATTCTATATTTCATTCGTAGGATACAATATAGGACAGTTATTTAGACGTGTGATAAACGAGGCCCCTGCTTTAGTTTTGGAATCCACAATTTTACTGCGATAGGTGTTGCAATTTGTATTTTTGCGTTGCTTTTATAACATTTTTTTTTTGAATGTACTATATGTTTTGATTCCTCTTGGTTTTAAAGGGTTTTGAGTAAATATATTTTTTTATCTCGTCTTGCAATCTTCGCACCCATCAGATGTCTCTGTGTTCCCTATACAGCACTTCACACCTGACTTGTGTTTCAGAATTTCCCTTCCAGAGCTTAGGCTCCCTGGATTCTTAGGTTCGTTGTTAGATTCTTTGCTTGATTCTTTGTATTGTTATTTTTTTGCTTTGGATCTGTTGATCTTGTGTTTGCTATTTGCCACTTATCTGCCTGTGGTCTCCTATACATTTTCATTTAGGGTTTTTCCATCTAACCCTTGTGGCACTCGGGGACAAATTTATGAAGATATTTTGAGACCATGTGTACAAATCTGTGTTTTTGTGTCCTTCTAATTCTGAACCTAGATGTAGAGACAGATCTGCTCCTAAAACAACTTCATTGAGCCAACACAGTCCTCTGTGATGATGCAACATGTCAAAATTCTACAGATTAATTATGCATGCATTTATTTGTTTATTTATAGATGGGAAAAATAAATAAAAAGAAGAAGGAATTAGTTCTGTCTCAGAATATCTGTCTAAATTGCACAACTTCGTTCAATCCGCTTGCCTGTCACACTGATACCGTGATGAGGGAGAGGGAGTGAATTATGATGGAGTGGTATTTTGTAAGCAGGTGCACAGCCTACTTTCCACAACAGAAACCAGCAACACATCATTCATTTAGTAGGTGAAATTAAAAGAATGTACTGGGCCCCAAATATTTTTTTATTCTGATAGTTGCATGGTAGAAAAAGCATATATTAGACTATATTATTCGTGGTTCAGTATTTGTGGATTCACTGATTTGCGCTAATTGCCTGCACCAGCTGAAAAAAGGACGACTGTGGATATTAGCTTTTGTGGTAGTGCTAACAGTTTTTACTGTGTGTATTATTGCATATAAAAGTATCTTTGTCGTTTGAATGGTTCAAAAAGGCAGTTTCTAAATATTTTAGAGGTCTTTCTTCATCAAAATATGAAATAATCAGATATTTCTATCTTGGATCACTTCTGGATCTGCTGTGTTTGTGGGTCACAGCAGGAACAACTGCAACCTGATGCAAATATAGGTTTACAGGTATATTGCTCGTTTCTGCTGGACTTGATGGGTCTGTTTGTTCCTGCGTGCATTTAGAGCTATCTGCTTTGTGAAACCAGTGGAGAATATGGGTATATACCAAAGCAAAACTCTTGCAAAAAGTGAGGAGATTGCACCACCTTCTGCACTCCCAAGACTTTAAGCACTACTATGCTGCTTCTGGCTGTGGCTTGTTCACTGCCACCATAAGTCAAGGACAGGTCTGGCTTCATAAATACTCCTAAAACTAAAACAGCTCCTCTGTCCAGCTGCCTGGGACTGTGAAAATTAAAATAATTGAGTCCCATAAAATGGAAGAAGATAGTATTTTCATAGAGCAGTTGCCCTGCTTCATAATGTGATTAAAAAAAACAGAAGTTAATAGAAACTGTCGAGGTCAATTTGAGGTCTGAATGAAAAAAAAAACACTTTTCAAAAGGCTTTTAGGAAGATTAGCAGATACAGCAGAGGCTGACTGTTCTAGTATGCTGCTGCACTACTTTATTCTTTAGAGAAAAGTCAACAGATAAACCCATATTGAGTCATTAATAGGTGCTTTTACAACAAATATTTGCAGTTTATCCAAGTAATCTTGGGCTCCACAGTGTTGTAGTTAGCATTGTTGTCTTGGAAAACTATCTCGGATCAAAGCCTGAGGTCCCTTTGTGTGAAGTTTAAATGTTATGTCTGTGCATGCACGGGTTCTATCAGCTTCTGCATACAGTTCAAAAACATGAATGCTTAGTTAATTAGCCAGTCTAAACTGCCAAGAGATGCGAGTTTGATCTTGGGTGTTCGTCTCTGCGTTGCCCTTCAAACTATCGACCTATGCAGGGTATAACCCTACCATTGACCCCTGCTTAAGACTAAGCAGGTAGAAAAGATAAATGTTTAATCTTAGCAAAACCTCTTCAGTACAGTAGCTTAGCAATAAGTTGAATTTAACACAGTTCTTGGCTTTTGTAAGCATTCAGTAGCATGTGAAACCGCTCACTGGAAGCAAAGGGTTAAACTAAAAAAGCAAGAATGAACCATTTCCAAAAATACCCAAAATGAAGAAAGGATGACTTCTACAGCAGAAAATTCCTGAGTCCAGAGTGTATGACCTTCAGGCACACAAACGATTTAAACATTTCCCTTAGCAGCAAAAACCAGGCAAACATCACTCAAACAAAACCAATCTGGATACACAAGGGGATTGTGATAACTGCCAAAGAGAATTAAAGGCAGTATTTTCTAAACTTTTCAGATATACAGTATTTGTTTAATTGTTTATCGGTTGTCAATGTTCAACCTAAATACAGTGTTTCCCATAAAGTTGGAATAATTTTGATAGGTCTGCATTTAAGATATCAGTTAAGTTAAGGCAAAATGAAGATTATTGGTTAAGAGTAAAGCAGTTAATGAGAAAAGATAAACATTCCAGCTTCATGACGAACCACGTATTACTACAGATCCTTGCAAAGGTATTCATAGTATTTAAGATATTCCTCATTTTGTCAGATTAAAACAACAAACTTCAATAAATTGTATTTGTATTTAATTCAATATACATAAAAGTGAATTTCTATTAAACAAAATCTCTAAACTAAAAACAGTATATTAAGGTTTGAGGTTATATTTGACAAAATGTGAAAAAGTTCAAGGGGTATGATTCTAGTTGCAAATTTTGAAAGAAAATTCCTCTCAAGCCTGAACTTGCTGAAAATGCATTAAAAATGTGTTAAGTACAAGTGCATCACTTTGTGAAGAGAGAAGTATGTTCAGCCTGGCATAATGAAGTGTTTAATCAAAGAGAAGCCGAGCCTGAAGATTTCTAGAAACATTAATGTCATAAATGAAAAAAAGGAGGGCAGCTATTTGGTTATTATCAGACATTAAAAATACATTGAGAGGAGATTTGAAATAGGCTGCTTGTGGGCAGCTCTGACTGCTAATGATGCTATAATTTTCCACATCAAGAGAGCCACATAATACTAGTTTTAGTAAAGCGATATGGTCAAGAGCAGTGGAATATGCTGACAACAACCCTGTTCAGAATTGTGCTGCCACTCTGCAATGCTGCACTGTAAGGGGTTTCTGGCTACTGAAGATAAACCATCTAATTTCAAATTGAATGGTGGAGAAAATTACACTTTTTCATATTTTATAAATCAATGCAACTGCAAAAATGGCTTCTTGCAGAAGAATATGCGTGTGCAGTCACTGTGAGAAACACTGCCATCCCTCTATGATTGTGTCTTCAGCTTTGTTTCAGGATTTCACACAAATTCACCAAAAAAACTGGACTCATCATCCTTCATACTTTTACAAATCCCGGTAACACATACTTTTTTTCATTTCCGGTGTAATCCAATTTTCTTTCGGCCATTTTGCTACTTCCTGCAGCTCAGTAATCCTCCTCTTTTTCTTTCCATCTCTGTCAGTTTCATTCTCACTTTTCCTCACTCAGCAGCCACCGGGGCCTGTCTCTCCTCTTCCTTTTTTTCCCACACATCTTATGTAAGTTGAGTCTATTTCTCCTGTCCTCTGAGGACTCTGATAGTTATGAAACAACGCTGGGGGATTTTAGAGGGAAGAGGACTCAAAACAAAAAAAAAAAAATCATTATTCTTCATCTACAGGGGAATTAAAGAGAAAGTAGAGAGCAGAGTATTCCTTGAAATGAACACCTCCATGAGCGCTGCTTATGTGCTATGTACCAGCTTGAAGAAAAACTCAGGGTCAAGTGAATCATTTAGCAGAAGAAGAGATGATGACCATCTAAGTATAAATGAAAAACATTTTGAATCCGGTTCAGCTTTAGCATTCCCAGGAGCTTTAAATGAAATGCCAGCTAAAGGTCATGACCAAAGCAGAAATTTCAAAGCCAGGAATAAATCTTTTCTTTTCAGCACGGTTACCCTCTTTCACATCACCTGTTGACATTGGATCAGAGGCGGTGATTGTGTGCAGAATGGATGACATTTCCCCTCTGAATCTGCTGAGGTTACCTTGCCAAAGCTGCCTTTGCCCAGCACCATGAGGAAGTTGAAGTCGTGGATTCCCACTCTGACTTTGCCAGGACCCGGAGTGTGGATGGGTGGGCAGGACAGGACAGGGGTCGGAGACAGAACCACGGGAAAAGGTTCAGGCACTGGGGCAGCCAACACCTGAGGCAGAGAGGGTGTTGTAGCATCTGGCTGAGGTTCCTGGAGGGTCATAGGGAGACATAAGAAATGAATTGGAGGAAGTTCTGCTTTACCATAATCATAAAAAGAAATTCTACACCCTTTCAGTCAAACAATTTTGCACTCTACTGGATGCGAAAAGTAACAAGGCAGTGGATCCACTTTATTCTTAGGGATTGTATGTGACAAACCAACACAAATTAGTGAACAACTCAAAAAAAGGAAAATGTATAAATACAAATCCAAAAAAGTGTGGAGAGCATATGTATTCAGCTTCCTTTTGGCTTATACCCTTAAATGTAATCCAAAGAAGAAATTGGCTACAGAAGTAATCAAATGAGTAAATAGAGTCCACTTTGGTGTAAATTATTTTCAGTATAAATACAGTGGTTTTGTAAGCTGTGTAATCAAACAGCATCCTCATTCAAAAATGAAGAGTAGAGGACATATCTATAGATCAGGTGGGAGAATCAGTTGACAGAAAAACTGTTAGTCGTTACATGGCATGGAGGAAGGTACTCTGTTTAGCACAAACTAAAAATAAGCTTTCTGGCCTACATACTAAACTCTAGGTGGCGAAAATGTAAAACACTATGTCTATCAGCTTGTACACATCATGCCCCCTGTAAGACATGGAGGAGGTAGCATTATACTGGGGGGGGGGCATTTCTTTAGCAGGAACAGAGAAGCTTGTCAAAGTTAATTAGATGGCACTAACTAGAGGAAAATCCTGAAAAAATAAACAGCAAAGGCTGCAAAACACTTGACACAAGGGTGAGGGTTAACCTTCCAGCCTAAACATACAGTCAGAGCTCCAAAGGTATGGCTTACAAATGAACTCTAATTTGAACAAGCTTTAGATATATGGCCAAAAAGAATGGGTAAAAGTTCAATCTACAGATGTGCAAAGCTGATAGAGATACACATTGAGACCTGCAGCTCTTACTGCAGCAATGATGGTTATTCATAGCATTGATTTAGATATTTATTTGTAAAAAAAAAAAATTAAAAAACGAAACAACCACGCATCGTCACATAAAATCCCAATACAATACATTGGAGTTTGTGATTATAATGTGACAAAATGTGAAAATGTTAAAGGTGTATACATATTTTGTGATTCACTGCATTAAATAGTTAATAGAGAAAAAGGGCAAAATAAACCAATCATTAAATGAATTGTAAAAAAGTAGGACAGCTCAGGACCCAGAAACAGTGCAATAATGGGCAGCTATATTTTTTAGGTCTATACAATTTTAAGCCCATGAAAGCTTACATTAAATAAAATGCTGCTCCATGAATACATATATTCCACAGGCTTCATGTACAGAGGTCAACAGATGTTCTCCTACCTGCAGATCTGGATCTGGTACTGGGATGTTGTAATATTCTCCCTCATCCTGTGCAAGCAGCTTGAACCAGCCACAAATAGGACGTCTGAAGATCTCGCTGACGCCGAATGAGAGCGCTCCCATGAAATCATTCCTGGAAGTCCGATCCCAGTCCCACACTTCCACAGATAGACGCCTGTCCCACTGGTTTCCCCGCACTGAGCTGAGGAAACCAAAAATTCTAACTCAAGTGGGGAATCTTTATCTGAGTTAAAAGATACCAAACAGTACAAGGAGTCCAACAACAGAGAATACCTCCAAACAAGCTTATTTGAAAGTTGTAATCATGAATCTCTGCAAATGTAACATTTTTTATTCTCTGTTTAGTTTCCACCTTAGACAAAATTTGACAAAGACTCACAAGGTGAAACTCTCATTCCAGACCGGATTGAGTGTTGAGCGGATGGTCTTAGTTTTCTGTTTGCTGTGGCTCTTTGGGTCTGGAATCAGTTTTAGTTTCACATATGGGTCTGACAAACCATTTGGATCCATGGGCATTAGATTGCGAGCCTCCCGTACTGCAGGGTGATAACAAAATAAATCAATAGAAAGAGAGTAAAATAAATCTATCATATGGATAAAGGTGCTTTCTGATTCCTAACCCAACAGCTCATCTCACCTGTGACGTAGATATCCTCTTTGTCTCCTCTAATGGTCAGGTGGATTCTGCCTCTTTTCTCCGTGTGATCCTGACCACACAGACTGGGAACGCTGGTCTCGCATCTCCGATGAACATTCATGTCGCAACCTTATTGTGCAAAAGATGCAAACAAAACAACCCTAAAGTGTGTAAGAATACAAAAGACAAGTGTGAAACAAACAATACAAAAATTACAAAAATCACTAGTTTTTCCAATATTTGTTAGCATAACCACGAGTATATGAATGAGTAGCTTTTGGTTCACATCGTATGTGCAGATTAAATAATGATTTTCTTCTGTAATCACATTTTTTTAGAAGAAAAAAAATAGACAGAGTTTTCCAAGCTGGAATGCAATGCCCCCCCCCAAGGGGACTGACCCCCCAGAGAAAACTGCCATCCTCTTTTTAAAAAATCCTATTGAGTTCATACAAACCATAGTTAGCTTTAATCAAGACGTA
This sequence comes from Valencia hispanica, assembly GCA_963556495.2. Lineage (NCBI taxonomy): Eukaryota > Metazoa > Chordata > Actinopteri > Cyprinodontiformes > Valenciidae > Valencia > Valencia hispanica. The sequence goes on from OY747710.1 coordinate 21,383,362, forward strand.
AAGCCAAAACCGAATGATTAAATACATAAATAATGATTTAAATAAATCGTAATAAAAAAAACCACTTTTCTGCTGCCTACCAATTTTAATTGACTGAGGCACCGTCTCAAAGACAAACAGTGAAACAGTTCTAGCCTCCATCTGTGGAGGGCGGTAATGTACCAAAAGGCTAGCGATCTGATGCCAAAAAGTCAGAAGAAAACATCAAAGAAAAAACAGTACGGCCGTTAGTTTTTTTTAATTAAAAAACATTTAATAAACTTGAATCTTTTCAGTAATTTAATTCATTCGCCCCACACATTTTGACTCTAATTTCCTCTCCAGCTTCTCTGTTGCCACAATCTTCTCTCTACCTCAGCAGACAGAGACAGGCAGCTAGTCTAGAAGCCTCAGCAACTTGGGTGTTTTGAGTATTGAATCAAAAAGAGGAAGAAGCATCAATCTCAACAGTTTTGCTAGAAGACATGGCAGCAGGAAAATTAAACTGTTCTAAAATTCTGAAACAAATAATAAAATAACTAAAACAACATTTTGAAATGTTGTCTTTTTTCTGAAATGTTTGTTTCTCAAACTTAATGTAAATGTGTTGGATTCATACGGTCTTATTAATTAAAAAGAATGGAGGGGCATCCAATGCACAGTCACAAGCTGAATCACAGTCTGAGTCACAGGCTTGAATTAACACAAGGAGAACCAATATGGGGTGCCACCCTAAAACTTTCACTGGCCCCATCTGGGCCCTCTCTTTGAATATTTTCTAGGTGCGCCAGTGCTGGAATGTGACAATAAGAAAGTTCACCATATTTTCCCAGTTTCCCCAATTTTTGTCCGAAGTCGTCATAAAATCATTCACATTCCAGATGAGGATTGATTCTCTATAATGTGTTTATTGATTACCATCTTGAGATTAATCGTTCATGGGTTTGCAGGGTAAAATATGGACTGGGCCAGGTCCAATTCCACTTTTCACAGCTAAATCTCCCATCACACCATTCCTGTAGCTTGAAGTCCTTTTACTGAGACGCTAGAGAAACTCGGAGTAACTCCTAACCCCAACCCCACCTGTTGTGCGCTGGCGGTCATATGACTTAAAGATGACTACTTCACTTTTCTTCTGCTGACAAAAAAAGGCTGTTTTAAAATATTTCTGGTTGGTAAAAACACAGACATTATGTGGAAACTAAATGAGCACCACCTATCTCTCTTACTGAGGTAATGCTGTTTTAAAAACATTGTTAGTAAGTTACAAGCAACATGTCTGTGAAGCAGCTAACTGCGGGATTTCCCTGAGCAGATAGCCTGACTAATCAACCAGCTAATATCACTATTTTATAAGTGGTTAACCCTATAAAGAGCAGAACAATAAAAAGGAAATATGTTCTGTGAAAATAAATTAGCATGTTTATTTTTTGCTTAAGTTTGTTTTTCTGAAACAAAACATGTTTTTCTTAATTATACCTATAATAAATGTTACATTATTTTAGCTAAAAAGGAAAGAACGTTCCGTTTATGCTTTAAATATAATCACTCAGATCATGTTGAACTTTTTACCACAAATCTTAGTGTAAATGTTGCAACACACTGAAACTGGTGTTTTCACTCAAAGTTGTGAAGAACTTCTGTATGGATCTCGTACCAACCCATGCCTAGTAGATAATAGCATCACCACCAGTACCAGGCTTCCTATGTCTTTTATTACATGCTTTCCCTCCCTTTAAAGATGGAGAGATGAATTTCAGGTTTTCTTCAATGCAAACTGATATTAGACCCTGCAGCTCGTTAGGAATGTCAGGGCAGCGTATTGGGTCAGACTTGATGGTGAAACTCACTGGTACATTTCATGCCCTGGTGTATGAGTCCGTACAGCAGCGAGCCACAGTGGTCACAGAATGTGGGGCTGGAGTATGTATGGATCTTAAATGTGTGTCGACTCTTCAAGTCCTGGAATTAAAAAGCAAAACAAACAAAAAAAGAGAGAATTCGCTCACTAAACAGCCCGATCATAAGCACACGTCTTCACATGTAGTATATGGTGGCGATGACTATTGAAGGTACAAGCCAATTACATTTCCCCACTGGGAGTGGAAATTCACTGCTTCCAGGCAAGGCTGTGAGTACATTAGTGTATATATTTACCAAATAAGATGGAATGAATCATTTTTATCTCTTAATAACCACCCCGCCACCCTCTCTCCCAAACTGTATTCCCTGCCTCGTTGCTATTAATAACCGCTGTCACGGCACTTCACCTGAGGAAAAGACAAATCTCCCTAATATTCTCAAGATGCCACACAGAGGAGAGCTGAGAAGTCTGCTACTCTCTCCATCGTCTAATTCTCACTCTTATCAGTCCTTCTCACCCCTCTCCTTCATCTCTCCCCGCCACACAACAGTCCTCTCTATCTCAAACTCCCTGCATCCTCTTGCAGAATGACATGACATGAGCGTAGATGTCACAGATGAGATGCAGAGGAAGCACGGATTGACGGATGAGTCACGCACATATGCCATCAACGACGAGGGGGATGGCTAAATGTGTAGATGATGGCACGCTGTATAAGTCCAGGCGAAGGTGGGAAACTTGAGGATATAAATGGAAGTGCAGAAGCCGATAACAGGAACACTCACATCAGGCCTGGGGGCAGTCACAGATCCGGGACAAGTGAAGGTGACAAACTCGTGGCATCTTTTATGGACCACAAAACTGCAAACTGGAGAAGACAGGTAGGATGAGCCTGAAAATGTAATTGGTGTTCTAGAGAAATATATCAGAGAAAATAAAAATAACAGACAAACAAAACAGCAGGTTAATCTCTACCTTGACACTGGAATCCCTGCTTGCCGATGCCCCTGAATGAGAAAGAAGCATGGCTTAGAACACAGAAACAATCTGCTCTCATTCCTCTTCAAAGTGAAATATTCTGGGTGAAACCCACTGTTCAATTCCATCTCCACAAACTCTGTCTTACATAAAAAAAGAAAGTAAAAACAACAATGGCTGTATAAGAAACTGGATAAACAAACAATTTTTGTGAATAGCCAAATAGCTGACTTGGTCAAACAGAAGCACACATACAGACTTAATTCTTCTAAAACACTGGCTTGTTCCCTGTGTCTCCTCAGAGCTTCAATTAAATAATTAAAGCCATTGATTGGCCAAAGCATCCATTCAGCAGTTGGCTCTGTGTGAATCAAGTTGATTTGGTTGTTTAGAAAGTCAAACAATTGAGACACGGTGGAGAGCTCCACAACAATCGTACCAAAGGCGCCCAGCGGGGGTTAAACTGACCATAATCACTGATCTGCAGTCAGTTCACCATCTGGCTGAGGAATAATTAAAGATTGGCTTGTGGAAGGTGATCTGATCATTGAACAGCATTCAAGAAAAGTCTAGTGCATGCAGCCCTGGTTTTAGGACAAAACTGATATTTTACCAGCAGGGGGCGTTAAAGAACCAGACATGGATTTACAAAGAATTGACTGCTTTGCTTGATGAAAATTTTTTTAAAATATAGAACAGTATACTTCAGATGTATGTTTAAACTGAATAAATGTTTCAGATAATGTGGATAAAGAAAACCAGATTTACCATGGAAGAATTCGTGTTAGTAAATTTAGAAATGCATCGAAATAGATCATTCTCAAATAAGATTTTTTTTTTTTACAGTGCTTTGTAAGTGTTCATACCCCTTCAACATTTTCACTTTTGATCACGTTACAACCAAAAACTTTAATATACTGCGTAGTTGTGAAGTTAAAGGAAAAATAATTAATAGTTTTCAAATTTTACACAAATAAAATGAGAAAATGTTGGTGTGTATTTGTATTCAGCTGTAAATCTTTAGGTAGTTCGTTTCTACCAGCTTTGCACGTTTAGAGACTGATATTTTGGACCATTCTAATTTATGAAACAGCTCAAGCTTAGTCCAATTGGACAAACAGCGTCTGTGAACATCTATTTTCAAGTTTTGCCATATAATCCATATATTTGATCTAAACTATGTATGTTTAGGATCATCGTCCTGCCTGAAGCTGAACCTCCACTCCAGTCCCAAGTCTTTTGTATCACTGCGCCGTCAAGGCCAGAATTGTAAAATGTATGATAAATAGGTTTCTGTAGGTCCTCCAAAATCAACACAGGCCTTCTAGCTGCTATCAGTTTAGGTGGATAGACATATCTTTGTGAGTTTTTAAGCTGTCTGATACTCCTATTTTCAAAGACGGATTAAGCAGTGCAGAGATATTTAAACAATGGCATTTAGTTTTAGTTTCTAATACTGCTTTAAACATCTCAACAATTACTTCACTCGCCAATCATCAGTGTTCCTTGGTCTCCAGGATGTTATTTGTTCACTAATGTTCCCTAAAAGACCTCTGAGGCCTTCACAGAACAACACGATTCAAACTGAGATTAAGTTAGACACAGGTAGACTCTGTTAACTAAATAGGTGACAGTTGAAGACTATTGGTTACACCAGATTTTATTTCGGGTTAGCAGACTAAATTGGGCTGAAAACAAATGTAAACCACACTTGAATTCCCTTTTAGTGTAAAAAATGTCAAAAAACATGTAAAAAAATGTCACTCTTCAATTACAACCTACATTTGTTGATCTATTAAATTAAATGAAATAAAAGACATTAAAACTTGTGACTATGATGGGACAAAATGTTGAAGGGGTATGAATAGCAAGTTACTTTATATGGTTAAAGCAGCTTGTGAAGTATTGAATGTAAGGCGATTTACTCTAAACTGCGGTGCTTCATTAAGGTGTTTTTATTTAACATAGTTTTAGGATTTTTGTTTGCTAAATGTATCACACTTCATCTTATGTTTTTTTAAATATATATTTCTACTTATTTTCTAACTGGCTTGCTTTTTGAGCTTTTGCTCAATTGCTTCTGTTTTGCTGATCACTTCATGTGCAACATGTCAGTCCACTTATTCTCTCATTTCAAATTCTCCCTATTTTCCGTTATGAAATATTCATCATCATGTCAGCTTTTATTCCTGCTCTCTGTAGTTCTGGATCCCTCCGTTTGTGACTTCCTGCCTTGCAGCACGTTCAGCTTTCTTTTAGTTAAATAAAAGTTTGATAGCTCACCTGTCTGCCTTCCGATTGTCAAACTGCATCTGGGAGCTCATTCACACCACGTCTTAAGAGATTTTGTAGCTCGGGGATGCAGTAGAGCGAGTTTGCATTTAAGACTTCCGATTATTGTTGTTAGGACTGCTGTTTTCAAAGACAGCTCACTTCCTATGAAGCATTTGCAAAACAATTGAAGTCAAGAGGATCAAAACTTCAGAGGAAGATAGTGAAATAATTTTTCAGTAGATGTAGTTTATAAGTGCAAATATGTGCTTGGACAAGTCTCGAACAGGACGCAAAAACAAATCACTGCTATTGAAATTTATACCATCAAAGCAGAAATGGCCAGTTGGGAGAGTGTGTAAGAAAATGGAGTATAATGATTAAATAATATCATGGTAGCTGGAAGAGAAAAATCCATGTGTTAATGTTTCAAAATGTCATCCACCAACATGAGATAAAGGAAATTATGTGTTTTAGCCCCTAGGGTCACCTTTTGAAACCTAGCAAAGCTGCTTTAGTTCCAAAATATATCAAAGCAATTTATTGCAAAACATACTTAATGTCAAGATGCATGAAAGAAACACTTTATCACTTATTACAATTATTTTCTAACTATAAGCATAGAAGTGTTTGCATTGTTTCAACCGCCGTGTAAAACTGGTGCCATCTGTCTCACCTGGCTTTACTACTGGTAATTTCACAAACAAATGGGACTTAATGGATCCAGTGCTACCATTGAGGGAACATGCTTGAAGAAGCCTCTTTTCCGCCACCTGTCCACATCCAATGTCTCACTGTCAGCAGGATGTAAATGTGTGTTAAACATCTAATTGAAGGTAACTTAAACTACAGGAGGAAATAGTTTATATCTATGAAGGCATTTGTCTGCTGGTATCTCCAACAACTGGTTTCTCGTTATTTATCTATTAGAGTTGGTTGTCAGTAATTGTCCTCAGAGATCTGACAATGACAAGTAATCTGTCACATTAGATTAGAGAAGAGGTTACTGCTCATTACCTCTTGAATTTCATTCCTTTCTTTATCACCTGTGACTGTTTTCGTCAGTTATGTTAAGTTTGGTGTATGATAAAATACGTTTTGTAAATTAGAATAAATTCATTACTGTTTTTTACATGTCTTTTGTACAAAACTTTTAGGAAGTCGTTAACTAATGCTTACATATGGAAACAAGCAAAATACAGCAATAAAAATTTGTATCTCTATCTTGCAGCAAGGAGGTCCTGGGTTCGAATCCCGGCCTGGGGTCTTTCTGCATGGAGCTTGCATGTTCTCCCTGTGCATGCGTGGGTTCTCTCCGGGTACTCCGGCTTCCTCCCACAGTCCAAAAACATGACTGTTAGGTGAATTGGTTTCTCTAAAATCGCCCTTAGGTATGAGTGTGTGCGTGTATGGTTGTTTGTCCTGTATGTCTCTGTATTGCCCTGCGATGGACTGGCGAACTGTCCAGGGTGTACCCTGCCTCTCGCCCCTTGACCGCTGGAGATGGGCACCAGCCCTCCCGCAACCCTGCATTAGGATAGACGGGTATTGAAAATGGATGGATGGATGGTAAATATTTGTAAAATTCCCTAAAAGTAATGCAGTCTTTCATTGCAGTAGCATAATATCACATTTATTTATTTTTTATCCAAACTATAATTTGAGGACATTTTTTCAGTGTAAAAAAAATCCTGCATGAACTAATATTTCTTTTTAAAGAAAATCACCAGGACTATAATTACACCTGCAGTAACTTTGAACAGAGGAAAGTGTCTGGTTAAAAATGATGATTGGGATCATGGTTCTGCTGAAAGACCCACTGATGCCTCATTTTCAGTGTCAGTGCCAGATTTTAATAAGAAATTCTGGTATAATAAGGAGTTAATGATGCCACTCTAGCAAGCTTCCAAAGGCCTTTGGAAGAGAATCAGCCCAAAGCATCACATGTCCTCCACCATTCAAAACAGTGGCCATGACAAACACAACTGGAGGTGCTTGTAACTTCAAGTATACCTCTTAGTATCATTTGACCAAAGCAAATGCCTCCTGTTAAAGTTGGCAAGACAGACAAGAGTTTTGGATTAAATGTCTCCAGTGGTTATGGAAATTGGAGACCCCTAATCGTACAAACAAATGTGGTACTAAATTAAATATATTGGGGTTTCATTTATGTATCTGGTTTAGTTTTGAGTTGCGCAGTGACCCAGCTCCAAATGAGCTGATTTCATTGTTAAGGCTACATGTAGCTACATGTATCCAAGCTATTAGCTGCTTGGTCTAAAAGTGGTTTAGGCTTAGAATAAAATAGGAAGGCATGACATTTGGCACACTTGTAGAACTTCCCAAGACCTTCCTAAAAACCTTAAAACATCATAGTCCCAAACCCACAGCAAGTCGGCCATGTTGGATTGAACATGCTATTTTGACCCCGTTTTCGCCGTTTCCAGTCTCCACATTTGATTGAAACCCTCCTAGAGATTTTGACCGATCGGCTTGTAAATTGGTCAGGATGGCCTTCAGGCATGGGGCATCAAAAGTTATCCAAACGTTTTTACTGCGTCAAAGAATGTTAGCATGGCTAAGCCTCAAAGTATAGTTTCTCATCATAAAAGTACTAAGTGTATTAACATCAACATACAAGGTCACAGCTGTACCAAACTTCCTGTGTGTCGTCACATACCAGCACTCAACACATTCATATGGTCATTTGCTCATGTCACCTAAGCCCCACCCCCTAAGAACAGGAAGTTCAATGTTTTAAATGGAAAGGTCCATATTTTACTCCTTTTATCTAATCAATATATAGCAAGTTGGTGTAACTTGGTTTCCAGAACTAAGAGGTTTACAAAGAGGGTGTGGCTGTGGCGGCATGGCAAAGCCTCATATCACGCCATGGAATTACATTTTGCTCTAATTTCCACATAAATCATCTGATTTGCACCAAATTCAACAACATGGATATTAGTCCAACCCCTAATAGATATGTATGCAAATATGTTGTGGGTGTGGCAGAACGAAGCAACGCCAAACTGCGAGGGCCATTCGAGGCTGCTTGCAGCTTTAATTTCACTTGTAGTCTAGTTAGCCGAGATGTTCTGTGCAAAGATAAAAAGACACTGGATACTATCAGAAACAATATGGAAATTGTTTTGTTTTTTAACGGCGGTTCAGGTTAATTATCATTTCCAACAAGATCTACTACATTTTTCTGCATCAGCAGCATCTCTGTGCCTTTGAACTTGACTTTGCTGTCGTACATAGGCACAATGAAGTGCAGACAGAGTGTGTCCGAGGCAATGAGGATACGTGTTTAATTTGTATTTTTTTAAATCATTAATCCTCAAACAACATCGATAAAGCCAATCAACAGTATGTACACAAGATACTGGACTTACAAATCCTACACAGAGTCATTTACACAGATGTGTAGCTCAGCTTGTAGAGAAACTATACTGGAAAAAGGGAGGTCCTGAGCTCAGTTTGCTCTGCTCATTTTCTAGTCTGTCAGTCTACATTTAGACTTCTAAAAACGTGAAAAAAAAATTCAACTTTTTACCAAATGTATACCAATTTTAATGAAGATATCTATGGACACTTTGCACATTGTTTAAATCCATGGTGTCCAAACATTTTTCTGTGAAGGCCAAAATCAACATGTTCAAAGTAACTGATTGCCACAATTTAAAAAATTCAAAAATACAAAAATAATATTGCTATGTTTTTTTTGTTATTTATACCTGCCTAATAAAAACACATGCAATAATAAACAACAACAAATTATTCAGATTTCTGCAGAAAAGTGATGTATAAATCATGGTATCCAAAGATCGAAAATTTAGTAAGTCCTCAGCACTAACAAATTTATATGAATCCCTATTTGAAAACGGCTGCGGTATTTTTCCAAGTTTAATAAGTAGGTGTAAAAAATTCTGCTGTTGAGTAAAATTTGCTGGATGTTTGTGGCTCTATTTACTAAGAAATTTAAATGAAAAGATGAAAAATGTGTTAAAAAAATAACAATACTTGAGTTGTACCAAACAGTTCATCTAGTGTCGGTAAAAATAATTTATTTAAAAAAAATCTGCATCTCCATCCACTGCTAGGCTAGCCAGGCAAATTGGTATCATTCTTGGATGGTGGTCGAGCAATCAAACGGGCACTGGACCACACTCTGGAAACCCCAGGTTGAGATACATTTTCACATTTGTGCTGACATCTCACAGCAAAAAGGCCCTCGTTTTAAATCCCAGCAACGCCTTTCTGTGTGGAGTGTGGACATCCTCTCAGGTTTTCTTCTGCACAGTGGCAGTTCTCGTTTAAATGGCACCCTGACCAACCCTCTCCTTCTCTCGTCCCCCAAAACAAAAAACAAAAACATAAGCAGAAAATTATTTGATTCTGGGTCAGGATTAAATGCAGTGCAGTCCTTCATAAAGCATATCACCTTTTCTGAGCAGCAAGGAGAGGACACTTATGTAACACTTAGGGGCTCAGACTCACCCATCAACAACCCATACATAAAAGCAATAGAAAACTTCTTCAGGGCACAGTTCACCATCAAACTCATTAGGTTAACTGGTTACTCAAATTTATGTTTGAGTCTGTGTTAGTTGTGACGCTTTATTGGATTTGATGGACTAGTAAAATACTGTGTCTAGAATGTACCCTGCATCTTGCTCATTGACTACTGGGTTTTACTGCAATCCTCACAATAAAAGCTCAGCTTTTTTCTTCTTTTCTGCAAAGAAAAGCAGTTACTCTATTTTAGATTTGCAGTTTATCTCCTTCATGACGTGTTGTTAAACAGATGAAAATCATGTTAATAACCTCCCCCAAATTTGACCAAGTTATAATTCAGTTATAACAAATAAGTTGCAGAAAGAAAGCAGCATTCAGCTTCCCGAATCCTGCACATTGACTTGATAAACAAAGTAGTCACAATAACGTTAATCTTTTGATTAATCAGAAAAACCCTCCAGGGGCCTCAGATAGCCAGGTGAAGCCTGCTGCACTGACATCTTATTTAAAGGGAGACGGTTTTCATCCTGACATAAGTTCAGCTTTTGCCAGCAAAGACAGCAGCCAGTTTGGGAAAAGTCCTGAAAGATACCCAGAGGCTGCTGGCAGAGTTGGCGCCCTGCATCGACATATGGTACATCCCCACCATATGTCCACACATACGAGCACTTCCACGCACAAATGGCTGCTATGAAGTCTTCCCAGGGCTGAACATGCTCACAACTCGGCATGTTTTCTGGGGTTTTTTGTATTTTTTTAAGAACATCAGCATGTCAGAGGTTGACTGGAAATTGTTCGGTAGCTGTCATTTACTTCACTACACCTATGTTTTAAAAAAAAATTTGAGTTATTGCAGCATTATGTTTAACCAATGTACCAATAATAAAACTGCTAACCCCAGCTCTTCGTTACCATGAATAATCGGTCTGTTTTTTCAACTTTTACACATTGCATTTTTAACAACATCCAACAACAAAAATCCTACAAACTCCTGGGGAAATTCTGAAATGCACAGTTATACCTAAAAAAACTATTCAGAATTGCCAAGTTATTGTTGAATGGTGCAGCATCCTGCTGCTCCCTCTAGGAAAATATTTTTTTGTTCAGCATCAAACATAAAATAATAATGAGGAGGCCAAGCTAGAATCAATAGTTTGTATGTTTGAGCTCAGTTTTGTTTTCATTTCAATGTCCTGACTATGCTGGTTAACAGGATTAAAATTGACCAAGGTTTTAAAAACACACACGTTTCTCAAGAGACTGCTGAAATTTTCCTTCACAGTGCTCCTGTCATTAATGGTCAGTTTAATGGGATCCTAGAAAAAGAGCAAGAGCAACCTGACTATTCTCAAGCTATTTGAAGCATATAGTAACACAGCCCTTCCCCTTTCTGATCTATTGTTGAGCACTGCTAGCCAGCTGGCTGAACCCAAAAAAAGAACCTCTGCTTGTTATACTTGTGTCACCACATTGAGAGTTGAATCAAAATAACTGTAACCAAATAGTGTGGAAGACATTATTTTAAATATTTGTTTTCAGCAGTAGGACAAATAGTTGCTTATCTGTTTTAATCAAAGAAATTAGATCATGTTATCCATTTTGTTTAAGCAAAATCATCAGCTAGTCTGACCGAGCGCAGATTTTCAGAACACATCCCTTTAAAAAAAATTGAAAATCTGATGCTGTGTAACCTCCATCTTAAAGTCCATCTCTGTACTTTTTCATAAATGTATAATTTGATCTAATGCTTGTATCTTTAAATCCATTTGGAGTATCGCAATTAAATTGTGCACAGCTGTTCACAAGTCCTCTGAAAGCTTTGAGATATCATTAAACCCTCTGGGGTCCCTTAGTTTTGTGCTCCACCTGTGTCCATTAGACACAAAAAATGCTTTTGTCAAGATTGCCAAAGAAATATAATGTATCAACATATTCTTTAATGATTACCAGATATTGCTTTAGTCCTCACCATACGAATAATAAATACTCACAATTTTTATGAAACCCTAGCTGAGACGTTAGGGTTTCACAAAATTTGTACCACTCTTAGAAATAAAAGTTTCTAAATTTTGGAAGAAAAAGTTGCTTTTCCCAAAACGTTTAAAAAACGTCTTGTTGGGTGGGGATTATCTGAGCCTGCAAGTGTCAAACATTGGCCATTACACTGATTCTGATTATGCTTACATTTTTAGGTAGTATTTTTACACACAGAACATAAACACATATTTTCAAATAATCAAAACTAGTAAAGCAAAGAACACATATTGCTCTATCAAGTTTAGATAGACCATTAGTTTCTTGAAAAGGAAAAAGGTATATAAACCAAAACTAAAAAGAAAACTCAGCAAATTGGATGCAATCTACAACAACACAGTGAACATCATGCAAAATTAAGCTTCAAAGAACACATGAAAATGTCAAGAGACACAGGAGGGTTAAAGTGATGAGAAAATATTGGAAATATTCATTTTATGTTCAGAGGAAATTGCAGTTAATTATCTGCCCATTCAAATGGACATCATGTATCAATGGCAAAAACTCAGAGGACATTGTTACCATCTGCTCTTGAGAATACCTCAACAGCAGCAACTGTAAAACGTATTTATAAAATTAAATAGAGTTTATATGCAGTTGGGACAATTTTTTACATATATTTTTAATTTCATATGACTTTATTTTAAACATGACTGAAAGATCTACTGGTGAATTAATGGAGATAATAGCTTAGTCAAATGAAGGTGATGCTACCACAGCTAACATGTTATGAATGTTATGAAAAGGTAGAACTATGCTGAAGTAGGTGATGGTTTTGCTATCTGAAAGTTTTAAGGACAACAGTCCCTTAGTTGTAATTACTGTGTACTGTAATTAGGTTTATCACTTAGTTCATTAACGAGTCTAATTTTAGTGGTATGAGCAATCAACTTGATGTTTTTGTAGAAGAGTTTAAAACAACGAGCTAAATGATGGATTACTGGGACAGGAGCAAGGAAATACGACCAGCTAAGGAGTCAGGAAGTCAAGTTTTTTTAGACTGAACAATATTAGAAAACTGTAAGATATTTGGCTACATTAGCTTAAAAATAATATTATTACATTATTTTATAGTCTGCATTCGGGGTATCATGTTATTAATTTGTCATATTTGTGTTAGAAAGTCTAAATCCATGTTGTCACCGTGGGTGGACACATGAAAACGTTTTGACAAAGTACAGTTAAATCCCAAACTGTTAATACTCTGGCAGCTTCAGATTTCTTCTTTCTTTTCTTTTCATTTGACCAAGAAGTTTATTTCTGACAGGAAATGAGTAAAACTGTGTTAAAGAAGAATCGAGATATATATATATATATATATATATATATATATATATATATATATATATATATATATATATATATATATATATATATATATATATATATATATATATATAGTTTTAAAGTTTTATTTACAATCAATTTTAAAAATCTCATATAAAAATTTTCGATTTTGTCTCAGTAAGTAAAAGATTTTTTAAATGGCATTAAAGCAATGAACTTCTACTTGTAATTGCTGATTAAGCTTTGCATATTTCAACTGGTATTTTGACAATTTGTCACTGGGGATGAGCTCCAAGTCTTTGAGGTTGGAAGGCCTCATTGTCATAACCCTATCCTTTATTCTTTCCCTATTCTTTTTAACACCTTATTATTATTACCAGTCAGAAAAAACACGTTGGTCAAAATAAAAGATTGCTTTTAACCTAAATCTATCTAATTTAAAAAAAATACTGAGTCAAATTTTTTGATGAGCTGAAATCATTGAAAACACTTAGCAAACAAAACCTAAGTGAGGTTATTGTTAATGAAGCATTAATGTTTTTAGAGTAAATTGTCATTATACTGTAAAACCGTGATGTGTTTCTATACTGTGAGAATCTTATATGAATCCATGCTAAGTACAAAAATAGTTTTGTTTGTGTGCATATTGTGTGAGGCAGTGCATGTAGTTCCAAACTGACTCCTGCATGGTGTGGGCAGCAGTGTGGAGATGAGGTTGTGTGCACACATCAGGTCAGTGTGGGCAGTATCTCCAGCTGGCAGCTGGAATTGAAGACAGAGGGAAAAATTGGTGAAAGCCAGGAGTAGATTGAGAGTTGGGACGCCTGAGGAGGCAGCATATGATCTGCTGGGGTGGTTTCTGTGTCAGTGTGCAACAGTGTGTGAATTTGCGTTTATGTACAGTATGTGTGATTCACCATATAAAGTCGGTGCAGTGGCTGCAGAAGGTGGGCTGCTTGAAGAAGCGTGCTGTGAACTGATGGTCTTTCACCTCGACAATCCTCTTGTGTTTGAGCGCTCCCTTCCTCTGAAACACGGGCACCCTGGGTGGAGGGGAGAGGGGCGAGGGCAGCGGGGAGGATGGTGATGTTGGGGAAGTCAGTGTCAGGGGGGAAAGGGAGGGGGAAGGGGACACCGGGGTAGACATGATGTCTGTGGGATGCGGCAAGAGGAGGCTGAGAGCTGTGTGTTGGGAAATGTGGGTTGGGGGGGGGGGGTTGTCGCAAGGACATGGAGGACAGAGGACGTAATAGGTCACGCAGACGCAGGATGATATTAATGGAAGACAAAATATAGGGTAGGGACCAGGGAGAGGAGTGGCAAGATGAAGGGAAAGATCGAGAAGAAGGAGATGGAAGGAGTGCAGAGAAAGCGACAGGTAGAAAGTGAAAGAAAAGGAAAAGGAGAGAGGGATAGGGAGGTTAATTCAAATACAGAGACAAAAGTCTCCTGAGAAACTCAGAGAAGCTAAACAATTAGCTCAACTTGCTGTGTGTCCCACATACTGGCTGTCCATCCTGCTGCACCCATCATATGCTATGAATACCCACACCCCCACCCAGCCCTTGGTCGTTAAGTCAACTACCTCCTGTTGCCATGTCAACAACACCCCACCAGCTGCTCCAGTATTGGAGCCTGCATCCTCTCATCGTCTTCCTGCCTGCCCTTATTAGCAATTAGTCCTATTTCTGCAGAAAAGTTTGGACCAGAATAACATGCGCGCGTGTCTTCAGGGAATGGAGTGTTCAGGGAAAAAGTGCAAAACGGCAAATATTGGAAGTGAGTTGCACACTGCTGAATGATAAATGAAATCCCAGCAGAGATTTAATGAATAAATAAATAAGACTGTAGCAAAGAAAAAAATAAATAAAATGATGATGTCTCAGCAAAGAACCGGTTAAAAAAGATAAATACATATAAAAATGGTCTAATGGTAAAAACAGATCTGATTAAAAAACCCTACAGATAAGACAAAAAACTCTAAATACCTTAGTTTGTGGTAATTTGGAAGAAAATTCTCTCCAAAGACAGTCGTCCTCTCTTTTTCTCCTTTGCTCTTCGTCTGAATGCCTTCAATTGAAAATCTGGGGTGCACCTGTAGCTGGTCAACTCAAAAAGGAAAAAAGGAAAAACAAACCCCAAAAAAGAGGTAGAAAAGCCAGAAAAAAACAGTGGCTAGGAGAGAAAAAGCAGCTCAGGAAACAAAAAACAACAACATAACTTCAAATGAGCACAATAGGCAATTTGAGTGGTTCAAGTTTTCAAAGAAGCAAACACAAAGGATTGAAGTGGTATATATCCGTTAACCCAAAGGCAGGGTGAGTAGGAGTACGGGATGGAGAGGTGGTATTCTCTTTCCAAGATTGATTCGGTTTTACGAGGAAGAGGATGAGAGATAGAGAGAGAATAAGACAGAAAGAGAGGGTGAAAAAAATAGAGAATGAGAGAGAGATAGAGAGAGAGAGAGCAGAGAAAGATTGAGGGGAATAGGCGGCGATTCATTTTGAAATCTGGGTTACTTCTCTCAGGAGAGGGTGAGGGAACCATAGCAAGGAGGACGAAGGATGCAGAAGCTGCCATTTTGCCACAATCAGTAAAGTATGGAAATTCAAGTGCCAACTGGTTTCCACTTCCTTTTGTGCCAAACAGAGGGAGTAGAGAGAGAGCACTCTGCTTGGACCAGAAGAGATCCAAGAACAACAGAGGTGGAGAACACAAGGAATGATCAGTGTGGTTCTTGTCTAAGCTTGAATCTGAATGACAAGGTGATCTCCAGGCCTGAGAAATGAGCAATTGCAGGACATCAACTGCATATCAATGATCTGAGTTCAGAACAAGTGGTGACATGATAACAGTGTCCCACTCTGCACTGAAAGCAGGTCAACCTAGCCTAATGGGAATAGTAGTTTCCTTCTGAGAGTGGGTGGCGGGCTATCAATCGTAAATAAACATATTTGTACAAAAACTGTTACAAAAGAGGTCACCATTCAAATACGTTTGCATTTCTTCTGTTTCAACTAAACTGTTTAAATGGGAGGAGGAGAAAAGGATTCAGAGAAACGATAAGTAAAAATAGTGGATTAATAGGATTAAACATTTAAATATTCTGTCCTCGCTAAAATCCAGACAGTAATTTGAAAAATGTTTTCAGTTGGGGGGAAAAACACATTAAGAAATGATCGTTTTAAACTTATTTTGGATGACACACCTTAAAGTTCTAAAAAAAATTAATAAGTTTTTCTTTCCATTCATATTTTACTTTTAAGGTAATCAGAAGTTCTGGGAACTTTTAGGAGAGCTTTCGACTTCCATGGGGTATAAATATCCTGTTGCACAAAGGCTAATTTCTGTTAGCTACTCTTAAAAATAGGAAAGACAAGAAAACAGGTTATCCAAGCAAGACTGTATGCTGATCTTCATGAAACCACAGCCAGGGCGCCCCCTGTTGAAGGGAGTGCTGATCATAATAACATGCAAAAGCCAAATGTGTGTGTGTGTGTATATATATATATATATATATATATATATATATATATATATATATATATATATATATATATATATATATATATATATATATATATATATATATATGAGCATTTCTGTTTGTTTGCTTCACCTGTGAGGATACAATCAATAGCCATAACACCAGTATTATGTAGGACTAAGCTAGTTACAAATGTCGCAAATGTGTGTACAACAAGTAAGGGAACTGTTATATACTACTATAACTATTGATAACTAACTACTGATAACTTCAGAGAGCCATCACTAAATTTCAAGTTGCAACGTTTGTAGTTGTACAACTACAGACAACTACAGACATCTAAATATGCATTATCCCTTGTTTATGATGGCACTTCTTTTTTATTCTCGTAAACAGTCAGAGCAGTGATTAAAAAGCTTAAAACAGCTTGAACTGCAAAAAACAAGGCTGGGTGAGAACCCAAGTTTGTCTCAGCACCACACAGTGAGGAGAATGGTAAAGGAGGTTGCAGCAACAGCATCTTCATTCACTTAGCCTCCATAACAATCATTAGACACTATCTACATGATAACCAGATGTTGGGAAAGCACATTAACCTGGGGAGACGCTACACAACCTTCAAAGTTGTGACATATTTTTGTGTCCCAGCTCAGCAGAAAGACTGGGGATCAAACAGTTAACTGAGTCTGCTGAGGGATCACACGCTACAGGATTTCTCAGACCAACTAAAGCCAACTGAGTGTGTTAAACATTTCAGATTTTACAATAAATTTGTTTGTTTTATGTTAAAATATTTTTTACAGAAATGTCAGTTCATTAACTTAAAACATATTACCTTTGTGTTCAATATCTCAATAGTTTGCTTCATTTTAATCAGGTTTTCTGTTGTTTTCGTAAATATTTGCGTATCTGTCTGTTGTTCTTTGTTAGTTTTTTATCACTACTTAATTTCACTAAGTTAGCTAAGAGTTTGTTTTATGTCCACTTTGCGCTTATACTCATAATGTATAGTTATAATCAAGTCATCTCACAGCAGATGTGTCCCTTACTCTCTTTTTCATTGGATTTCGGCAACCTGTGTTTGTGTCAACAATCGGTTCACACTACCCTTCTACATCCAGATGTTCCTCAAAAAGATTCAAACAGGTTTGATTGACTGTAATTAAGGTTGGGTCAGGTCGGTTCGCCTCACACACTTGCAGACTTCAGTTTTCACCTCCTCTCACACTAGTGGATTGTTGCACCGTCTCTCCCTGCTGACTGACCACAATTATTCCAGACCGATGCAGACTTTCCCTGACTAGGAATTGGAGGAATCATGTCCCTAACTTTCTAGTATGTCCCGAACTTTAGAAAAAAAGCTATTTCTGTTCCTTCATAACAACTGTAAGCATGAGTATTTTTGCTAAATGCTAGTGGGACTTTACCTGGAACTATGTCAGCAACAAACCCTCCATGAAAAAAAGAGGATGAATACATGAAAAAGTAGATCAAGACGCACAGTGAAGGATAGGTGATGCTGTGGGCCTGTTTCTCTTCCAAAGACTTTGGGAATCTTGTTAAAGGTCATTGTAGGAGTTTTTAAAACATCTCTGTGTGAAAGCTCTCCTGAAAGTTCTTTCAGGAGGATAAAGTAAAAATTCTGGAAGATCAACAAAGAAATGGCTCACCAGTTTCAAGGAACCCTCTCTCTGTGAGTGCTAATCCTAGGAAATGCTACGGGAAAATGCACTAATAAGTGGGGCAATAGTTTAAAAAAATGTAATGTGAGATATTTATTTAACTTCACACATGGTAAATGTACTGAAATGAAAGGGTTGATTTTTAAATGAATAAACTGATTTCCCTATTTCAACCACATCACAGAAAGTATGCAGACTAAGTTGCAAATAAATATTCCACTATTTAGTGTTTTGGATTTAATTTTAGACTTTCAAGGGAAATGCTAACCCTTTTTTGCACTTTCGCTATATAAGTTATAGTTTAGGTTCCTACCTGCCAAGGCCATTTCTTCTATTGAGGACATTGAAGTCTAGACCTCAATAAATTCCTATGTATTTAATGAAAAAAATAATTAAAAGAATGGTATCCAATCGCCTGCTTGGTTACCTGTGGTCCACCGGGTTAGGGTGGAGGCACTACAATGTGAGGCAGCCAAACAAAATGTCCATTAACCAAGAAGAAGAATGTAGCTCGATTTGTTTGCCAACTTCAAATAGGTTAGAGAGAAAATTTTGACAGCTACTGTCCATCCATTTCAGGATAGAGACAAGACATTTGTCCCTATAAAAAACTGATTGGCATTATTACATTTACTTTAGTCCACAGGATTTGTTTATAACATTGACACCTACAGCATTTATGCCGCAACTTTGCATTAAATGGGAAAATAAATATTTGATACTGTATTTCATTTAATTTCAGTGTGTTTTGATGAATGAGCCTGAGTTCCCCTGATGCTTCAGATGATGTCACCTCCATGAATTAACTCACGCGTGCACACAAACAAACACATGTCATATACACGTATAAGTTTTACTTTAGTCATAAGTAAAGTATTACATTTAAATTCTGTTTTGGTCTCTACTTTGTAATCAATGAGCATGGGATAATTGATGGTGCACCTAGGTAATTTTGAAACACTGGATACGGCCTTCCTACCTTCTATTTTCCTTTAAAAACATTTCTGAACTAAAGTAAGCACACCTTTTACGGGATAGGAAGAACTGCCACAGTTAAAAAGAACTAATACCTGTAAATCACATAAGTAGTAAATGTTTTTTTTTTTTTCTGAAGATCATACTGCAATGATCATTTACATTTTAGAGCCCCTGTTTGTTATACATTTTCTTTATGTTTTTATGTTTATCTTTTTTGAGTGAAGTGCATTCTCTTGGATCACTGAAACATTTCAGAAATAGGAAAGCAGAAGAAATTGAGATTAAGTAAAAGTAAGAGCCACCGAGTTAGGTTTAGAATTAATATGTATTTTAAGAAATGTTCTAACAAATTTGTATTCATTCATTCATTATTATTATTGTTATTATTATTAAATAGTTATTGTTAGTGCCCTGTGGCAAAAACATGTTATAAGCAACAATTCTTTTACATTTCATTATTTTGGAGCTAACATTAGACCTTTGGGTCCACAAGAGTCCTTTGAGACCTCCTGGAATCTTCACAAAAAACATACATGGAGCTGGAAAAGGCTTTCTTTGGATGAAAAAGTTTTTGGGAAATTTGGTTGGGAATGTTTTCTTTTTGGGGCTGATAAAATATTTGGTGTAAAACAGCTTGGGGATTTCCCTTTAGAAATCACCTGATCAATATACATCCAGCTGTTTTGTGAAGGCCTCAAACTAGAGAACATTAATGAAGACCAAAGAACACAGCAGACAGATCAAGAAAAGTGTAAAGCAGGGTTAACTTATTGTTTTGAAATTTGACAGACCAGGCACAGCAAGATATATTATGAGATGCAACCAAGTGGGCCATTGTGACTCTGTGTGTTCAAATTGAACACCAGGTTGTCCACAAATTATAAACTTGCTGACCTCAAGCAATTGCATGTGCAACAAACACTGAAACCCCAGTTGCTCCTGTTGACTGGTGAGCTTTAAATATGGCAGCTTTTCAATAATTGCTGTTTTACCGGATGTGTTTGTGAAACCTGACACAAGGGTCCGTAAGGAACCTTGTTAGGGTTTCAAAGCTAAAAAAAAAGGCACAGATTTTTCTATGTTTACATCTAACTCAACAGAAAAAAACAATCCATATTTTCCACAATGTCAAACAATTTCTTCAAGCTTAAAGAACTTAATGCTTTTAAGCTGTTTTACAGCAAATATTTTTTCAGCCCCAACAGCGGGAACAAATGTTTGCTCTCTTAATGTCAGTAATGCAAACACACACACATACAAGCAATAACTGTCCATGCATGGCTGTGGTCCTTAGCTGATCCTGCGAGACGGGAGCAGAGAGGCAGGCGAACAGGGGATGATGGGGTGGATTGGTGTGGGACACAGAGACTGAGAGAGGGAGCAAGGGGTTGAAGGTCTAATTAATGGAAATGTAGGTTATTAGTCTCCTGATGAGGACACAGGCAGAGAATTAATTAACAATTATAATTAGCAAGATTGTTAGAGAGCAAAATGGTGTCATCCAGAAAGATAAGGATGACTTTGCGTGCAGATATGTGTGTGTGTGTGTGTGTGCGTGCATCACAGGCTATTGTTGAGTGCCTTTGCATGAAAAAATGAAACAGCTGTGTGAACATGCCGTGTCTGACAATGATATGTTATTTCAGCATTAGTCATGCAGAAACAGCAGCTGATTGGGTATGATAGGGGGTTTTCCTCCACACAGACCGTCATCAAATGAGCAGCCATTACTGACATCATTTTCTGGCTCATAAGGCTCTTTCTCTCCGTCAGCCTTATCTTGAATTAGTCATGTTCTTTTTCTTTTGTCACAAACAAATAAGGAGGATGCATATCCATAGTGATGAACAGGGAAAGAGAGACCTGACCACAGAAATACAAGCTGAGGTACTGAAATTTAACAGCGGATTTAAGAACAAAACACAAAAAGCTTCTATTTCTATTCCAGGCAAGATGAGTCAGCACTTGTGGCTCCAAACCTTCTGTATCAGGGTGCTTTTGCATGGCCAATGAAGCATGGATTCCAGTGTTTGATCATAAAAGCAAGTGGCTGGCTGGTGCGCAGCCAGCAGGTGATGCATTAAACAACAAAAAGCACACACTGCAAAAACTCTCTAATTCAGCCTGCACGATTAAAAGCAGCGACAGGAGCCTTTAGAAAAATAAGTATAGATGAATTAATAAAACACCATTAAAACTAAACTGTTTCTAAATTACTCCTCACCATCAGCCTCCATTCTCTGTTTTTTGGCCTACAGATGGCTATCTTATTGTTTCTGACCATGTCTTAATGAAACAGAAAATTCACTGAATGCACTGATAGAACCCTTTTCTGTGTGTGTGTGTGTGTGTGTGTGTGGGGGGGGGGGGGGGGGGGGGGGGGGCTTGACTTGAACCACTCTAGCATTTACATGCATCTATTATCATGTAACGAGCGCTCATTCGCATCGAGCTGCTGCTTCAACCCGGCAGGCTGGCTTTCTCCTCCGAAGAAATTAAGGTAAATTGACTTGCCTAACTGTTGTTCTTGGAATCAGGGGAGAAGTGGTGTCTGTGGTAATCATATCTGTCTATTAAATTTGTCTGCTCAGGACCAAAGTGGCTCAGTTTGCCAGTTTATCGTGTTTTTTTCTGGTAGGGAGCACTTCTATTTGTTTTGTTAATGAAGAGTGGAGTCTGCTGTGTTTTTGGAAGAGAGCAACCAACCTCAAAGCCAGTCAGATGAGACATTTGGCAGGCGATTAGGGTCTGTCAACATGGACTACAAACTCTCAATGTGGAAGCAAATAAGCCTGCCCTTCATATTTGTTTTACTACTGACCTGCCTCTCAGTGCAACAGCAAGTAAGGCTGAGAGCAAAAGCAGCATCCAAAAATTAGAAAAAATTGTGCAGATCAAATTAGATCTGTAACGATATGGATGTTAAACATTTGCAGTTAGTTGCTACATAACAATTTTTGTTTTTCAGTATATAATGTTATGTCCTGTAGGGATGTCCTGATCTAAACCCAAGTATTGATCAGGGTTCCTTATCACATTTATCTATATTGGTCTAATTTGTTTTTGTCACCTGCACCCCCAGAAAGATGGATTGCCATGTTTTTCACAGCTAATTTGGAACAAGCAAGACTTTTCTTGTGGCAAAACTGCATCATGGTTTGTGTAAATAATTTTTAGATCAAATTTTGCATTTCCACTTAGAGTCCAAGCATGTTTTACTCTTTATTTTGACAATCACAATGAGAGAGAGGCTGCAGCATATTACTGCCCATTGTCACTGTTCCTATTATCTGGTTTCTCTCCTTGTACTTTGCAACAAGCAACAAATCTAACAACTTTATTGTGTGAAAGAGAAACAATGAAAGTCTTATTGGAAACTTTTTCCTGTTGGCGGTTGGAACTGATGCTTTAATAAAAACACAAATTTAAACAGATTTTTCTGCTTGTAAAGGAGCAGATCTTGTACCATTATATAAAGATTTTTTTAAACTGCTTCAAAAGTAGCTTACTCTAAAATGGGAATATAAATGTATTTAATTTTCTTTAAAGGAGTCATAACTTAGTATTACCTTGGATATCCATGCTCTATTATAGTCTTTCAGGCCCTTCTAAAAAAGAAAAGTTGAAAAAAAGTGAAAAAGATTAACACAGAGCTCCTCTGACCCTTATTTCTGAAGGCATTATTGTCTCGCGAGATCTGATGCGATATTTTGGCTGTCGTGGACAGGCATTGTAATAATGCAAATGAGGGACGCGTTGGTTTGGTGGCTGGAAGGAGGGGGGTTGACACCGCAGGTAACCAGTGTTGCCAACTTAGCGACTTTGTCACTATTTTTAACGACTTTTCAGACCCCCTTAACGTTTTTTCCAAAAAGCACCTAGCAACAAATCTAGCGACATTTCTGACCACCCTTACCTACTTTCTGTGAAACTTTGTCACCGATATTTCCTGCAGTTTAGAGACCCAGCTTGCTCCTTCCCTACGCTCAGAAAGGGAATGATCTGCGCATGTGTATGCAGCATGATCAGACTATGTCCACTAACCAATCATAAACCCATTTCACCCAATCACAAACGAAGTTGTTTGGTAGTTAATGTTAATTCAAAAGTAAAAAATAACTGCATGTATATAAGACCGATCTTTCAACGGGAATTAAGGCAGAAGCTTGTCTGTACTATGCTGCATCGGCATCTCACACCTGTGGTGCATTCAAGGAACGTTCGAAATGTATGGTGAGTTAAAAAACGTAGGACATTTAAAACTTATGACAAAACCCCCCCACTGAAAATAATACCATAAGAAATAAACTTCTGTTTAGTGGCAGTTGGCAAGAAACATTTGATGCATGCTAAATATGCCCTACTTATTTTTACAAAGTACTAAAAAACAAACAACTATATTCTCTGTATTAATTTCATCTTCTTGAAATATCTCAGCAAAAAAATTTTTTTTTCCAGAACTTTAAATTTTGTTTAAAAGGTTTTTGATGTCCAGTTGCAATTTGATATCTTGTAAATTTTGTACCAGTTTTCTCCACAGTTTACTTCAGGCAAAATAATAGAACAAGGTCCACAGTCTCTTCTTGAAGACAGAAGTCACATTTCCCTGTAGCATGTTCCCCTGTTTAAATAATGTATTTTTTAACCCTCTAATCTTTATCTAAATATAATTATTTCCTCCTTTCGGTTTTACTCGTCATCACGTGATGACATCATCATTATGCAAATTAGCGTATGATGTCGTCTGGCGACATCTAGCGACTTTCTGGGGCAACTTCCACTACTTTCTGTTGGAGACAGTTGGCAACACTGCAGGTAACGCTTCAGCATCTCTAACCCATATCTTCTACTCCCGCTAGCATACAATAGCCACATTAGCAGTTAGCTGCTGTTTGTTACACACAGCAGAGCAATAAAAACACAGCCTTACCGTTTCAATTCCAGGCAAGTCTCTGATTGTTGGAATCGCCCCTTTTTCCAAACGGAGCTTCGATGCCAACTTCGCCTGATATTGTCCCAAATTCGTAAAGGATTCCGGTGTAAAAAAAAAGAAAAAAATATTTCCATGTTGATTCTGGCAGTCAACAACAGAGCAACTCACGTGTGCACTACGTTTCTGGTAGAAATGGTTTTAGCTGATTTAGCTGATTAAAATAAAAGGCTGACACGAATATGTCTGTTTCATGCATCATTGCGTGAAGAAACTTTCTGCATCTTTCACAGTCGAGTTCGTACTTCGAATCAGTGATGTGTCCGTTGTGAACAAACCGGCTCTAAGAGCTAACTCTTTGAAGTGAACGATGGGAGCCGGCTCGTCATTGGGAGCCGTTTTTTTTTTTTTTACCCCCCCCCCCCCCCCCGCTTGTTTTGGTACATTTGGTACACATCGTTTTGCATTAATTTTGGTAATAAATACACTTTAAGCAACAGAAAATCTGAGGAGCCGAAAGAGCCGGCTCTTTATGGTGAATCAAGCCAAAAGAACTGGCTCTCCAAAAAGAGCTGGAATTCCCATCACCAGAATTCAGTAATGGCGGCGCTCGACTGAATTTGAGGGGGAGAGGAGTTAGGGGGAGAGGGGAGAGCGGGCTTCCTGCAGCATAGGTCTGCGATGTCTATATATGGTATATCCTGCGCCGACTTGACTTCAAGTCGGCCAGAAATTAAAACCACGTATTTGAGTGCACATGGGCTGGTTGACGAACCCAGGGGTAAACAAACGCTTCACTTTTAAATATCGGCTTCCCGATGTGTATAAATATCGGCTTCCCGATGTGTATAATCGTTAGGCAATCATAACATACATTTTTTCTCATGGAAAAGTGAAAATTACAGGTCATAACTCCTTAATAAGATCTATATTTTGCTTTACCGGTCTATCACTTCTTGATGCTAAATCCCAAGGCATTCAATATTTTTCTTTAATTACAAACAAAAGAAACTTTTGAACAGGAATCTACACAAGTTAGAAATACCTTTTATGGTCACTTATAACATTCTTTCAAATTTACCAATCACCTTTTCTATTCAAGTTTTAAAGATGTTCAGAATTCTTTAAGCGGGTTCTGTGAAGTTATTATTTACAGGGACTTTCTTGCAGTAGAAAGCAGTAATAGCTGCAAAAGAGGAAGAAATCCTGATGCTAACCCTTATAGAGCCCCTTATGAAACTACAACTAACCCCACAATTCAAATTGACCATTTCTGGTCTGTTGCTATCCATTACTATTTTACAGACAGTAAACCTTAACTGTTTTGCAAGACACGGCTGTTTAGTTTTCTGATCAGCTGAGACATTCATTATACTGTAAAATTGTAGTCTTTCGGAGGTCAGAAAGCTCCTTGAATGGAAGCTTGTGCTTTGACATTGCTACATAAAGTGTTTTTTTTACTGTTTCAGTCTCCAGTTCTTTAAAAGTGGTCAAATTCACATTTTACTGTATTTCTTTGATTGATTTAGATCTCTGAAGGATGTGGCTCACTGTACAGCATTAAGATGTTAACAAACCACATGCAGAAATTCAAAGGATGCTAAAGGCACAAAAACTCTGAAAAAAAAAACCCCCAACCTCCTACCACTGGATGAACAGTCCATCTGTGGCCTAACTGAGTTTTACTCATGGCAACAATGGCACTGGGAATGGGATACAATACAGTTTCTACACAATATCTCTCTGTTTTGTCTCACTGTGCTTTCCTCTAACTAACAGTTCTTCCTTTGTATTTTTTGGCTCATAAAGATAGCCTCTTATCTCTTCAGAAAATGCAGCTCTTCATTACTGTTGTAATTGCTTGTTTTTACTGTCTCATAGTTGATTTAAAATAACACCGGTGGAATCACAGTCTCAGCTGATCAGGCAGACTGGCACCGCTTGTAGCCTAAGGACAAGTAATTTCATGAGATAACGTTAATAGTTGATTAAGAAAATGGCAACAAGCTTAATAACTGCATCATGCAAAAGTGCAAAGATGATTGGTTGGCTCTGGTATTATTTTCAGTTAGACTTGTTTTATGTGACTAGAAAAGGCTCCAGGGAGACTACCCATTAGCCTCAAAGTACTATGAAGATTTTCTTTTGCTCTCCTCATTTTAAAATCCCACTCTGCAATAACTTCTTTCTGCAACCAATAATTTAAAAGTAGCCAGTAATGAATTTAAGGATTTGGACCAAGTGACTTGTTAACATTTAGCCAATAGTGTAATAAGTTATTGTAATAAGAAGTTAGTGTAATAAGAATAGTAAAATAGTAAAATTACAAATCTAAACACATAAATTATTGTCTAAATTAAAATCTTAGCATATAACTCTTAAATTGGACATCCACTATATCTGTTCTTGATGAGTAAAATGCATAAAAACTGCCAAAAAACTATTTTATTTTCCAGAAGTGCAGTCTTCTTTATGTATAAAAACATA
Source organism: Valencia hispanica (assembly GCA_963556495.2). Taxonomy (NCBI): domain Eukaryota; kingdom Metazoa; phylum Chordata; class Actinopteri; order Cyprinodontiformes; family Valenciidae; genus Valencia; species Valencia hispanica. Next base: position 21,409,857 of record OY747710.1, read on the forward strand.
ATCGGCTGCAGTTAGATGTTTTAATAATGCTATACCAATATCATAATAATCAGTCAATAACATAATACCATTATTACATTGCTTTTAAATTGTTAATTTGGGATGAGATAAAAAAAAACTTTACATTGTTAACAAGTTATATTATTAACTGTATTGGTTTTGAAATGGACCGAATTATTGTCAGTTATCACAATATCTGCCATTATTACATTGCTGGTTGCTACCCAACCGTCTAGTGATGACAACTTCACTGAGACAATCTAACTTATCCATGAAATTTAAAAAGCAATCTATGTTGAAGTGAAATTTTATTCGAACTAGCTTTTGAAAGAACCAAATGCAGAGATCCAGGAGTAGGCAGACAGGCATGTGGTGGTACCAAAAACACAAAACTTTAATAATTAATCTGAGGCATAGGAGGTCCAAAGGCAAAATCAAAGCGATGCTAGGCATCATGGAGTCAGTAGCACAGAGGATCTGAGAACTGGCTGAGAAAGAGTACTGAGAGGGACGGCTGGTGAAGGGAAACAGATATGCCGATTGAAAATATTCTTCAGGAGGTGAACTGGGGAAATTAAAACCAGAGGAACTGGGAACAAAAGGGAGCTATAGTTAAAGAGACAATCAGACGCCAAAATAAAAATTACATAAACAGATTGATGCAACATTCCAACATTTTATACCTCTTCAGTTTAGGTTTTTTCCTATACCCAACATTACCGGATATGATATTAGGTTTGCTGTGATAGAGCAATTTGTATAGACAATGCATTAATTTCTAACCCCTCCAGAAAATACAGTCTACCAACAGGAAGCTATTAAAAGTTCTTTAGCCTGATCAAAGGGGTCATCAGCTGTCATATTTTTGTAGGATTGAACTGCCCAAAACCAAAATCTGAACCCAAAAAGTTTTCAAATAATAAATAGTTAAATAAAAATGGTTCGGGGGCACGGTGGCGCAGCTGGTAGAGCAGCTCACCTCACACTGAGATGCTAGAAGGTCCTGGGTTCAATTACCGCCGGGGACGCTGTGGGTGCTGAGGGTGTGTTTGTTACCCCGGGGCACCTGAAGGGTTGGGGAGGATCTGGCTGGAATAACATGATCCTTCCACGCGCTACATCCAGCCAGGGAAACCTCACCCCATCAGGTGAAAAGAAGGGCCTGCTCACTGCCCAAGCATGAAGGAGGCTTGGGTTTCAGTGCGGGGCCCTCCCGGGGCTGGCAGAGGAAGAGTGGAACCCCAGGACTGGAACTAGGTAGGAGCACTGGGTGATTAATAATGGGAGAAAACCGTGGGATAAAAAAACCTTTAAAAATAAATAAAAATGGTTCACATATTTTTATGATTATTTACCTCCATAATTTGGGAAAATACTACAAAGAAAAATAATCTCATATGCATTTAAACATGAATACAAATGGCTTGTTTGCAGTTACAAAATGGAAGTAGCAAGGGACAAAATGGCAATGTGTGGTCAAGAGACAGGGTTAAAAAATGGGGAAAGGGTGAAATGACCCAGAGCCTACAGAATCAAAGCATCATGCAAAGCTACATTAGAAAACCACTATAACAACAACAAAATAGCTTCATTCCTAACCCAAGATAGATTATAAAGGGTTTGGTGAAGAAGTCCTGCAGCTCTTAAAACTGCCAAACATGCATATCTTGACTTGTTCATCTGACTAGGCATGCATGTTTCATGACTGATGACAAAACAGACATAGTATACATATTTATGGTTTTTAAAGCCAATAATAATTTTTATTCTTTTGACTTTTTATCGATTTAATTTTAACTGGCTCTTTGATTGGAGATTTTAGCTCTGCTATATGTATTTTCATTTATTGTTACATAGAAAAACTATATAGAATATGCATATGTATTATTGACCTATGCTTGATTTCATTTAGGTTTAGGACCCCCATTAGATCTGGATAAGTCTTGAAAAGTTTTGAAATGTAGGAACTTTGGTTTTATCTTTATTCAGGCCTGGCTATGAAAGTATGAAAAAAAGGAAACTGAGTATGGAAAACCTTTTGAGTTTCCAGACAATCAACAGACAATCAACAGATAAACACTTAAAAATCCATTAAGCTTATTTGACATCTAGTCACTTTCTTTGTGTAGTTTCTGGTTTAGGAGACAAATACTCAGACTTTTTAAAAACTTTTACAAACCTGATGAAGGTATTAAAGAGAGAAAGATTCTGCATTTTGCAGAGGTTAATGTAGTCAGAATTTCACAAATCTGAGTGTTTGGATGTCAAATTAGAGCTAACAAAAGCTAAAAAATGAATAAAAATAAAACCGAAACCAAAGTCAGCATTGTGTTGCTTAATGATTTATTGAATATTCAGATATTGTTTTTTGTACTCAAGTGCTCATAAAAAATATAAAGCTGATGATAAAACCTTGACCAGAGAAACAGAAGGAATGGCTTGTTTGGGGCATTATCTATGCAACTCATGCCACTGAGGTGGAAAACAGGCATTCACATGAAGCCTAAGCCTACAGGCACTGATTTAATTAATTATATATGATTTTGACGTTAGCCATTATCAACAGAATTATTTATGTTTTTTTCTTTTATTGACATATGGAAATAAATAATACACGTGTGTTAGTCAGATCCTGTCAATGCATAAATGAGGAGTTAGAAGTCACAGCCAATCCAAAGGTTACCTTCATGAATATAACATCCATGCACATTGAAACATATTACCATTCACAGTGAACCTATCACACTAAAAGAAATCTCAAAGCATCAACTGTGGGCTGCTAAAGCTTCTGCTCCAGGAAGGAAGAGGAGGTTGTGAACAAACTGTGCTTGAGGGGAAGGATGAAAGCGAGAGGGCAGGGGAATTCTGGATAACAAGGGTGATTGGATAATGAGGCGAGAGGAAAACAAGGTAACGTCTGTGGATATCTTAATCTTCATCCCAGTTTTCTAGGATGAATTCCCTTTGGGCAGGTGGCACACACACAGACACACACCACAAGACAAATAAGGGAGTATCATGCATAATTATAGTGTCCTAGATGTGGTGGAAATGGAGGAAACTCAAATGTATATTAAATTCTGTCAAATGGGCTTTCAAAACAAAGTTATCTTGTAGAAAATGTATACCGAATTAAAATGAACAGAACTTCAAATTAAGCTGAAGACTGTTTTACTACGCAAATTCTTATTTACTCTATTGAAACTACTAAAGTGTAAAATTTAAGGTAGGAGGAACATAAAAACAGAGGATGTAAAAACCATTTAGTTTAGAAAATCTTAGTGCATAGATTTGGAGTAACATTGTTGTCTCTGCTGAGTAGATTTCTGGTTTCAGTGTGAAGCTAATTGGGTGAATCTAATCAGAGAAACAGCCGTGAACAGCTACATAAGAGAATTGAGGGTTTAGGCAGTCTTAACAAAATGCATCATCTGGCTATAATATTTAGAGACATCAACAACACTGACTGCAGCTCCATGAAAATCAAATCAGAGATTATGTGACAGACATTTAGGGCTACAGCTACAGTCAAAATAATAGGTAAACTGAGAAAATGTATCCTTTAATAAGGATAACCTAACATTGGTGGAAATAATTTTCCAGTTTTTCTGTTTGCTGATGCGGCTTAGCATGGAAATCGTCTTCAATGAAGCTATTGCTATCAGTCACAATATGTACCCTCTTTGTTTATCGTTTCCCATGGAAAAGACTCCTAGCCCAGTGCTTCTACGTTTAGTCGTGTCTCTGTCCTGGATGGAGTGACGTGTTTTCCATAGAAAATGCTCCTGGCTCGGTACTTCTGTCATTAGCCATGTCTCTGTCCTGGATTTAGTCATTAAGTATGAGTTTTCATGTCCTGCTTGTAGAAAGTAATCCTAGATCACTGCTTGTGACTTCTTTCTTTCTTCTCAAACCCCCATCTGAATTGTGGTGAACTGAATTTGGACAGAACAGGGTTCTATATAAAAGGGTATGAATTAGACCTGTTTCCCTTGCACATCTGTTGGCGCTAAATAAATCAACAGAATTGAATGACATGAATTAAGCTAAACTGACATATGAACTCATACTATTATTCAAATACATGCAGAATAAACAACAGGACACATATTTGAACACAAATTGTTTGTTTCTCACACACAATTGAATTTGGTGGTGTCAGCTGTGCCTCTGTTAGGTCATTTATCTCTAGCTGTGGCCCAGTGAGACCCTTGTGAAAACAGAAAAAACAAGGGACTGGATATGTGGCTTAAAAAATGAGATGAAAGGATGCTTGGATGTTTTTTTCAACTCCAGAGATCAAGCTGATGAGCTGTAGATGCCTGCGTCCCTGCACACATGATGGAAATGAAACAGAACATTATTTTCACATGTGCTGAGAGTACAAAAGTGAAGTGTAAGTCAATATAATACTGACATTTGTATAGAATTTTTAAATGTTTCAGAAAGCTAAACATTTTTAATACTGCATGTGGAAGAATGTCTACATTTATCATGTGCAGTTTGCCAAAGGGAACAAATGAAAGAAAGAGTAGAAATTAAATAAACAGAATACAGTGAAAAACATAAGCCTCTGAAAAGGCTGAGGCATTAAGGAACAATATATAGCAAAAAATAAGAGTAAAAAATGATAAAGAAGAACACAACTACAACTTCACAGATGAAGGGTGCGCGTTATTGGCAGATTCCTGAAACAGATGGAAGGTGCAAAGGTGCAAGGACAAAGCCACAGCACTGCATAGCAAGAGACAATCCGTTGAGATAAAATTAGAGAGACAAAGACGGAGAGAGAGTGAGAGTGTTAAGCCCCGTGCTGCAGGCATGCGTTACAAATCCCCAGGGAACCGGCGGCAGATCACTACAGAATCAATCTGCTGCACCTCAGCAGGAATGCAGTATACACCGGTCACAAGAGTGTGTGACTCCAAACTGTATCTACTTATTGCATATGTTATGTGTGTGTGTGTGTAATAGAGAGAGAGAGAGAGAGCTTCATTGGAACTGAAACGACAGAGGACTTGATGATTCTATAGCAGGGAGGAAAGGTGGATAAAAAAATAATCAGATAGAAATGTGGAATACTGTGGACTGCTACAAGCCTGGATCATCCTTGACTACAATTTCCAGATGCCAAAAGTCTCAATTTCCATCTGTTCAAACAATATACGTCAGTATAAACACAAGGAAAATGCCCAGCCATCATACCACCATGTGTGGATTACAATCCTAAAATCAAAAGCAAAAGACCTTGTAAAGATGCTGGCTGAAGCTGGTAAGAGAACACAGTGAAGCAAGTCCTGTCCAACATGGATGAAAGGCAACTTAGAGAGGAGGAAGACATTAATCCAAATGCAACAGAAAAGCCAGATTACTGTACAGTTTGCAGACACACTAAGGGACATAAACTTACAGTTTTGGAGACATGTCCTGTCCTGTTGAAAAGTTGAAAATGGCTCATTGGGTTTTTTGAACAGGATAATGACCAAGACACCATTTGTTCAACAGACAAAAAAAACCCTTAAAAATGTGTCCGTCTCAGTCCTCAGTCTTAATAATATAGAGTACCTGTAATGTAAGCTTTAGAAACGAGAATGTAAGAGATGACCTGGGGCTGTTCTACTGCCTGAATGAGACTGCACAAAGTATGAACAGCAGAGGCACTGACAACCCTGTTTTCAGTAAGGTTTGTTTAAAACGATTATTTCTTAATGTAAGATTTTTCCCCACGGAAAAATAAATTTACTGGAATTGAAAGTTTTAAAAATATTTCAGTGTGAGTTTGTGCTTCTGTGGTAAAACATGAATTTATTTTAATACGTCTTTACCAGAGGGTGACAGCACTGTACTCAAATAAAAAATTACAATTATTATTGTAATACCACATTCATCTACGTTTACCTCTAAAATTTCTGATGGGTCCTTTTGAAAGTGATCTAAATCCCTTTTGGGAGATCAAGGATCAGCTTATCTCCCACACTCTGCTATGATTATCATTAAAGAAAAAGCAGAGTGCTGACCTCAGATCAGTGTTTGGGGAGACTGTGATCTAGCTGCCTGTAACTCAATCTTATTAGAGCGTTAAGTCATTACTGCATGTACACATGGAGGCCTCACAATGCAATTAGCCATTCACCCATCACACTAGCAAAGCATGGCTAATTAGTGGATCGCAGGCACAAAGGGAGCAGAGTAAAACACATTTAAGTGTCAGGTATATATCATTAAATTTTATAGTAAGTATTTTTGTACTTGACTGAGCTGCTTTTGTAGATACATGCTAATATTTAGGAAACCCCATGTCAGATTAATCTGACATGGGGATGCAAATTTGTTAAATAAAGCGAAAACTAAATATTTTTTGTTCTCATTAGCAAGGTTTGTGTACTATTGCACCCATCAATATGTTGAGGTGTTTCAGACTTGGTCACTCACTGCACAGGCTGAGAGAGCTTTGGTCTCTTTGAGGGCAAAAGAAATAGATTATATTTGGTCCACTCTTGGAAGATCAAAGAAAAAAAGTCTGTCAAGAACTTGGAAACATCTGAAAAATCTTGCTACAAGCATGCACACATACACACAGATATGCAGGCACACTGTCATAACACCACAGAAACAACTCTTTGATTTTACCGACATTTTTTTTTTTTTGCCTGAACGACTAACAGCTTCTACAGAAAATACCTTCTCAAGGTTAACAGACGCATTCAGCCACACACTGCAGGAACACATTCACAAAGCCACTTACTCATAATTGCATGTGACAAAAGAAATGCAATGAGACACAGCACCAATGCCAATCATTAGAGAGAATAATATTTTATGAAGCAATTCTCAGGAAGTAAGTGCAGCACTGACCCTCCAGCCCCACCCCAGACAGACAATGTCAAATAAACTAACACATTTGAATTAGGGCAAAGACCAGACCAGTCTGGGCTAGGAGCGACATCACCCTTCTAGCAACCCGCCGCAGCAACCTGTAAGTAGGCCTGTGGTGTTGGCAAGGTTACTAGTGCAAAACTGGGCCTTGTATGATGGGGAGAGCACACACTGCTTTCTGTGGGGATATATATGTGCCCCCCTCACAGCAACTGCAACAGAGAAAGCGTTCTGCAGTACAGCATGCATACCCTAGACCTGATAGGTGCTACGTGTGATGCTCCTATGTTTCCTTGATATAGTTCATGGCCGGTTCAGCCAATGAGGACCCTGTTTGAGTTCTGGAGCACCACACATATTGGCTACCAGGTCATGGGGTGTTAGAGAGAGGGGGGAAAGCTTAAGGCTGCATTAGGATCTCTTAGAAACTCGGGTCTTACACTGACCTGGAGCACACTTTTCTAGACTGGACTGGACTGTTTAGAGATAATCTAATCAATCAAAGCGCATTACAACAAAAACATGAATTACAGACAGCAAGCAAGAAAGGAAAAGCAAATTGATTTTGACAGCCCTACGAAAAACAGATGTATGAGAAAAGGCAAGGAAAGAGAACTATGGAATTATGTACAAACTCAGAAAGACATCTCAAAACAAGTACAGGTAGACTAAATGTTACTCAGTGGACATTGTCAAGAAACTGGAGTTGAAATAACTTGCAGCACTTGAAAAATTCATATGGGCTGATCAGGCTACACGAGACACTGATTTCAATTGCAGCTGAGTGTCAACAGAGGTTGAGGAGTTGACTGTGTGGGAACATGCATGCACTGCATATGTGTGTGTATGCATTTGTCAAAAACTGTGGGAGATGAAAAGCAAGCAAAGTAGAGCATTACAAAGTCAAGCTGTGGTCGACACCTGATTTGTGCTCATGCGATAAATGAAGACTTTGCTGAATGTGAAAAATTCAAAGCTAGAAACCATTGTAAACTAAATGTTAGTTTGTATCAACTTGTTTTTGTCCGACTGTAATATAAAAAAGGCTTTTGGAATAACATGCAAGGCAGTATTAACAAATGAATTTAACATAATTTGACAAGGTGCCTATAGTCAAACACATCCCATGCAAAACCAGTCCAGTCTAGATTTGCATTTTCAGCAGAAATGATGCTGCTACACTGCCTTGTAAAACTTTTCACAGACCTTGAACCACATTTCTGTCACGCTACAACTGCAAACTTCAAAATATTATACATGGATTTTATGCGATTGACCAACAAAAAGTAGTGCATACTTGACTTGTGGCCTGCATTTCTATTCATCTCCCTTTACGCTGATTGCCCTTATTAAATTGGCCCCCAGTAATAACGTAAAGAACCTCAGTGTGTTTTTTGACCAAGACATGACATTCAAATCCCATATTAAACAGGTTTCTAGGATTTCCTTCTTTCTCTTCCGGAATATTGGTAAAATTAGAAACATCCTGTGCAGGAGTGATGCTGAGAAACTAGTCCATGCATTTGTTACCTCAAGGATGGACTACTGTAATTCTTTACTATCATGAAACCTACAAAATGTAATTAAGAGCCTTCAGTTGATCCAAAATGCGGCAGCAAGAGTTCTGATGAATATCAAAAGGAGAGATCACATTTCTCCTGCTTTAGCCTCATTTCATTGGCTCCCTGTTAAATCCAGAATAGAATTGAAAATCCTCCTTCTTACATAATAATCAAGTTCCATCATACATCAGAGATCTGATTGTTGCATATGTTCCTAACAGAGCACTTCGCTCTCAGACTGCAGGTTTACTTGTAGTTCCTAGGATTTCTAAAAGTAGAATGGGAGGCAGATCTTTTAGTTATCAGGCTCCTCTCCTGTGGAACCAGCTCCCAGTTTTAGTCCTCTGTCTACTTTCAAGACCAGGCTTAAAACTTTCCTTTTTGATATCTCTGTTTAATGCTGCTATAGGCTTAGACTACTGGAGGAGAGACGGACCACTTTTCTTCACGCCGCTACTTTTTTCTTCTACTACTCTCCAGTTGCATTATTTACTGTTATTTCGACTTTGTTTTTTCTCAGTGATTTTCTCTCTATAGAAGCTACACCTGGTCTGGTATCCTGCTTGGCTACAATGCCCTGTTGGACAGGGGGCATTGACTGGGATGATGCTCCCAGTAACTGTGCATCCCACGTGTCCTGTTATGAATATTTTACTTTCTTTGATATATTAAATACTCTTACATTACTTCTTTTTGTTCTTTCTGAGTTTCTGCTCTGCCTTCTCAAACCCCTAGTCGGTCATGGCAGATGGCCACTTGTACTGAGCCTGGTTCTGCTGGAGGTTTCTTCATGTTGAATTGAAAGTTGAACATACAGCCAGAGCAACAATAAAGGAGTTTAGATCAAAGCATATTCATATGTTTAAATGGTCTAGTCAAAGCCCAAATCTAAATCCAACTGTGGCAAGACTTGAAATTTCCCGTTTAGAGATCCACATTTCCATCCAATCAGACATACAGCTAGCTACAGTATTTGGCTAAGGAAAATGGGGAGAAGATGGCACAGACATACCCCAAAAAAGACTTACATCTCTAAATTCTGTACATTGGGTATTACTTTAGGGTATCAGCTTAAAAAGGACTAAGGAAAAATGCACATAATCTTTATTTGTAAAACATGTTAAAAACCATTTATCATTTTCCTTCCACTTCACAGTTATGCACTGCTTTTTGTTGGTATATCATATACAATCCTATTAAAAGTAATAGACATTTGTGGCTGTAAAGTGACAAAAAGTGAGAATATTCAAGGGGTAAGGATATTTTTGCAATGCACTTTTGTATACTCAGCACGCCATATTTTTAATTTAGATTCTTCCAATTTACCAGTCTTAACACTGTTCAAATATATTTGACTGGTACTTTGGATAATATGAAGGACTATGCTTTATGACCTAGAACTGAGGCCCCACTTTGCGTGCTGGTGGTGTGGTACAGCCCAGACTTGCTACAGTGGTGTGGTCATCAAATACACACTTCAGTCACATCAGTACTAGTAACATTGTTCATGAGTTGTTTTATCAGTCAGTGAATTGATCATCATCGCCATCATCAACAATCAGTCAAAAAGGAGCAAGAACACAGTATCTACTGGTCTCTGTTTTTTGCTAAGTGAGAGACAGAGGGATGATCTGATTTAAAAAGAACATAATCAAAAACAAAAGAAAAGTGAAGGTAGATTAATGAGTTAATTGACAGAGATGTGACACCATGTGATTGAAATTAAAAAAAGAAGTAGATGGTCGATAGGTTGTCAATGAAACAACGAAAGAGAAGAAAAGCAAAGCAGAAACCGAAAGAAATATATTCTGAGTGTGTGAAAAAAAAGAAAATGTAATGTTAGGTAGTACTAGAGGTGTGACGGACTGATAGCCATAGTAGATACAGATGAATAGAGAGTTTTTGACTTTTACTTGTCTTTTTTGTCACAGGCACTAATGTCTTCACAGTCATATAGAGGAATCAAAATTCAAAAATGATTTCAGTGTCTAGAATTGCTACAAAGCTATAACATTTAAAACTATTTTATCTAACACTTCCTCCAAATATACCAAACTTAACTAATATATATATATATACCTGTATGTATATATATGTATATATTTATTTGTACATATATATTTCTTTATAGATAAATGATAGAATTCAAATGATTGAATACAATAAAATATCTCAGTTAAATCACAGTATAACATGGTACATTCTCAAAAACATAGTATATTTCAATATATTCTTTTTTTCAGCATTAAATTAAATAAATAAAAATAAGCCAGAGGGTTTTTAAGAGTCATTTGTGTTCATGCAGTCACAGACTTAAGTATTAGTGCCTCAGTAGAAATCAATAATGCTCAATGACACACCAGGTTGAAGCCCTGTTAATTGGTTGAAAATAATTGTGTTCGATGACACAGGAAACAGTCGGACTATTGCCGTGGTTTCCACTGCTGGGGTGAAGAGCAGAGCGAGCTTATTATCTCAACAAAAGGTGTTTGTCCTGGTTTACTACTATAACCTACAACCTGACTTAAACCAACCCTCAAACTACAAATCTTGGCAATTTCATTCAGCAAAACATGCAAGTAGTCTGGGACTTTTTCCAAATGATGGAAAACAGCAAAAGCATTTCTCCATCAACACACGCTTTAAAAACCGCCCCACATAGAGATACAAAAGAAAAGCAACCTGTGTGCAGATAAAAGGTATAGTCTGGCCTCTAGAAGGGCAAAGGAGTGGAAAAAAAGGAAAAGTGAAAAGGTCGACTAACCCTCCGATCTGTGACGACATGCACAAACACGATGCACAGCCCCTCGCATGGCAGGTCATTTCCCTCCCCCCGTCCCATCCTTTGAGCCTTTATAAACAGCATCCAAAAAAAGCTACAAAGTAAGTAGATGTTCTTTTGCTACATCAGTTCAACGCTACATTCAACTACAATAGACGAATAGCTGGGGTGTGGCTGGTCTTAGTGTGAGACATGAAATAGATATGCTAAATTTAAGAAAATAGTGTTGGCACAGCTAAAAGGTAGATGGCTTTTGGCACAGAATGTACCATGCTACATATCCCTACTCTGTCTTTAACATGTAGCATTCCTTAATTGAATTTATGAACTACAGTCGAGTGCTGTACATTTTGGGCCAAGCTACCCTACTTCAAATATTTTTTAAACAGATAAATTTCCTTTCATTCAAAAGAAGAAAAAAAAAACATAATTTGCAGGAATCTAATCAAAAAAGTATTAATGACTATGCATCACCAGCAGGAGGCGGTAAGGTCAAGGTTAAATATATTAAAATTTAAAATAAGAGTATCCTGAGAATGGTTAAAGAAAGGCTAGCCTAAAGAGTCCACCTTAACAATTTTAGGCTTAGTCTTCAGTGAGGCTGTCTAGCCTTTCCTCTCGGTTACGTTTGATTTTTAATAGAAGCAGAGTCAGGAGAAAATGAGACAGATATATTTATATATGAAATACTCCATAAAAGGGCTCCACTGTTTTGCTCCATTGGTTTTTAGCACAGAGAGCAAGAGTTGGCAGGTGCAAAGTGTGCCGCTGTTGCATTACACAAACCATTTTCAAAAATCACAACTTTATTTTCACCATGGGACGGGAGGTGAAGAATCAGAAAAAGATCCCTGTTTAGCAAAATACCCAGACTAGTGTGAAGAGGGACTACAATTAATGACATCTAACCAAACAGCTTCCCTTGTATATATATATATATATATATATATATATATATATATATATATATATATATATATATATATATATATATATATATATATATATATATATATATATATATATATATATATATATATATATATATATATGAGCATGCATTTTAGTTTGTTTGCTTCACCTGTGAGGTTAAAATCAATAGCCATAACACCAATACCATGTAGGCCTAAGCTAATTTCAAATGACGCAAATGATGGTATGTTAAACACATAGTGAAGCCTAAGAATGATGAAGCATCTGGTGTTGACGTGTTGGTATGGGGGGGCCCAAATGAAAGTCTGCTTAGGGCACCAAAAAGACTTGGACCGGCCCTGCCAACAGCAACTAGAATGATGTGCCACTGCATCCTTGTCATATTCAAGATGGGAATATTGCTTAAAGTCAAACAGCCATCTGATAATCTTGACAATGCGAGTTATTACCGACTCCATTCAGTGAGGGCTCAGCTACTGAATTTGCACCTGGAAGCTTTCACAGTAAGTAATTCTGTCTGATCTGCCAATAAAGGCAAAAGACAAACCATATGATCACCTCTACATAAGTGTCTTGGTATTTTTCTCCTTGAATCGTGGTTACTGTGAAATTTATTTTTCACACCAGCAACATTTGTTATCATTAGGTGAAAAGCTATATCAGCAAAATATTTTACCTTGAGATTGTGCATTTACACTTGTGGCAACACATTTTAAAAAATACAATAAGGAATTGTGCTTCGAATAATCCATCACCCACCAGCTCAACCAGAATACAGTATAGTGGCAACGTATACTTAAAATCTAAAGAGGGCTTTAAAATGTGCTGGAATTAACCCTGACTGGACACTATTATAGAAGCAATTCTGTCCAAAGCTGCACCCTCACTGTTATAAACGAAAGCCCTGAAAGGCAAAGGAGAAGAAAATGTTTTTGAAGACCTATTTTCTAATTCTGACCAAGTTTTCTTTTTCACTAGGCTTCAAAAGTCATGTGCAAGTCGAAAAAATAAAAAAATTCTACTTCAACATATTTCAAGTTTTTTCTTCTCTTTCTCTCTTGCTTAAGCCCTGAAAAGCAACAGAGAATTGTTTATCTTCTTGAAAACCCATTTTCTAAGTCTGACCAAATGTTTTCTCTCGACTTAAAAAGTCATGAGCAAGTAAATAAAAAATAATAATTCTAGGTTAAAATATTTAAAAGTCTTTAATTTCTCACGCATAATCCCTGAAAGTCAGGTGGGGGAAAAAATCTGTTGTCTTTTTTTCTCACTTAAGCACTGAAAGATAGGCAGGGAAACATTTTGGTTGTCTTAATGTTCTAAGTCTTTTTTTTCTCTCTTCTGCTTTAAACCCTGAAAGGCTAAGAAAAAAAAACTTGTTTTTTGTCATCTGATTTTTCTAGGTGTATGTTTTTGTAAAATTTTCTGGCAAGAAAAGGATGGCGGTGGCAAGAAAAGTTACGTTGAAGGTGAGTGCAGAAATTACGTTTATATTACTATAAATCTGTCTCTAAAAGGTGTTTGGAGAAGTTTTTAGCCAAGAAATAAGATGTTCAAATGTCATATATGGAGTCATTCCTTTAGAAATCAGCCTGCTTTTAAATTAGCTAAGATTGTTTTGGACATACAACACTCATAAACAGGCCTCAGGGGGATTTGAAGCTAATCAGCTGTGGTTAATAGCCTGATCTTGGGAAGGCACTCTGTCATCTTATCCCTACCTATTTGATGCTTATAGTTGATATATATGAGATACAAGCCGTTGTGATGTATAATCACAGCGAGCTGTAATGTTATAGACTGAATTTTATGGTATGGTAAAAGACTAGTCTAGTCAGTGCCCTTGCAGGCAAAAACACTGAAATAAAGAGAAAATGAGAAGCATACCCATCAAAAATCAACATTTATGACATATCTATTACTTTCAGATATATTTACAATATCCATAATAAATATATCAGAATTTTACTACCATAAAATTACATAATTGCAATCATATTGATGTTTTTGATCGATTTTACATCTGATGGGAACATTTACATATTCAATGTGACAATTGCAGTAGTGGTAACATTTGCAATACCTGCTAAAGAATCCAGCTGAACTGGCAGGTATAAAGAGAAAAGAGTGGCTGCCCAGTGTCTCAATGTTAGATTTATTTAGCAGTGTAAGTTTAAGAGGTTTTTGCATCATTAATGATATATATATACTTTGTGTATATATTTGTGTGTGGGAATGAAGTTAGTGTTGATAACTTCACAAAACATATTTTATCCTCCCTGTGAACCTAGACATGAAACTGACATTTTGATAATAGGCTAAAAATGGACAAATAGAAATAAGAATATTTCATATTCTGATTATGATACACTTTACCCGGGCCTGTCTCAAAAAATCTGCAGTACAAATTATGTAATAAGTTATAGTATAGAGCAGTGGTTTCCAGCCGGGGGTTCTGGACCCCCCTAAGGGGTCTCTAGCTATCCCATGGGGTCTGCACAACTTTGTCTGTGCTGAGGTTACCAAAATTATATTTGTAGACATTACCTCTATACGATCAAAAAGACCAAAAGAAAATGGTGTATATAGCCCACAAAGTAAGAAAAGAGGAAAAGGAAAAAAAATCATACAATTGCTCTTTATTTTTTGCAAAAAATCTTTGTAATGAATCACTTTATTTAAGAGTTGGGGTTGGGGGTGGGGTGAACCACTGGCACAGAGGACCCTTTAACAAAATCCAAAGAGATTTTGTTGTGACCTCTAAGGATTTGGGAGGAAATTATTTTAGAAACGTTAGTATATGTAATTTATGTGAAAGTAATAGATATGTCATGAATATATCTTTTTGATTGTTAAGTGTTGGCTCCCTTGACCAAAGTTTGTGGTCTTGGAGAACAGCATGCCGAAACCGGACCCACAATTTCTCCAAACCAATTTGTGCGCATGGTTTCATAAACCAAGGGAGCCACATTTTACTGCATACATTTTTTTTCCAGTCCCCAGCAGGCTCCTATTAATGAACCACACCACCAGGCAATCACAGACAGATCTTTTTTAATCCATTCAGATTATTTCTTAGAAATACTACAGCTTTTTTCAGCAACTTTGTGGACACTTCGGTTACTTTGCTATCAGTAAAGACATTTAAATAAAAAAGCCAAAATAGAAAATAAAGATTGTTCTTTTTTGTGAGCTTGATTTTTGAATATACTGTGTTATAACAAAAAAGAAGAAGACAAGGTTGGATGAAAAAGAACCAACCATAACCAGCAAATCAAAGTACCGGTACTGCACCAAGTGGCAGAAATTACAAAAGAAAATGGTGGTATTTAAGAGAAACATCAGAGAACATGACAAAAGAAACACTCTTTTAGCCTAAGAATATTCACTTAGTGCATTTTAGATCATATTTCTATATTTCTTGAGCTACTATGTCACATGCAAAAAACATATCACACTAGAATTTAAGAAATAGACCAGTATAGACCATATATCAGTCAAGTTAATTCATAACCCCCCCCCCCCCACACACACACACACACGCACGCACGCATTCTGAAAGTCAGTATCAGGCAACTCACATCCCCCACAAATTTGAAACGCTTGCTATGCCATTGAACATGAGTGACTGGAGAAATACCAAAGGCTCAGAGAAGAACTAGAAAGAACCTGGCATGTGAAGGCAACTGTAGTGCCCATGTTCATAGGAGCATTCAAGGAAGTGATCCCCACACTGGAGAAGTGGCTTCAACAAACACCTGGAGGAACATCTGATATCTCAGTCCAGAAGAGTGCAGTGCTTGGAACAGCTAAGAGTACAACCCTAAAGCTCCCAGAGCTTGAGATGAAGAGCACCTACCCTGTCCAGGGAAATGTGGACTAGATGAGTTTTTTCATATTTAAAGAGACACTTTGTTTATGTAATTATCAAAACTGTCTACATTATTATTTAATGCATTCTTTGTAATGCTGATAACATCTTCATATTCAGTGTTCTGACATCCTGACCCTTACAACATGCTAACCTTTAACTCTTACACAGGCCACAAAAGTCTGTACATGTATTGAGAGAGAGGGAGAGAGAGAGAGAGAGAGAGAGAGGGAGTGTAATGTGTTGTAAAAAATAAACAGTTGATGTGGGCTGGCTGTCACAAGCCAATGACTTACTAAAATAGATATATGTGGATTGCCTGGTTAAATGTGCAATAGTTAATTTATACAAGCATGTTTCTCTGACATTGCTTCAACTCATATAAGGTCACCATGAGTTATTCACAAGACATCTATAACTCAAGAAACATGTGTTCAAGCTGAGGAGAGGCTTTGTTCATTTGAAATTATTTAATTAAATGTTTACTGATTCATTCTCTAAATAAAATGTGATTAATTGGAGGGAAGAGTTTGAAAAATATGCTAAATTATTTTTTTACCCATCATCATCTGACCTCAGTTGTTACCTTAACTGTTGAACTGGCATATCAGGTGGCTACCACACACTTATAAACACAAATCAAATCTCTTTCAAGGTATGTTATTATTATTGTTGTTTTCCCCAGGTAAAGTTGTGAATTAACTGCACAGTGAAAAAATATTTATAGTAACAGGGAAATTTATTTAGTTAACAAAAGCAAGCAAAAATAACATTCTTGACCATAAAATCAACCTAGCAAAACATTTTAAAAGAATCTGAGCAGATGAAGAAGTGAAGATGACAGATGAAGCTGAAGATCACTGAAAGCCTTCTGGGAACTAAATCCATGCTGGAACTGCTGTCTTTCCTCCTGCATTAAACAATAAAGAAGACAATTTAATGTAAAGTACTGTGACTTCAGTTAATATGAACAACATATAAAAAATGGATTTGAACATTGAAACTGCTCTGATAGATTATTAATTAAGCCCTGAATAAAATACAATTCTCAATAGGAGTTAAAATGCCAAAGTGAAGACAGCACAAATGTTAAAGTGAAAGAGTTAAAGTACATTGCTGTGACTGCTGCTCTATTTATTAACAACATATTTGGACCATCTTTCAGAGTTTCTGAAACAAACCGTGTCTTTTGTATGCTTTCAGAGCAATGCTAGTTAAACGGCAGTCAAGCTAATGACAGACATGCTACTTCCTGTTGGTAGAGACTCCACTTTAAAGTAAGAGTGGTGAGACAATGGCATTCAGGAAAATTAGCTGCAGAAAACAATAAAACTCTGTCTACAACATTTCAGTTAATTATCCAACACAAAGCCTTGTATCTCACATTTACCAACTATAAATATTATATATATATATATAATATATACAGTGGGGGAAGTAATTACTTGACCCCTCGCTGATTTTGTAAGTTTGTCTATTGGCAAAGAAATGAAAAGTCTCAGAACAGTATCATTTTAATGGTAGGTTCACTTTAACAGTGACAGATAGCAAATCAAAAGGAAAATTTAAAAAATAACTTTAAATAAAAGATAGAAACAGATTTCCATTTAATTGAGTGAAATAACTATTTTAACCCGTTCCCAACCATTAAGAGTTCTGGCTCCCACAGAGTGGTTCGAGACACGGTCCCCCTGCTTAAGACAGCACATGTGCAGGCCCGTCTGAAGTTTGCCATTGAACACCTGAATGATTCAGAGAGTGACTGGGAGAAAGTGCTGCGGTCAGTTGAGACCAAAATTGAGCTCTTTGGTATGAACTCAACTTGTCGTGTTTGGAGGAAGGAAAATGCTGCCTATGAACCCCAAAACACCGTCCCCACCCCTACCAGAGGTGTTTTTCTGCTAAGAGCACAGGACAACTTCACCGCATCAACGGGAAAATGGACGGAGCCATGTATCATAAAATCCTAAGCAACAACCTCCTTCCTTCTGCCAAGAAACTGAAAATGGGTCGTGGATGGGTGTTCCAGCACGACCATGATCCAAAATATACAGCAAAGGCAACAAATTAGTGGCTTAAGAAGAAGCCCATTAAGGTCATGGAGTAGCCTAGTCAGTCTCCAGACCTAAATCCAATAGAAAAGCTATGGAGGGAGCTGAAGCTCAAAGTTGAGACATAGTGATTTAGAAATGATCTGCAAAGAGGAGTGGACCAAAATTCCTCCTAAAATGTGTGCAAACTTGGTCATCAATTATAAGAGACATTTGACCTCTGTGCTTGCAAACAAGGGTTTTGCCACTAAGTATTAAGTCTTTTTTTGTTAGAGGGTTCAAATACTTATTTCACGCAATGAAATGCAAATCAGTTTCTATCTTTTATTTAAAGTTATTTCTTCAATTTTCATTTCAATGCGCTATCTGTCACTGTTAAAATGAACCTACTGTAAACAAAGAATGCTTTCAGAAATATAAATAATTATTATTTTTTATCAATTTACAAACTGCAAATAAAAAAGGGAGCAAACAAAAGAAAAATCCAAATCCAAATTATCATTTGGTGTTCCTACCTGTTGCCTTCAAACCACCATCAATTCGTACAGGTACACTTGCACAAAGCCAGGGATTTCCTAGGATAATTATCAGAAGTATGATTTACCAATTATACCAAACAGGTGCTAACGATCATCAATGTCACACGTAGGTTGAAACACAGTTATTAACTGAAACAGAAACAGCTGTGTAGGAGGCTTAAAACTGGGTGAGGAACAGTCAAACTCTGCTACCAAGGTAAGGTTGTGGAAGATAGTTTCATGTCATGGCAAGATTTAGCACAGCAACAAGACACAAGGTACTTATACTTCATCAGCAAGGTCTCTGCCAGACAAAGATTTCAAAGCAGACTGGGATTTCAAGATGTGCTTTTCAAGCTCTTTTGAAGAAGCAAAAAGAAACAGGCAGCATTGAGGATCGTAGACGCAGTGGTTGGCGAAGGAAACTTAGTGCAGCAGATGAAAGACACATCAAGCTTATTACCTTTCGAAATCGCAAGATGTCCAGCAGTGCCATTAGCATAGAACTGGCAGAAACCAGAGGGACCCAGATACACCCATCTACTGTCTGGAGAAGTCTGGTTATAAGCGGTCTTAATGGAAGAGTTGCAGCTAAAAGAGCCATACCTCCAACATGGAAACAAGGCCAAGCGAATTAAGTATGCACGAAAACATAGGAACTGTGGTGCAGAACAAAAACAGCAGGTGTACTGGACTGATGAGTCAAAATTTGAAATATTTGGCTAGCAAAAGGCAGTTTTTTCGTCGAAGGGCTGGAGCGTGGTACAATAATGAGTGTCTGTAGGCAACAGTGAAGCATGGTGGAGGTTCCTTGAATTAATGGGGCTGCATTTGGAGGTATGGTGAGAATTAATGGTGTTCTCAATCCTGACAAATACAGGCAGATACCTATCCAACCCGCAACAGCAGGACAATTACCCCAAACATACAGCCAAAGTTATTAATAACTATTGTCAGCTTAAAGAACAAAAAGTCCTGGAAGTGATGGTATGGCCCCCATAGAGCCCTGATCTCTATCAGCCGAGTTCCTTCCAAAACTGTGTGCTAGTGTACCTAGAAGAATTTATGCTGTTTGGAAGGCCAAGGGTGGTCACATCAAATATTGATTTGAGATTTAGAATTATCTTTTATTATCTTTTGTTTATTCACTGCATTTTGTTCAGTGATAAAAATAAATTAACACTTTCCTTTTTTAAAGCATGCTTTTACACCGTTTTTTCACACCTGCCTAAAACTTTTGCACAGTACTGTGTATATATGTATGTATGTGTATATATATATATATATATATATAGGTAGGGATAAGATGACAGAGCACCTTCCCAAGCTCCTGACCATTTAACAACATTTCGCCTAAAAACTTCTCAAAATGCCTTTCATAGCAGAAAGGCATTTTGAGAAGTAATTTAAACTTACTTTTTTCACCCACCTCCACCGTAGCTGATAGTGCCACCTTTTTCTGGACAGGAAGGTATTACAGAAACACACACTTAAAATTATCAGACGACAGAAATAACTTTTTTTAAGCCCAGGCCTTCAGTGAGAAAGAGAGAAAAGAATGACTTACAAAAGTCAGACAACAGAATATTTTTCCCACCCGTTCTTCAGTTTAAATGAGAAAAAAAAGATTTAGAAAAATGAGACACCAGAATTTTTTTAATTATCTGACTTTCAGGGATTCAACAACGGAAAAATATTTTCAAATATTTCAATGTAGAATATGTTTTTTCACTTGCACATGACTTTTGAAGTTGAGAGAAAAAGAAAAGTTGGTGAGACTTAGAAAATGGGTCTTTAAAAAATCACCTTTGCCTTTCTGGGTTTCTGTAGTTATCTGTAATGCATCTACAAATATTTTACTGATCTTATGCTTCCTGCACCAAATGCGTCAAAGACCATATTTAAATATTATGCAGCCATCTAGTGCCAATTACAGATACTACAATAATCATCTCCTAAATCCACTTAGATTAGGCTGAGTGATGAGTTGATCACATGTGAAGAGAAATAAATGGGAATTTACCAAAGTTCAAAAACTTGGGTGAAATTTTGGCACTGCTTCAGAATCATTCCCACTTCCAACACTAGCCACATCCAGCCTCCTACTTATTAAAATACTAACACAGTCAGAGAAACATATTGATAGAATAAAAAGAAGGGGATGGGGAGAGAGGTCTGAATAAAAAAATGTAAAGACAGACATAAAAAGAAATTCTGCTACATGTATTTTTTTATGTTGTTATTCTTCTTTCGATAAGTTTGTTGTTCAAATTTTTTGATACTTGGTAATATTTTCCAGTTGGACCAGAGCTGTCATGACAAGGTCCAACGCAGTAGAGAAAAAGAAGTTTCTGTTCAGTCTGACTGGTTAAAAGGGTATCTAGTAAAACATGACATCATATAGATGGTCCTGGGGTAGAGCTAGATGGGTCTGATGGTGTCATGAGGCCAAAAGGCAAATAAGTAGCACTGTGCTCACTGTCCATTGAAATGTGAGCAGGCAGATGGTAAACAAGAGAGGTGACTGCATTGCTTTTCTTAAAAAAGGGAAGAAGAGGGAATAGTCTCTCAGACACCGAGAAGCAGTCCACCAGTCCAGGTCAAAAGCCATCAGCCAATGAGGACAGGAAGCCAGATGATGACCAAACACTGGCATCTTTTGAGAGAGGCTGGGTCTCTCCTCGTCCCACTCAAAGCCAGAGGGAGGGAGACGTTTTGAGCATACTGTGTGTGTGTGTGTTCGTGTGTGTGCGTGCTCGTGCGTGTGTGCGTGTTTGTGTGTGTGTGTGCATGCATGTGTGAGTGCAAACATGACATCATTACTCACAAATTGGAGACTACTGTTATCCCCAGTTGTGATTTGGGGAGGGGAGAAGGACCGAAGATGACATCACAAAGCTCAATTCTGAGCATAATAGAAGCTCTGGGGTCGAAGTCCCCGGTGATGCAGCCTCACCTTCACTCTCTTCATCATAGGAACCATCAAGACGGACGTAGCTCACCCTGGTGTGGCACCTCACTGTCGCCCTCATAAGTACACGTACAATGGAGCGGGTGGCAGTAGTGTCGCTCTCACCGAGAGTATTGTTAGCAATAGAGCCTCTGTCCATGTTTGTTCCTGTAGTGATGCTTGCTAACCGATTACCTAAGGTCACCAAGGCAGCCATATCTCTGGTGTTGTCCCTGGCTCCAGCTGCCATGGCACCTTGGTTTTCAGCAGCACTGGTGCTCGCTCCCACGTCTCCCTCTCTCGTCTCCCCCTGTCATACCTCGCTCTCCAGGCTGGAAAAGTGGGCTGACCCTCGGCGTGAGCACAGGCTCTTGGCTTTGAGTGGTAGGTGAGGAGAGTAGAACCTCCGTGGCTGAGGCACAGAGCGCAGTCTCTGATACTGGAGTTTGGCACTGGCTGAAGCCTGAGCCGGACCTGCCATCCCTACCCCTGCTGGTGGTGAGACAGAGGCTGAGGAGGGTGGCGGTGCGATGGGCATGGGGAGGGATGTGGGTGACAGGGATGGCTGCTGTGGTGGTGAAGGTGAGGGCTGCGGCTGATGGTCTGTAGGCTGCGTGTTGAGGCTGAGGTTAGATTGGCTGCCTGATTTGGCTTGACTGGAATCTGGTTTGAGAGGCAAAGGTTTGGGACGAGAGCCCCCGCTGAAGCTGTGGCAGTGGGGAAGAAGCTCTTCTTGGCTATGGGAAAGTGCTGATGCTCTCCTCTTGGAGTTAGAAGTTTGGGACCGACCATGGGGATGTGGATAAGGATGGGGCTGGGGGTAAAGGCTACAGGAACACAGAGTTGCCTGTCCTCCCTCATCCAGTCTTTCCCTGCTTCGTCCTTTTCTCTTTCCACCTCCACTCTTCCACTTTTTTTCCCCCTTCACAGGAATTTTGTCCATTGACCAGTACCGTCTAGGTGGAGGGAAGGCTGTCGGGGGTGGTGGCCACTGTGAGCCCAGACCTCCACTTCCTCCACCAGATGCCAAACCTATACCTGGACCAGATCCCCAGAAATCAGCACCAATCCAGCCCTCTGCCCGAGTTCCCAGTAAGGAATCATCTCGACTGTTGATGCTTCCCCCTTTCTCTCTGGAGGGATAGGTACCAAAGAACCACCCTCCTCCGCCTATGCCTCCGATCCCAGTGCCCGTGCCTCCTGCACTTTCTTCCCAGTATCTTTCAAAACGACCAAATTCTCCTGAAGAACCCTCATCTGAGTAGCTGTCCTCCACCCTCCCCCTCTCAGACTCCGAGACAGCCCCCCGACCGACCCTCCTTTGCCTGTCCTCTCCCCGCTCCCTCGCTCTGTCCCTCTCTTCCTCTTCCACATCATCATCACCATCATCATCATCTTCATCTGAGTCCCATTCATGGAAAGACAGCCCTTCTCTTGTCTGTGCTTTCTCTTTTTCATAATGCATTAACAAAGGACGCCTCTCTCCAACTCTACCACTATCTTCTCTGTCAATCCCTCCACTTTTTCGCCGCTTAGATGATGGAAGAAGTGGGTGGAGGGATACTGGAGTGGCATTGGAGTTATCTCCTCTTCCATTCATCCAAAATTTAACAGAAGCAGGGAACTTATTAGAGTTGGAGTAGCGCTTATTAGGGGTTCGACGTCTGGAATGAGAGTGTGAGGATTTGGGATGCCTTTCCCTGCTTCGTCCACTGTCCTCTTCATCCCTGTCATTGCCATCTTCCCCTCTGCCTCTTTCTCGGTCTCCTTCCCATGAATCTCTCCTTTTCTCTCCAAATGTGCTCCCGTATTGGGCAGAAAAAGAAGAGTAGTCTTGTATTCCTTCATCTCTCTCTCTCTCAGCTTCTCCTTCCCTCTCTTGTTCTACATCTCCTTCTTCAGGCTCAGATCGCTTTCCCCCAGTAGATTTTTTCCTTTTCTTTGTTTTTAATGCCTTCTTTTTCTTCTTTTTCACCTTCCTTCTCTTTCTTTCTCTCTCTCGCTCTCTTTCTCTCTCTTCTCTCTTTTTTCTCTTTTTGTTCTTTTTCTTTTTCTTCTTCTCTTTCTCTTTTTCTTTCCTCCTCTTCTTTTCCCTTTTCAGCCTTTCAGCTTCTCCACCTGTTCCACTCCTCTCCCTTTCACTCCAGCTTGCCCACCACTCTTGGAGCTGAGACAGTTGGCTTCCCCCTCTTTCCCTTTCCCGTTCTCTTTCTCTGTCACCCCAAGATGTGCGTGGTTTCCTTGGAGGAATAGGTGGTGGCAAGCGGCCATGGCTGAGGGAACGTGGTCGAATAATTGAGCGCTCCCTCTCTCTTCCCCTCCCAAGCAGAAGGCTTGACTCTTCTGTCAGATCTTCATCATCATCGTCGTCCTCTCCATCTATTCCTCCAGTTCTGTCTCGTGTGCTCCTGGAGGAGCTGTAAGAGTAGGTGGGGGAGGTGGAGCGGGAAGATGAGGCAGATGAAGACGTTGATGTTGACGAGGTGGTTGATGTAGAGGACGATGATGTATAGTGCAAAGATGCAGAAGGAGAAGGAGGGGTATAGGAGGGACTGAGTGGAACTGGTATAGGAAGTGAGAGTGGAGGGGAAAGTGGGCGGGTCCTCCTTCCTCCCCCTTCCCTCATTCCATCTCTTGCTCCTCCTCTTCGCCCCAGAGGCAAAATGTTCTCATAAAGTGGCCCTCCGGGCTCTTTGGGCTTCTTGGGCCTCCGCTTTCTCCAGAAGGATGAAGGGAGAGGAGGAGAGGGATGTGGCAGTGGAGGTGTAGGAGGTAGAGGGGCCTGACTCTTAGGAGGCAGCCTAGGGGTGCCCAGAGGTTTAACAGGCCCTTTCCCCTGACCTCCAGCGCCACTTCCCACCACCCTCTTCCCCACCCCGTGATCCATGCTCTTCTCTGAATAGAAGGCCACACTCGCTGGAGGGGGTTGGGGGTGGCCCCTTGGCATAGTCTTGGGGGTCTGGGACCCTGCTTGTTGATCCACGCAGGACCCCAGTCCCTCAGGGTCAATGGGACCATAATATCTCTTATAGCCATCGAGTCCCCCACCTCCTCCAGCAGCTGTAGCCCAGTTTTGTGGAACTTTCTGAGCAAACGGCCCCATGTCAGTGATGCCCCCTCTTACAGCCATGGGGTTGGTGGCTGTAGCAGTTTTAGGCAACCTCCACCGATCCACTACTGCCAACCTTCGATCTGGTCTGGGCAGAAAAGTGGAGCAAGGGAGGGGGGCACCAGCAATGGG
This sequence comes from Valencia hispanica, assembly GCA_963556495.2. NCBI lineage: Eukaryota > Metazoa > Chordata > Actinopteri > Cyprinodontiformes > Valenciidae > Valencia > Valencia hispanica. Next base: position 21,434,641 of record OY747710.1, read on the forward strand.
GGGGTTAGAAGAACCCAGTGCTGACCCAGAATGCACCACAGTGGGAGGAGAGCCTGGTAGAGGTGTTTTGTAAACAGGTGGCGGTTGCTGCTGTTGTGGTTGTTGCTGCTGTTGCGCCATTACAATTGCTGTGTTGGTCACAGTAGTTGAAACTACATGTGGCTGTGATGGAACAGTAACCATTGCTGTGTGGTGGTGTGATGGCAAAGATTTAGAGCCACCGGGTGCCGTTTCATCCTCAAAGCTGCAGCAGCTGTACATGCCCTAAGAGACAGAAAAACAATGACGGATTTACTTTTAAGATGACACAGATCAACAAACTCTGTTGCCTAAGAAATGACAAAGGGTTGTATTCTATATACAGAGCTAAAGTAATGGAGCAGTAGGAGTTGAACTGGTAAAAATAGAAATCAAGTAAACAAAGAATCCGATACAACTTCTTGTTTGAAATAGATAAGTCTGTTCTTTACATTTTTACCAGTTAGTTTTTTTAACAGATGAGAATTCAGAAGTATCACAACAGTTTGTTTGTACCTACAGTGCCTTCTAATGTATTACATGATTTCCTTGAACTTTACCACATTTTGTCATGAATCAACTATAAACATTATGGATTTTATTTGGATTTTAAGTGATAAACCAACACAAAGTGGTGTATAACTGCAAATTTAAAAGAAAGGGATAAAATATTTTCAAAATGTAATGCAAAATGAAAATCAGAAAATGTGAAATGAGTTTATATTCAGCCTCCTTTTACTCTGACCCTTAAAAAAAGGACAAAGGTCATAAATATACTTGTGGAGAAGTTTAAAGTAGGTTAAGTTTATATAACAATGTCCCAAGCTTTGAACATCTCGCAGAGCATTGTTCAATCTGAAACGTTATCTGAAAATGGAAAGATTGTGGCACTACTGGAAGCCTATCAACACATGAGTGTTAAGAGAGTGTTAATTTAAGAAATGGCCAAGGACACATGGTAATTATTCTTTTTTTCTTTTTCTTTTTTACGTGTCCTGGCGCTCAGAATTGGTGTCTGAGTACCAAGTAGAAGCCCAAAAGATTTACTTTCACAAGTTGAGCATTACAGTTTTTGTTATAGTACTACAGTGCTTGATATATATGTGTAATAAATCTTTTTTTAGAAATTGCAGAGTTTTTTTTTTTTCGATTTTATGGACGCGAAGCTGGAACATAAATGGGAAGAAAGAAAGAAGATGTAGAGAGGAAGGAAAAAAAAGTTAAATGGGAGAGGGTAAGTTGAAGATACAAAAGAGGAAGGGAAACAAAGAAAACACAAAAAAACATCCCAGTCTGCCTCCACACCCGCATGACGGCAGGGAGAGGAAAAAAACAACAATGACAAAACAAAACTAATAATGTGAACTGAGAACTACACAATCACAACCCACCAAAAATATTTAAATACAATAACAGCGTCACTGAAAAGCTCATGGTTCCAATAATTACAAGATTTTGTAATCGTAACCTAAGCCCAAGAATGCATCTGTAAACACTGGATTCCCCAAACCTGTGTGTGTATTAGCATGCTCGTGTATATAAGGTTTCTCCATACGAGTGTTCAAAAGCTGGTGTGAGGAGCCATCGATCCGCCTCCCAGAATCAAACCAGAGACGAAGGAGATTAGACCCATTGACATCCAAAGGACCCCCAGAGCACAGGAGCCGATATCCGCTGAGCCACTCGACAGCTACCACCAAACAATGGCCAAACTGGGCCCTGCCAAAGAGACGCTCCGCCCAAAGGTGCCAAATACAGAACATCGGCCCAGCACATGCCGAAAAGTCTGCCCACCCCAAAGTCCCTACATGTGTGTCTCATGAGAATGTTATATTCAATTACATTTTTCTATTCAGTTTATTTATATTATGCCGATTCACAACAGATGTCATCTCAAGGCACTTTACAAGAGAGTTATTTCAATACTTACATTCCAATCAGTTTAAAGTTTTAGCTAGTTTTCTATTTAAGGAATCTCAGCAGATTTCATCGAGTCATATGCATATATGTGAGAGTGTCTAAATTGTACAGTAAAATTGGGACCCAGGCTTCCACGGGGTAGTGAAGATGGAAAAGTGATGGAGCGGGCAGACAAAGGTGTCCGGGGATGGAAGGACTGGGGGACAAAATGCCTCCCCAGGGATCCAGCTCTCCCCTCTGTCTCCAATAGGCACCCCCGTTCACCAAGATCCATCAAGGGAGGGAGGCCCGGGCACGTCCATCCCAGGGCCGATGGCTGCAGCACCACCAAGCACCATGGAGCCCAAGACAGGCCCCATCCCAGAAGAACAGCCATACCCACCCCGACATTCGGTCTACTATCAGAGCACAAAAGACATTGGACACCCAGGTTGAGTTCAGCAGGATTTTGTATTGTATTAATTGTAAATTGGGAATTTTAGTTATTTTAAAGGTTCTTAAACATATCTGAGACCAAAAGTTTTGGTCCAAGCTCACCGAACCACCTCCCATTCTGAAATAGGAAGGGCTATCAATTCATCTAATGTAGATAATGTCCTCTGTATTTTAGACAGATATTAGGGGGGACTGAGATTTAGAAAATCTAAAACTCTTGCTGATATTTTTAACTCAACTGTATTGAGCCTAAATGTACCTTTTATAATAGACTGAATTTGTTGATATTCTAAACATTTATTTTTGTCAATCCCATATTGTGTAATTAATGTATTAAATGGGATAAAGTCTGTTCCTTCAAATATGTGTGCCAGGTTTTCAATTCCTTTACAGCTCCAGTCTGGAAAATGTATCATACTATGTTTTTGCAGCATGTAGGGGTTATTCCAGATGGGTGTACATCTGCATTGGATAATTGAGGACTGTTTCATTTTTAGAAACTCCCACCATGCTGTCAGAGAGGAGCTGATATTTATGCTTTTAAAGCATTCGTGTTGTTTTATATTTGAGCTAATAAATGGTAGGTCTGAAATTTTTATCTCATTGCATAATGTCGTTTATCCAGGACTCATCTAGGTAGCTATGTTTCAACCATCTTGATATGTATTGAAGCCTGTTGGCTAAGAAATAATGATGAAAGTTTGGTAGATATAGACCCCCTTGATCTTTGGTCTCCTGTAGTGTTTTTATCTTTTATCTTAGTGGTTTATCTTTCCAAAGAAATTTAAAGACGGAAGAGTCCAGAGATCTAAACCAATCAGGTGATGGTTTGCTTGGGATCATTGAGAATAAGTGATTGATTCTGGGCAAAACCATCATTTTTATTGATGCAACCTTTCCCATAAGTGACATGGGTAGGGATTTCCATCTAACAAGATCTAACTTTTTTTTTAAAGTGGAATGTAGTTTAGCTTTGGTAAATCTCCCAGTTTTGGTGAGATATTGATACCTAAATAATTAATATTCCCTGACTGCAGTTTTGTATTAATTGGATTCTGGAAAGAACAATTGATTGGAAGAACTGTAGATTTTAACCAATTTATAGAATAATCTGAAACTCTTGAGTAAGAGTTTATCAACCGATTATATGAGAGAGAGAGGTTTGTGAATGCTGGAGAAAAATTTATTCATCATCTGCATAAAGACTGATTTTATGTTCTGTTATTGCATTTTTTGCCTTTAATATTGTTAGTTGGCTGGATTGCTACTGCAAGTGGTTCAATAAAAATAGTAAACATGAGAAAGAGAGTGGACATCCCTGCCTGGTACCTCTTTGAAGATAAAAGCTTGATGATGTTTGGTTGTTAGTCCTGATACATGCTGTTGGTGAGCTGTATAATATTTTCAACCATTTTATAAAATAATTTCCAAAGCCAAATTTATGTAAGGTTGCAAATAAGAGTTTCCAGTTAACTCTATCAAATGCCTTTTCTGCATCTAGAGATAATATATTAGTTTCAATGTTTTTACAGTAAGAATTATCTATTAAATCTATATTTTTATAAATCTGTGTGAATCTATGCATTCTGTGGAATGTTGGTGCCAGAATATTCCAGAATTGTTTATATAACTGCTGGAAAACCATCTGGGCCTAGAGTCTTTTTATTGGGCATGCTCTGGAGGGCCTCCTGGAGGTCATTCGCTGTTAGTGGTGAATCCAGGGCCATCGCTTGACTATCCCATAATTTAGGAAGTTTTATTTTATGCAGAAATTGTTCAATTTCATTATTTGATGGGTTTCTATTCGGTGAGTATAAAGCCTTGCAAAATTATTTAAAGGTGTTGTTTATTCTTTCAGGATCATATACTTGAATTCCCGGTCTGGTCTCTAACAGTAAATATTGTCATTTTTTTCTTTCTTACTTTCTTTATTTTTTATTTATTTATTTATTTTTTCTTTTTTTTTCTTTTTTACGTGTCCTGTTTGGCAGTGTGGAGCTCAGAATTGGTGTCTGAGTACCAAGTAGAAGCCCAACAGATTTACTTTCACAAGCGGAGCAGTACAGCTTTTGCTATAGTACTCCACTTGATTTATGTGTGAAAAATCTTTATTATGAATTGTTGGGGTTTTTATTTCCTGATGTTATGGACACGGAGACGGAAAATTAAGGAGAAGAAAGAAGGAAGATGAAGAAGAGAGGTAGGAAACAAAATGTCATGAGAGAGGGTGAGTTGAAAATACAAGAGAGGAAGGGGAACAAAGAAAACACAGGAAAACATTGAAGTCTGCCTCCATACCCACAGGACGGCAGAGAGAGGGGGAAAAACAAAACACGAAAAAGAAACATCGACAAAACCAACCAAACATTGTGAACTAAGAATTACACAACCACATCACACAAAAATAGATATAAAAATACAACAACAATGTCACAGAGAAACTCATGGTACCGATTAATCAAGCTCTAGTAATGATAACCTCAGCCCAAGAATATATCCTTAAACACCAGAGACCCCACATCAATGTGTGTGTGTTAGCATGCTGGTGCATATAAGGTTTCTCCATAAGAGTGTTCGATAGTTGGTGTGAGCAGGCATCAATCCGTCTCCCAGGAATCGATGCAGACATGAAGGAGATCGGAGCAAAGACGTCCAAAGGATCGCCAGAGCCCCAGGCGGACCCGGGCGGGGCCGACCGCATCCCCCAAGAAAGGAGAAAAGGAGAACCCCAGGGGAACATCCAGCGGCCACTATGCAGGGGCCCGGGGGGCAGCAGTGACGGGCCCACGGGCTCCGGTCGCGCCCCGGTCTGGTCGCGCCGGGGCGGGCCGGTCAACGGACCGGTCAACGGACCGGGGGAGCCGGGGCCCAGGGGCACCCCACCGCCCAGCAGGGACCCGACAAGGGACCGGCCGACGAGGGGCCCCCGGCACTGCACTCCACGCGACGCCTCCACCCTAGGCCAATCCCCACCGCCAACATCCCAGCGCCCCACCAATAGCCGCAGGGGACGGACAGCATCCCCAGGCCGGGCTCAGTCAGCATCTGGACGCCAAGTTGTACCAGCTCCCGGGTCCTGATCCCGCGCAACGCAGGGCGCCGAGACCAGGCATCCTTTATTTATTTTAAGTTGGTAAGCCAAAAAGCTACCTGATTTGTTACCCTGTTCAGTGTTTTCTGTTCGAAGTCTTTCAATTAAGAACTGAGTTTGTTTATCTATAAGTTAATTCCAACTTTGCTTTACAGATTTTGCCCAGTCTCTACTCATCCAGGGAAGCTTCTAATGATTTAATAGTTTCCTCTAATTCCGGAACATGTTTGTTTTCTATTTTCTTTTTATTTGATGAGAATGAGATTATTTTACCTCCAAGCACAGCTATTCCTGCCCTCCATAGAACGTATTGTGACATACCACAGAAGTCAATAAACTCCAAATAGGAAGCCCACTCTTTTTTTATATATTTAAAGAGGCTATATGCAACTTTTTCCCCAAAATAAACGTAACAATAGCCTTTTTGTTTGACCATTTATGACTCAAACATCTCCTGATGAGTATACTTACAACTTGTCAGCTCACAGTGGGTGCACCTATAAGCCTGTATCCATTTTGTTCTATTTTCTGTCGGGTCGGATTTTCCCGCGCTGTCTGCGGATGTGACATCAAGTGTGTTCATGTTAAATGTTTCAAATCACTCTGCCACTACCGGCAGTCAGCACTCGCAAGCAGTTAAATGGATTGTGCGAATACACAGGAGAGACCCAGGACAACTTTGACACCAACAGTAACTCCACATAAGACTAAGAAAGTTAAACCTCTGACAAGTGCCCGAAAAAGATAGAAGATTGAGAGCGACCGGCGCACGAGCGCGCTTTGCGAGAGTGAGCAGAAAGGAAGAGCAGTTCCGTTTTTGGCCACATGGTCAGTAGCGGGTTTAAATTTCAGAAAATTGCATATAGCCCCTTTAATAAAATCTTCATCCTTAAGCAATTATGTATTGAATCTCCAATTTTTGCTTTATGGAATTTCTTTCTTATTGAGTTAAAGAAACAGGAGCATGATCGAAGACAGCTATATGTGGGATCTCAGTGTCTGAAATGTCAGTCAACAGTGAGCTGCTGACTAAAACATAATCCATTTGAGAATAAGATTGGTGGACATTTGAGAAAAAAGTATATTTCGTTGGGGTGAAGAGATCACAATGCATCGCAAAGTCCATAATCCCTCATGTACTGCTTAACTATATCTATGGATTGGAAGCTGTGCTGAGTCCCTGCTGTATTGAGCCTGTCTATTTCTTCATTTAAACCAAAGTTGAGGTTGCCCCCAAGAAGAAGTGAGCAATCCAAGTGTTCAGAAAGTTCAGAGAAGAAGGTATGAAAGAATGAGGGGTCATCCACATTTGGGCGATATACACTGACAATACATAACTTTTGGTTATGCAGAGATAGTTTTATTATTATAAATCTACCCTCTGGATCTTTAACTGTGTCTAATACTGTAATTTTTATATATTTATATATTAATATTGCTAGAGTTATAGTACGCAGAAAACACATTAGGAAACTCAGGTGATTTAAGATCATCTGCAGCTGAGGTAGATTTATGAGTCTATTGTAATGAGACAACACCTGCCTTCAATCTTTTAAAATGTTTAAAAATCTTAATTCTTTTCTCTCTGGTGCCAGTTCCATGAACATCCCATGTGACAAACCTTAGAGTGCACATGGTAAATCTGGAAGAGGTGCAGATTCATCTAGAGATCCTCAACTCAAGCAGGAAAGTCTATAAAACAGTTATTAGGTCTGCATCCCACAAATCTGGCCTTTATGGATATTTGACAAGAAGAAAGCCAGAGTTAAAAGAAAGTCAGATATTGTCATGTTTCCACTTTGGCAAAAGCTTTATAGGATACACAGGAAACATAGAAGAAAATACTTTGGTTCAAAGAGACCAACATCAAAGTTTTTGACATGTACAAAAAAAACTATATGTTTATAGAGAAAATGAATACTGCATAGTAGGGGTGGGAATCTTTTACCATCTCACAATTCAATTCGATTCCGATTCTTGAGGCCACGATTCGATTCAAAATCGATTTTCGATTCAAAATGATTTTCGATCCAAAACAATTAGATTTTATTCATAATGTTTTCTAATAGGGTTTCTGATCATGATCTACTCTCATCTTCTTTGCTATTCAAAATGACAAACGGAGAAAGTGTCTTTTTCACATTTATTAAGTTTAATTTTCAGGGAAGTGCCTTTTATCAAAAACATTGTCTGGTTCTCAATTGGTTCCCATTAGTAGCTAGCTATAATATAAGTTGGAACAAAAATTAAGTGCTTCTACTTAATACAAAATGGTTTAAAATAGATGCATTTCCCACGAAAGTTGCAGTTTACCACAAATATCACGTAGAACACAAACAGTGAAGACAAAAAAACATCTATATTTCTCAGTCAGACTCAGAAACTTTAAAAATAACAAGTTATGAAAATGAAGTGCTTCTTTCAAAATAAAAAGTAGTACCCCTCAGCTACCTGTCTCTGAAATGTTCATGACAGTTTCTTTTGTAACAATAGAACTGTAAACTATGCAACTGATTAAATGATTTTCAACAAATCATGAAAGAAACTGGACATGAACTGTCCCGTATAGGCTAGTTACAAAAATGGAGGCCAACAGCCAGCTGATTTTATTTATTTATTAAATCGATTCTTGGACATTTCAAATCGATTCTGAATTGTTGCAAATGAGAATCTAGATTCTTCTGTGAATCAATTTTTGGGCACACCCCTACTGCATAGCACCCTGATAGCACCCTGAAATCACTATCTAATATTGTGATTGCAGTATCAAGCTGTGGCAATACTTTTTTTTCAGCATGGCCATTGAAGCTGGTCAGAGTTAACAGAAAGATATATAGAGCTAAATACAACAAGCCTGGGGAAAAACAACTGTTCAAAGGTCAAAAATACATGAGATTGAGACAAAGGTTCAGCTTCCAGTAGAACAACAGCATACATACATAATGGAATAGGGGGTTCAAAGTTTATTCATGTCTTAGAATGGCCCAGTCAAAGATCAGACTTAAATTGAATATAAACGGTCAAGAATTGAAATAAACACATCCTCACATCCAATCAGCCTGAGTTTTTTTCTTTTTTTAGATAGAAGACAGGGAAAAAAAATAGTTTGATTGGAAAGTTGGTAGAGACAATATGTTGCAGCAAAAACTGGATATATGAAAAAATGTTAGGGAGATAAAATAAAAATGCAAACCATAGGGTTTTATTAGCAAAATTTCTTGAAACCCCCATATCATTTTCCACATATCCTGGTTACCAGTTATTAGGTTTAACAAGTACCGTCATTTTTTATATAAAGCATGTCCAGTTTGGTTTGAATAACTTTTTTTCCTTAGAAATGAAGTCTTCATATCAAACCTGCTTTTCGGATTTACTCGGGTTCTCTGTATCTGGTATCTAATTTTATTTACGTTGGTGTAGACTCTCAGTCATCCAGGACAGGATATTCTTAGGTGTTTAAATGAAGGGAAATGAAGGCAACTGGACTTTTCTTGTTGTCTTGAATACGAAGCCATCTATGTAAAACTTATGAAACCAACCCTGGTTTGAAATTCCTCCTTTCAAACACATACAAAGCAGACTTGAGTTGCCTATCCAAGAAGGCATGTGACCAAAACAGCGCATAGTTACATAACCAGGGTCGTTTCACCGTTAACGACTCTTTCATCACCAAGATTGCTTAGTGCTTGGAAGCTTACAGTACGCCACCCTGATAGCCTCATTAGGTATAACAATTAGTGAGCCTCAACCTTAGACTTATAAATCTGATACTCCCAATCCAGTTTTCTGAACTGAAGAAGCCTCTTGGATGAGAGATGAAACATATTCAAGACAACAAGTCCAGTTGCCGTCATTTAAACACTCAAGAATAATTTTGTTTAGTAATCAGAAACATTTTTGAGTGTCAAAAAAAGCCAAACCAGGAGAAATTTGCAAAAGGGGAAAACTGTAGACGTATCTTATGCTTTTACATCCAAATGGTGAGAGTAAAAACTCAAGAGTGTGACATGCAAAAATGGAGAAAATAAAAAATCAGCAGCAAACATGCTCCTAACAGAGTATTTGGAAAAATACTTACCCTGCTAATTGCTAAGAGAAAGTCCAACTTGCCCGAACTAGTGGCCATGCAGTGGCGTAGTTTCCAGTAGACTAAATGTTCCCATGCAAACACCAGCAGACTGAGGCCCATAGCCACCAGAAGCATGTAGAAGACCCCAGCCATGTTGTCAATGTCCAGTTTACTGCTCATCACCTCAATTTTGTCATTATGGCAGATACCTGACAGCCAGAGGCGCTCCAGCATCTCAATCTCATCTGGGGAGGAAAATGGGTAAAGGACAAAAGGTTAAAATGATGGAAGAGAAAGAGCTAAAGAAGGAAAGCACAGGGAACAAAATAAGGAAGAAAGCACTCAATAAAAGCATAATAGACGAGAGCAAGATGTGGGAAAGGATCCTGTTAGAAGGAAAAAAACTGTTTTGATAGACCACTAATAAACAGAAAAGTTAATCTATACAGTTCTGCTTGTTCAGAGCCCTATGACTTCCCAGATGCAGAAAACCAAGGTAAAATAATAGAAATAGATAGATAAAATGACATCAGAAATTTACTTGGAAATGAAAACCTAGATATGATGTGCAATATTGGCCCATAAAAGCGAAAAGGTCATTTACTCGTTTGAATAGATATTTGGAGTGAACAAGACAAACCAGAAATTAGTCTTTATTGTTCTAACATCTGTGCTCTGTATTTTTTTAAAATAAATTACAGTCTCTTAGTGTCCAAAAATAGTTGTGCAAAGCTAAGTTTCAATGCATGAAATCTGACATTCTATGGCCTACAAAACATTGCATCCAAGAAAGTCCTTTGCAATAATGACATTGTACACACATATTGCAATTATAATTTTGATTTTATATATTGAGCAGCTCTAACTACAATCATCAACAAAAATCCCAATCTGGAATCTACCTTATCACCCTAAGGGCTGTATGGTGATGCAGCACTGTTGCCTTGCAGCAAGAAGGTCCAGAGTTGTTCCCAGCTGCATGGAGATTGCATGTTCTCCTTGGGCATGCTTTGATTCTCTTTGGGAACTCTGGCTTTCTCCCACGCTCTAAAAACATGATTGTTAGATTATTTGGTCTTTCTAAATTGCCCTTAGGTGTGAGTGTTTGCATGGGTGGTTGTCCTCTGTGTTTCTGTGTTACCCTGTAACAGAGTGGCCAATGTCCAGTGTGTCTGTTGCCAAATGACTGCTACAGATATGGATCACCCCCTTATGGATGGATGAAATTGGATAAAAAATGTATTTCCTAGACTCTATCATTGGACACATTTAGGTGAAGAAATTTGTCTATATTCTAAGATTTGGACTTCTATAAAACGAAAAATGGAAGGAAACAGAATTTGGAGAAAGAAGAATAAAAACTGAATCTAAAGAAAAATAAAATACAATACAAAAAGGGGCCTTGCTTGTTGCATTTTATTTATTTAAGGTGACTGCTCATGGTCATAGGTCAGTAAAATAAAGCAGTGTGTTTGAGACAAGGAGGACTTAGAAAAAGAGAGATGGAGAGCCTAAAACAATGAAGTAGAACCAAGAACTAAAATGGCATCGACAACCTAATCTCAACATTGTAACAGAGAGTAAATGAAGAGAATAGCGGAAGGTGCGGCCAGGAGCCACAGTGATGCTTGGATAGGCAGAACAAGCATGGACAAGAGGGCGAAGGGTAATGAGAGAGTTGGGAAGAATGCCTTGTAAAGACGGAGAGCGAGTAGCATTCTTTCTCAGTCCACGGACGTGTCAGGGGAAATGCGACAGACAGAGAGCGTTAGACTTCGGTGAAAGAAGCAGAACATAAATGGAGGATGAGAGGCTGAATTTGTGTCATCGTGACAAAGAATGGAGCACTCCTCAGCTTGGAAAGTATGAGTGGAGAGAGAAGGAAAGGAAAAATGTGAATTAGAGAGAGAATTGACTGATGAAGGAAAGAAAAACAGACAGAGAAGAGGAGATCACAATCATTTAATTGTCCTGGAAGGATGGTCAGTACCTCCATTCAGGTGATAAGTTATGAGAGGAATCAAGACTCCTATCTTTTGAGCTACAAGGAACAAAGCACTGCCTCTTTAACCACAACTCTGCTTTATTTTCTCATTTTGTTCTGATCTAACTGGCAAAACAAACCTGGGTTTCCCTGTTAGTACTGTGATTGGCTGCACGGGTTGCTGGTGTAACCATAGTGACAGACAGCCATAGGATGCTGCATATGATTCACATTTGAATCAAAGAGCCACATTCTCTGAAAAGATTGGTAATGAGGGCTTTATGGTACACTATTATCTATGGTAGCATGAGCTACACTGCAAAAATGAGGTCTGAAGGTTGTTTTTACTGCATGTTGCTTTTTCTGAACTATATCATGTTTTACTGGCTATAGTGGGCTTTAAAAGATGACAGGTCATAGATTTACTCGCAACACTACACTGCGCCATAAAAAAAAGCCTGCCTTTATGTTTATTATTATTATTTATTCATTATGTATTATAAGCTCTGCTTGCAAGGCTTAATTGAAGCCGATTCAGTCATCTGTGTGATCTGGCTAATATGTCTCCTGTAGAACATCATTAGCCAATCAGCCGTGGCCTCCAGCTACAGCAACAGATGGATATAGTGCTGCTACAACCCACTGGCAGACTCAGGTAACAACTCTCTGTCTCTGGCTCAAACAAACAAACATACAATGCCAGCCACATTTATTAGCACCCTGGTAAAGATGACTGCAGAAAAATAATCTTGCACAGAAAAAAAACACTTTAGTTTTAGAACATTTATTCAGTGAAGAAAAAAATGACATATTAGGAAGTCATTCTTTTTCACAAAATGACCGTCGTCTTAATTATTGATAACTGTGCTGGCTTATCTTTATAAAACCCCTTTTTGCTAACAGGATAGCATTCCGCTCTCTCTTATTGCCATGGGAATCAACCCGTGATACAGGTATCACTGGTGGTGTCTAGTCTGCCTTCAGCCTTATATATATATACTTATACTTAGGTGTATATATATATATATATATATTTATATATATCACCGGTGGTGTCTAGTCTGAAAACTCTCAGGACAACTGGAAGCAGAGGATAGTGAACTGAGAAGGGCCTTTGGCCAGTCAGGCTGATGAATGAACCTCCAAAGTGGAAATTAAAACCCATCCTAAACCAATCAGAAAACAGTAAGGTTTGCAGACTCTTGCACTTGTTTACCAGGCTAATTACTGTTAGTAATGCAAGTAAACAGCTATTTACAATTTTGGTTTCAAGGGATCTTCTAAATTTACCAACACGTTTTGTCTGCCTAAAAGTAATATTATTGATTTGGAGTCGCTCAGCCAGAGTCCAGACTTAAATCTGATGCATAATCAAGGGATCCAAAGATTAGAGTGATGGCAAGGATGCATTCTAACTTCAAAGACTTAGCGCTTATCACCAATGTTAAATAAAAAACTAACAGAAACATACAAAAACAACTGGTCAGCCTTATAAGATAGGCCTGGATGCTGTGAGGCAAATATGATTTTTTTTTTATTGATAATTAAAAAGGGTATAAACAATTTTCAAAATATGTACCATTTTTAACCATATTAGAATTTCAAATTAGGCTTTCCTTCTTGGTATTCTAACTTTGTAATTATTATATTAACAAAAAACATGCATTGCAAACACCCAGTGTATCTCCTTGTACCACTGTTTTAAAACCCTAAAATTAGTAGTTTTTTGGTTTAACAAGTTTTCTAATCACTATCCTATAACATTGCTCAAGATTGGAAGACAAAGAGAACGGTATCTTTGACAATTCCTCTTTACACCCTCCGGGGTCTTCTCTTTTGCCCTCTTCACTTCAGTTGACTCCACCTTAGTTTTCTAATGGATTAAAGTCTGAGGACTGAAATGGTCATGGAAGCTAATCAATTTTGGATCTGCTAATCCATATATGTATTGATTTGGCCATATGTTATCAATCATTGTTATTTTGAAAGACTGACTGATACCCCCTTTTCAGTTTTCTGGAAGAGCACCAATTTTTACAGTTAGAATCACTGGTATTTCAAAGAGTTTGTGATTCAATGCACTCTGAAGGAGAACAGGCCCACTTCATCACAAATTTTCTTTAGAATAGGCATGGGGTGCTTTCCCACATATTTATCCATTGTTTCATCCTAAACATACCTGGATTGTCTGCTGCTAAACAACTCAGTGTTAAGTTTAGTCCAACCAAAGCACAAAGTATCAATTAAAGTCCCAGCAAAGTTCTTGTGTTTCATTAAAACCAAAATGTTGCTTCTGCTGCAGCTCAGTGAGCTTTGGAGATCTTTTTTTAACCCTGTCTTGCCCTCTTGCTTACTGCGTGTGACGTCAAGACATACGAGCCCCCTGTCTTCTTTCTTGCATCGGCTTCGGTTTTATTCCTGGTTGTTCATCTTTTAAATCCGACAATCTCCTCACCAGCAGCATTTTCTATATGGGCCATATTGGCAGTTTCCAAGGGCAGCAGTAAAAAGGGGCACATAAGCACATGTTAAAACTATTTTCAATAAATGCATCTGCTAGCTGTGGCCTGAACAAGTTTTCCATTGTTTTCATGCATGTGCTGTTGATGGGACCTTAGCGCATCCATGTATTGAGTAATCGACTCCTGCTTGCTGCTGCAAATAGTGTATTTTGTATTGTCCAGAACTACACTACATTATATTCTGCTCTTATTCATGTGAGAACTGGCATTGCTCCTTACTGTGTTACCCCAAACCCCCACCACCCCCACCTCAACCTTTGAGATGGCAGTTGCTTCTACCTCTCAGTCACAGCCAACTCAAGCCTGCCAAATCTGACAGGTGTGTCACATCCTCTCTCCACCTGTGTTGTTTCTGGCAGATCAGCTCAGATAGGGCTGGCAACATTGGAAATGCAAAGCCTGCCGTTTACCACAGAGATGTTCAATAAAGGACACTGTATCAGCGTGTGTGTTTGGCACGCTTGCATATTTAAATGTGCAAGCACCAGCAAGCATGTTTGCATTTTGTGGTATGCCAGATGTGGCTGGATGCCACACACATCCAGAGACATTGAGCCTCGTAGTTGCTGAGCAGTAAACCATGACCTCTACAATGCTGTGCTTTTATCTCACTATGACAAACCTCTCTGCATTCATCACAAGATTTATGAAAAAAAAATCCTGCTGGCCAAGAACTGAAACATCAGCTTCTCGCATTTTAATATCTACTCTCTGAATAATATATTCAAGGAATCAAAGTCATGATACGATGCAAAAAGAGTGGATCTGATAAGATGGAGTGGGAGTAAATCTTACTACTCAGCTATTTTGCTTTTTTAGAAGGAAAAAAGCAAAGATGTAGTAAGATCAATGCACCATCTCTTAAAGCTGTGGTGGGAATCACCAGAGGCAGCAACAAGAAGAACAATAAGATTCACAAGGTTTAGAAGTCTTTGTATTTCCTTTAATTCAGTTGTAAAATCATAAAACTCCAGAAGGCATAAAACAATAATGATGTAACTCTGTGACATAGCTTGGCCTGGTGAAAGGTGAGACGCCTGAGATCTTCAGATGTCGTTAAAAAGATGTAGCTTCAAGGGTATGATTAATGTGAGCCTCTTGTTCCATTCTTTCCCCATCCAAACCAACTAATCTTAGTAATCTACTCCAGCTACCTTGCAAAGATACGTCCATATTCACAGTTGATGTTCAGGACTTTCACAACACAGAGCCAAAGAAATGAGAAGAAGCAACAAAACATATGTCAGGACTAGTGGGCTCTCTGTTTTTTCTTTCCTTGCACACACACACACACACACACACACACACGCACGCACGCACGCACGCACGCACGCACGCACGCACGCACGCACGCACGCACACAAATGCACACACACACACACACGCACACACACACGCAAGCAAGCATTTCCAGGTCGAGCAATTCAGCTCCAGATGCCAGTCTTATTTAATAGATCTTGGCACCAAATTGGCATTATCAGTGGGTAAGCAGCTAAAGCGTCGGCATGCCAGAAACAGCTAAAGGGCTTTGTCCGCCACGCCATAAGCAAAGCTGATTTAAAGCATGAGGAGAAGCCAAACAAGCCCCATCCAATGCAGACAATGAATGCGTGTGGCAGACTGTGTTATATGATAATCGAGCATTAGTGTACTGACAAGCGTTGGTAAAAACAGATTTCCTCCATCAAACATGAGTGTCCCCCTTGTAGATACAATTAAACAAACAGAATACCGTGATGTTCTAATACAGTGCTTTCCAAAAGTATTCACACCCGTTAAACTTTGTCACATTTTCTCACATTATAACTACAAACCTCAATGGATTTTATTGCAAATATATGTTTTGGACCAAGACAAAGTAGTGCACTGCCTGTGAAGGCAACTAATTAATAAATAGATTCAAGATGTGTGTAATTCAATCTCAGTATGAATCAGGCCCGGCAAAATGCCTTGGCGGCCAGGTGCCCATTCAGGTATCGGCCCGCCCAGTACAGATTACATCGCCCTGTGTTCCAACCATGCATGTACTGACTCTGGTCCACACTCCATAGTCGGTTGCGGTAATGCACCAATTTGGCGCTTGCAGGCTGCTGATAAACAAGAAGAAAAAGAAGAAGCGTTCTGTGTTGTCGTTGTTAGGCTAACTTGCATGCAAACTGTAGTTCTGATAAAAATGCTTAAAAATACACACAGGAAAGGAATTATTGAGGTTTTAAGCGGCAGAAGATGTTGGATTTCAAACATAAGACTTGTTGTGGACTGACTAAATTTTAAAGGAGGACATTAACTGGACCGTTGTAGATGTAAAACGATAGTTTTTGTTTTCGAGATGGCTCTGTTCTTGGTTTTGAAATGTGACTTCAAACGGTAAGTTGTCATTTATTTGCTTTCTGAGTGGTTTGACAAAGGCGTGTACTATGTCTACAATTATGATTGTATCATTGATTGGCATACATCATTTTAATCACAAGCAGGGATAGGATGGTGTTGAAATTTAGCCTGGGAGCTTGGACGTTTCTTTACCTTGGGTGGGTCATGGATAAGAATTTTGTATTTTTCTTCCATGAATATCTCAAACTTTCAGGCACAGAAGAGAGCTACTGACATCTGGTAGCAGTTAGCAAACTATATCAAAACAGTATACAGCCAAATCCAGCGCCGCAGAGAGAGGTACTAATCACTTGCAGCTGTAGCACCACCAGTAGAGCTTACAAAGATCTTCCATAAAGGAAGATGCCTCACTCACGTACACAAGCAGAAATAAAGCAGGTTTTGGAGTGCAAAGGTTATGGCCACCGATCTAGAGCAGACCGACCATTCGGAAAAACTCCCAAACCTCCTTATGGCCAGACTGCCTCTGAAGGAATCTCAGCTTTCAAATGATATACAACATGATGCATAATATAAATTTGTACATAGAAAGGGTGTCAAAAAAAGGCAGATTTGACCCGGAAGTATGTAACACACTGCCAACGGGACGTAAAACGCAAAAGGGTTAAATTTTAGGGTTAAAATTGGACCCCCCCAAAATAAGCGCACCTGGTCTAGTGTGAATTAGGGCTGGACGATTATTCAATAAAAATATCTATCAATCTATAGACGTGTGGTGCGATAGATAAAATATTCCATTAAAAAATGCGTCCCTTTCTTTTTCATTATAGCCATTAAGGCGGGGTTAATACTCAGTCGTTATTTACTCCAAACCAATCACAAATGCAGACCTAGACAGCTCTGTCACTGAGCCCTTGCTTCTGTCAAGTCACAAAAAAGAGCAAATAACTTGAACTGCAAAAGATGTCACAGCAAGGAGCGGCGGAGGAAATTGTCCCGAAAAAAGGTTTCAGTAGTTCACCAGCAGGTAAACGTTTCGTCCTGTTTTGAACCGATCCTCGACGCACATCGACTCTAAACGTAACAATAATTAACAAAATAAAACAGGAAATATTACCGTCATATTAGGAATAGTGGCAACAGCAAAGTTGCCGTTTCCAACTCAGCAAAGTTACTGTTGCCACGATAACGTTTGCACAGAGACCTGCACAACACTCGCGGGCCACACTGATAACAACACCCGCGGCTTTTAAAATGTCCACCCGGTTCTCCACCACATCCTCAGAAGCAAAGACGCTTTGAAAAATACAAACGAGAATGGAATGATCTGCTGGCATCAGCACTCAGCCACTGGACTAGGCTCCAGTGTTTTGGGCACCATCTACACCCAGTGATCGGTGAGTAGCTTTTTAGCTTGAGCAGCTGAATTAGAAGAAGCTTTATTGACCCAGTTTTTACACACAAACTTAACAAAAGGTCTGAGCCTTTATTATAATAAAGTATCATAAAAGATTTTAAAAAGTTTAAAAGATCTAAAAAAGCATCCAGATAAGCTTTCAATTTAAATTACTAACATATCAATCAATATGACTTTTCCCATTATCGATATGCTCTTTTTCTATTTTGTCCACCCCTAGTATGAAGCCAGCCAGTCGGAGAAGGCCTCAGCTGTTTTTGAGAGAACATTAATAAACAAACAGCATCATGGAGACCAAGGAACATAACAGACAGCTCAGGGAAGAAATTATGGAGAAGTTTTAAACATGGTTTGGTTATAAAACAAGGTTTTAACATCTCACAGAGCACCATTCAATCCATATAGAGTATAGCACAACTGCAAAGCTAGCAAAGAGGCTCATGATAACTGGAGGAGATGAGACTGCACACCATCCCCATGTTTAATCATGGTGGTGGTCAAGTCATGCTGCGGCCATGCTTTTTATCAGGATGAAAAGGGACATTTTCCAGAATTGATAGGAAGACGAATGGAGGTTTACTATGTAACAGGAAAATCATCTTAAACATATAACCAGTAATACAATGAAATGCTTTAAAGAGGCTATATGCAACTTTTTCCCCAAAATAAACATAACAATAGCCTTTTTATTTGACCATTTATGACTCAAACACCTCCTGATGAGCATACTGACACCTTGTCAACTCACAGTGGGTGCACCTATAAGCCTGTATCCAATTTTTTCTATTTTCTGTCGGGTCGGATTTTCCCGCGCTGTCTGCGGATGTGACGTCAAGCGCGTTCATGTTAAATGTTTCAGATCACTCTGCCACCACCGGTAGTCAGCACTCGCAAGCAGTTAAATGGATTGTGCGAATTCACAGAAGAGACCCAGGACAACTTTGACACCAACAGTAACTCCACATTAGACTAAGAAAGTTAAACCTCGACAAGTGCCTGAAAAAGATAGAAGATTGAGGGCGACCGGCACACGAGCACGCGCTCCGAGAGTGAGCAGAAAGGAAAAGCAGGTCCGTTTTTGGCCACATGGGGTCAGTCGCGAGTTTAAATTTCAGAAAATTGCATATAGCCCCTTTAAATCAAAGTATATCAATTATCGGAAGACCTCAATCCAAAAGGGAAACTGGCAAAACTGAAATTGATGTTCACAGATCATCTCTATTCTATCTGACTGACTAAACTGTTGTGCAAAAAAGAATAAGGAATAATCAATTTTTAGGTGTGAAAAGCTGCTTTGTGTTGGTATATCACACAAAACCAGAATATACTCAAGGGGTATGAAAACATTTGCAAGATACTGCAGCTATCAATAATTTATTAATCCAATGTTTTGTGTATATGCTTCTACCTTGGTTACCTGCACCATCAAATCAGGGTACGTTCAGGTGATTCTTTTTTCCCCCTCAGCCTTTCTGTCAATCTGAAATAATCTGTATTTCTGTAAATCTGTCAACAGACAAGAAACTAATTTTTACAACTGTGACTCACTTAAGTAAATCCCTTTTTTTTCTTTTACAATTGCAACAAGAGGAAAAGGGAATGCAAAACAGAGCAAGATGACAACATAAGAATGGATAAACAACACATTTACC
Organism: Valencia hispanica; assembly: GCA_963556495.2. Taxonomy (NCBI): domain Eukaryota; kingdom Metazoa; phylum Chordata; class Actinopteri; order Cyprinodontiformes; family Valenciidae; genus Valencia; species Valencia hispanica. The sequence continues at coordinate 21,454,080 of OY747710.1, forward strand.
ACCAAACAAATGATATTCCACTCCAACTTTTATTTATCATCCTGTCTTCTACCGAATAAAGAGACTCACAAACCTTTTTAAAAGTCCCATCAGCCCTTCCCTATACATCATTATACCCTCCGTCACAATCAAAATACCTTTCCGCTGTCACATGCCCCATATTTTCTCCTCGACATCTTCTCATTCATCTACCCCCTGTGTCCTCTATTCACCCCCTACCTTCACGGTATGCTGTCACTCCTTTCTCAACCTTATTGTCTTATCCATAACCTTGCCTTTTGGCCGGTCATGGTGCTCATCATTTTCATTACAGCTCTCCTCTTTCCCCATAGGTCTTACCATCTCCCACTAGCTGCAGCAGGGCCAGGTCAAGAGGACGTTTCCAACGTGAGTTTTTGTGCAGGGCGATACCGTAGCCTGTGGTGGCAAAAACCTTCCCCGAGCCTATGGTCATCACCTTGGAAAAAGGACAACAAGCAAATACTGAAAAAAACCAATGCAAGGCAGATAAAAAACATGTGCATGTATCTGTGCCTCAGTCCTCACCTTACAACCTTCGTCCTTCCTGGCCATATAGTTTAACACTGCAGCATCATAAATAAAAGCATCCAGCTTCCTGTAAAGGAGTAAAGGCAAAATTAATTTATCATTTAATGTAAGAGAGGCAGAACTAGGATGGAGAGACTGATGCAGGCAGAGGAGGATGTATAAAGGTATATCTCCACAATGTACTTTGGAAGACAGCTGGGGTGCAAAAATATACAGCAGACAAGGAAGAGGAAATGATGGAGGGGGCATAAAACGTTAAATAATGACAAGGTAAGGCAGAAAGGGTTGGAATAGTAAAGCAGCAAGAGTGAAAAACACAAGGAGAATAAAATAGGAGAGAAATCAGGTGAGGATCTGTGAGTAAGACGAAGACAGCGGAGGGGGTTGAGGGATTTATGAAATGAAGGGTGCAGTGACAGGGAGCGACAGAGAAAGAGGGGACAGATTTACACACTTCAGGGTGGAAAAGACATGGGATAGAGCCAGAGAGTGATGAAGATTACAAAGTTTAAATACAGACACTCAGAGAAAGCACACAAGGAGGGGAAAGAATGGATCAAAATAAGAGACGGAGAAAGGAATTGTAACACAAAAAGGGCAGCTAAAGAGCGAAAAAAAATGGAAATATAAGCATTAGGCAGCAGGAGAAAAAACCCTCAAGGAGAAAAGCAAGTGTTTCATACATTCAGTGTGGGTTAATGCTGAGTTATAATTGCAGTGTCAAAGCGGTGTGGATCACGACAGAGGCTTAGGATCAAGTAAATTGGAATTAACCAACACATGACGAGTGATGGAGATTCTGCGAGAAAATTGAAGAAGGGAAACGCTGCTCACACTGTATGTGTGGAGAGATAGCTGTGAAGGTGGAGAGGGAAAGAACAAAGGTGGGAGAATTTGTGCAGCAAACCATGATGTGTGACAAAAGATGTGAAATGTTAGTTGGAGTTGAAAAGAATGCCCTTCTAGATGATGGTCTGCTCATGTGACTAGGAGAACATAAAAGATGGAAAAAATAAAGGAAAAAATAAAAGCAGACTACATCTGCACAATCTGGTGGATGTGATCATTGACACTCTGTACCATGAAATTAAATAAAGAGTAACCAGCCATACTGAAGAAAAACAGTTTAAAGTTATAGATTATAGTACTAATAATAGATTTGTTAGTTGAACTTTGCAGTAAAATTGCATTCAGCAGTCATCACTGATACAGATTCATAAATGCAGAAACCAAAGAAATGATTGAAAACCTATGTTATTTGAATGCTTAATTCAAAATGATTAAAAAAATATTTGAGAAGAAATGTTTTAGTTTAACGCTAGGGTTTGAATAAACTGTATTCTTCAGAACTGTTTTCTCCCAGGTGTTAGAAAAAGTGTTGTTTTAATATAACATTTAGCTGCAAAGTTATTGCTCTGAATTAAATGAATGCAAACTGTTAACACATATTTCTTTTTACAAAAGCATTGTTATAAACAACATTAATATGTGAATGTGGAGAGATGGTGTTGTTTTGGTACTTCTGAGTTTTAAAAGTGGTTGTCAGCTAAGTAAAAATGTAAATGTAACTATGTGTGTGTGTGTCATAATTGAGAGATTTCATGTCTCATGAAAATTATCATAAATTATTGTGGACAGTATGAAAATGCACACTGGATTTTAAGGTTAGCAGAAGTGTGTTTAAATCAGTGATGACATGCTTTATTAGGTTACATTGGTCTTTCTGCTCCTACATCATGGTTGTGTTTAAACAGCTCCTATAAATATAATTAGCCAATGATATTAGCATGCTAACATTACTGTAAGAATGCAAACTTTTGGACTAAGTGCTGTAACAGTTTCCTGTCTTGCCAGGTATCTCAATGTCTTTGAACAACATGGTAAGTTGGTCTAAACACGAAGAAATATATTAGATTTAGTAGAACATAAACAAATGTCATGTCCTTGATGTATGTGTGAAGTTTTTGATCCACTCATTGTGAAAAATTCAGGTATACTGCAGATCAATGTTGTGTAATTCACAGTGTCATGATTGGGTACGTTACTTTTCTGTGACGTCACCATGTCTCTATGGTGAAAACTGGTCATGGTTTATGCCTCGTTCACACCGCACGCTTTGTCGACATCAAAAAATACTCACAAAGCGACTAGTTTGAAGCGTATACATTTTAAAGCCTGAAGCTTGCAAAGCCCACCACTTGCTGAGCAAAAAAAGAAAGTGTGTGTGTGGCTTCCTCTGTTGTCAGATGTTTTATACAATGGCGGATCATATCGAGAGAGTGACTTGGCTTTATTTGCTAAATAAAGCTAGACAACGTCGACGTCAGGCGCATCAGTGCCGTTTGCGGATACACCCCATTCTTGAGAGGTGTTTGGAGTTTGGAGAGTTTAACCATTTGCTCCAGGAGCTGCGTATGGATGAGGTTCACTTTCAGCTCTACTTTAAATGTGTAGTGACATCACTACAGTGAGACGCTCTGATTGGTTGACGCTCAGGGGACGCCAGCAAGCTGAACTTCTGCGTTGCTGGCTTTTCCCGCTTTGAAGCTTGGATAGCAGTAAAAGATTCAAAAATTGACGTGGCCAAAGCACACAAAGCACCGTAGAGACTCTGACGGCCTCAACCATAGACTTAACATGTAATCTTGCCATTCTAGGCATTGATGATTTGCGCGGTATGAACACAGCTTTAAAGTTTCACCTTGACTTTCTCCATCCCGCCACAGAGTGAAGCATTTGCAGAGTTTTTATTGGGTAATTGCTGCATTATCTAAGTTGCACGTGAATTGTTTCTCTAGCAGTGGTGCACATGTCTGGTATGCATGACGTTAAGTTGCAGGGCTCATGTGACAGCATTTTTCAACATGTCCAAATAATCAGAGGGAGGCTGGTTTATCCGGAGATCAAATTGTATATGCTGCTATGTTGATTGCCTGGATAGGCGATGTTTGAGTGTAAAGGGAAATGCAAACTTATTTACTTAAGTTTATCTTTAAATCATTTACCATCGTTTAATTTTAAGCCCCTTTCAAACAAGCCATGAAAAACTTTTTGCTTTGGAGTCTGAAAGCAATCCTCCGGACTTTGTCCAGATACCCTTTACCAGTAATTTTACGGATGAAGACCTAGTAACAAGAGCGGACTTTCGCGGTATGGCGTTTGCATTCAGATATATCAGGTAATGTTCTGGAAAAGCTGGGGGGTGGGGAAAAGCTCTGTGAGCGTACACCTTGATGACGTATGAATGTTATGTGAACGGCAGTGCATAAGAACACAATTTTTTTCAGCTTCTTTCTCGTTGTCTCTTAAGCGTTTCCATGTGCGCAAAACTGCACACATCACAAAGACGAGTACTGTGAGTAGATCTGCTGTTTCGTCGGCCATCTTTGCAATAATCCCTTTGTTTGGGGAAATTACATGTACGCCCGCTGCATTAAGTTTACGTCCTAGCCACATACAACCCCCCCCCTCCCCACCCCCCAGACATTCATCAGGATTCTTCGGTACATTTCTTGCTGTGTGAAAGCAGCCGAAAGGCAACGTTCCGGAAAAAAGTGGTGCATTTAAAAACACAACTCTACATTTAAATCATTTTAGAAACTGCAAAACTGTAAAAAATATTATGTCATGAAAAAACAACTGAATTAAAAAAAGTTATACTTTCTGATCTCATGATTGTGTTTGCAAGTATTGTTTCTCAAGAACACCCCGCCAATATATAAATGTTTAAATAAAACCAGTTTATGGAGTTGTTTTGACAATTCACATTGATAAATTTAAAAAAGCAAAACCCGGGGGACTTCCAGATAAAACAGAGAAGAAAGGAAAGTGGATCAGATTACTTGTCCCTACAAAGGCTCTACAACTGATTCTAAAAATAAATAAATTAATAATGCTTATTTATGTCCAAAAAAGTTTTCATGTGGAATGCAGATGTATATGGGTTCCTTTGGTCCCTGGGTCTAATCCCCACAATCTTTCATTGCTGACTTTCCTGATTTTTGTCTAAAGTGAGAGGCTTGTGTTAAAAATCTTTCAAAATTAAATTACAATTGATGAATTGAACAGCATGTGTAAATTGAATTTCAATGCTTGTAAAATTAAAGGAGGGCATGTAAAGTGAAGATTGGCTTAGCTGTTGCAAACAGACCCAGTCTTTAGGTTCAGGATGGCGTCCTCCACTCCCCTCTGGTTGTATTTGCCCATGTACTGGTGCATGTCTGGATAGTTGGAGCGAATGTTTTTTTCTGTGCTCCCATTGGGCACCGTGCCAAACTTCAGAGGTGGGTACTGCTCCTCTGGATGCTGAAACTATCAGAGGAGAAGAGGGTGAGGGAGGAAAAAGAAGGGGCATGAGACACACCAGGCTGTGCACCAATCTGTCTGACCTATTTCTGTCCAGTCTTCAGACTTACTTACAAGACTCCTTACCCACTTAAAATGAAAAGAGAGCCGCCTGTGGACTTACAGTAACATTTAAGACCGTCTTTTGTGTGTCCAGAAAAAGTGGTAATTGAGTTATGTTGTATGAGAATCTATTAATTTCTTAATTCCAATGCTTTAATCAATTTAACATTTAAATGCATGGGATTTGGCTCCCTTGAAGACATTAATTCTCCTTCTGCTTACTCCACCTAATCAGTATTCAAGTGGCGAAGTACCTTCTTGTCAGAGAGGCCTGAAACTGTGTCAATGTACTCCTCCTGGATCATGAAGGCAGCCAGGTTAGCAGTGTAAGAGGCCAGAAAGATGACAGCGAAGAAGGCCCAGATCAGCACCATGATCTTGCTTGTGGTTCCTCTCGGGTTCTCCACCGGCACGGAGTTGTTGAAAACAATGGCCCATAAAAGCCAGACAGATTTTCCAATGGTGAATGTGGACCCTCCAGCCTCTATTTAGAATGATAATTGAGAAAAAATATGATATGAAAGATTAGAAGTAGGGATGTTTGAGTAAAATGAGTAGCTCAAAGCAAGTGTAAGTACAAGACAGGACGACTTTACAAGTACGTGCATAGCCTTCCACATTCACTGTTACTACTGGTAAGGATATGAAAAAGGTCAAATAAATGTGTATTTTACTCCAATAGCTTCATCTCACGCTGAAAAATTTGCACCACGTGTATAACGAGATGTGGAGGAATTTTTACCTCCTTTTTTTTACTTCATCCAGCCTTCTCTGTTATGCTTCCATTTATTTTAAACATTAGATATCAGCAAGACTGGATGAAATGATCTGACTTTCGAACATGGACACACAACTGACTCTTTCAATATCTTCTCCTCTCTCTCCTATTTTGAAGAGTGACTGACTGAAATTGGCCTCAAGTTTTAAGTTTGTACCACAGACACAAATGAAGTCTCTAAATAAAACATTCTTAACACATGCTTAACTTATCTTTTAGGAATCGCTAGATATGTCACCAATTTTTTCTCACACTAAATAAATGTGTGCTACAAGGTGGGCCAGTTGAATTCTGCCCTGTTTTTGTGCATGAAGATTGCATGTTCTCCCAGTGCATTCCTGGGTTCTCTCCAGGTACCCCAGCTTTCAGCCACAGTCAAAAAACATGATTGTTAGGTTCACATGTCCCTCTAAATTGCCCTTAGGTGTGAGTGTGTGTGTGCATTGTTGTAAGTCCTTTGTGTCTCTGTACTGCCCTGTGATAGCTTACATTGCCGACCGCTAGAGATAGGGCACCAGCCACCCCCACAACCCTGCAAGGATGAGTGGTTATACACAATGGCAGATGGATGAATAAATGTGCTCTAATTAAAGGTTGGATTTTCCAACAGGTTTCACTGGGAGATTATGCTACAGCAACATACACTGAAATTATTTTTATTCATCTTTATCTGGGGCTCCAATTACTGGAGGGCACTGTATGTGACTGCTCATGAAATACCTTAATCCAGGGCTACTACAAAATTTTGAAGGAAGGAAGGAAGGAAGGAAGGAAGGAAGGAAGGAAGGAAGGAAGGAAGGAAGGAAGGAAGGAAGGAAGGAAGGAAGGAAGGAAGGAAGGAAGGAAGGAAGGAAGGAAGGAAGGAAGGAAGGGCACAACTTTTAGGTAATGAGCAGGAGAATAATGTTTATTCAGTCCTGAAAAATATTAAAATCAGTTTCCAGACTTTTTCCAGATTGTGTTGAAGCAATTTCAATTTGTACTCTGTAAAACAGCTAAAGCAAGAAAACAAACAAAAACCGCATATTATTTGAAAACCAAAACGCATAAGGCCTTAACTACACATTTCAAGAAGAGTGGCTTTTCATTCTGCTGCAACAATTTCTCACCAAAGATAAAATTCCACATTGAAAATTTTCATTAAACGAACTAGAAAACTCTTACTTAAGTGACTGTGGAAGAAAGGAGAAGAAGAGAAGAATGTGATTGAGAGGGTGGGGACGGGAATAGTGGAGGATGACAGAGAGGTAAAATTATGCAGAGCACTGCAATCATGCAGTAAAGGAGGCAACTCTAGCGGGGTATTGAACCAAGGCATCAGACACACTGACTATCACAGGAGTACAAACTATGCTGCTGAATAATAAATGGCTGCTTTAATATTGAGTACACTTGGATGCAGTTCAATATACTGTATGTATAATGTGCAAAACTCAACATGAAGGACTCAGAGCAACGCATTTGATATGGCCATCAATTAGGTATGAAGGTGACGGATGGGCATTTGGACTTGAGGAAAACACTCTCCCTTGCGAGTAATACACACACATACACATCATGCAAATAAATATCTTTTTAAATACACTCCTACACTTTTTTTTGGGATGGACTATCTTCAACCCGTTTATGAAAGAGGGAAATGCAGACAGGTTCAACTTATCACTCACTCTTTCCTGTCTGCAAACTGCGGTTGTAGCCCACAGGGCTGAAGAATTCAAAAATAAAGACGGTCACAGCTACAACCGTGAGGCACATGACGAACATCATCACCCACACTGCTGGACTGTAAGGCTCTGTGAGGAGAAACAATACAGATACAAATGCAATCATTCAATAGGGGACACAGGGAAGTGTTATAAAACCGTAGTAATCTCCCTAAACAACAGCAATTGAGCAAACACAGCATTCAGTAGATAAGCACTGTTTCCTGTTTCTAAGATCTGCTCAGTTCAGTCAGTAAGTCAGTAGCACTCAATAAGTCAGTAACACTGATCTCCCACTGGGGCCTCGAGTGTGCTGACGGAGTGAAAGAAGACATTAAGAAGACATGAGGAAAAAAAGTTAAATAATCTAGATGTAGAGGCCAGCTACCAAAGATCAAGGCGTTTTATGCAAACTCAACGGTTTACAATTAGATTGGATTCTGTTCATCAGCAGATGCCATGCCGTAAACTAAAGCTCTCACCTAAGAAAGCTGATGGTGATACTGTGCCATTGCTGCGGGAGACCATAACACTGATTCCTGTCTCCACAAAGGGTACAGAGAAATCCACGACCTCGGACCTCTCCTCATTGATAGTCAGCGAGCCGATGGCCATGTCCGCCCGCTTGTACACCACCTGAAAGGGACAACAGCAGTGATAAGAAAGAAATCTAATTTCTGCAAACTCATGTAACTGCTCCCAACAGAAAAAGCCATTCTTTTACAGTCCACAGCAGATTTTTTTCCAGGTGAGATCTTGACATTTCTGCACCTTGACCCTTTGTACAGCCAAGCATGAGGGGAGAGAGTGTTTCAGCACAGCACAATTACTGAACAAGTGTCTCCTGCGCATCTCTTTAGCATACAGAATGGGCCCGTCTCCTCTTTGCCACCATCATGCAAAACCTGAAAACCGCTGTGTCTGCTGATTGTACAAGCGAAATGTTAATCTACATTAGACATGGCACATCCGCTCTTCAGAGCAAATCAGCAGAAAACTGAAGCGAAGCGGAACGCAAAGCCCCCTCCGCTCAACTTTGCCAAGTCTCTGGATTACCTGATCAAAGAATGGCAGGCTTTAGAGCAGATGATCAAAATGACAGAAATTAGCTTTAGAAAACAAAATATGTGTGGCTTTTCTTTTTTTTTACTGGCAAAAATAGATCTGACAGCCAGCTCTGACCCATGGTCAAGTTATAAACGATAAGAGCGGGAGAGCGCTGTGGAACTGTTTTAGAAACGCATGACTAATGGTGTACGGCAAGTTCCTTCTGGGAGACAGCTAGAAACAGCAGGGAGCTTGAATGAAATCACAGCTGCTGTATTGATCTCAGTATATGAGCCAGTACTATGTATGTGTGTGCCTGTTTCTCTGTGACATGTCCCTCAATTTCCACCAGCATTTTTGTGTTTTTTCTGCTGGCAGTTCAAAACCTAAATGACCAAGAAAATATCAAGGACTAGCCATAAATAGCTGGGAGGGGGTATCTTGTACTCTATGTATGTACATATCTCTGCCGAAATACATGCTGTCTGAACAGTGCAGTGAAATGGTAATTAATCTCTGACAGATTTCTTTGGTTTTTGCTTTTTTATAAGCCTTAAAGAGGCTATATGCATCTTTTTCCCCAAAATATACGTAACAATAGCCTTTTTATTTGTCCATGTATGACTCAAACATCTCCTGATGAGCATACTGACACCTTGTCAACTCACAGTAGGTGCACTTATAAGCCTGTATCCAATTTTTTCTATTTTCTATCGGGGCGGACTTTCCCGTGCTGTCTGCAGATGTGACGTCAAGCGCGCTCATGTTAAATGTTTCAGATCACGCTGCCACCCCCGCTAGTCAGCACTTGCAAGCAGTTCAATGGATTGTGCGAATACACAGAAGAGGCTAAGGACAACTCTGACACCAATAATAACTCCACATAAGACTAAAAAAGTTAAACCCCTCACAAGTGCCCGAAAAAGATCGAAGATTGAGAGCGACCGGCGTACGAGCGCCACAGGTGTCAGTCGCAAGTTTAAATTTCAGAAAATTGCATACAGCCCCTTTAAATGGTTCCGACCAAACAAATTTAGCTGTCAGATAAAGATAACCTGAGCAAATACAAAAAGTAGTTTTCAACTCATGATCTTTTATTAAGGGAAAAATGCCATCCAACCACCCTGGTGCAATGTGAAAAAAATAATTGCCTCCCTTGTTATGTTTGAAATTAACTGTGATTAACCACAGTTTTAGTAAAATCAAATTCAAGAGCCACCCTCAAGCCTGGTTACTGTCTAACTTGTAGAATAAAAAAAAAAAAAATAAAAAAAACCTGTCTCACAACATAATCCAGACTAAGGAGCCTAGAAAATAACACATCATGCCTCAATCTAAAGAAATTCAAGAACAGATTAAAAACAAAGTCAGTGATATCTGTCGGTCTGAAAAGTGTTACAAAGCCATTTTAATGAGTTCGTGTCAGCAATAAGAAAGATACTTGAAAAATAGCATCCATGAAGCCATAAGGGAGTTCAAAGCCAAAACCACAGCTGAGCATAAAGAACATGAAGACCCATATCACATTTACCAAAAGAAATCCCCAACGCATTTTGCAACTATTCTGTGGGCTGACAAGAGAAAAGTGACCATATGCAAAAAAGCAATTGCTCAGAAAATTGTTCAGAAATATCCAGATTTGCCAGAACAAATTCCAAGATATTCCATGCTTAACAGAGAATTCCATTTGAGTTCTCCAAGCTCAAATTCTATTCCTGTTTCCACATAACTACATTTTTTGAACCTCAGTACTGATTGCACATGCATACTAATGACATACACCAATAATAATTGGTTGTGTACCTGATTCACAAACTGATGCAGCAGATTTTTTTCTGACCTGCTCTAAATCTGCTGTCATCTGAGCTCTGTTTGTTTAATATGATAGCAAATAAAAAACAACCGACAAACGATCAGCGTCTTTTGAGTATTTACCAAAGAAAAAATCAGGTTGGTATAATATTGCCGTTGTAGTTTTTGAACTTGCTACCCACTTTCTATCCCTGCTTTTCACAGAAGTATTACCTGCCTAATCTTAATAACATATTGCTGATGAAGGAATGCAGACAGAAGTGCAGGCATCCACATGTACACACAATCAAAGACTTGCCTCTCCAATCATGCCATTCCAAACGCCATCAATTTTCTTCCCATGCTTCCCATTGGTCACCAAGTAGAGGTCGTAGGTGAAGCCAACAATCTTTGCGAGTCGCTTGAGAATGTCAATGCAGAAACCCTTGCAGCACTGCTTCAAAGGAGCCACACCCTCATGAATAGCACTGGGAAAGTAAAGGTAAAGAAACAGAACATAACTAAAAATAAATGGGTTACAGACAATAAAAACTGTGGCAAGGACTTTTGTGATTGGTTTGATGACTTAGTATAGGATAGGGGCTGCCATTCCACTTGATGCTGATGAACCATAAGGGTCCTCTGTGGTATCTGATTCCACATTCTGAGTCATGAGTCATTCTGCTGATCCTCTGGTGAACAGTCTCTTATTGTTATAGTTAGTAAGTGAAATGACTGCAGCTTTGATAGGTGACAGATGTTACCTCAGCTCAATAGTATCACCATAATATGCGGAGTCCATTCATAACTTTGCTCTTTCACTTGCATTTTATTAAAGGGGTTTTTATATAAATAAATTGCCGTACGTTAGAACAGAAAAATAATAACTTGATTCAAACCTGGCATTGAGAGGTCGTCTGCAGGGAACAGAGTCCCGGATGCAGGTTCCTGAAGCAGGGTCTGCAAGCTCCACAATGACAAATGGCCTTTCCTCCAGCGTTACTACACGCAGGTGCTGGGCATCATCAGGTGGCTTCAGGAAGGGCCCATAACGGGACCAAGCTGGGTACCGAAGCCTCAGCACGCCATTCTCCCACCAGCCTACCTATTGGGTACAGAAGAACAGAAGAGAGAGAGACATCAGAGGAGAGTGCACTTTGTTCTTCCTTTGTTAATACTGATAAATCAACACATCCTTTTTAAACAGCAATAAACAAAAAGTATAAAAAACCGCACTGACTCTGTTGACTTTCTGTCTGCATCTTGAAGGCAAGTACTGACAAAGGAAAAGATGTTCAATGTTTCTCACCTAAAGCTGAGATTATTAAAACAAAGGATTTTTATTTCAAAAAGATTGACAGAATTAGTTCATGCTACAATGTTTGGATTCATATACTTTCCAGATTTAGAAATGTTTTGACTCAGATTGCTTTCCTCCTCGAGATCATTTGAATCCTCAAGATTCTTTTTTTTTCTTCAGACATTTCAAAATATTTCTTCCATCATTTGTCACTGAAATCCTAAACATGTTTTCTTAAAATATATATCTTGAATGAACAAACAAATAAATTGCAATGGTAGATTAGAGAGTTAATTGAGGGCATATATTCTCCTTTTAAAGGCATGTTCACATGGCAATATCTCTCCTTTTTTAAGCAATATTTCTTGCATAATTGCCACCCTGGACAAAGAACATCTTCTGCACCGTAAACACAGTATATACTTTTTAATGCCCAAAAGGCACACAAATTATTTTTGGTGATTTCACATATAGAAATAAGATGTTAACATTCTCAAACTGTTTCAAAGAATTTCTGTTCAGGGTATAAAATCCAAGATCAGATCTGAGCAGATTTTGAACTGAAGCAGATCAAATGCAGTGGAGATTGAAAAAAAAACCAAAACCTAAAGAAGTCCCACAATTTTGCAAGCTTTAAATCAGATTCAAACGTAACTATTTTTAGACAGTCATTAAAGCAAGATTTTCTTACAGTGTTTGCACTATGGTTAACAGAAGGTAACTGCCCACTACTACTCAACTGAGGATAGAAATAAGCAATAGAAAACTCTGTGCAAGTGAAATTGGCTCCCTCTGACAAAATGATGCCCTGGGCGGTGAGGCAAATGGCTCGTCTCATACACCATATTTAGTTTTTCTATTCACTTTATTCTGATGCATTGATCGACTGAGCAATTCAGCAGAAAGTTCTATTTTGCTACGTCTTGGAGAAACCAAGTATTGATAATTACTCAGTCTTTCTTCAGAGATGTGCTGACCAGAATGCTCTGAATCATTTATGTTTATTAAGATAAAAAGATTTGTTGGAATGATTTATTCACCAAATCATTTAATGCTGGAAGAGAGCTGCAGCTTTCTCTCCCTTGGCAAATACACAACAGTTTTTGGATTTTTCCCATGACGTTGCAAGCAATAATCCTGGCTTTCTTTTTGACAAACACATCATACTATTTGAGTGATCATAACGTTTTTAGAATTAATTGATAAATAGCACATGTTGCTCATTGGTAATATTCTTTGTCTTTTCTCTGTTCTCTAAAAGAATGCTTTTGAACTTATTGGGCTGAATGTAACCCATTGGTATCACTTTACTAGTAAATAACTGAAGCATTCTGTGAGATGAAACAATCTCAGTATTTTCCTTTCATTTAAGTTGGGGAAACGGAAAGTACCTGCCCTTTGCTCATGGTCACAGCTTATTATTTTTATCAGGGAGAGTTGTGGTAAAACAAAAGGGAACAATGTGATTAAGTGGCTTTTCGAAGTGTAACCATGTGAGGAATAAGGTCATCGATCTTTTTGCGCCTACGCCTGGTAACATTAGCTGTTCCTTTGGAGTGGGGGTCCTTGTGATCAGATGGTTTAAATCTCCTCTGGGTGTAAGAATCAATTGACTTGAATCATTTAGTGACTGTGTTCATGCACAAGTGAATTAGGACATTAAAGAGCTGTGAAGTGAATTGGTAATTTTTGGATGTATAGTTTAGTTCGTACATCCAGAGTAAGTTATTCTGTTGTTTTGAAATACTGAACACTCCTTTGTATCCTTCCCACTTGGATTTTAAGCTAAAACCATCCAACTACAGCCTGTTTTATTTAATTTTTTTAACTGCAAAACCTTTAAAAACAAAAATGTTCAATGTTTGAGCACATACATAGTAGTTGCGTACAAAGAGGGTAATTGGGGAACACCAGCCACTCAATATTTTTAATAAGACACCTGTATATAAAGTGCATTTTACTGATCAAATTATGTGATGATTTGCTACTAGACATCAGCCTCTAATAGATTCTCAATGTGTGATAAGAATAGAAATACCATGTGTTTCTGTATTCACATTATAATTTAGAACAAAATGTGCAGTAGGACGTAAGTGCTTGTATTTAAAACAGAAAAGCATGAATTATTTCTTCTACTGCTAAATAATACACTGATTAATATATTATTGATTTAAGCAAAAATGTAAATTAAACAGCAACTAATTTATCATTAGTTTTCAATTAAAGATGCTTATTGTGCAGAATATTATAGCTTTATGTCGTTCTACTCCTAATAGAGTGACATTGGAACTATAATAGGATGTCATGAACTGCAGGATTTTAAGTTTGGTTAGAGCACATTGGGATTAGAGCTTCAATTAATTTTCTTGTTTACCATGTCTGATTATTTTAGCGTTTACTCATATTGTGGTTATTTTCTAATCACTGTTCCCTATTTTTATCTGTATTTCCCTGCGGTGCCTCAGCTCCCTGCTTTCTCTCAGCTGGTTATTGTCTCTCCCGTGTGACATTACAGTAACAACCCTACTAGTATATCTACTTCTCAGTTCAGTCAGTCCTCTCTCAGGTCAACTGTTGTTGCCAGCCTGTCATCCAGCCTCATGCTAGCTTGTCTAGTTTCCTGCATGCACTTTTCTATCACCATTCATTTACTTCCTGTGTTTTATAAGTTTTTTGTCAACTATCTTGATTAAATGAGCTTTCACCATGATTCTGCCTGCCTCCCCTGACAGCAAAAATCAGTTGGAACCGATCCGGCCCGGAGCCCACAAAAGTTCTGGCCCAGATCCACATAACGAATCCATGCCAGCGTCCTTTGGCACTAAGGGCCAATACCAGTGTGGATCTGTTTTTCAGAATCAGGGCCAAAACTGGATCGACCGTGGGCCAGATGTGGATTCTTAAATTGTGATCTGGCCTAACTCTTGGCCAGATCTGGAAAACTGACATGTTCCCACCTCCTGAAGCCAACATCCTGGCCAGCTTCATGTGGCAGTAATAAAACGGATGTGACAGAAACACAGTCTGGAATTGGATCTGGTGTGGAGTCAGCTGCTGTCAGGGTGTCTGCATTTAAGTCCACGTGATATAAGCTCAGTGGTGGTTTTTGGTATGGACAATGTAATTAAGCTCTTATTTACTTAAATAGATACATATGACTTATTTTATTGTTTGAATGTTTCGTTGCATTAAATTGTTACACAAGAAATCAGACTGAAGCCTTTTATTGTTACTGTTTGTGGTTGTGCTGTGGCAGCTTCTTCTCAGCTGGTTCTGATGAAGACCTGTACCGTAAACAAAACAAATTAGTTCAATGAATAGTTTTTTAAAGCTAACAAGTAATGCTTTAACACATCTTTAAATGTAGTTGTAGCAGATTGTTTTAAATGTGTGATAATATTTGTGGCACAGAGTATTTACCTCTGTCTCCTTTTTTCTTAGTGTGTTAAAGCTAAAAGATTCCCAGGGGGACTGAACAACTTTTAAAGGTTTTGGAAGAGTCCTCTTCATGACTGAAAAGAGGGGGAGAGTAAAATTTGCACTTGATATTCAGTCTTGTTGATTTAACTCTAGAAATTAAAATGTGTTTTGTTTTGTATATATTTTTCGATGTTGGAAAATATTTGGAAGTTAGACTATTTGGATAATTTTTTGTTATTTGTAAGTGTTTATTAGTGCATATATTCTTGTTATCCCTGTTTTGGTAGGTTTGTTAAGTTGAGCCAGCCTGGGATCTTTCTCGCTGTGCATGTGTGGGTTTCCTCCGGGTACTCCGACTTCCTCCCACCGTCCAAGAAATCACAACTGATAGGTTGATTGGTCTCTCTAAATTGCCCTTAGATATGAGTGCGTGGATATGCATGGTTGCTTTTCCTAAAGTATCTATCTTTACACTGAAAAAAGATAATGGAGCTTCAGCTTTAAAAAAATGCTTTAATTGGTAATAAGTAATTGAATTAAGTTTATCCAAGTTAATTTATTAAATTTGCTCAACTTGACAATGTAATAAACTTAATAAACTAACTTGGATAAACTTAATTCAATTACTTGTTACCAGCTCAAGCAATTTTTTTTAAGTTGGAGCTACATTCTCTTTTTACAGTATATGTTCTGTCCTCTACCCCTCGCCCAATGACCACTGGAGATAGGCTCCAGCCCCTTCCCCCGCAACCCTGCAAAGGATAGACAGTTTAGATAATGGATTGATGGATGGAGTACAGGTTTAATAAAGCCAAAACACAGAGGATATAGTTATATTTGATTATGCTGCACAAGTATTGTTCAAGATATTGTGAGTCTCTTTTTTTTCAAATGCTTGGACTTAAATAACTGTTGGGTGAGAGTAATTATCAGACACATATTTGGTGGAGAAAATGTAAATCAGACAAAGAACACAAAAATTAAGACCAATTTAGATTTTAAGCCAAGTCGCCTTAAATGCAGTTTGCTTTATAGAGAGAGTTAACTTGGCTTAAATACACATCTAACCTCAAAGATCACCAAACAGCCTGCAGCCTACTTTTAATTGAATTTAACCTGGTTCAATAAATAAAAAAGGTCCAGTTTAAAGGCATGGAGGTACTAACAGACTAAAAAACATATGCCTGTGTAAAGTAAGCAAACTGACAAAGCTTACTGAGGGGAACTCTATAAGCCAAATACCCAGAAAGGAGCAGACACACATGTCAGGAAAAGAAGAAGAAGAAAATAGCACCGCTATAGTCTAAAAACAGCTTGAATCATTTCCACATAATTTAAATCTATTATTGATTTATGATCAAAGTCAGGATATAGATATATATATATATATATATATATATATATATATATATATATATATATATATATATATATATATATATATATATATATATCTAAAAGAATGCCCAAAATAAAAATGTGATTGCTCAGGCAGGCCAGAAGAGTAAAGTTTGGCAGCTTTTGTGCAGTCCGCCTGTCAGTGTAATGTAAGCGTTGGCAGAGAGGAGGAGGAGGTGGCAACAATGACAGTGTCTCGACTGCACTTCGACCGCAGCTCGGCAACAGACATTCAATCAAAACACTGTGAGGGAACACAGACAGGAAACAGACAAAGCTTACTGAGGGGAACGCTGCACTCTATAAGACAAATACCCAGAAACGAGCAGACACACATGTCAGGAAAAGAAGAAGAAGAAAATAGCACCGCTATAGTCTAAAAACTGCTTGAATATCAGGCAGCAGAGAAAGTATTTTGCCTCGGAGCAAAAGTTTGAGGACTGGAATCCATTTCAAACTAAAGTTTTACTCCTCAGTAGAATAGCTTTAATAAATGTTTATTAAATTCTGTTAATATCCCGAAACCACTCGCTCTATGTGCTGTGTCCACAGCTGAAAGACGCCCTGCCTAATGCTGGACAACCTTCAGCACTTGCCTGCAGTGTTTTGGAGAGCTAAGCTGGGGGTTCCCAAGCTCTAAGTAATGGTGCAGTCAATGTAAAAAGAACATTAAATATTCAACAGCATGGATGTGCATAATAGGCAGAAAGAGGCATTGGATTTATGCAAGGAGGGGTGTGAGAATGTTTGTGTAAGCATACAGAAGGCTCTCTCTTTTCTCTGCACACTTGTGGATGTCTATGTGGAAGCTCAGAGAATGTGTCTGTGCATGTGTGTGGGTGGGTTTCTAACACTGGGTTTGCACCGATTCGAAGGACCAGCGCAGGAGTCTCTAATTGAAAGGGATTTGAGGGATATGGCAGAAGTCAACGTGTTACGGCATGCTGGGACTGGACGCTGGTGGGCTGTTAAAACCAGCAGGGAGCTGAGAACCACCGATATGTGCTCGCATTTCCCTATTTGTGCCATTGCAGGAGAGTATGATCTGAGTAGGTCGTGCGTCTTTGTGTATGTGCAGGGTGCCGTTAAGGAGCGGGTGCAGAGCTGAGAAAATGAGCACCGCTCACACTCCTCTGACACTGACTTGGGGTGAAATCCCTCTGTATAAAAAGGTAAACCATCTCCAACAGGTAACAAGACTTCCTGGCATGAATATGAAGGAAAGAAAAACTGTTTTACAGAATATGCATGACAGATAATGACTGGTGAAGCTTGAGAGGCATGCATGAAGTATTGAATTTATATCTACTAGCAGAAATATTAACATCAAGAAATCCTAATCTTTCATGTATGTTTCTTTTCAAGCAAAGAGCTGCAGACTGGATGCAGGAAAATCAGCAACTACTGACCAAATACAACAATGGGTTATTGCTGTCTAATGGCTAATGAAAAATATGAAGATAGAGAGGCTTTTATATTAGATAAAGGTGAATACACTCTATCAGACAAATACATCTGATAACTTTTTGTTTTCTCCTAATCCTATGTGTAGCTTTAAAATATGCAGACATCAAATTTTGCTTATAAATTTTGTTAGCATTGTTTTTAAAAGGGTATTTGTCTATTGTAAGACTTTCTTTTATGTAAAGAGCAAATTTTGTGTTCCAAGAAATTTGCATTTGGATGTTTAGTTTTCTTAAAAAACATATTGATGTTTTGTGCTTGGATAATGGCACATAAATAACTTTATTTTACTTTATTACATCCAGTGTAAAAGCTGACAAAATCCTAACTGTTCTCTCTGCAGCAATGCAGCCTAAAATTAAGCTACCACTAATACACCATTTAATCTGAGGGTTTAAATTCATGTAATCATTTGCTGCAGTTCTTCAAAAACTATCTGTGTTGCTGTCCCTCTGTGAATCCTCTTAGCCAGCAACAGCAGTCCAAGGAAAAGCATCAAAGCATCAAAAGCAAAAGGAAGAACCAAACTTTTATATTTTCTTGTGTGCGTGGTGTTTTTCTCACTTCTTTCAGTCAAACCATAAAAAACACACATACAGTGGCTTGCAAAACTATTCGGCCCCCTTGAACTTTTACACATTTTGTCACATTACAGCCACAAACACGAATCAATTTTATTGGAATTCCACGTGAAAGACCAATACAAAGTGGTGTACATGTGAGAAGTGGAATGAAAATCTTACATGATTCCAAACATTTTTTACAAATAAATAACTGAAAAGTGGGATGTGCGTAATTATTTAGCCCCCTGAGTCCAATACTTTGTAGAACCACCTTTTGCTCTAATTACAGCTGCCAGTCTTTTAGGGTATGTCTCTACCAGCTTTGCATATCTAGAGACTGAAATTCTTGCCCATTCTTCTTTGCAAAACAGCTCCACCTTAGTCAGATTAGATGGACAGCGTTTGTGAACAGCAGTTTTCAGATTTTGCCACAGATTCTCTATTGGATTTAGATCTGGACTTTGACTGGGCCATTCTAACACATGGATATGTTTTGTTTTAAACCATTCCATTGTTGCCCTGGCTTTATGTTTAGGGTTGTTGTCCTGCTGGAAGGTGAACCTCCGCCCCAGTCTCAAGTCTTTTGCAGACTCCAAGAGGTTTTCTTCCAAGATTCCCCTGTATTTGGCTCCATCCATCTTCCCATCAACTCTGACCAGCTTCCCTGTCCCTGCTGAAGAGAAGCACCCCCAGAGCATGATGCTGCCACCACCATATTTGACAGTGGGGATGGTGTGTTCAGAGTGATGTGCAGTGTTAGTTTTCCGCCACACATAGCGTTTTGCATTTTGGCCAAAAAGTTACATTTTGGTCTCATCTGACCAGGGCACCTTCTTCCACATGTTTGCTGTGTCCCCCACATGGCTTGTGGCAAACTGCAAACGGGACTTCTTATGGTTTTCTTTTAACAATGGCTTTCTTCTTGCCACTCTACTATAAAGGCCAACTTTGTGCAGTGCACGACTAATAGTTGTCCTACGGACAGATTCCCCCACCTGAGCTGTAGATCTCTGCAGCTCGTCCAGAGTCACCATGGGCCTCTTGGCTGCATTTCTGATCAGCTCTCTCCTTGTTCGGCCTGTGAGTTTAGGTGGACGGCCTTGTCTTGGTAGGTTTACAGTTGTGCCATACTCCTTCCATTTCTGAATGATCGCTTGAACAGTGCTCCGTGGGATGTTCAAGGCTTGGGAAATCGTTTTGTAGCCTAAGCCTGCTTTAAATTTCTCAATAACTTTATCCCTGACCTGTCTGGTGTGTTCTTTGGACTTCATGGTGTTGTTGCTCCCAACATTCTCATAGACAACCTCTGAGGCCGTCACAGGGCAGCTGTATTTGTACTGACATTAGATTACACACAGGTGCACTCTGTTTAGTCATTAGCACTCATCAGGCAATGTCTATGGGCAACTGACTGCACTCAGACCAAAGGGGGCTGAATAATTACGCACACCCCACTTTTCAGTTATTTATTTTCAAAAAAATGTTTGGAATCATGTATGATTTTCGTTCCACTTCTCACGTGTACACCACTTTGTATTGGTCTTTCACGTGGGATTCCAATAAAATTGATTCATGTTTGTGGCTGTAATGTGACAAAATGTGGAAAAGTTCAAGGGGGCCGAATAATTTTGCAAGCCACTGTTTTCCTGAGGTTGAGAGGCTTGAGAAGGTTTGCAAAGTAGCCTGACAAACAAACATGATGGAATAACTCCTTCAGAGCTGAGAGGTTATCAAATACCTTAAAACCACTTCTGATCCATAAAAGCATCAACCACCAGCAGGTACAGAACATCTAAATAAAACAACTCATTGTTCCAAACACAATATTTCCTCTACAAACACAAATGAACAAGATGGGTCAGGCATCCTCCTTGAAACCATTGACTCAGTGTTGCCAGTATGTAGGGCTGTGAAAAGGTTTTTGGAAATGTAATCTGAGTAAAAATAAAAAGCGAGTTTCAAATACAGATTTTATTTATTAGGGTAGAGCAGCTATCCAGACCATCCAAGACCTAAATTAAAAAAAGTAATTTCCCACCTAAACCTAATAACTGATTGTACCACCCTGGGTGCCATCAAGCATTTCCAATAACTGGCTATGTGTTTCTTTTAAAATTAAGTTTTAATAAAGCCATATTACATTGGTTTTTGAATGGCCTACTTAAGATTAGTCCGCAGCATCTTAATAGAGACACGCCTGGACTCCCAATAGCCCTTATTTTAGTTTTTCTTTTTGAACCATTCAGAGGTGAACTTAATGGTGTCCTTTAGATCAATAATAATAATAATGCCTTACCTTCATAACATAATCCGTAATAATGTAAAATAAGTGTTTCTTAAAAAGAAACCAACAAACTCTTCTAACACCCCTTCCTGTAAGTCTTCATCTTGTCTGTCTGGAGGGTGTCCCATAGAATTTGTGTTTATTGTGTTTTATGTAATTTTTTTAAAGAGGAAACTTCCACATAAATTTTTTTAGGATATATTTAACAGTTAAATTTGTAATCAGGATCCACTCTTTTCAAAACAGATTTTGAGTTTAGTACAAATTTGATGAAGGTTAGAGACATAATTGGGAATAAAATTTATATTTCCTTATTTTTTCTTGGATTCAAAATGAATTCCATTGTGATTCTGCCAAAACTGCGACTGCCCGGTGAAACTACATGGAAAACCATAGTCAGTGTTGGCCACTAAAAGCCTGATCATAGCATTTTTAAGTGAAAGTGTTGCAAAAGGAAAACAGACAGAGTAGCGGCAGTAACATTACTGGAGCACCAAGCCAAACAAAATACAGTTAAATGATCAGCAAAAATCCTCTGCCTTAGGGCACTGACAGCCTGAGTGAACTTTACATGAACATTAAACCTTAGAACCTGCCTGTCCTCTCTGCTTGCTTCAGGCTGTTTTTTTCAGATGACAATGCAGAATAAATCTTTTCTTCAAGCTTCCACAA
This sequence comes from Valencia hispanica, assembly GCA_963556495.2. Classification (NCBI taxonomy): domain Eukaryota; kingdom Metazoa; phylum Chordata; class Actinopteri; order Cyprinodontiformes; family Valenciidae; genus Valencia; species Valencia hispanica. The sequence goes on from OY747710.1 coordinate 21,475,456, forward strand.
AGCAATCAAGACTTCAACGCTGCTTAAAACACCAAAAAAAAAAAGCATATACTTGTATTTTCTCTCTTTCAAACTAGGGACAAAGCAAATACGACAGTATTTATTATACTGTTAATTCATTGTAATAAAAGGAAATATTATCAACCTATTATCCAAGTGTGCATATGTATAAATTCAACACATGATCAAATAATTATGTCCCCCAATTTACAGATTCTCAAATATCTCAATAGTTAAAAACTATCACCTTATAAAGCATACATATTACATGGTGCACAGTATTCTACAACCCTTATTTAATTTGTTGATGATCATTGCGAAACATTTACAAAAACATGTGGCTATATAAAAATAATTGATTTCATGTCCTTACATCTTCCCATCCTCTTCCAGGTGTCCAAGAGATAACGTCCAAGAAGGGGTTGGACAGGTAACCGTCGATATTGAAGGAATAGTCTCGACCACCAAGCGTTATGTTGCTGAAATACCTGCATGTTTGTCAGAAAGAAGGGGAAGACACAATGAGATAATACAATCCTATACAATACACTAGGTATGTCCTGATCAAGATTTTTAAAGGATCAGTTTCAGATTCCCTGTGGAAACTCAGTGCCTGTCGCCTGGTGTTGGAGCACTGTATGGGATTTTGCCAGTTGCACCCCCCAGTGAGCTGTGCAACCACACTTGGTTTGCACTGCTTGCAAAACTGTGGGGTTGATTCACAAAGTTATAAGTTGTTAACTGGTAGGGCTAAATGTAGGCTAAGCCTGTGTTTGCACTTGCTCTGAATTCTAAAACTAGAAGGAAACAGAGATCTTCACCAAATATTGCTCTCCAAAGCAAACAGTATTTCTCAGCACTGGCACAGTTTTCTCACATTAAAATGTGGCTTATTGCATGTATTTAAAAAAAAAAACCTTCTCATATTTATGTATAATTATCTAAACCACAACCAAAGTAAGTAACTTCTCATTCTTCAAAGCCAAAATGGTTTATGGTGCATAAATTGTCGTTTAAATAAAGCTGGTGTTTGTTTTGGTGAAGATATAAACAGCTGTAGTGGGGGCTGTGCATTGAGCAGCTGAAACACTGATCACTGAATTTTATGGTGTTTTAAGCAAAGTGCTTAGTTGATGAAATAACTATTCCTGTTAGTTTTGGCTCTAAACAGTTAACTGGAATTGCACTAAAATATATCAACCACCGAATTATCGCTCTAAAACAAAGAAAAACTTTGGCAACTTTAGGAGTGATTCACTTGAAAACATCATCAACAGGGGTAAGACATATGTTTTTGAAGATTGTAGCTGTAGGTGTCCAGTTTATAGATTAAGAAACAATTGACTAAGCTTTGTATGTTTCAGGTTAGGATATTACAACTTTTCTAATCGAGTTAACATGGTGATGAAGAAAATCTCGATTTTTGGGCAAAATTTATGCGGCTGTAATGAAAAACAAAAACAGATAATAGAGAGTGCAGTTTCTGTAAATTCATTGGTTAATTTTATAGGTGAATATCAACACAAATATTCTTGTAGACTATGTTACACTGATTAAATTTATATTTTTCATTTCATACACACTGGACAGATTTTCATGAGAGTTCGGGCTGGAACTCTGACTCATTGATCATTATCAGTTGCAAACATATATTATTAAACCAAATGTTTTTTTCTAGGTGGAGGCCAGAAACGAAAATTTCAATGTTGCACTTTATACAACAGCGCGCCTGTCACATTCTTTATTTGTTTGACACTAAACCACAGAAGCTCTGTGACGACAGCCTAGGACTTTCTGTTAATCAAAATCAACAGACAAATGATCACACACTAAACTGTCAGGATCTTTGAAGTCAAACAATTGCTGCTCTCTTCATAGGTTTCAACCTCTACAGTGTGAGTGATAATCACAGGACAGAACTTCAAATGTTCTTCTTTTGTCATGTCAGTGGCTTCCAAATAAATAAAATGAAAAACACAAAACAAAACTTAAAGCTTTTTTTAGTTGCATGACAGAAAGCTTCAGCTTGTAGTTGCAGACAGTGAACAGTAGGTAGCACTGCAAAAAGATGGAAATGAAAACAGCTTTGTAGTCTTGTTCCTGGACATAGTTTATAAACAAACACAGAAGAATCCATTAATCATTTAAACATAATTTTCTCACTGTTGGTGCTCTGCATCATTTACAAAAATCACTGCAAATAAACACATTAATTAGAAGTTTGAGCCAATTTGAGCAGCCAGGTTCCCTAATATCATGTATGATATCCATACAGTGCATACCTGTTGTAAGAATAAACAACGCTAAAAATATTCTGGGATGATAACAACTTGTGCAACCTGTTAGATTCGGTTGCTGTGTGTTTGTACTGCCTATAAGGAATATATTAAAAGTAGCTTATTAATATACATGAGACATGGTCCGCTTGCTACAGATGCTACTGTAATTTTGCCACCTCACAACTACATGCACCAACATCATCTATTTTGCATGGATGATAGCCAGCCCCAAATTCAGATATCCCCTGTGTGCCTGCTCCCTGACACTGAATGTACTAATTCTACCCATATATCTCTTGGCTAATTCTGGCCATGAACCAAATTTCCTCTCTGAAAATGTCACCTCATGCCATCTCTATTTTTATTTCCTCCTATTTAACATATTTAATCTGGTGTCTGTCAACTGTCTTATACAGTGAATTGGAAAAGTGTTCATACTTCTTCAACTGTTTCACATTTTATCATATTACAACCACAAACTTCAATGCATTCTGTTAGGATTATGTGATGGAGCAACAAAAAATAGTACAAATTTGTAAAAGTGAAAGGAAATGCTTAATGGTTTTTAACACTTTTTACAAAGGAAGATTTGAAATGGGTGCTGTGCTAAATGTCACAAATATGTTAATAGAGTTAATCAATACATAATTTAATTTGAGCATATACAGTGGCTTGCAAAAGTATTCGGCCCCCTTGAACTTTTCCACATTTTGTCACATTACAGCCACAAACATGAATCAATTTGATTGGAATTCCATGTGAAAGAAAGTGGTGTACACGTGAGATGTGGAACGAAAATCATACATGATTCCAAACATTTTTTACAAATAAATAACTGAAAAGTGGGATGTGCGTAATTATTCAGCCCCCTGAGTCCAATACTTTGTAGAACCACCTTTTGCTGCAATTCCAGCTGCCAGTCTTTTAGGGTATGTCTCTACCAGCTTTGCACATCTAGAGACTGAAATTCTTGCCCATTCTTCTTTGCAAAACAGCTCCAGCTCAGTCAGATTAGATGGACAGCGTTTGTGAACAGCAGTTTTCAGATTTTGCCACAGATTCTCTATTGGATTTAGATCTGGACTTTGACTGGGCCATTCTAACACATGGATATGTTTTGTTTTAAACCATTCCATTGTTGCCATGGCTTTATGTTTAGGGTCGTTGTCCTGCTGGAAGGTGAACCTTCGCCCCAGTCTCAAGTCTTTTGCAGACTCCAAGAGGTTTTCTTCCACGATTGCCCTGTATTTGGCTCCATCCATCTTCCCATCAACTCTGACCAACTTCCCTGTCCCTGCTGAAGAGAAGCACCCCCAGAGCATGATGCTGCCACCACCATATTTGACAGTGGGGATGGTGTGCTCAGAGTGATGTGCAGTGTTAGTTTTCCGCCACACATAGCGTTTTCCATTTTGGCCAAAAAGTTCCATTTTGGTCTCATCTGACCAGAGCACCTTCTTCCACTCTCCTTCCATTTCTGAATGATCGCTTGAACAGCGCTCCGTGGGATGTTCAAGGCTTGGGAAATCTTTTTGTAGCCTAAGCCTGCTTTAAATTTCTCAATAACTTTATCCCTGACCTGTCTGGTGTGTTCTTTGGACTTCATGGTGTTGTTGCTCCCAACATTCTCTTAGACAACCTCTGAGGCCGTCACAGGGCAGCTGTATTTGTACTGACATTAGATTACACACAGGTGCACTCTATTTAGTCATTAGCACTCATCAGGCAATGTCTATGGGCAACTGACTGCACTCAGACCAAAGGGGGCTGAATAATTACGCACACCCCCCTTTTCAGTTATTTATTTGTAAAAAATGTTTGGAATCATGTATGATTTTCGTTCCACTTCTCACGTGTACACCACTTTGTATTGGTGTTTCACATGGAATTCCAATAAAATTGATTCATGTTTGTGGCTGTAATGTGACAAAATGTGGAAAAGTTCAAGGGGGCCGAATACTTTTGCAAGCCACTGTATGTAGCTATTTTGTGAAATTGACAGCGGTTTGGTTTGGTTTGGTTTGGTAGAGAAGATTAGTGAACAAACAGCATTAAAAAGACCAAGCAATACAGCAGAAAGGTCAGGTCACTAGAGCTCATACTTTTAATTGTAGTTACAGCTGCAAGTCTTTAGAGATATGCCTCTGCCAGCCTTGCACATAAACAGACTGAAATCCTGCCCATCCTGCAACTTTTAGGTTTGTTCCCTGGTTTTACACACCTGAATTGATCAGCTGAATTACTTAATCAGCATATCTTCAAGTTCTGCAGAGTCCTGCTAATTATCTAATTGTCTCATTTAAGTGTACAGAAGTAGAGACGCATGTAAAAGTTGCAGTACATTGGTCCTTTTTAACGCAATATGATTTGATCTAAATCATTTCATTGTAGCTCTGGCTGTGTTGTCTGCCTGGAAGGTGAACCTTTCTTCTCTCCTCAAGTCTTTTCCGGCCTCTAACCAGTTTTCTTCTAAAATTGCCTTTTATTTAACTCTATCCTTCTTCCAGTCAACCATGATCAGTTTTCGTGTTCCTGCTGAAGCAAAGCCTCCCCACAGCATGATACTGCCACTGCCATGTTTTACAGTAGAGATGGTATTTTCAGGGTGAAGTACAATGCACCTGTCAATCAATCAATCAAACTTTATTTATAAAGCACCTTTCATACAAAAAAATGCAGCTCAAAGTGCTTTACAGATTAAAATGACCCCACAGAACCCACATTCCCATCCCTCCTGTAGTGGTCACTTCACCAAAACACATTCTAATAGTTTGCTGTGTGCCCTACCACACTTTTGTCTAGCTACAGACAGGTTTTTGATGCTTAATAAAGGCAAGGCAAGGCAAATTTATTTGCATAGCATACTTTCAGCAACACTGCAATTCAAGGTGCTTTGGGTGATTAGGTGAAAAATACAAGCAGCAATAAAACAACAATAAAAACAGAAAACACAATGTCGAAGACATAAAGAACATAAAAAATATACTACAGTTATGACATTCTTGCTCTTATTAATCAATTAATCAAAAGCAGTTCTAAACAGATGGGTTTTTAGCTTTAATTTAAAGGAACTCTGTGTTTCAGCAGCTTTGCAGTCGTCCTGGAGTTTGTTCCAGATAAAAGGAGCATACAAACTGAAAGCTGCTTCTCCATGTTTGGTTCTGATTCTAGGTATGCTGAGTAGGCTGGAATTAAAGGACCTGAATGGTCTGGGAAGTTGGATAATGACAACAGATCTTTAACATACTTTGGTTCTAGTGAGGACATGAGCAGCAGCTCTAGATGTCTGGTTGACTTTTTAGGCAGACCATTACAGTAATGAATCAAACTTAACATATGTGCATGGATGAATTTTTTGAGGTACTGTTGCAACATTAGTCCTTTAATCCTAAGCATGTTTTTCAGGTGACAGAAGGCTGACCTTGGCTAATGGATTCTTCTAGCAACTCTTCCATAAAGGCCAAATTTGTGCCCTCCCCAAGCTTGGCCCAGTTGATTGATTATCCCCCCTGTGATATGGATCTTTGTAGCTCATACAGAGTTACCATTGACATCCTGGGTGCATTACAGATTAATCCTCTCTTTGTCAGGCCTGTTTGGATCCCTGATTAAAATGATTGAACAGTTTTCTTTAAAATATTTAAAGGTTGAGATTTTTTTACATCAACTAATCCTACTTTAAACATCTCTGAATCTTCCTGTTTGCTAAGTTCTTTGGTCTTCGTGATACTTTTATTTTACTAATGTTTTCTAACTTATCTCTAAGGACTTCACAGACTAGCTGGATTCATATTGCAATTAAATTAAACACAGTTGGATTCTACTTAGTAAGTAGATATGTTTTGAGGGCAATTAGTTGCATCGGATGCAATTTAAAGATATCAAAATAAAGGAGGCAAAATACAAATGCATGCCACACTTTTCAGATTTTAACTTAAAACAAAATTCTGACCTATTCTAATTAATAATAATGTATCATTTATCTTTCACTTCACATTTATACAACATTTGTTATTGGTCTATCACAGGGGTCTCAAACTCCAGTCCTTTTCAGATGACGCTCTACAATTTTAAGTTCATCTTCCACAGATTCCTAATGGAAAGTAAATTTTTTGATTTATTTGTGTTAAGCAGATATATATCTAGCCCTTGAGGGCTGTAGTTGAAGACCCCTGGTTTATAAAATACACTCAACAAAAATATAAACGCAACACCTTTGTTTCTGCTCCCATTTTTCATGAGATGGACTTAAAGATCTAAAATTCATTCCAGATACACAATATTACCATTTCTCTCAAACATTGTTCACAAATCAGTCTAAATGTGTGATAGTGAGCACTTCTGCTTTGCTGAGATAATCCATCCCACCTCACAGGTGTGCCACATCAAGATGCTGATCTGACATCATGATTAGTGCACAGGTGTACCTTATACTGCCCACAATAAAAGGCCACCCTGGAATGTGCAGTTTTTTGCTTTATTGGGGGTCTGGGGACTCAGAACCGGTCAGTATCTGGTGTGACCACCATTTGCCTCATGCAATGCAACACATCTTCTTCGCATAGAGTTGATCAGATTGTCAATTGTGGCCTGTGGAATGTTGGTCCACTCCTCTTCAATGGCTGTGCGAAGTTGTTGGATATTAGTGGGAACTGGTACACGCTGTCGTACGCCGGTCAAGCACATCCCAAACATGCTCAATGGGTGACATGTCCGGTGAGTATGCTGGCCATGCAAGAACTGGGACATTTTCAGCTTCCAAGAATTGTGTACAGATCCTTGCAACATGGGGCCGTGCATTATCTTGCTGAAACATGAGGTGATGTTCATGGATGTATGGCACAACAATGGGCCTCAGGATCTCATCACGGTATCTCTGTGCATTCAAAATTCCATCAATGAAATGCACCTGTGTTCTTCGTCCATAACAGATGCCTGCCCATACCATAACCCCACCACCACCATGGGCCACTCAATCCACAACATTGACATCAGCAAAGCGCTCACCCACACTACGCCACACACGCTGTCTGCCATCTGCCCTGAACAATGTAAACCGAGATTCATCCGTGAAGAGAACACCTCTCCAACGTGCCAGACGCCATCGAATGTGAGCATTTGCCCACTCAAGTCTGTTACAGCCACGAGCTGGAGTCAGTTCAAGACCCCGATGAGGACAACGAGCATGCAGTTAAGCTTCCCTGAGACGGTTTCTGACAGTTTGTGCAGAATTTATTTGGTTATACAAACCAATTGTTTCAGCAACTGTCTGAGTGGCTGGTCTCAGACGATCTTGGAGGTGAACCTGCTGGATGTGGAGGTCCTGGGCTGGTGTGGTCACACGTGGTCTGCGGTTGTGAGGCCGGTTGGATGTACTGTCATATTCTCTGAAACGCCTTTGGAGACGGCTTATGGTGGAGAAATGAACATTCAATGCACGAGCAACAGATCTGGTTGACATTCCTGCTGTCAGCATGCCAATTGCACGCTCCCTCAATGCTTGTGGCATCTGTGGCATTTTGCTGTGAGACAAAACTGCACATTCCAGGGTGGCCTTTTATTGTGGGCAGTATAAGGTACACCTGTGCACTAATCATGATGTCAGATCAGCATCTTGATGTGGCACACCTGTGAGGTGGGATGGATTATCTCAGCAAAGCAGAAGTGCTCACTATCACACATTTAGACTGATTTGTGAACAATGTTTGAGAGAAATGGTAATATTGTGTATCTGGAATGAATTTTAGATCTTTAAGTCCATCTCATGAAAAATGGGAGCAGAAACAAAGGTGTTGCGTTTATATTTTTGTTGAGTGTACATTGATGTTTGTAGTTGTAATGGGATCAATTGTGGAACAGTTCAAGGGATAGAAAATCACTGATCACTGTATATTATTTTATATATTGAAAATGTCTTACCTCATGCGGCTTCGCAGTCTCTGGGTCTGATTGGCATCTGTCATGCAAGTGGTAACGAAGTTTGGCCCGCCCGTGCTTCCATATTCCTTGCGCATTGCCACTGCTCCATGAGTGAGCACAGACACACCCCGAGCAATCCTTCGGCGAGGCTCGTCCCTCCAGCCCTGGGGCCGTACGGCAAATAATGCCCGAGGCAGGTTCTCCATGCCCAAACCCGAGAGAGCAGGGCCCACTGCGAACCACATGTGTGAGGCCCCGGCCTGACCGGCGGCCCAGGCAGCACGGAAGACCAGCTCGGCCTCCTCCTGAGAGCAGTACAGCAGACGCACCTGGAGGAGAGAAGGGAGGCAGGGAGGGAATGGGAACGGGGGAAGACACACACACACATACACTCCAGTGAGATAAGGAGGGGAAAGGGGAGACATGGAGTAAGACAGAGGGTGGGAGAAGCAAGGACACAAATGAAAAAGCGGAGAGGAGGCGCATCTCAGCAGGAGAAGATGAAGATGGATAGAAAAAAAACCTATCAGCCAATAACAAGAATGCTGCAGGAGGTATACGGAGAGATAGCGGTAAGGCATTGTGATAAGGTTTATGGAAGTCGAGTGCATGACTTCAAATGAAAGCACACACACAACTAAGTCTGACTGAGTGGCTGTGTTTGCTAACCTGATGGTATGGGAGGCAATGGAGGTCACTGCTTAATGAGCTTAGACCTGATGAAACAAGTTACTGTAATGAATAATAAAAACGAGATCAAAACAAGAAGGAGAAAATGAAAGGAGTGGTGGAGCAAAGAAATATGAGTGAAAAAGAGAAGACAGAGACAGTGAATAGACTAAGTACAAGGGAGGGGAAGATGAAGGGGGGAGAGGTTAAACTGTAAAATATGTTTTTAAAAGAACATTGGAGGAGAGACCTGAGGACAACAGAGGCAAGAGGAGCAAAATGAGCAGATCGAGGGAAGAAGTCAGAGATGGGAATATCACTCCTTAGAGATTAGGAAGGGGAGGTTGGGACAGTGGAGAAAAGCAAATGAATGCATATTTTTGTGAAATCAGCACCTGGAGAAATAGAAAATATTTGTAATAGAGGTGGGAGAATGATTGAAGTCTGGAGGTAAAGAGAGAAAAATATTAAGACCCAATAGAAAGAAAACAGTGAACTCTCTGCTGGAGAAGAGAGACAGACAGTGTTAGAGGGTTAAAGGAAACAGAGAGAAATGTGGAGCTATGGAGACAGATGGAAAACCAAAGCAAAGTTACATGCATACAGCACCACAAGTCACGTTTTCCAAGTCTGAGTCAAGTTTCCCGTTTAAAAAAGGTACAATTCCGAGTCCAATCCCAAAACTTTTTGGGGAAAGTCCAACTCAGGTGTTTAGTCCAATTTAGATGTGAAGTCTTCAAAAGGCAAGTCCAAATCAAATCACAAATCTTTCCCCCCCAACTCCAGGTCAAGACCTAAGTCTCTAAGTCAACTAATTATTATTTCCCCAGATGCATGGCATCTAAGCTGCCTATAACACTAACATTGCTGAATATTATGAGCTTAAATGATGCACATAGTTTAAACCATGAATATTTAAAACTTATATATTCAAAAAATAATCATTTAAAAAGAAAATAATAATATTAGCTATTTTTCTTGTGTATGTGTAGGTTCCCTCCTGGTAATACGGCTTCCCCCCGCAATCCAAAAACATGACTGTTTGGTCAACCGGACTCTCTAAATTGCCCTTAGGTATAAGTGTGTGTGTGCAAAATTGTCTGGCCTGTGTGTCTCTGGGCCCTGTGATGGACTGGCCCCCTGTCCAAGGTGTACCCTGCCTCTTGCCAAATGATTGCTGGGGAAAGAGCCAGATAAGCGGGTATAGACAATGTACAAATCTATGGATGGATAGATGCTATGAATTTAAAAATTAACTATTCATAAAATTTATATTAGGACTATAAACAGAAAAGAATGCTTTAATACCTGTTTTTAAATAAAACAGAAATTTCTTTTTTTTTTTTGAAGAAGAAGAAGAAGAACTGTTTAGTCTTTGTGTTGATATAGTAGACATCTGTGTATCCCTGTGTTTAAATTGTCCGCTCCTTCATCATACAGCATACAGGACAGGGTTTAGGGCCTATCCTTCTCCTCACTCTGAGTCCGAGAAATTGCTTGATCTAAATATGCTTTTGCAGCTGTTGTTGAAAAATCTAAACTGTAAATAATTTCCAAATCACAGTATAAGTTACAACATAAAGAGCAGGGTGCAGTGTAGTGCATGAGAGAGAATGATGAATTTCTGAATGATTAGAACAGGAAGTGCTTTCATTTTGACTTGCAATCTTTGTACTGAAATTAGTCTAACAATGACAGACTAAGATGTCAGAGATTAAGTTAGGTTTATTTTGTTTTTATACAACCCAAAATAAATTATTAAAGTCTGAGTTCAATTTGAGAAATATCTGTGTGGTTATTTTTGTGAAGCTACAGCTAACAACAACAGATTGTCATAAGCAATGAATTGCCCGTGGCAATCAAATGCTCCCATTTACAATAAAATATGCCCATTACTTGCAGTATGAGGCTTCATCAGAGTTCTGTCCCAGACCATAAACTTTAGTCAAGTTTCAAGTCTTTAAAATGCCCGCCAAGTCAAGTCTCAAGTCTCTGATTTTTGAAAATGAAGTGCTATTTGAGCTTAAAGAGGAACGTACATCAGGAGCATCAGTTGACATGCATGAGTTGAAGCATTTAACACAATTTGGAAGGATCTCATTGGATTGCACCAAAGAAATGACAGATTACAGTATTTCATTCATAGATAGCTTCATCAGAAAAACATCAACACTATTTAGGAGAACAGGTTTGAAAAGGAACGTTGGGTGCTGCACCTTGAAACATCATCCGGTGATCAGACACCGCCACTGCGGGTTCTTTATTTTAAAATAAGACATATTTTTGGTGCCTTCCTGGTCCATTTTCCTTAAGCCTGAGACTTGAGTCATAATCTTTGCTATATGCTGAGAAATACCCAATAGGACGAAGGGAGGAAGTACACGAAAATATAATGATAGAAAAAAACAAAGAACAACCGAAGGTCAAAAAGAGGAAGACAGCTCTTTTAAGCACTGCAAGGTAGGCGGTCAGGGATACAGATGCAAAGCACTTTCTGAGATTTGTGCCTTCATTGAATTTTGAACTGTAATGGCTTGGCAAAACAATTCTGCCTGTGTGCCAATAAACCTCCAGTGAATTAGGCATGGACCGAGTGACAGAGTGGGAGGAGAGAGGAGGGAGAAAGACAGTGAGAGACAGGAAGAAAGAAGAGACTGAAGAGGAGAATCAGACTTATAAACAGACACACCCACTACTGAAAGATGGGGAATAGAGAAGGATGGGGACACAGAGAAAAACAGAAGAAAAACAGACAAGCCAGACACTGGAAAAGAAATGGAACATAGAAAGTGGAGGAATTGAGTAGAAACTGAGCCACAGACCTGCATCAGGTCATCTACAATGTAGAAGACGTTACAAAAAATGCAGCACAGAGAACTGGAGTATGAGATACAAATGTGTGCAGCATCACTACTCCATCAAAAGCATTTGCAAGTCCTGCAGATGGAGGGCAGCTGTGAAAGGCAAGTAGGTTTCATAGTGAAATTTTTGTATGGTCAAATCACTGCAGGCATTATGTCGTTTAAACAACAATTTGGCAGAGTGGAGCTTAAGAAATCCAATACACGTGCGCACACTTGCAAACACAACGACAAGCAGAGCTGCAGTGGGCATGCTGGGACATTAGCGATGACATTGAGACCCAGACTAAACTGAGCCAACAGAGAGCAAAGCCTGTGGCAGGGAAGACATGCAGAGTGTATGGAGTGGACGAGTGGACTGGAGGAATGAAAGATGGCCATGCTGAGATAAAGGTGCAAAGCAAAGCAGTTGAGGTTACTGAGGCTTGTCTCTAGGCAAAAAAATGCAGGAGGGGGAGCTAGCGAGGCAGGATGAGAGGGGAGGATGGGGGCTTCTGAGAAGAAAAGCAGAGGAATAGACAATGTAACTGAAAATTTGAACAGCAGAATCAAGGGGAGCGAGAGTAGAAGCTCTTTTTTGTCAAAACAATAATAAATAAAGGAATTTGGAAGAAAATAGCAGTTTGTAGGTGAATAAACAGCAGGGGCAGAGGAAGCAGCAATAAAAGTGAGGAGAGAACATGCAAGCACATAGTTTAAAGGAGTAAAGGGTGGAGGAGTAGAAACCAAAACCCCAATTCATTCTAATCAAATTTTATCATTAATTTACTTGTATGGATCAGTTTGGATTGCTTTTACCATAGTGCACGAACTTAGGAAACAAAATCAGTGTCAGTTAAGTAATTGCAACTAACTGAAGTATTTTCTTTACCTGATTCATTGAATACATGAGTGGAGTATAACTAATAAATAAACATGCATGCCAGTAAGGCCAGAAAAAAATATTTTGAACACTTACAGTTTTTTAAGTACAATCGGAATCAAATCTTATCCCCCCAAAAAGCTGGGAATGTATTTGTTCAGTAAGAGTTCATTTATATTAATTTCATTCATCTTTCTTTATTTGCATCTTCTGCATATCAAAAGTGACAAGGGAGAACCCGCTTGTGAAATACTGGTATACAGCAAAAGGTTTTTTTTCCAGCTTTAAAGCTTCCTTAATGGGAAATCAGGGGAGCCTGGGGGAAATCAGAGTGACTTGTGGTTTTGGTTGTTCTGTTGATCCTTTAGTGCCATAGCAGATGAAAAGAGAAGAAAAGAGGGATAGAGGAGAGAGGGGAGAGAGAGATATGGAGAGGCAGAGGGAGAGACGAAGAAGGAAGGAAAAAGCTGGGAAGCCACCTGTCCGAAAGGGGCCCCCCAATGATTGTCGCAGCACTTCCTCCCCTTTCCTCCCTCTATTCCTCCTCCCTCCCCCCTGTCTCACCTGCGCCTCGTTCTCCTTCAGCATCCTGCGCGTGCGTGCCCCCCCAGGGTCGTCGGTCACGTTCAGGATAACAATGCTCTTCTTCTCCCAGCCGATGAACGAGCCATCCGTTAGGCCCTCCACCACCGAAAGGAAGTCCTGGTAGCCATGGTGACGCGTAGACACCACAGAAAAGGAGGTCCAGTCATACTCCTCCAGCACCTCAAAGATGACCTCTAACTGGAGCGCGGTGGAGGAGCTGAACTGGAGAAAGATGGAACCTGATTCCTGATTTAGGGAGGAAAGCAGCAGATGTGGTCAAACGTGCAGATGCAAAATTGATCCTCTGTGTCAGAACTGGGTAATCAAAAACACTTTGCCTACAAGGAAGTACAATGCTCTGAGCTGCTCCGTCTTCATGCACAATTAACAATGGGCATTATGAGGCTTTAAGTTTTAATGCAGCAGCAGCATTTGTGCAGCCGTAGGGCTAAAAAAGCCCAGCCGTTGAGTAAAATCTCATCTGATGTTCAGAAGGGAGTGTTTCTAAAAAGTCTGCTCAGGGGTGGGAGGGGATGACAGCGAGAAAGGGGTACATCTTCAGAGGAAGTTTATCAAAGTGCTACAACTTAATTTCTCAAGAGTAAAGGGGTATTCTAAAAGCACAAATTTGAAGCTTTTTGTTCCCCTTCCTATTGTGCCGGTGATGCAATGTAGTACATGTTTTCTCTGATGTATACACAAACAAATCCACAAAAATGTACAGAGAATACACAGCATCCTTGTCCACTCATATACGCCTTCATGTCTGTTCATTGCTTCCCTACCAGCAACATCAGTAGCAGTGTGACAGCCCCAGTTGGTGCCATTTACAGATCAAACAGCAGAGAGTTTCTGCAGATCAGTGACACTGACCTTCAGCTTCCCCCTCCAGCCTATTGGCACTTGTTCTTCACAGGCTGCACAAAATATTATGAGTTTGTCAATTGATGAAGTAACATTACCAGTTCTTTCTTTAAAATTGTTTTCGATTTTTATTTAACACTTACCCTGATTCAGTACGATATTAACCAGTTAGTTCACCCTTCTATCTCCTAAAAACTTTCAAATTTTCAAAGCTCATAGGAATTACCCGCACATCGGCAGTTTGACCATAGTTAAGTTCAATAAAAAAAAATTTAAAATACTGTCAGATTTAAGCAGCAGCTATTTAGGATTATTTGCTTTGTGACTGACATGCTGAGACGGAGCAGCTTCCAAGAGCAAAAGATGGGTAGAAAATCCACCTACAGTAATAGTTCCTTACAAAAGTCTCTCACCTTTTGAACTTTTAAAAATGTTTTGCTTTACAGCTATAGACCTTAATGTATTTTATGGGTATTTAATTTGATAAACCATCAAAAATCTGTTTATAATTCGGGAGTTGAATATTTTCTTACAAATAAAAATCACAGAAAAGATTTAGGGGTGGATAGATTCCCCGACCTGAGCTGTGGATTTCTGCAGCTTCTCCAGAGTTACCATGGACCTTTTGGCTGCTTCTCTGATTAATACTCTTTCCCTTTCAATTCAATTTCAATTCAGTTTATTTATATAGCGCCAATTCACAACAGATGTCCTCTCAAGGCACTTAACAATAAGTCATTTCAATACATTTATACAAACATTCCAATCAGTTAAAAAGTTTCCTATTTAAGGAATCCCAGCAGATTGCGTCAGTCATTGGCGTGAGGTTCCTGCAAGTTCCTGCTAGTTTAGGTGGAGCTTTGTCTTGATTGGGCTACAGTTGTACCATGTTTCTTCCATTATTAAATTAGGGACTGAATTTACCTCTGTGGGAAGTTTAAAGCTTGGAATATTATTTTATAACCTAACACTTGTTTAAAGTTCCTCAAGCCCCCTCCCTCCAACATGTCTGTTGTGTTACTTGATCTTCATGATGCTGTTTTTTTAACTAATGTTTTCTAGCAAATCTCTAAGGCATTCACAGAATAGCTTCAGAATAGCTGAAATGAAATTACAAACAGGTGGATGAATTATTTCTGAAGAAAATTAAAATGTAGGCCATCAGTGGAGTGAAGGAGGTTGAATACAATTTCATGACAAACTTTGTACTTTTTTCATTTAAAAAAAGGAACGTATTGTTTTTCTACCAATTCAATGTTATGCGCTACCCTTTAAAATACATTTAGGTTTTGGATTGTAATGGCACAAAATGTAAAAAAAAAAGTTATTGTTACAATTTTTGTGGGTCAGTGTGTTTCAGAACACCTTAAATACACCTAATCTTAGTAAATTGTTATTATTCCTGCAAACTCTCTCACACAAACATAAAGTTCTTGTGGACTTTCCCAACCCGATCCCGACCTCCCTCCTCCTACCTGTGGCATCCTCCCCAGCCCTGCTCCCCCGCCTACAGCCACTATAGGCAGTCCTGTTTGTGCAGAGACAAACTCCAGCATGGGGGCCATGGGACCCCAAGCCGTCCGTGGGGGCCTCTCCTCTTCGTAAACCAGACCCTGCAGAGGCCTCGCCGCTAACAGCTCACACAGCTGGGACAGCACCGTCTTAGGGCTACTGTCGTTCACCTGAGAGATCAAGGGAGGGACGAAGAAAGGGGAGAAAACAGGAGACAAGTAGAGTTGGCCATCCAGGAGAGGGAGTGCTGACAGTGTGTCATTTAGATTGAAGGTGTCTGTAGTATGTATGACATGTTTCACTAACAATACAAGATACAGTCAGGGAGTGGAGGCTGACACCTGCTCATTCAGCTCAATAAGTATGAATAATGGATTGTTATTCTCCACCTTGAAGTAAGGCTGAGTGAGCAGAGGACACAGTGTCTAACCTGAAGCCAGATGACGTTAGCAGAGCCCCACTGGGTGACCACGCTCTCCCCCAGGGAGCCGTATACCCGTCCGAAGCCGGGGTAAAGCACCCTTCCCCCAGGCCCCGCCACCGCTGCCTCCGCCTGCACCATGGCACCGGCGTGGATCACAGCAATGTTGAAGTTCATCATGGCCGATGCATCACGCTCCCGCGGGCTCGGCCGGAGCAGGAGGTGGGGGGATGCATCCACCAGACCTGCCCACTCTGCCAGGACCAATAGGAGAGAGAGAGTAGGTATGGCGACCATGGCAACCTGCCGAGGGGGGGAGGCAGATATATATCGCACTTAGAGAGGGTGCCTGAAAACAGAGAAACAGCAAGGAGAAGAGAGGAATGAGGTAAACTGGAGAAAAATCAAGGGAAGAAAAGATTAAAGTATTTATTTTTATATGATGTTCAAAACAGAAGACATCACATCAGAGAGTATAAAGGTGTCTGAAGAAGGAAACAAAAAGGTACAGTAAAGAGAGGTGTCCTCAGAGATGGGAGAAAAAGACTGATGAGAGATTGCATGCATGCCAAACAGTGTAGGAAATTCTTATTCTAATCATGGGAAAAAAAAGGTTTGCGTTGGCTGGAGCAAAAAGAAAGGAAGAGGAATATGGGAATGAAACGGGGGGTAATGGAGAGACTGGAAGAAAGCAAGTCAGGGAGAAGATGAAATGGGTGCTATTTAGGCTGCAGGCTGAGAAGCAACAATATGAGGAAAAATAGAAACAGGCTGTTAGAGTAAAAAAGAGGGAGAGGGATTTAATAGCAGACAGACAAAGATGGGACAGAAGTAGTTATTGTGCTGCACAAATGATAATAACAATTAGGATCTCTTTAAACACACTCATCCTCACAAAAATACACTCACACACATACACACAAACTAAGGGGATAGCTTAACATTTTATTTTAAAGATTTTGTGTCACTAGTGGACTCTATTTGACAATTACCAGGCAGGAAAAGTGGGTTAGAAAGAGGAGAGGAAGACAGGCAGGTAATGGCAGGGGGAGAGTTGAACCCAGGACAGGTGCACCACGCGCCAACGCGACCAACTGAGTTCAGGATTTTTGAAGTCAGGTTCTGTTAAAATGTTTCACAAAGGTAGCATGTAAACAGAAGTAAATACCTTTTATGAGGTCTTTCTTTAGTACAAATGCAGATTAGTTGTTTCTGGAACCTATATGCAAACAGCTCTTCAGAGGGGGCCTGGACAAATTAGGTGTCTATTCTTCCAGTGCTTGTAATAACGGCAACAATAAAAGAATGGCGTTAGGTAACGGCATTCTTTTATCAGTAACGCGGTAATCTAACTACAGTAATTACTGTTTCCATCATTACAATGATGCTGCAGTGAGCTCTCACCACCAGTCTGTGTACGGTGCAGATGCGCTCCATGCCTCTGTAAGTCTTCAGTGTGCTTCAGCTTAAGGATAAAAAGAAATATTGAGCACGGAGTTCAGGTTTGAGATGATGCTCAGATGCTCTCATGTGAATCTTTATTTGATTGATTTAGTTACCCATACTATGTGTGTAAAGTTTAAATTGTCTGCACATTTGCTCCAAGTGGTCAAGAGGTGTAATACTAATCTGTCAAAATGGCCGATGGCCTTCAGCTTTCTCCGTCACGTCTAAAAAAAGTTGGTCAAATACTGAAAATATTCGCTTAGCGCGACCCCTGGACCACAGAGTTAAACACCTAATAATGTTTAACAGTTTACTTTTGTTGTAAACAAAATACTTGGAAGTACAGGTTGTTCACTTTACCAGTTGTCTCAGGTTGTAAGTTTGTTACAAAGATAATACTTAAAGTGCAGGATAAACCCTTTGCTGTATGTTAATGTGCAATATAGAAAGTTATATACAAGTAGGCTAACTGTCTCTTCTACTCATTTTAACTGAGTTTTAAAAACTGGTCAGAACAAAATCTAATTTCTTTGATATGTAGCAACAGTTTTTTACAGTAACGCAAACAGTTACTTTCCCTAGCAACTAGTTACTCTTATAGAGTAATTAAGTTACTTTTTGGAATAAGTAGTGAGTATCTATAATTAATTACTTTTCAAAGTAACCCTCCCAACACAGCTACGATCACAAAACAAGTCCAATATCTAACTTACTGTCAATAATTCTTAACATGGACACTCCAATAGAGAAGTAAGACATAGGGAAAATCAACAAAATAAAGTTAACTTATACCAATGTATTATTTTTGCTTTTTACTATACATTATATTTATGTCCAATAGTTACGCTGACCGGAGACTTTTTCAGAGAGGTGAAGTTTTGTTTTTTAGTCTGAAAAAACAAGAACAGGCCTGAACTAAGAAGTTTGTCTTTGTAAGTCAGAGTTTGTCAAATATCCCAGAGTTATGTATCCAACATGGCTGCAGAGTATAACGAATGTTATGAAAGTATTTATTTCCCAGCACTTCAAATGCTTCATATATTGTTAAACCAGTTGCACACACAGTGCTGAACAAAATAAATTACTGATTAGTCTAGAATTTGTAAAATCTAGAGAAACATATTCTTATTGGCTTATATTGCTCATTAAACCTAAACAAATAACAAATTCCTGTGTTTTTCAACAAACAATCCGAACACTCTAGAGTCATGTGTTGTTCCCAGCTCTGAACTCAAACACACAAGACAAACAGAATGCACTATAAGAGTAAACTTTTATCATGCCCAACACATCAGTCATTTTTGGCTGCAGCTGATTTTGCTTTGCAGTAGTAGAAAATTTAAATACTTTACAAAACACCCTAAAAGTCACAACTTTGATATCTATTATCCCTTTCAAAACACCAAAAGACTGTAGCTGACCTCTGATTTTGATGATCACGTCCCATCAGACTTACAAGCGGACATTCATATGTACATTAACTCTTTCCCATAACTCTTATACGCATCTTCTTCTTCATGCACAAACATATATACGCACACGTACAGTATTATTTCTCCAGTCCCTCCTGTTCATGCTAGCAAGCAATTTTTTTTTCTCTTCCACTGCCACTTGATTTGTTCTAATGAATTAAATACTTGTTCCGTGTTCTCCATGTGTTTTTGTGCTTTTTCTTTTAGACTGTCCTGGCCTGTTTTTAAATGAGAACTGGTTCTCAGACATTTTGCCTTGTTAAACTGAAACGAAGGTCTAAAAGCAATAAAAATTTACATCACAGATACAAATCCGAAAAACCTAATTCTCAGCTCTGCCTAGAATCTATGCAGGCAGAGACAAAACATTTGGTTCTAATTCTAGGGATGTTGAGTAGACTGGAATTAGAGGACCTGAGTGGTCTGGGGGGTTGGTATAGTAACAGCAGATCTTCAATATACTTTGGTGCTAAGCCATTCGTTGATTTATAAACTAGTAAAAGTATTTTGAAGTCTATTCTCTGAGCTACAGGGAGCCAGTGTAAGGACTTTAGAACTGGGGTGATGAGCTCTACTTTCCTGGTTCTAGTGAGGAACACGAGCAGCAGCGTTCTGGATCAGCCGCAGGTGCCTAAATGACTTTTTAGGCAGACCTGTGAAAACGCTGTTGCAGTAATCAATCCGACTAAGGAAAAATGCATAGATGAGTTTTTCGAGGTCCTGTTGCAAAATCAGTCCTTTAATCCTAGAAATGTTCTTCAGGTGATAGAAGGCTGACCTTGTTATCACCTTTATGTGACTAGGATTACATAATCATGTCAACGAAGGGAGGCAATGAAAGCATGATTGTATTTCTTGGTCAGTATGTTTACATTTTTTTAACTGCATTTTAAACATTAAATCCTGGATGGCAGAAAACTTTCTCCAGCTCAACCAGGAAAAAACTGACGTTTTAGTCATCGGTCCTGAGGCTCAGAGAGAGAAACTTGTACCAAAACTACAATCACTGTCTTCTAATCCTTCTTTACAAGTGAAGAACCTGGACGTGATCTTTGACTCTGAGCAGACTTTTATCCCTCACATTAAAAACATTACTAAAATAGGTTTTTATCACCTAAAGAACATTGCCAAAGTCCGCCCCATTCTCTCTCAGGCCAATACGGACCCATTAATGCATGCTTTTATCACGAGTAGGCTTGATTACTGTAATGCCCTGCTTTCTGGTCGCCCCAAAAAGAGTATATCCAGTTTACAACTCCTACAAAATTCAGCAACACGTGTCCTGACAAAGACCAGGAGGCGGGAGCACATTACACCTGTTTTAAACTCATTGCATTGGCTCCCCATATGTTTTAGGATCAATTTTAAGGTTATTTTAATGGTTCTTAAAGGATCAGGGGGCCGGATTGAAGAAATTAAACTCGCGACTGCCACGGCCGGCGCTACGAGTAACTGCAGCCACCGCAGGAACGTGCACAAAAAGTAAATAATTCGCACATTGCCAGCTGTACAACAACAAGCAATATGTCTAGCGACGAAGTAAGTAACAGTGTTTACTTTGGTGTAACATTAGCAAATATCTTTAACAACAATCAGCCGTGTCTGAAGTCTGGGTTCTTTCTCTTCCTTCTTCCTGTTAAATCGAGAACGCGCTAGAGTTGTAGATTAACGTCACATCCGCGTGTAAGCGCGGGAAATTTGGCTTTATCGACAATTCCAAATTATCTTAGTGTTCAAGATAATCGGATTACACATGGTTGGGCTCATTTTTCTTGGTTTAAAATGCTTCTTTACCAAATACAATTACAAAACTGAACATGAATATAATTTAGTTTAGAAATCCAGCCCCCTGATCCTTTAAGTGTCTTAATGGTCTTGGGCCTTCTTATCTTTCGGAAATGCTTTTACCGTATGAACCTTCGCGGTCTCTGCGCTCCTCTGGCAGCCGTCTCCTTGTCATCCCAAAAGTCAGGACACACACTCAAGAGCCGTTTTCAGACAGAAGTTCTGGAATATTTGTGGACAATTCCATCCGGTCTTTAACCGGAGTTGTGTTTTCAAATACACCACTTTTTTCCTGAACATTGCCTTCCAGCTGCTTTCACACAGCAAGAAATGTACCAGAGGATCCTGATGAATGTCTGGGGGGTGCGGGGTGGGGGGTTGTATGTGGATATGACGTAAACTTAGTGCGGTGGGCGTACATGTCATTTCCCCAAACAAATGGATTATTGCAAAGATGGTCGACGAAACAGCAGATCTACTGACAGTGCTTGTCTTTGTGATGTGTGCAATTTTGCGCACATGGAAACACTTAGGAGACATTGATGAAGAAGCTGAAAGGAGAATAGTGACATTTATACGTCATCAATGTGTGCGCTCACAGAGTACCCTGTCCCCCTCCTCTTTTCCCCACTACCCCACACCCCTTTAGCTTTTCCGGAACATTACCTGATAATCTGAATGCAAACACCATACCGCAAAAAGTCCGCTCTTGTTACTAGGTCTTCATCCCTAAGATTACCGGTAAAGGGTATCCGGACAAAGTCCGGAAAATTGCTTTTAGACTCAAAAGCAAAACAGACAAAGTCCGTAAAATTACCGTTTTTCGTGGCCTGTTTGAAAGTAGCTATGGTGAGGCGTCTTTTCAGTATTATGGCCCTCACCTCTGAAACAGGCTGTCGGAGAACCTCAGGGCCGCAGAGAACGTTCATGTTTTTTAAAAGCAGGCTAAATACTCACCTTTTTAGCCTAGCTTTTAATTAATTGATTATTATTTATTGCCTGTCTATTTGCTTTTTATGTTTTACTTGCTTTTATTGATCACTGTTTTACTACTTGGTCTTGTATTGATCGCGTTAATTTTGTTTTATTTATTTATTCATTTATCTACCTATCTACCAATCTATTTGTTTTTTTATTTATTTCTGTTTATTTATTTGTTTATTTTAACATGTTATCCTGTTGTTTTAAACACATAATACATAAATAGACACATTATTCCAGTGTTTCCCCTGTGGGAGCCCTCTGCCTCAGGAGCGGTGGTCAGCTGTGGCTCCCTGGGTGCTCTCCAGGTGGTGCTTGGGTGGAGGTCAGGGTCGCAGCCTCCCCTCCTCTGGACGCCCTGGATCAGCGCCCCGGCTGCTGCTGTTGCCGCAGATGGCTCCCTTGATGGCATTTCCTTACCGAACCTGGCTCATCTGTACTTGGCCCAGTGTCCATTTTATTGTCTATTTTAATGTCCTTTTAACACTAGATTTACTAAACCTGTGCAAATTTGCGTAAAATCCTGTACCCTGCCCCTCTGATGACTCTATTGTTCCCCTCCTTTTGGTTTGCTAATGAGCCATTAACCGTGAGGGCTAGCACATATGCATCTGCAAGCCAGGTTAAACCAAAGCCGTTTTCAGACAGAAGTTCTGGAATATTTGCGGACAATTCCATCCATTTATCTGGAGTTGTGTTTTCAAACACGCCACTTTTTCCTGGAACAATCCCTTTCGGCTGCTTTCACACAGCAAGAAATGTACCGGAGGATCCTGATGAATATCTGTGGGGTGGGGGGTGCGGGGGAGTGGGGGGGGGGGTTCTAGGTGGATATTACGTAAACTTAGTGCGGCGGGCATACGTCATTTCCCCAAACAAATGCATTATTGCAAAGATGGTAGACGAAACTGCAGATCTACTCGCAGTGCTCGCCTTTGTGATGTGTGGAATTTTGCACACATGGAAACGCTTAAGAGACATCGATGAAAGAGCTGAAAGGAAAATAGTGACATTTATACGTCATCAATGTGTGCACTCCCTTTTTCTTTGGTTATGGTTATAGGTTTAAAGTTTTTTTTTTTAGTTTTTGATATCTTTTTGAATTTACAACATATTTTCTCAAATGTACACTTTTTTCAAATTTATAATGTCTATTTTTTGAGTTTACAATCTGTTTTTTCATTCACATTGAGCTGATCCTGAACCCATAGTATTTTCATTGGTCAATTGCAGAGCAGAATCGTAGATTTTCTGACACTGCTTGAAGATTGTCGAAGGCTCTATTTGGTTGTAAGAGTGATCAATGTGCAGTTGGAGGGCCTGTCACATTGGACTGCCAAAGGCCTGTGAATCACGATCAAGCTCACATTTTTTGTCATGTCTTTATTCGCAACAAAAGATTTGTCTATGACGGCCAAAAACCCAGTGTGAACTGGGATTAAAGGATGTTGTGACTATGCATGAACCAAACTGTATATTTCATCTCCTGCTACCAAAGCAGTACCCCTCTGCGTTCAGTGTCGATTCTAGTTTTGACACAGTCATGTGCCACAAATCCATACTACAATCCACACTGTTATCCTTAGGGTGAACATTAGGTAGAAAGGACAAAGGGGTTAGATGGACCCATGCAACATTGACATGAAAAACCAGTCCTTTTAGAAGTTTTTGGTTCTAGGATGAGCCTGATAATGGTTGTGTTATCCAGTAGTTTGTTTGCAGTCACTTTGTTCAGACCTATTCATTAACCAATAAACAACCAACAATAAACATCACTCTCAACTCTTTGTTTTTAGATTGATAAAAAATTATATAAGTTTTTTGTTTTTTTTACAAAACAATCTATAGCCCCTTTCAGACCATGAAAAACGGCAATCTTCCGGACTTTGTCCGCATACCCTTTACCGGTAATTTTACGGATGAAGACCTATTAACAAGAGCAGACTTTTTGCGGTATGGTATTTGCGTTCAGATTAACAGGTAATGTTCCGGGAAAGCTGGAGGCGTGTGGGGTGGTGGGAAAAGGGGAGGGGGGCAGGGAAGGGAACGCTGTGAGCGCACACATTGATGACGTATAAACGTCACTATCTTTTTTTCAGCTTCTTCATCCTAAGTGTTTCCATGTGCGCAAAATTGCCCACATCACAAAGACGAGCACTGCCAGTAGATCTGCTGTTTCGTCGACCATCTTTGCAATAATCCATTTGTTTGGGGAAATGACATGTACGCCCACCGCACTAAGTTTACGTCATATCCACATACAACCCCCCACTCCCCCCACCCCCCAGACATTCATCAGGATCCTCTGGTACATTTCTTGCTGTGTGAAAGCAGCCGTAAGGCAATGTTCCAGAAAAAAATGGTGTATTTGAAAACACAACTCTGGTTAAAGACCGGATGGAATTGTCCACAAATATTCCAGAACTTCTGTCTGAAAACGGCTTATATTACAACAAACGACTCAGAACACAGCAATCTTTCTAAGCCAGACAGCACCCAAGCACGTTTTAATACTTCTTGATGGAACAGCTCATCTTCCCATTGTTGTACTACAGACTCGTACCACTGCACCCCTCATGTTTCCTGACAAAAGCATTCAAATTGTCCTCATCACTCCTGGTCTGTTCCCATACAAACACTTAGGATGTTCTTTACCGCAGCTAAAATCCTCCTCCTTCTTGTCTTGACCACAGAAAGTCATCATGCCATCGTGTTTACCTCTAGGCTATATTCTCCTTGCTATGCTGTCACCATCTTAGCCATGTATTTGACTATTTCAATGTTCGTGTTTAATTTTTATTCATTTTTTTCAAAGCCAGTTCACTGACTGTTTAACAACTGTCAAAACTCTTATTCTAAGGAAAAGTGGTAAATTTGACTTTGAACAAAATATAACTAACCCTACTGCTGTATAGGAACAGATATGCATCAGTTTTTATATGGTATTAGCTTCTATTCCTATTTATAATAAGAAAGGAGGACACTAAATGAAGATTCCAGGAGTTATCTGGTGCTGCTCAGACATTACCTTTATGTAAACGTTTAATAGAACCTCCCTCCAAAAATCCTGAAACATCCATTTAACCCCTTTGAATATACATTCAAAAGTTAAGTTCACGGCAGCTGTATTCCTAGAAAGAAGCTGAAGAACAGAGTGATATGAGGGTTAATGCAGTATGCACAAACACCACGTAACAACTACACAGAGAGATAATGACTACCTGAGAGATAGCCAGGTTAATATGTAAGACACACACACACACATACAGAAAACACAGCACATCATTTTCAATTTATTTCTTGTGCCAACAGGCCTCCCTCCCTTTTCCCATTTTTTTCTCACTTTCCTCGCTGCTCCCTCGTGCTCTCAATATTCCCCATCTCTTGTCCCAATTTTCATGGCTTCAGGTACTAGAAACAATTGTATTGATTAACAGAGGCCTGCTGACATTATATTCCTTACAAAGTCACTGTCCTGCATATTCCATTTCCTTCCTCTTTTCTATGTTTTCTACTCTGTCATCATCCGACTCTCCTATCACTGTGTCACTCTGCCGATTCTTTGACCCTGATCAGTCTTTTCGACAGAAAGGAAGGCAGGAAAAAAAGGAAACAAGAGGGTAAGGGGGTGGGTGAAGCTGGAACAAAAACTGACTGGAGGAATGAAAGATAGGGACAAGAGGGAGCCGTGGACTGAATAGAAATGAAAAGTACTGTAAATACAGGCTGTGTGAGTTAAGATGGACTGACTGAGCAGAGAGAAAAAAAAGAGGCAAAATGGAGCTGTTGGTGGTGTAAATTATGGTCGGGAAGCAGGTGGAAGGAAAATATTGATTGGTGGGATGTGTATACGTGTTTGGCCTAAACAACTAAAGTATCAAGCCGACTGCTTTGAGTGACAGGAGCAAGGATGAATGTGTGAATTTGTATTTGTCAATGTGAAAAGGAGGTTGAATAAGGGAGGGTGAACAGATATGGGTATGAAGAACACTTGGGGTGTGGAAAGACTGGGAGAAAAAGATTTCTTACTGGGAAAGAATGAAAAAGGCATCAAATAATACATCAAAGAAGGGAAACAACAAAGGCTTTGTTGTTTTTCTCTATTTTTCTCCTTTTAATAAAAGAAAGATGTTACATTAAGAAACGAAAAGACAGAGGTGAAGTTGCAGAAATATGGCTCGTTTGGGGGAGGTGTTTTCTGCTGAAACAAGCTCTGAGCCATTAGCTGTTAAGCCTGTCAGTGCTTCTCTCTCATGAGGTGTTTACATTGCACTCCTCAACCAGTGGGAGCTATTCCACAAAAGTTAGTCCTGCTGGAAGTGTCAGCAGTGCAGTACTTTATAGAGTATACCTACTTCTCCTGCAGTGTGCCCAATACCTGCTATCAGAAGGCTCACACTGAGGCACCTCTCATTGAACAAGGTGTAAATTGATTATAATTAAATACTAATCCAAATATATCTTACTGTAATGTCGGCTGTGCTTGCTAGTCACAAATAATAAAAAGAATGCAATAGGAGACCTTACACACAGAGTGAAAAAAGGTGCAAGGTGCAAGAGTTTTATTTGAGTTGCAACCATAAATGAAGTCTTTGTTGAAATGCAAATGTGCTCATTTTAGTGTATTTCTCCCCTCTGACTTTAAAAATGATTCTCTCTAGTGCAGAAAGCCTCTTCTGTGCTGTAAAATGCATTGTAAGAAGGGCAGCCTTGGGAAAAGCAAAATGAGAGTCTTATTTGAGATCCATTAATCAAAAAGATGCATGGATTTCCCTATTATTTATAAATGAATGGATGGATGGATGGATGGATGGATGGATGCTTTATAGCATTAAAGGTAAATAATTTATTGGTGTAGAAAAGACAGTGCTTCACAAGGATCATTAATTTGCTAAGTTATTCATACCTATTGTACCTTTCTATGATTAGTGACTTTATAACCACAAATGTAACTATATTTTTTTGAGGCTTTGTGTAATAGTAGTTCCTGTATGTTTAGGGTTGTTATGGTGCTGGAAGATGCACTTCGGTATCAGTATCAATTTTTTTGAAGTCAACAGGTTTGCTTTTAGGAATCATCTGTATTTAGCCTCATCCACCTTCTTCCCACCACCTCTGACCATTTTCCTGGTTCCTGTTGGAAAACATTATCCCACTGCATGATGCTGCCACCACCATGTGAAACAGTCGATATTCTGTACTAAGAAGGAGTAGTTTTCCTTCACACAAAGCAATTTTTATTTAGGCTTAAAAAGTTAGTTCTGGTCTATTTTGACCAGAACAGGCTCGACATTTTTTTGTAATGGCTTTTCATTTTCAAAGGCACTATTTTTTGTCCCTCTTCCATTTTGACCAGCTTCACTGTCCCTAAAGTCCCTTTCAAACAGGCCATGAAAAACTGTAATTTTCCGGACTTCGTCTGTCTTGCTTTTGAGTCTGAAAGCAATCTTCCGGACTTTGTCCGGATACCCTTTACCAGTAATTTTACGGATGAAGACCTAGTAACAAGAGGAGACTTTTCGCGGTATGGTGTTCGCATTCAGATCATCAGGTAATGTTCCGGAAAAGCTGGGGCGGTGGGGAAAAGGGAAGGGGGGCAGGGAAAACTGTGAGCGCACACATTGATGACGTATAAATGTCACGTGAACAGCTGTGCATAAGAACATGCTTCTTCATCGATGTCTCTTAAGCGTTTCGATGTGCGCAAAATTGCACACATCACAAAGACGAGCCCTGCAAATAGATCTGCTGTTTCGTTGGCCATCTTTGCAATAATCCCTTTGTCTGGGGAAATGACATGTACGCCTGTCGCACTAAGTTTACGTCCTATCCACATACAACCTCCACTCCCCCAGACATGATTCTCCGGTTCATTTCTTGCTGTGTGAAAGCAGCCAAAAGGCAATGTTCGCGAAAAAAGCGGTGTATTTGAAACCACAACTCCGGTTAAAGACGGGATGAAATTGTCCGCAAATATTCCAGAACTTCTGTTAAGTATACCTAAGTATAAGGCTGATATTACCATATGTCACAGTGGGGTACTGTAGCTTTGGGTGAAACCTTTGAGGCCCTCAAATGGAGTCCATCTAGCGTGCATTTACTAATTTATGAATTCTAAGACAATTGCAGTAAATTTTACCGTGTAGTATCAGGTAAATGTGTCTAAATAATTAAAAACATCCACGATTCTTCCCAGTTAGGCATTAATTTGTGTTCCTTTATCACATACAGGGTGTGAATACTATATATCACTTGGATAGATATATTTTATCACCTAATGATCAACAGTTTACATTTGCAATTTTCTTGTAAATTGGAAGCCTTTGCCTATTTTTGGCTATATCATTCTTTTATATTGCTGAAGAAGGTGAACCTTAAAGAGGCTATATGCAACTTCTTCCCCAAAATAAACGTAACAATAGCCTTTTTATTTGACCATTTATGACTCAAACATCTCCTGATGAGCATACTGACACCTTGTCAGCTCACAGTGGACCTATAAGCCTGTATCCAATTTTTTCTATTTTTTGTCGGGTCGGATTTCCCCGCGCTGTCTGCGGATGTGAAATCAAGCGCGTTCATGTTAAATGTTTCAGACATAGGTTTCAGATCACACTGCCACTACCGGTAGTCAGTACTCGCAAGCAGTTAAACGGATTGTGCGAATACACAGAAGAGACCAAGGACAACTCTGACACCAACAGTAACTCCACATAAGACTAAGAAAGTTAAACCCCTTACAAGTGCCTGAAAAAGATAGAAGATTAAAAGCGACCGGCGTAGGAGCGCGCGCTGCGAGAGCGAGCAGAAAGGAAGAGCAGTTCCGTTTCTGGCCACATGGGGTCAGTCGTGAGTTTAAATTTCAGAAAATTGCATATAGCCCCTTTGAAGGAGTCATGACCTGTAATTTTCACTCTTCCACGAGAAAAATGTATGTTATGATTGCCTAACGATTATACACTGGCCGGGAAGCAGATAGCGTTTGTTTGAAGCGTTTGTTTACCTTTGGGTTCGTCAACCAGCCCACGTGCAGGCGCACTCAAATACGCGATGTTAAAATTCTGGCCACCTTGACGTTAAGTCAGCGCAGTATATACCATATATGGACATCGCAGACCTATGCTGCAGGAAGCCCGCCCTGCTCCTCTCCCCCTCATATTCAGTCGAGCGCCGCCATTACTGAATTCTGAATCGAAGTACGAACTCGAGCTCCGTTTGAAAAAAGGGGCCCTTCCAACAATCAGAGACTGCAATTGAAACGGTTAGGCTGTGTTTTTATTGCTCTACTGTGTGTAACAAACAGCAGCTAACTGCTAATGCGGCTATTGTATGCTAGCGGGAGTAGTAGCTTCGAGGACAACACATGTAATGGCTGCTACTTTCCAAACAACAAATGACCTAGAATGCCACCAATCAACGCGCCCCTCATTTGCATTATTACAATGCCCGTCCACGACAGCCAAAATATCGCATCAGATCTCGCGAGACAATAATGCCTTCAGAAATAAGGGTCAGAGGAGCTCTGTGTTTATTTTTTTTCACTTTTTTTCAACTTTTCTTTTTTAGAAGGGCCTGAAAGACTATAATAGAGTGTGGGTATCCAAGGTAATACTAGGTTATGACTCCTTTAAATTTTATCACTGAACATGTAGTTTCAGTTATGACTACTGTCTAAATAAATATATTCACCCTTTAACTGTGTTATGTCCTTATGTAGACTTTTTAAATTAATCAGTTATTATAATAAGTATCTTATTCTTCTAAATTATATATATTTTTTATGTTGTGGCTATTTATTTAAATCTTTTTAAGTAAAGAAACCAACATTTAAAGCACCTTTGAAGCCAGAGTACATGCTTGTGGCTGTCAGAGAGAGTAAAATTGTCTTTAACAATATTTACTTAAGAACTGAAAAGCTGGAAAATTCATAGTCTGAGAGAGACAACTAATCAAGAAGAGAGAAACAGCCACACAGGCAAGTCAGCCTCCTCTTTCCCTCACAGAGCTGCCAGCCAGCACTTGACAATCATCATGCATCTTATCATCTCCCCGATTTACTCTGCACAATGTGCTCACTTTGATTACAAATGATTACATATAGAAGGTAATGGCCAGAGTGTGTGCAGCTTACGCTAAGGCTCCACCACAGGTCTGAGAAAAAAATAAAACAAGTTTGCAGCTTTGGCAATGGGAAGATGAACTAGAATCCTCTGCACGTATTTAACTGTATTAATGAATTGCTGTTCTGGAACATTTATTCAGGGACATTTGGAAATGGAACACATAAAAATACTGCAGAAGAAATTACATGCAAATAAAAAGATAATAGTTATAAAAAGTAATAATAAATACATAATAGTCTAAATCATGCCTATACTCATACTACTAAAAAAAACTACAACCGACAGCAGGGTTTTTATTCAGTGTTGAAAGAAGTGGGCTGAGGAGGGGCAAAATCATTGTGGTATAATATGGTGGAGGTCATCAAATCTTGGAATACATCTTTTTTGTGCAAGTATGTTTACTTTGAGCACACAACCATAGATCAACAACTAAAATAGACACAGATGGAGCAGAGATTAGAAAGCTGTTGTAAATACATAGGCAAAGAAAAAAGGCTCATCAGGTGAAAGCTCTCTCATATAGCCAAGTTTAGAAATCTGTTATATTGTCAGCTTTCCACTGTTATTCACACTTTGGTATAATTTAGGGTAATTGTAAAGAACAACGGAGATCGTTAACTTGCCTGTATACAGTGTCATTTGTTGGCTCGAAAAAAGGTGAGTATGCATTGGTCTTTATCTCTCTTGGCCCTGAAGTGCTTGGTTACATTTGCACCGCATTCATTAGTTTATAATGCTATTATCAAGAAAGGATAAGCTGACTAAATACAAAATCAAGTTTTCAAATGAGGATTTCATTCATTATGTCTTTACATACCTGGCCCTGTGTAGAAAGGTAATTCCCCCTATGTAAAAGATTTAATTAACATAGCTTCACTTTTTGCGCACGCGCATCACCTGTGTAGTCATACCGAGTCAAAGGGGAATGCAGTAAGCACTATCGACCATCACCCGATAGTATTTTGTTATGGACATTTCAGAGGTGAGAGACTTCTCCATGACTGACCCTCTCTTCCAATATGGTGACTGTAAACAGGAGCAGCCTGTGTTCACTGCCCCATCCTCATGATAGGCATGCAAACATTGTCTGTGCTGATGAAGATTCTCTAACTCTTGGGTTGTACTTATTTTAAGACAAATCCATTTTAACCAGCTGAGAAAATTTTGATATGATAAATATATCAAAAAGTAAGTAACTATGTACTGGCAGAGTGTCATAATGAAAATTTTCTATCTTTCATCCCAAGGCACACGCAACTTAAATCACAACTCTGCATCATAAACGACACACACACTTAATAGACATGATAGGACTTGAAGTTTTCTTCATTGATCCCTAAAAGAATTTCAAAATGTACCAACATGTGAGTATAAAGATCAGAATGTGTGTGGCAGTGGTGTTAGAATCCCAAGGGAAATTACGTATGTGTGAAATTAATTTAAAAATACCATATACGACCAGCAAGCTGATGGAATAAACAGCTGGTTTTCACTCTGAGAGAGTCCAGTTTTGTACTTGAGTGCACTAAATACAATGTCAAAATCCCACATCAAAACTGACAGGGCCTCAGAAATCAACCTGTCAACCTGCAAGGTAGGTCTAACCTGTTGTGGCTTGTGTTTAGGAATAAATATCTTCTAAAAGGAGTGAGTGCATTTAGCAGCTCTTTTAAACAGAAGTAAATTCTTTAAGAATATTTGCATGATTTAGCTTTTGTTTTTTCAGTACACCATAAAAGGTCCTACAGCTGCTTCCCTTCTGGACTGTTTTTCTTTTCTCATCCGTGTCAATGATCGTATGCTCATCTTCCAGTTTGTCTGTTCTGGTTCAAAATACCTCTGCATCCCATTTCTGCCATGAATTGAGCCTCATTTAGTGCTTCTGGACCAAAGTGTATTTCCCTTATGTGCAGCCCCATGTACTTGGGGTGAAAGCAAGCACAAAGCGGAAAGCACAATGAAGCACAGCAAGGAGAAGGTTATTGTAGATAATGATCGTGGTAGCTCATCATATGACAGCAGACAAAATCTTTCCAAAACAAAATTTCTCCGGCTTCAAGCAGCCTGAATCTGTCAGATATGTGTGGTAGAGTTTTCTTTCATTCACAAACTACAGCTAAGCATTTTTTCCTACTGAAGAGAATTAAACAAAAAGGCATTTTTTCAACTATAATTTCTGCCTGTTGCATGAACAAAAGCTGTGCAACTTCTCAAGCAGCAGGTAGGAATGAGAGGATAAAGAGACTGAGCCATGCAAGATTAAAGTTCAGGAACTCTGAACACAATTGAAGTTACATCTAGGCTAATTTAATGCTCATAGGATTGTGTTCCACGTGATAAATGCCTAATATGTAAATAAAAACAGAGATTTGGTTTTAGGACATAAATGTTAAAAAGAAAGTTGTGCATATATTAGAAACACAGAAATCTCGCATGCATAGTAAAAGACTTATCAACTTTTTGATGGAAAATAAAACACAGAGAAGTAAAATAAACAATACACCTTTAATTTTAGTTGTTAGAATAACGTTTAGAGTGTGTTTTTGACTTCATTCCATTTCTCATAGAGAGACAGATTTAGGCTATTACAATCAAATTTAAATCCTGCTATATTTTAAAGTATTTGGAATACTTGTTTTGCAAAAGTATTCATGTCCCACATGATGTTGTTTTTTCCATTTCTCCATATAATAACCTCAAACGTCTGTCGATTTTTGGGGCGATTTTATTGGACATACCAACATATAGTGTATAATAGTGAATTGGCAAGAAAACAATACATAGTTTCTCATCTTTTTAGAGATAGCACACTGAATGTTTGGTGTTCATTTGTATTCGTTTTTTTCTGAGTCAGAACTTTTTATAATCAACTTTCGCTCCAATTACAAGCCCCTTTCAAAAGACATCAATGCTGGCATCATTTAGCCTTTTGGTCATTCATAAGTGGTCAGCCTGTAGTGGCAATGTGGCTCGATCAGGTGTTTTTCACAAAAGATTACAAGATGGCGGGATAAAGGGGGGTGTGCAGGGTTGCGTATAAACCGTGAGACGGAAGAGTCTGTGGTAAACAGACAAAATAGCTTGGATGTAACTTGTTTTTTATCCCTATTGAAGCCTCGCTCCTCAAGTCTTTATGCGAGCCGCTCCAAAAGGTGTCTGTCCTTCACAGTCCCCGTGAACTATCTGTTGATCTGGTCTTCAGCTCTAAACGCCAGAAGCTTCCAGACCTCTGCATCACTTCAGTTTGCCAATCTCAGCTCATACATGTTAACAAATGCTAAATTGGCTCAGCACATATTCCACGCATAATCATGACATCACCCTCTGTTGCGCCAAGGTGTGATCTTCATTCATAAGTCTGGCGTTAAGGCAATATTGCGGTAATATTACTATCAAGCTTGCCGGCACGAATGCCACAACATTTTTGCCTCTCCATGCCACCATGGCGCAATCTAAGGACACACCTTCCAGACTACAGTTGCAAGTCTTTGGGGGTATGTTTCTTCCCAGTTACCCTGTATTTAGCTCCTTCAATGTACAGCCCCTTAGCTTCCTCTGAAGAACAACATCCCCACAGCATGATACTGCCATAGCCATCTTTTATGACAAACTTCTCGAGAACTTTATTCTTAAAATATCTGGTCCTCGGTCGCTGTGATGCTATTTGTTTACTAATGCACTGAGGCCCTAATGGAAACTGTATTTATACTAGCATTGAATTACATATTTGTGGACTCTATTTTCTTATCAGGTGACACTGGAAGGCAATTGGTTGCACTAGTTTTTATTTAGGTGTATCAGAGCAAAATGAACTCCATACAAAAGTATGTAGTTCAGATTTTTGCAACAGTTTTCTTCCACTTCAAAATAATGCACAACTCTTGGTCTTTCTCTCACGTCAAATCCTATTAAATACTTTGAAGTTTGTAGTTGTGATGTGACAAAATGAAAAAAAGCACAAGGTTACTAGTACGCTTTTGACACTGCAAGAAATTATTAGAGGCGACATCAGCAGGTTGACCATGTCTCTGCAGTCTGCATTGCACATACATATTACAGGTTACTGTACACAACACAATGTTCCTACAGTAATTACTCCGATACTAATCTGTCATTAAGAGAAGGTAATGATGCTTTTCTGATGTAAACAAGTCACTTGTCAACATGTTAAACTAGAATCTGAGTGGAACACAAGTGAAGGCTTAAAGAGCTTTATCAACCAATATCCATGAGCCCAGCACTATTGGCTCTGAGAAGATGTGAGAGCACAGCCCTGCGTTTTAAATTAGCTTAAGTTACAGGAAACTGTTAAAACTTGCTGTAATATTTGTGATCTTTTGCTTAAAAAGCACAAAACAATAAAGCATCACATGGCAATGGGTCATTATATCTTTACTTTTGAATGATAAGAATATATTTCCAGGTAAAGGAATGTTTGGACATGTGACAATGCAATAGTTGTTTCTCATAAAGTATCTTATTTAGAGACTGTAAGTAGAGCCTAAAATGGGCAGAAAGTGTCATCAGTTGTCATGTTCTCCTCGTGTAGGCTATTTTTACTCTAGCCTCTTCTGTTTTTTATGTTAGATTAACAGGAGGTTTTGAAGACCTCCATTGTGTGTGGCTTTGCATTCTGTTTGTGCTGTTCCTGTTGAACTAGTGACCTCTCCGGGGTATATCCAGCCTCTCAACTATTAACCGCTGCAAAAAGACATTTGATTCACAAATGACATACCAAATGTATTGTTGTTCAGTTGGGTTTTGGGAACAGTACAGAATGCACTAGGAAGGTATGGTGATGTCTTTCCTTGAATTATAACGAAAGTTGGTTCTCCTTCCAAAGTAAGAAATTATCATATTAAAAAAAACACTTCTTTACAATGTCCATCATGTCATAGAGGTGGTTTTTTAAAAGAAACGGTGTTCATTGTCCTTATTATTTATTGTTTTATCATTATTATTCATGACATCATGCTTTTAGTAATGCTCTAATACAGGGTTATTTACTCCATTATGTCAACAAAAACTATAATTTGGAGTCCTTAGCATTGCTTTGGAGGGATGTGGAGTCAGAACAAATGTGTTTCATTTTCATTATTTTCAAATTTCAACAGGCAAATGTGTTTCCAAATACAAATACGCAAGATACAAACTGCCTGTTGGAACAACACATTTGTATTCAGAGGTTCCACTGCAGAACCAGAGCCACCATTGTTAATTGTTCAGAGCTAAAACTGCTTGTAAGTACCAGTAACAGGGTGCTCAAGTTGCTGAATTTTTCCTCTTTCAGCCACTAACATATAACTTGTGTGTGACAAGATCGATTTTGTTATGATTGTCATAAAGACTTTTCTAGTACTTGAACAAAGAACAGCAGAAACATATTTATATTTGATCGAATGCTAATGCATAATATTTGTGGCGTATAGCTTTGGAGAACTAGGTCAAAGTATTCTAGAATTGCGCTGCTCTGGGTGGCTGCATGTTGGAGTGGCTCTGTTGGCTACATATTAAGTTTTGGTTTTTTGTACATTGGTTCCTCTTTTTTCTTGAGGAAGATTGCATTTTTTTGACCTGTATACTTTCTAGTTTTTGGTGCTGTGAAGCTGGAAGGATTTCTGCTGTAAATTTTTCACTTTTTGACAACATGTTATGATGCGTAACCATGGCAACAATGTGGTTTACAGCCGGGAGCAGCTGATTAACATCGCAAAAGCTGAAATAATGCCTCAACTGAAGCCACAAATCCCTGATGAGTTGATAAGGAGGAGACGTGGATGCAGAGCAGGAGCGAAAAGGAGACAGAGAAAGAGGAAGTTCAAGCCATCTCTTCCATCGATCATAATGGGCAACGTAAGATCACTGGCTAACAAGATGGATGAACTCCAAGCCCTTACAAGGACTCAGCCAGAGTACCGGCAATGCAGTGTTATGTGTTTTACTGAGACGTGGTTGCTGGATCATATCCCCGACTCCAACGTCTCTCTGCCAGGCTTCCCTGACTGCACGAGCAGACAGAAATCTGAAAACGAGCAGGAAAAGAAAAGGTGGTGGAGTAGCAGTGCTTGTCAACAACAGATGGTGTCCTCCAGGACATGTAACTGTGAAGTGTCGTCTCTGCAGCCCAGATGTCAAACTCTTGGCAGTAGGTTTTCGTCCATATTATTTACCAAGAGAGTTCACCAGTGTAATTTTGGCAGTTGTTTAGATTCCACCTTCAGCCATTGCCGACATTGCATGTGATGTCATCAGTTCCATTGTTGCTAAGCTACAGACACAGCACCCCAATGCATTTGTGGCAATATCTGGTGATTTTAATCATGCCTTGCTCTCTACTACACTTC
This sequence comes from Valencia hispanica, assembly GCA_963556495.2. Taxonomy (NCBI): domain Eukaryota; kingdom Metazoa; phylum Chordata; class Actinopteri; order Cyprinodontiformes; family Valenciidae; genus Valencia; species Valencia hispanica. The sequence goes on from OY747710.1 coordinate 21,511,579, forward strand.
CAACATTTCAACAGTTTGTCAGCTGCTCCACAAGAGAAAACAGGACCTTGGATTTGTTTTATGCAAATGTAAAGGATTCATACATGTCCAAACCAAGACCTCCTCTGGGACAATCAGATCACAATCTTGTGTTTCTCTGTTCAGAATATAAACCATTTGTTCAGAGGCAACCTGTTACAAAGAAAATTGTGAGAAAATGGTCACAGGAAGCTAAAGAAGCCCTGCAGGGTTGTTTTGCGACCACAGACTGGATGACTCTTTGCCAAGCACATGGAGAGGACATCAATGCCATGAATGAGTGTGTGACTGACTATATAAACTTCTGTGTGGACAACATCATCCCCACCAGAACAGTGAGATGCTTCCCTAATAACAAACCCTGGATCACCAGTGACCTGAAGGAACTGCTAAACAATAAAAAAGAGCCTTCAGGGAGGGAGACAGGGAATTACTGAGGAGTATACAGAAGCAACTTAAGGTCAAGATCAGAGACAGCAAGGAGGCATACAGGAAGAAGCTGGAGAACAAACAACAGAGGAACAATACCAGAGATGTCTGGTCAGGAATGAGGAAGATCACAGGCTTTAAGGACAGGAAGGATTGGATAAATGGAAGTCTGGACAGAGCCAATGAACTGAACACATTCTTCAACAGGTTCAGTTCAGGAACTAGCTTAGCATCCCGCTCTCCTGTTCCCAGCCAAACAGACATCCCACCCTCCTCTGATCAACAGTTTCCCTGTTACACCTCGGATGTTTTATCCTTCACCTCAGCCATGGACTCTTCTGATTCCACAAGTTTGACTTCAACCAAGTCAGGAAATGTTGCTACCCAGTTTGCCTCCCCCTCCCACTTGTCTGTCTCTAAAAGTCAGGTGAAGAGGCAGCTGGAGAAACTGAACCGGAACAAGGCTGCAGGTCCAGATGGTGTCAGCCCCAGAGTCCTGAAGGCCTGTGCTGAGCAGCTCTGTGGGATCTTGCAGTACCTCTTCAACCTTAGCCTAACTCAGGAGAAGGTCCCAGTGTTGTGGAAGACATCATGCCTTGTTCCAGTACCAAAAAGAACTCATCCATCAGTCATCAATGACTATAGACATGTTGCCCTGACATCCCACATCATGAAGGTCCTGGAGAGACTCCTGTTGGCACCCCTAAGTAAGGAAACAAAAACGTATCAGGACCCACTGCAGTTTGCTTATCGTTGTGAAGTTGGAGTTGAAGATGCCATCATCCACCTGCTTCAACCAACCCACTGTCATCTGGACAAAGCAGGCAGCAATGTGAGGATCATGTTCTTTGATTTCTTCAGTGCATTTAACACAATTCAGCCTGATTTACTTTGTCAGAAACTCCTGAAGACACAGGTGGAGCCCTCAACAATCACCTGGATCAATGACTACCTGACGAACAGACCACAATTTGTGAGACTGAATAATTGTGTGTCAAACCAGGTGGTCAGCAGCACAGGAGTTCCACAGGGGACCGTACTCTCACCATTCCTTTTCACTCTGTACACCTCAGACTTCCAGTACAAATCAGAGACCTGTCATCTGCAGAAATACTCAGATGACTCTGCAATTTTCGGGTGTATCAGAGATGGACAAGAAGCTGAATACAGAGAGCTGGTGGACCGCTTTGTGACATGGTGTGGAAACAATCGTCTTACTTTGAATGTGAACAAAACAAAGGAGATGATTGTAGATTTCAGAAGAAACAGGGATAAGTCAAACACTGTTTCCATTATGGGAGAAGAAGTGAAGGTGGTTGAGGAGTATAAATACCTCGGAGTTCACCTTGACAACAGACTGGACTGGAGACTGAACAGTGAAGCCGTCTACAAGAATGGACAGAGCAGACTGTACTTCTTGAGGAAGCTTAGGTCCTTCAAGGTTTGCAGCAAGATGCTGCAGATATTCTACAAGTCAGTTGGGGTAGCAGCATCAGAGCCAGGGATTTAAAAAGGCTAAGCAACCTGATAAAGAAGGCTGGTTCTGTTCTTGGGACAACTGTGGAACATCTGGAGATGATAATGCAAAGAAGGATTCTTCATAAAATCAAAATAATTATGGACAACCCTGAGCATCCTCTTCATGAGACAGTCATACAACAACAGAGTGTCTTCAGTCGGAGGCTTCTTCAGTTTTGCTGCAATACAGACCGCTACAGGAAATCCTTCCTGCCCACAGCCATCATCATCTATAACAACTCCTTAAATAATTAATTATATGAGCTATACCAACACTTAATTTCCCTCTGGGATCAATAAAGTATTTTTGAATTTGAATTGAATTGTCAAAGTATGTATACTGTATAGGCTACGGACTTGTTTTGGTCTTTATTCAATGCATTTTAAATTGCATCTTCTATTTAATCTGGTTATAGTAAAAGAAAACTGAACTGAAATTTTACTTGTCAAAATATTTAGGTACTATAAAACTGCAGAAACAGCCTCATGGTGCTTAGCTAGCCATGAGACTGATGCTGAGAAACAAGGCAAACAGGGTACTCTCATAGGAATTTCAGTAGTTTAAGTCGATGACAGCAAGCCCTTAATATTCCATAGTGATTGGAAGTTGATAAACACTAATATTGTGCCTGTCTACACTGGAACAAACTGATGTAACTAATCTTTGCATTTACTAAACAATGTGAAACATGTCAAATGACATCATGCTTAAAGCTGTTTTGGCTTAAATTATGATTTCTGATTTCCAATTGATAGTTAAGCTGTTTAAACATTTTTGTTTCTGGAACCATACAACTAAAAGAGGGATTTGCAATTCTCTTTTTAATGTTCTTCTGTTAAATGTTTCATCAGTTGATTTAATATCTTATCATTCAACAAAACAATATTTTGCTATGATTAATTATTGCTATCTTGAACACACAAACAGTGTTTGATGTGAAGGCTTTTCACTTTCTTGATTTATTAAGCTGCTGAGAAGCTACTGATAAAGAAGCAGAAATCGTTTGACTTGCATTAGATTATTTTACTGTAAATCGAATTTTGATATAACAGTGTGTTTGTCATATTAGAACCAGAGGAACAATGTTTAGCCACATATTTTCAAAGCTTGTTACTACAAAACCTGGCAGCAGTGTATTCATGACATGTTCTGTTGGACAAACTGGACCGTATGCTATCTTCCTGTCCAAGAACTGCTGGCTACAATCAGATTCAGCCCAGTTCAGCCATATTTCTGGTCACATACTGAACATTCATTGAAAAACTTCTTCACGTATTTTGTATGATAATGCTTAGGGAAAATATTACTCTATCTAGTGTATCTCCCCCCACAAATTTGTTTTTCTTCTCAGTGAGAAATGCTGTCCAACATAAAGATTAATGCTAAAAAAAAGCTGTGATGTACCCATATCACTTGTTTGAAATAGGCCCCTCTCACGTTGGGGAAAGACTACATGAGCTACAATGTTAAAAATCAGTCAGAATGTGGATGGTCTCTGCAGGGTGCATCAATATGGGATCAGAACAGTATCACCTTGAAATGAAACTGAAAATAAATATTGGCATTGAAAAATATTATTGTAACTGAAAATATTAATTTTGAATCTGAAATAAATCTAATGAAAATTTTTCTATTGAAAGTGATTTTTTTTCTATGAAACTCATGTATATGCATTGAAAGAAATAACTAAAGTTTTCAAACTTTCATTGTTTTTACAATGCCAATCTTTTTTCAGCTTCATTCAGGTGATACTGTTTTGACGCTTGTGTGTGCACGCACATGAGGGGCGGGGCTTCAGCCCCCCCTTATGTTTGCAGGAAGAGGCAGGGGGGAAACTCCGACTGTCCGAGGCGAGAAACAACAGGACATTTACATTGCTAATAATGTGGTTTGTGGAAGAAAAAAAGACATAAACGGTTTCTTATCAGTTTCTTCTACTGACCAGTAGACTAGGAGTCTTTGTGATAAAGTTTTATGCTTCTGTAGCCTGTGTTTGTTGGAGGCTCTCCTCATTACAGACAGTGTGGTATGAAGGGATGTAAATACACACTATATATACCATATTAAATAACTGTATTTATTTCAGATCCACAATACATATTTACAATATATGTCAATAACGTTAACAAATCAATTAAGACTGGTGTAAGCAAAGCTAACAACACTGACAACTCGTTTTTTTTAAATTAGATTGCAAAACGTAATTGTGAGACACACTCTAAACCAGAAGGTGGCAGTAATGCGCGCCAACTGCCATGGCAAACTGAGAAGAAACCGTTTATATCTTATTTTTTAATTATTATTATTCCACAAACAACATTATGCTTTCTGTACACCTAGAGACTTTGAAATGATTTAGAAAAGATTCTTAAAGATTATCAGCTCACATCAAAAGACTTGGGTTAACAGTTTTTTTGTCTCAGACTAAAGATTTTATAAACACTGAATCTGATTGGGACACTATTTAAGACAACACCTAGGCTGTTTTAGCTTCCCGCAAAATTCCTCCCATTATGCTCAGCATTATACAGTTTCTTTATGTGCGAATTTTGTAGCATTCTTTGCCAAGATTAATGTTATGTCAAATAAAGACTTGCATTCAAAGTGGGTAATGTATCATCAAGTAACTGGTTAACTCCCATCTTTTTAATGCAAGGTGTTTATGCTGTACCACTTAGTCCATGCAGATGCACAGATAGCGCTGGTCTGTGCCTGTATTCCAGGGGACAAGGTTGGCATACACTTTTTAATTTATGGCCCATTACTCAGCCATGGAACACAAATATTGTATTTGTTGTGTATAGACCCTACCAGGCTCCATAGGTGGCTACAAAACTGTTATTTATAAATATGACACCTATGTTTATAGCCTACTTTCCCGCAGGAACAAAAAAAAATTGATATGTGGCAAGGTGCAAGACAATATCATAAACGGGACCCGAACCCACTATCACTGGCGAAGTAACCCTGCTTATTAACCATTGTTCCATAGCAATAAAGTACAACCCCAAACAGCCAAGGTAGCCTACACTGTAAGCGGAGAGGACCCCCACACGGTCACATAGTTGAATAAACGGAGGGAACAGATTACGATTCCATGCGCATGGTTTAATAAACCGAGGGTACAGATTCTTACCCCTCAGAAATTATTTCTGCACCTGACCCTGCCGGGATCTGTAGCTTTGTGCTTCCGCTTGTGTGAGAACAGCTTTATTGGTTGTTGATTGATTTACATCACTACGACTACACTAGGACTTGTGATAATATCAAACATGTTTGGTTCAAAAGACTACAGAAAGACTGTCATAAATCGGGTCCCCAACTGCAGATTATCACCTTCCACAAACCACATTAGAAGCAAAGAAAATGTTGATCCCACTCGGACAGTCGGAGTTTCCCTCTTGCCTCGTTCATGCAAACATATGGGGGGCTGAAGCCCCGCCCCTCATGCGCGTGCACAAACAAGCGTCAAAACAGTATCGTCTGAATGAAGCTGAAAAAAAAGATGGCATTGAAAAAAGGATTGGCATTGTAAAAAAAGATTGGCATTGTAAAAAAAAGATTGGCATTGTAAAAAGGATTGGCATTGTAAAAAAGGACTGGCATTGTAAAAAAAACAATTCACTTTCAATACAAAAATGTTCACTAGATTTATTTCCGATTCAAAATTAATATTTTCAGTTACAATAATATTTTTCAATGCCAATTTTTATTTTCAATGCCAATATTTATTTTCAGTTTCATTTCAAGGTGATACTGTTCTGATCCCATACATCAACATGCTCTAAAACATGTGGGAGCTTCCCAGGTGTTTTTAGCATGCAACAAATTTCCTTGGACAGACTGTGGTGGTTCATTGTTGTGGTGGCAACATATATTGGTTCTGGGTGCTGCACGATGGTGCCTGGTAACAGCAGTGTCAGCTTGTCCATGATATGTGGTCTCCACATATCATCATGTATTGTTCATCAGATAATTTGAAGCAGAACTGGCCACATGCCAAGGCTACAACCTCATCACATCCACACGACGCTGGCAGTGCTTTAAGTAATTTATTCTAAGGGTTTTGCCAACATTGCTTTTAAATGCATTCTGTCGTGCACCTGCTCTGGCTGCTACTGCAAGGATCTCAACAAGCAACAGTAACAAACAATCTTCATGTCAACAAGTGATATGGTGGGAACTCTTTCACAGTGAATGTAGCTTACGTGTGGATAGAACTACACACACCTCCAAATTGCACATACGGTACTGGTATGATGTTGGGAGAACGGAGAAAGTTGCGAGGTTGTGTATTTGTGATGCTGTCAAAAAGACGCCCTGGCACTTTGTTAAGAGCCAAGAGAGAGAAGGAAAATAATCAATAATGTCATCAATAATGTCATAAATAAAATAATGTCAAGCTTTGGGGGGGGAGGTGGACAATGGGGTGGTCTCAGTCCTGTCTAAAGGGAGCTTTACCAAAGTGTAGTGCTTTATACTCATACAATTATTTCCTTTAACAAAATCACTGAGCCAGAGTTCAAACCACAACCTTCTTTTACACTTTGAAGATTTCTAACTTAATTCGTTAGCAACAAACTTATTTAGAAAGATAAAATCCTTTTAAAAACAACCTTTAGCCTTTGATCCTAACACCAACAACAGCTAGAAGACCAAACCCTTATAAGGATGCAGCGAAGCTTTCCTTTCTTTGCTTTGACACTGTTAAGATATTGGAGGAGGTTTTTCATGTCGGTTGTAAGACATGAAAAGCTGGTTAACACTTTAGAAGTGTTTTCTTTTAATATCATTACTAAGCAAAACACTGGACTGCTAAGTAGCTTTAATGACTTTGTTTGGATGCTCATGTCCAAGATCTTCAGAAGGAGTTTTACCAGAACAGGTACGCTTTTCATTGGTATTAAGAAAGGCCACAGGCAGGTTTTTGGTGCCTAAAATAAAAATTAAAAGCTAGCATGAGGTTTTATTCATTTTTTGTGGCCCTCACATTTGGAACAGCCTTCCTGAGGACCTGAGAGCAGCAAAAAGTGTAAATTTAGAAAAAGAATGTTGTCAAATGATCTTATATTAATTTAATGCATTCTGTTTAATCTCATTTTATTTGTTTTGTTTTGGTCTGTTGCATTATTATTTGTGTGTGTTATTTATTATAATACACAAGCTATTTGATGGGGGACAGAAGTTCTCCTAGCAATGTCTCCTAGCAACTTCAAGAATTCACTTTATCAGCTGGATATTATTAAGCTTCAACCAGCCTTTCTGACTTCAGACCTTGATTCATGTATACATTACATCACATTTCATATTCCATCATTCTTCATGGCACCAAGAAGTCGTTGGTAACTTATCAAGGAGCTCACAAAAGAACCCAGAACAACATCTAAAGCACTACAGGCCTCACTTGCCTTAGCTAAGGTCAGTCTTCATGATTCAACAATAAGAAACAGGCAGGACAAAAATTTTACCCAGGGGAGAGTTTAAAGGTGATTGCTGACCAACAAAACACTATGACCCAACTCATTATTGCCAAAACAAAATTCTTGATGGTCTCAAAGATCTTTAGGAAAATGTTCAGTGGACTAATGTACCAAAAATCTAACTTTTTGGAAGTTGTGTATCCAAATATATTAGGTGTAAGAACCTCATTTCAGGAAAAAAAACTTCATACCAACAGAGAAACACGGAGATGGCAGTGCGACGGTCTGGGACCGCAATGCTGCTTCAGGCCCTTGCATGGCTTATTGTTATTAATGTAGCGATAGTTTCTGGTCCCTAGCAGGAAATCCTGAAGTCGAATGCATGGCTATGAGTTTGTGACTTCAAACAATTATGCAGAGTGGGTCAAGATCCTCCAAGACGACGGAAAACATTTGTGGCCATTTATTGCAAATCCTTGATAGCAGCTAGGATTACGATCTACTTTACGATGTCACCAGGTGACTTTGAACCCATCCAAACCCTAAGTAAATGCATTGAGCAAACAATGGATGGATGTACCATAACTTTCTCCAGCTGAACAGAAACAAAACAGAAGTACTTACATTTGGACCTAAAGAGGATAGATCAACAGTCAGCACACAGCTTAATAATAATTAATTAATTAATAATTAATACAGCTAGAAACTACTGATCAGGCCTGAAATTTAGGTGTAGTTATGGACTCAGACCTGAATATCCAGGGTCACATAAAGGTAATAACCAGATCAGGCTTCTATCATCTGAAGAACATTTCTAGAATTAAAAGACTGATGTCACAACAGGACCTTGAAAAACTCATCCATGCGTTTATCTTTAGTCTGATTGATTACTGCAACAGCGTCCTCACAGGTCTGCCTATAAAGTTAATTAGACAGCTGCAGCTGATCCAGAACGCTGCTGCTCGTGTTCTTCACTAGAACCAGGAAAGTAGAGCACGTCACCCCAGTTCTAAAGTCCTTACACTGGCTCCCTGTAGCTCAGAGAATAGACTTCAAAATAATTTTACTAGTTTATAAATCATTGAATGGCTTAGCACCAAAATATGATGAAGATCTACTGTTACTAAACCAACCCACCAGACAAGTCAGGTCCTCTAATTCCAGTCTATTCAACATCCCTAGAATTAGAACCAAACATGGAGAAGCAGCTTTCAGTTTCTATGCTCCTCTAATCTGGAACAAACTTCCACACAACTGCAAAGCTGCTGAAACACTGAGTTCTTTCAAATCACAACTAAAAAGGTATCTGTTTAGAGCTGCCTTTGAGTAATGCTTTGATGTATCATGTTTTGTGTATGCTTTTTATTTTACTGCTGTTTTTACATTATATACTTTGTAATGCTTTGATGTATCTGTGTATGCTTCTTGCTTTATTGCTGTTTTTACTTTAAATGCTTTGTCTGTTACTTACTGGTATTTTTATTTTACCCCTTCATCATGTAAAGCACATTGAATTACCTTGTTGTTGAAAGTGTGCTATATAAATAAAATTGCCTTGCCGTGCCTTGCCTCGCCTATGGATCATTTACTTTTTCACATAGGGCCAGGTTAGTTTGACTAGCTTTCATGCCGTAATAAATAAAATCGTAATTCGAAAACATCTCATTGTATTTACTCTATTAAATTTTTTTCAATGATCTGAAAGATCATTAAGGGCTTGCTGTCATTGATTTACTTTTTCAATGCAATATACCTGAAAATTGAAATGTTCAAATGCTCTTCCATCTGGAAACTGGACTTTTTTTCATGTGAAACAGCAAAATTCAGCTTTTAAGACGGCTGTGAAGGAAATGTTTGGCCTTTCAAGTTTGTTTGGGGAGGAGCTGCAGTCCCACACTTAATGTGTCACTTAGATATTCAAATAAAACCTATGCCTCTGTCTTTTAATTGTGCTTTGTTGGCAGGCATCCAATTGTGTACAGCCATAATGGGGAATAAGTCATGCAAATGACAAGTAAATAAACATGTTCTGTTTTTGCTGTTCAGCTGGTTAATGTGAATGTTCTTACCCTCCATTCTTTTAACACCTGAAAAAAGAAACTGTCCTTGCTTCAAGCTCTGAAACACTAAGGCCAATGTTATTACAAGAACTACCAAAGAGACCCAAAACCTGCAGGTATAGCCACTAAGGACAAAATGAAATTGATTCTTGCTGGCAGTGTGATGTTAGGAAAAACAATCAGATCACCTCAACCTGCTTTGCTGTACATGCTTGAGCACGATGAGGACCTGAGGTGACTGAGAAGGAGCAAATCCCAAAAGGCTGTGAAAAAAACCACTTGGGTAGAAATCAGTTGCTGGCATCCACGGTTGTCTGCACCCCCTTTACACCAAGCTCCAGTAGAGGCAGAGCGACAGGGTTTTTGCGCTGCATCGGGTCTGCTGAGGAAACGTGAATGGGGAAAGGGGTTTGGAGTGTGTGCAGTTGTAGAGGTGCAGTTTTCAGCATTGTGTTTAGCCCCTGTCCAAGCTCTGCTGGTTCATTCCATGCTGTCATGCAGAGTAATGGACCTGTTCCCTGCTGCCTGTGGCTCAAGCAGCACTGAATCAGCCCGGGTAGCTTCATACAACAACACAAAACCACTGAAAAATGATGCATTTTAATATGTAGTCCATTGTAAACAATTAGAAGAAACTACAGCACCATACCATAGTGCCCCTAACATCATTGATGGAACTTCTCTCTTTTTATTTGTCAATGTTTATGACTACAGCAAGCTTGACAAAACGGCCACAAACACACAATATAATTTTTGTGTGTGACTACACTAAAAGGCAAGACAGAGTGCCAGCACAGTGTGGTCCTCGCCGTGCACAGAAGAGTGAATGGCTGCGAGTGTGTGACATGCGGAGTCAGATGACAGTGTACGGGAGTGAGGAACGAATAAAAGAGTGCAGCTGGAGCTCAATGCTCCTCGTGTTAATTGGCCCATACTTCAATCACAGCCACTGGAGTGTGTCCTCTTTCTGACGGAACAGATCCTCTTTCTCCCTTTCCCAATCTCTCTCCCTTTCTGTCATGCTACACTTGTTCATCCACTTTTCCTGCACACGCGCGCGCACACACACACACACAAACAGGTGGGCGCACTCCCTCACTCACCTAAGTTCAATTTGGGTATTTTTCCCCATTATTCATTCATTCATTCATTCATTCATTCATTCACTGCATCACACCTCCTCCCGTGTTTTCCCTCTTGTCCTCCTTCATTCCCTCCTTCCACTCATGTATTTGTCCTGTGCCTCTTTCACTACTGACTCTCTGCCATCCCTCCTTCCCTCCCCAACTTTCTTCCCCTCTTTCATTTCTCCCTCCCTATCGCGCTCCTTCTCCCTCTTTGATCCCTGTTGAGGAGAAGAGCCACCAGGCAGGCGAGTGACTCTTGTTCCCATTGTGCATAGTGTGATCGGTAAGCAGCACAGCATGCAGCAGGCAGTTCGGGGCTCTGTGTGCTTCGGCTGCATGGCTGTAAATACCAGTAGTAAAGCTTGCCGCCGCAGCCGCTGTTGCCTCCCCCAGAGTTGATAGCCATGGCCATCATAAGCCATTAAATGACAAATGATGGAACCATCTATCAAAGCAAGGGGCACTCAGACCAAGCGGGGAAAGGAAATGCATTATATTTTCAAATTACACATGCCACAGGCTGAAAATCAGATTAGAGCCTGATGGTTTTGCTGGATAAACTTTTTTTTCTATAGATCATATAAATATAGAGTATGTGGAAGACAAACTGTGGTTAACAAATGCAAGTGTACTTCGTTTTTTAAAGAAAGCAACAAAAAAATAATCATAGAGATTCAGTCTTGTAACATTAATTGCACGCACATCATTTCTGAACATAAACATGCTGTGGAAGATGGTATTGAAGTACAATGAGACAGAACAGGACTTCAGCCAGTGGTAGTTTTCTAAGTAGCAATGACAACTAAAAATAAAACAGAACCAGAAAGGTAACACAGGCACACATTCATCTCCACTCCATGCTTTCTTTGGTTTCAGGAGGATGCCATCTTCATTTTTGGAGGCTCATGTGTGCGTGGTAGTCCTGGCTCAATTGACCGACCAGGTATGGTTTAGAGATGGTTCTTAGTTACTGTAAATTATGTTAGAGGCTTTGCTTTGGGGTCTTGAAACCAAACTCAACTTATCTCTCCACCCATCCTCCTTTTTTAACAACTGCTTTTATCCAACGCATCTACCTTATCCATTGCAAACGTTTCATATGTTCATGTCCCTCTTTACAATCCTTCTTCATTCCACACATCCCTCTCATCCTCCTTTTATTTTCTATTCATCCTCCTCATCCCCCTTTCTAACCAATTTTCATCCCACTCTAACTCTAATACCTCCTAACAGCACCTCTTCATCCCTCTCTTCTCCCTCGTCCATCTTTATAATCCCTATTTATCCCAAACACCTTTCTCTTCCCTCTTTACTACCCCTCGTCATTTTATTTCACTTTAATGACCCCTCTTCATCCCATTTTTCCTGCTCACTTTCCTACTCCTTTTCATCTAACTCTTTTTCCTTATCTCTCTTTGCAGTCCTTCATTCCTCTCTGTTTACCATCTTTTTATCCCAGCTACATTCTTTATGTCCCTTCCTCATCTCATCTTTCATTTTTCTTATCCCTCTTTAAGACCCTTATTAATCCAACCCATCCCTCTCATGCTTCTTTATGACCCCTTTGCATCCCTCTCTTCTTCTTCATGTCTTGGATTGCCCTGTATTCCATCTGTTTAAAGATGCTATGTATTTAGTAAAAAAATGTCTAATCTGTGTTGCTCATATTGGCTTTAACAACATCAAGTTACAGTTTTTCTGAATAGCTAAAACACTAAACACCGTTCTCTAAACCAAATTCTCAGTGGCCTAAACAAATTTTTCAAATCAAAGACTATTTTGGCCTTAAAACCTGCTCAGGTTCTTAGACACAATTTGCAAAACTCATCCACTCTTTTTCTCACAACCTTAAACACATTCTCAGTCACTAACCACATTTCACACTTCTATAGAAAAAATGTAAACACTGGCAGCAACATGTAAACACAACTAAAATAGAGCTGTCATCCTTTAGAGACAGCAGCTCACAATTCAACACAGATGTATCTGGTGATGTGATCAGACCAATTGGGAAGGATGAAAGTCAGTTCAGAGTTCACAGTTTGCACATATGCATCTACAATGGATAGACACATATAGAGAGGAAGAGGAGGAAGAATCCGTGTGAGAGGTGGTGGACCAGGAGGAAGGGGACGAGAGCGACCAAGAGCAGTCATTAGTGATGAAATTCAGCCAACTAATTTACACTATTGTGAATCTGTGAATTACAGTAATATGGTTTTTATTTTGGTATTTTTTATTTTGTTTTATTTAGTTATTTTTTGCTATCTACATTCAGAACTTCATATCTCTTTAATTACAATATCTTTTGTTAAATACTCTTAAAATATTCCCTGTTATCTGCATGCCCTGGAGGGTGTGTCTTCAATTATTCGATGCAGTGTCTAACGAATGTTCGGTGGTGAATATATTTTACTTACTGTGTGTATGAGGTTAACACATTGTTTGAATTTGAACCAATTTGAACACATGATGACTGGTTTTGAGATGACAATTTGATTTTGATGGAAAAGTGTGGGTTTTGGTGAATTAAGATTTCTGGATTTGTGTTTAAGGTTTTGAGAGAATGGGTGGAGGTTTCAAGAAATGTATTTTAGCAATTCAGAAATACTGTGATTCATTACATGATTCCAACTAATTCCTCCAATATCCATTTAAATTAATGAATTTGTATTTCCAGGGTTAAAGGATTGGGAGTTCCTAAGTCGAAAATGAATTTTGTCTACTGAGACAAGACCCTCACTCTGAGAACGCTTCATCTTTTCTACTTTTTTGATTAAATCCAGTGAAGTAACATTGTTGTAAAAGCACTTTCCTTTCAAGCCTGCAAGACACACTTGGGATTATTGTTTCAATTTGCATTTTTTCCTTGAAAAACCAAAAGCAGAAACATGTTTCTAAGAGGTAGTCTCCAGTTGACCTTTTTGTGTTTTGCAAAACTTCTGCAGGAACAAAATGAAAGTCACTGTGACATCTCACTTAGATGTTTCTTCACAGCAAACCAGTATTTTATTCTGGCATTTCAAGTCCCTTTTGCTTCCACGCCGTATGAAATGCTTCCCACTCTTTGCATGTTCAGCGTATGTATTTTTCTGGATTACAGTATTCTGCCAAAAGACAATGCCAATTAATTGGACTTCAATTCTATATGAAGAGATGAGTATGCACATTTCTCTCTCATCTCTTTGGATTGATGAAAAATAATTGAAGTGAAACACTAGATTTTATTTCTCAAAAACCAATCACGGTGTCATTCGCAGACCTTCTAGCATGCCAGACACAAAAAGCATTGAGATACACATTACTGACGATTATTACTTAAATATTTGACATTATCCATAACTCATCTTTCTAACTCAGGCATCCAACACAGACTATAATTACCCAAGGGGAGATGAGAGTGTTTAATTTTGCACCATTATAACTCTGCACTGTCCAGTAATTGCAGTAATGCTCAAGAATGAACTCGGCTGATGCGTTTAGAAAAATTACCCATTAGAAGTAAAGCCCTGCCAGTTGTTTTCCTCTGCTTTGATCTACAGCTCAGGCCTCTTGAAATATTTTACAAATACATACAGCTGTGTGCATGCATTGCCCTCCAAGCCTCTATCAGTCATTTAATCCTCAGGACATTGGTAGCATGCACACACACAGACTGCATGAATAAAATCAATTTGTGTATGAATGATGCACAGGAATATTTCTCTGCTGCTTCTTTTTTATCTTCTCCCTCCCTTCTCTCACACACTCACACATACATAAACACATCCTTTCAGTTGACATCTACTACAAATGGTTTACTACCTTCATGAATGTTCTCACATAAACATCAGTAAGGTCAAGCTTTCATGTGGAAAGATCAGAGTCTGGGAATCATGCAGCAGGGATTGATATAACAGAGTACATGGTTTTATTTCAGTCGGCCAAACGGGCCTGTACTAATTTGACGTGAGTGAATGAAAACAGCTTTGTAAGGAGGCTTTACAGTTTGCATGGAGGCTGCCAATTCTAGAATAAATGCTGCTATGAAGCTAGCCAAGGAGCAAGAGTTTTTAATTTTCTCTCTTTGACACCTGACATGCTATACAGTGGAAACTGCAGCACGCCTCGCAGGCCGTCTCCTATGCTTCCAGACGGAAAATTGCACCAAAATATCTGCTCAATGTAAATTATTTTCCATAGTTTTTCCCCCACTTTTCTGTCAAAAGGTTCTTACAATGCACAGCCTGAGGGATTCTGTTATTAGGTTTATAAATTTATATATTTATATTTTTTATATTTATACATTTATAATATGAATATATATATTTATATTTTGAGAAGAAGAAATTTCTGAGTAATGTTTTCTTGTATCATATGTTTTGTGTGTGCTTCATGCTTTTTTGGCGTTTTTACTTTATCCTAAATTCATGTAATGTTTTTTTAAGTCTCATATGCTTTGTCTGTGATTTTGAATTTCCTTGTTGTTGAAAGTGTGCTATCCAAATAAAATCGCCTTGCCTTGTCTTGCCTTGCTCAACCTTTTACAGGCATCCACAAAGTCTTGAAGATTTTGGTATGAGGAAAACCGCTTCTGTATTGAATCCCTATCAATGAGGCTTAGTCATATAGCAATGAACCACACTTTCCATTTACATAACATACAGTGCAGTCATGAATCAAATGCTTGGCTGATTTAACAAGCTCTGAGATTGAACACAGAAACAAATTAGATGAAAATGTCTCAGCAGATCTGATGAGCCAGAGGAAGTACATCTCGCAGTAATAAGAATTTCTTGGAATCATATTAAAGTACTGAAAAATAAATAATCAGTTCCCCCCTTTCTACCCTGGACCCGTAGCAGCAAAGTTGCCAGTGTTTCTATGTTTTGTTTCAACCACAGCTTCCATTAATTCCCTCATTGATTGGCCAGACACTGGGATCACCTAGCCAGATCTAAATCAGTCACTAATTAAAAGAGCAAGATGAAAAGCAGCCGACGGTGCAGCCCTTTAGGACCTAGAAGGTGAAACATTCTGTAACAACTCAAAACGAAGCTGCTTAAGACTTTCCCAGCAAGCTCTGCATAGTAATGAATTGCAATCTTATTCTGAGGATAAACAGATTAAACTGGTGAAAAACCTCAGCTGATAACTATTGTGTCTTTGTGCAGCCAGGTGCACTCACAAACAGGTTGGCATTTAAGTAAAGAGAAGACTTTGCTTGAGAAAAAACCTTCATTTGCACAGATAGAATTAACTCACTTTTTAGTAGTAATTGACACGTTTTAGCAGAAATAAAGCTCAGTTGTTACCACGCTCAGTAATAATAATAGAGTGGGGTTTCTAAGCTGCATTCGCAGCACATCTGGCTCAGCCCCCGCTCATACCCAAAGGTGTTAGTGACACTTCTGTCAGACTGTCCTATAAACACTGGTAGATAACTTTGGCACAGTGTACTTCCAAGCTGACAGGATCCCAACAGGGGTAGAGGATGCTGAGGACTCAGACCAGTGAAAGATTTTTATTTCGGAACTTCAGATAATTGTCAAGCTTGTGAGGGTTTGGTGAAGGAAGGGATGTCAGATCCCCTCTGAATCCTCCTCACATTCCTAAATCAATTAGCTCGTTAATCTTGTGATGTTTGTTTCAAAGCAACGAATATTAAATATCAGCTTTTTTTCACTTTACTTTTTATAATTTGACACATTGAGCTGCAGCATCTCATCAGACAGTCGCTGGGCAGCAAGTGACAGCCACAACTTTTTACGCTGATACCGTGCAGAACTTAAATCATGGAAAGCAGGGAAAGAAATGGCAATGCCAGGAGATACAAGATATTTTTGACAGCTATGATTTCGCTTTATTATAAATAAATAAAAACAACAGCACAAATAGCAGCACTGCTGCTGACAGTTGCATCAAATTAATAATCCATGCAAACAAGCCATTCAAGTCATTAAAAGCAAACCTTTCACTGTTTGTTGATGTCTAATTTGTCTGTTTACTAAATCAATAAATGATAAATGATTAGGTCTAATGTGATTCATCTGGATGGCATTAGTAGTTAACTAAGGCATGAAAGATGACTCAACAAGCTGCTGAAATTAAACCAACATCACACTTGAGGATGAAAAGTGACTGCTCATACACATCATGCTTTGACAAAAGAAACTTAATATTCATTGAAAAGGCTATTTATACTCCTAGAAGGTTTCCAAATTTTGTCAGGTTAACACCACAAATGTGGTGTAAAGCATGTACTGTTCAGTCCAACATCTGAAAATAGGAAGAGTCTGGCACAACCAAAAAAAAGATCAAGACATGGCAATCTAGATGAACTAACAGGCCAGATAAGGACAGCAGTTATCTGATAAGTAGTCAAAAGACCCATGGTAACTCCTGAGAAGCTACAGATGGAAAGAGTTCAGGTGGGAGAATCTGTCGTTTCATGTCTGTTTTTTATGCAAACATGGCAGGAAAAAAAGCCACTTTTGAAAGAAGGTAATTCAAAGTCCCAACCCCTAACCCATGTATGCTCTGGACAGATGAGACCAAAATTACAAGCTTTGGCCTATAGGCAAAGTGCTATACCGTATGTAGTGGTAAACCAACTCTGCGCATCAGCCTGAACACATCATTCCTAAATATGGCAGTGGCAGCATCACCCAGTGAGGTTGCTTCTTTTCAGTAGATACAAGGAAGCTGGTTAGATTTAATGGGGAGAAGTAAGCAGACAAATACTGAGGAATTCTAGACGAAAACCTGTGAAAAGTTGCAAAAGACTGATGACTGAAGTCGAGATTTAACAGGATGATACCGGATGGTGAGGCTAAACTTTCAGCTAGAACAAAAATGGTTTAAACCAAAACATATTCATGTGTTGGAAAGTGTAGAACTAAATTTAATTGAGAATCTGTGAAAAGAGATGAATTATCTGTCCGATCAGAATGAGCTTGATCTGTTTTACAATCAGAAATGAACAAAACTTTCAGTCTCTAGATGTGTAAAGCTAAAAGAGACCTACTGAAAGACATGAACGACCTTTCAGTTCACAAATACACACTACTTTGTGATGTGCCATTACATAAAATCTCAATGAAATACACTGATGTTTGTGGTTGTAATATGACAAAATGGGAAAGTACTTTTTCATAATTTTTCTCTGCAATGTACACTGGCATTATTAAACTGCTTACCTAATATTTGGATAAAGATGAGTCAGAACATCCCGTGTCAACAACTGATTTCTGTGCTATTTTCTATCACTGCAAAATATGTGAATGAGTGTTTCTGTTTCCCAGAGCAAGTACCAAGAGCTTCCTCGAATAACAAAAACCATGTGATGGCTAACTGACTAGACTATGTGACAATCAGCCTGATGAGTGTGATCAGCCCCGGATTAAGGTCAGGATCATTTCTTGAGTCATTTGGAGTCATTACTATGAAACTGTAACAACAAATATTTAAAGTGAGCTTTCATGCAAATACTTAAATATAAGAGTGCTTCAATATGAAAAAAGAAGTAGCTCAAATAAATCTTGAAGAAATTAATCACAACCAGTATAGGAGCCTATTGTGCTCTTCCATGTCAGAAAGGCTGTCAGTAATCACAGTGCAAGTTTTAGAATCTAATTTACATACCAGGATGGAGCTCAACAAACAAGGCCAGCAATGTCTAACTATCTTCATCAGATGGTTTGCATCTATACCCTCTTGGTGCTTTTAGTGAAATACTTTTACATTCAAACTGGTACAATGGCTTACAAAAGTATTCATACTTTTTATATTTTGTCACATTACAACCAAAAACATCTGCTTAATCTGCTTAACGGGGGGGAGGGAGTTACATGACAGACTAAACATGTCAGACAAATAGTGAAACTTAAGAAGTGGAAGGAAAACGATACATTTAAAGATACAATTTTGAAAAGTGTGGCATTCATTAGGATTAAGACCCTTGAGTCAACACTTAGCAGAGCCAGTTTTTTTCTACGATTATAGCTTCAAACCTTTTGCTTTATCCTCTTGAGGCTGTATTTTTTCACCAATTCTTTGAAAAAGAGCGTAAGCTTAGTGTCTGTAAACTGAAATGTTCAACTATTGCTACAGATTGTCAATATTTAGGTCTGGACTTTGATTTGGCAATTTAAACACATGTATCTGTTTTGAGCTAAAGCACTCCATTGTACATCTGATTGTACATTTAGAGTTATTATCCTGCTGGAAAGTGAATCTCCACCACAGTCTGACGTCTTCAGCAGCTTAGCAGACTTATTTGTTTACTCACAGGAATACCCTGTATTTAGGTCCACCCAAATTTTCACTTCTTTGTCCCTGCTAAATTTTGCATGTTCTTGGGTCTTCATGTTGTTGTTTGTTCACTAATATTCTCTAACAAATCACTGAGGCCTTCACAGAACACCTGGATTTATACTGAGATAAAACTACAAAGAGGTGGACACTATTTACTAGTTAGGTGCACCGGACTTTACAACTTATGAATACAGAAAAATGTAAGACTTTACAGTTTCATTTGCAAATACATTTAAAAGCCATGTATCATTTTTGTTTCTATTTCACAACTATGCACCACTTTGTATCATATAAAACAAAAATTTGTTGAACTTTTTGGTTGCAATGTGATAAACTGTAAAAATGTTTAAGGGAATGTGCTTTACAATAATTTTGCACATTCACTACAGATCAAAAACAACCACAAGGCTCTTAAAGACTGATGTAGGATTAACTAAGATGGACCAGCACGCAACACAGGTAATTCCCACAAATGCACAGGATGCATGACATGAACTCCAGGCATTCTCTACCCAGTTTTAATTATTTCCCCCATTTCCTCTTTTTAATAATCCTTTGTCGTGTCATTTCCTGCCCCATCCATCATCATGCTTGACCGCATGTCATGCAAAAAGGCACGCTCCGCAAAACATTCCTGCACATCTTTCCATCCTCTTCCATTACATCTTATAATTCTGATTTTCCCCATGTGTGTGGGTGTGTCAGTGTCATTGCACTGTGAATCTATACGGTACACAGTGTGTGAGTGTGCATCCCGTGGGAATGGTCCCAAGGCCTTCTCTCACTCAAAATGGTGAGTTGTGTGTTTCTGTGAAGTATTCATTGTTTGTGCATATCTTGCTCATGCTGAGGTTGTGCTTGTACCTGTCTGCATACCCATGGGGCTCTCCTCTGAGGGTACTTTCTATAAGTTTGTGAGAATGTGTGTTTCATGCAGCCATGAGAAGCCGTGTGCCTTAGCCGCTTCCAGACTTGTATTCCCAAAACACGCCGCAGGGCTTTGGCTCAGGTTTGTGCGTGTGCATGTGTGTGTCTGTGTCTGAGTGTGCACCTGTTTGATTGTAAGTGTGGGTAAGAACTCCTTGCTAAATTGTCCCTTGGTGTTGTGTTTGATTGTACCTTTGTGTGTGATTTTGTTTATCAGTCTATCTGTCAGAGTGCCCAATTACTTGTCTCTGTCTGTTTCCACCTGTTTGTTAAGAGACTTCCTGTCATTTTATTTTAGTTTGTGTTTTGATGTCTTTGTTATTCCTGGTCCAAAGGTGGAGTAAATTTAGAGCAGAGGTGGTATCTCAGGGTTGCTCTACTACAGCAGCTATCAGATGCAGAATAAGGTGCCACGTTTAACTCTTATTCTCATTACCGTAAACTTTAATGTTTGATAATTGCAGTATTGTTTCACACATTATGCTGGAAAACTGACATAACATTTGTAGCAATTTCATTAAATGAGTGCAAAGAATGGCTCTGCGATGGACTGGCGACCAGTCCAGGGTGTACCCCGCCTCTCACCCCTTGACCGCTGGAGATAGGCACCAGCCCCCCCGCAACCCTGCATAGGAATGACGGGTATAGAAAATGGATGGATGGATGGATGGATGGAGTGCAAAGAATGTGTTCTGTAACAGCAGGACAGTAAACTACGCAACAGAAAAGGTAATTTAATCATTAAATCATATTAAATCATTTAATCATATTGGATTGAGGTCTGGAGATTGGCTAGGCCACTCCAGAACCTTGAAATGCTTTTTAAAGGAGTCATGACCTGTAATTTTCACTTTTCCATGTGAAAACATTTATGTTATGATTGCCTAATGATTATACACTGCCCGGGAAGCCGATATTTAAAAGTGAAGCCTTTGTTTACCCACCTGGGTTCGTCAACCAGCCCACGCGCACTCAAATACGTGGTTTTAATTTCTGGCCGACTTGACGTCTAGTTGGCGCAGGATATACCATATTTAGACATCGGAGACCTACCTATGCTGCAGGAAGCCCGCTCTCCCCTCTCCCCCTCGCTCCTCTCGACCCTCAAATTCAGTCGAGCGCCGCCATTACTGAATTCTAGTGATGGGAATTCCTTCTCTTTTTGGAGAGCCAGTTCTTTTGGCTTGGCTCACCATAAAGAGCCGGCTCTTTCAGCTCCTCAGATTTTCTGTTGCTTAAAGTGTATTTATTACCAAAATTAATGCAAAACGATGTCTACCAAATGTACTAAAACAAACAAGGGGGACTGTAAACAAAACAAAAAAAACGGCTCCCAATGACGAGCCGGCTCCCATCGTTCACTTCAAAGAGTTAGCTCTTAGAGCAGGTTCATCACTGATTCGAAGTACGAACTCGACCGTGAAAGATGCAGAAAGTTTCTTCACGCAATGATGAATGAAGAAGAGATATTCGTGTCAGCCTTTTATTTTAATCAGCTAAATCAGCTAAAACCATTTCTACCAGAAACGTAGTGCACACGTGAGTTGCTCTGTTGTTGACTGCCAGAATCAATATGGAAATATTTTTTTCTTTTTTTTTTACGAATTTGGGACAATATCAGGCGAAGTTGGCATCAAAGCTCCGTTTGGAAAAAGGGGCCATTCCAACAATCAGAGACTTGCCTGCAATTGAAACGGTAAGGCTGTGTTTTTATTGCTCTGTGTGTAACAAACAGCAGCTAACTGCTAATGTGGCTATTGTATGCTAGCGGGAGTAGAAGATATGGGTTAGATATGCTGAAGCGTTACCTGCGGTGTCAACCCCCCTCCTACATGCCACCAATCAACGCGCCCCTCATTTGCATTCTTACAATGTCTGTCCACGATAGCCAAAGTATCGCATCAGATCTCACTAGACAATAATGCCTTCAGAAATAAGGGTCAGAGGAGCTCTGTGTTTATTTTTTTCACTTTTTTTCAACGTTTATTTTTTAGATGGGCCTGAAAGACTAATAGAGCGTAGGTAGAGCGTAAAGAGGTTTTTGCTCAAAATCTGGCGATACATGGCTCTATTCATCCTTTCCTTAATACAGATCAGTGATCCTATCCCCTTTGGAGAAAAGCAGCCCCAAAGCATAATGTTTCCATCCCCCTGCTTCACAGTGAGTATGGTGTTCTTGCAACTCAGCATTATTCCCCCTCCAAACACGGCAAGTGGAGTTTATACCAAAGAGTTCTATTTTGGTCTCATCTGAACACATGGCATTCTCCCAATCTTCTTCTGGATTATCAAGATGGTCTCTGGCAAACTTTAGACAGGCCTAGACATGTGCTGGTTTAAGCAGGGGGACTTTTGTAGCGCTGCAGGATTTTAATCCATGACGACGTATTTTTACAGATGAAGACCTAGTAACAAGAGCCGACATTTCGCGGTATGGTGTTTGCATTCAGATTATCAGGAAAGCTTCCGGAAAAGCTGGAGGGGTGTGGGGTGGTGGGGAAAAGGGGAGGGGGGCAGGGGGGCAGGGAACGCTGTGATCGCACACATTGATGACGTATAAATGTCACGTGAACGGCAGTGCATAAGATTTATGCACTGCTATTTTCCTTTCAGCTTATTCATCGAAGTCTCCTAAGCGTTTCCATGTGCGCAAAATTGCACACATCACAAAGACGAGCACTGTGAGTAGATCTGCTGTTTCGTCGACCATCTTTGCAATAATCCCTTTGTCTGGAGAAATGACATGTACGTCCGCTGCACTAAGTTTACGTCATAACCACATACAACCTCGCACCCCACCCCTCAGACATTCATTCATCAGGATCCTCCGGTACATTTCTTGCCGTGTGAAAGCAGCCGAAAAGAAATGTTCTGGAAAAAAGTGGTGTATTTGAAAACACAACTCCAGTTAAAGACCGGTTGGAATTGTCCGCAAATATTCCAGAACTTCTGTCTGAAAACGGCTTAATAGTAACCTTTGTTACTGTGTTCCCTGCTCTCTTCAGGTCACTGATCAGTTCCCCCAGTGTAGTTCCTCACCATTCTCAAAATCATGTGTACCCACAAGGTGAGATCTTGCATGGAGCCCCAGTTCAACCATTATACAAATAAATTCTTTAATCATACAATGTGATTTTGTGGGCGACTGTGACTCAGGTGGTAGGAGTTCTTCCCGTAACTGGTGGGTTGCCAGTTGGTTGTGTCCTTGGGCAAGACACCTCCCCCGTCTTACCGGCTGGTGGTCAGAGAGCCCCGTGGTGCTTGTGTGAACGGCAGCCTCACTTCTGTCAGCGTTCCCCAGGGCAGCTGTGGCTACAATGTAGCTTACCACCACCAGCGTGTAAATGAATTGGTGGATGATTGAATGTAGCGTAAAGTGCTTTGTGGTCAACTGACTGAAAAAATGCTGTACAAATGCAGGCCATTTACCATTTACTTTTTTGCCCCACTGTACATGTCAGAAACAGGCATTTCATCAAAATATGATAATTTACATCAGGACTGATTCCTACTGGTGACTGTATGTGTAAACACACCATAATTAAGCGCTGACAGGTCACACAAACAACACTTTTTAGTGTGGAAGCTGAAACTCAACAAAAATGTCTCAAAAGTGCCAGTTTTTTTAGAATCAGTGGGATGTCTGAGATATTTAAAAGGCAACTATTTCAGACATCATACCCACAATTTATTCAGGCTGTGAGAGAGCAAGAGAGAGCAAGACCTTCAGCAGATAACAGGAAGGGTGAATATAGAACAGGAAAGCTCTTCTGTTTATCATTTTTGGTATTTCCACCTCTGTCTGTCATGGAACCTTCTGGATTTGGGGTAAGGATCTACATCTATCAGGGAATGCACCAAAACTGAGTCTATGGTTTTAGTATTGCCAGCAGCACTAACCATGTTAAACACTGATCATAGCATCTTCATTTTACATTATCAAAAGCCTATTTTACAGCAACTGCAATTAAACACTCATTGAAGGAAGGCTGTAAAAATATTTTGAATGTTGTCTTGATATCTTATATTACAACTATACCTAGACCTAAGCTTCCGGCTTTGGTCCTTCAAGGTTTGCAGCATGATGCTGCAGATGTTCTACAAGTCTGTTGTGGAGAGCGTAATCTCTTCAGCCATCATCTGTTGGGTTGGGGTAAGAGCATCAGAGCCAGGGACTTAAAAAGGCTCAACAACCTGATAAAGAAGGCTGGTTCTGTTCTGGGGACGACTGTGGAACCTCTGGAGATGATGATGCAAAGAAGGATTCTTCATAAAATCTACAAAATTATGGAAAACCCTGAGCATCCTCTTCATGAGACTATCCTATAACAACAGAGTGTCTTCAGTTGGAGGCTTCTTTAGTTTCGATGCAACACAGACTGCTACAAGAAATCCTTCCTGCCCACATCCATCCGGATCTACAACAACTCCTTAAAGAATTAATTGTATGAGCTACAACAACACTTAATTTACTTCTGGTCTCAATAAAGTATTTTTGAATTGAATTGAGTTTGAATTGGATTATAGTCCTTTTTCTGATTTTGTATTGTAATTGGTCAAAATTGGGATTAGTAAATCCATTTCTTGATTAGAAAACATTCTGATCTGTGTATCTGAAATGAGACAGCCACTATTTGGTCTAATTAGAAAAGGCACTTTAAGTTGTCACTGGAAGCAGCAGTTCTTGACAGAACTCATAAGAAGAAATTATAGGTACCTCGCCTGATAACATGGCGACTATCAGTTAAAATTGAAATTAAAACATGTAAAGTAATAAAATTTCATCAGATCGCTTATTATCCCACCATATAATCCAAATAAAGGTGCTAGATGTTCAGGAGTCTTGTTTAGGGATAATCGACAAATCAGTCTAAATATTACTGTATGACCACTGACAGGTTAGTAACACTGATCTTCTTGTAATGTTAAAACTTTCTGCTCAGAAAATTTACAGTCTGTGGTTTGCATTGATGTCAGTTAAGGCTTTACAGTAATCTAATTTTAATTTTAATTTTGGCTCTGATTATGGAAAAACAATGCAAAAAATAAAAAACGTTTTAAATTAAAAATACTCTTACTTTGCACTTATTGTGCAATTACATGTAATGTGTTAAAACACAAAAATTCATATTAAATAATCATGATTTCAATATAGACCAAAATAGTTGTGACTTCAAACCCTTAGCCCTAACAAATGCCCTTAGCCCAAACAAATGCCATCATTTACCATTCTTGTCATTTTAATAGACAGGTGGTTGAAAGGAGGCTACCACGCTTTTAATTTGGTAACAAGTAAAATAAATTTATCTGTTTTAAATAGTTCAAGTTGGAATAAAAAAGGACGGCCATATGGTTTAAACTATAGTTTTAAAAAAAACATCATCCGTTTAATGTAACGCTAGTTCTCTAGCTTCAAGCAGCAAGTCTGTCAAGCAGATGTTGTTAGTATCATGAATATCAATGTACAATGATATTAACAGCAGTTTTCTGTTTTAGATAAAACAACTTAGATCTTGTTCATTTTAACTTTTTAATAAAAACTGAAGCTTTTTTACTCAAGGTTATCATAACGTGAGAATCTCATACCAACTAATTGCTTCAGCAGTGACTCAAAAACAAAACACAGAGATTGAGCAGCTAACCTGGCTTCCATAATCTATGGAAAATAAACCCTCAGACTCCCCAACCAACAATTATCCCTGCTCAAAAGGGTTTACTTTGTCAAAGGATTTGTTAGGACGCCTGCAAAACTCCCTGGTTCTAGGTAAATTTGGGGGATCATTCCTGAGTACTATAACGATGCAACAGGCACGTAAAACTTTTGCTCAATGTAGAGATGATAACTAAATTAAACCGCAAACTGTTCAGTGTAGTCAAAAAAGTGTCACCGCAGCTTCATTGAGCCAAGCATGACATTTTGCAAATGTCTTTAGTTGAATGATCACACTTCCATGAATAATTTTAGACAATGCTTAAAACCCACTTTTATTCTATTGCTTCTACTTCTGAATTTGATTGCTGTCTATTGTTAATATAAAAGGCTAATATACTTTTAATTTATTTTCTAATTTCCTTTTAATATATTGAGATTTTTACTGTGTTTTATACACATTTTATCCATCCATCCATCCATCCATTTTCTGTACCCATCAATCCTATGGAGGGTTGCGAGGGGGCTGGTGCCTATCTCCAGCAGTCATGGGGTGAGAGGCAGGGTACACCCTGGACAGGTCGCCAGTCCATCGCAGTACACATTTTAATAGTAAGTTAATTTTTATTCTGTGTGTTTGTCACATTCATTTGAATAATTAAATAATTTTAATCGTTTTTCCGACTGTTTTTTTCTGCACCAGATAAATAATGATGACTGAATTTGATTTGTTTTTCATATTCAGACAGTTAGTTTGTGGTAATGTAGAAATGATGAACCAGGAAAGACCTGACATGAAAGATGCTGCAGAACTGTGGACATCTGGAAAACTAATTATCTCCGCTTTAACTGCACGACTGCACACACACAGTGCTTCCTCAGAAGGCTCTCTGCCTTGGTCTTATAACTGTCAGCTCTTTAACTTTTAATTTTACATGTGAAAAAGTCTTGCATTGACTGTCGGAAGCATTGATGGATTTTTGGCAATAAAAACCTTAAAAGTGCTATCTGCAATTAAGACTTTGGTTGTGGATAACAGTCTGCCAATCTGTGTCCCCAGCTGCTTTCAAAGGAGGGCAGTCTTTTCCAAAATGATGCAGATTTTTTTAATGAGTTCAAGTGAATGATGGTATCAGAGGAAATAGAAGATTTGTAGTTAAAGAGTTTGACATCTGTTGCTGTGTCTTCCAAGCAAACTGCAGGGCAGGGAAATAATTGCTGAAATACATTGTTGTCACACAACTCCTCACTACCAACTCCACAGTTCCAACAGTCGGCAGAAGAGTCCAGAGATGCACCCTGGGAGAAGAAAGTACTGTAATCGCTCCAAAACAGCCGCCTCTGATCTCGTTAAAGGCTAATTGATGTTCTATGTTAACGAGCTTTACCTTAATTAGTGGTATCAAAAAAACACTGGGTGGCACGTGTAGCGAGAGTGAGGGGAAAAAGTGGGGGGTCGGGTGGGCTGCAGGATGGAGGAAACATTCCACTAATGTTGCATCAAACACAGGATGAAAGGGGGAGGAGGTGGGAGAGTAAACCAGTGCAGAGGAAGTCACAGGTTGCAGGGGTGAAGGAAAAGATGGAAAAGACTCAGGCGAGAAGCAGGAGAATTGGCAGAAGAAAAGAAACAAGCAAATGAAGGGAAGGAGAGTTGGAGGGGGGAGGATTGGGCTATAAGCTTGAGGCTTTTCTGAGCTGAAGTCAAAGAATCAATTGGATAAAATTGATGAGGGGCATGGAGTTGGAGAAAACAAACTCACAAATGTTGACTCTGTTCCTTACATTTCTCCAACCCCTTTGAGATCTCATTCCAATCAGCTTTCTTTTGCCCCATCCTCATCCTCGTTCTCCTCACACCTTCTGACTGGTTCTCTACTCTCACCTCCCTTCCCACCAGCCCCCTCTTACAACAGCTGGTACAGTACAGATCTCTGGGCGACCATTCAGCAGAGAAGGGGACACTGAAGGCAACACTTCAGGGGCAGCAGTGCATGCAGTACACTGCTGCAGTACGCCTGCATGTGCGTACAATTTCAAAAAGGGGGGCTTGTGAGGGGAAATGATGAACTCAATAGATCATCCGGAAGGGAAACAGAATGCAATTGAGACAGGAACGAAGGAAATAAAAACACATTTGTTTCCATTACAAATGCTTCCAATGGCCTCATGGTGCAGGCCTATAAATTTGACATGTCACTCTCAAGCACTGCAGTAAATCCGTGAGAGTAGCAAACACTGTGCCTCTCCATTTTACAGGTCAACATCATCATGTTCTCCCTTGATGGTCTTTACAGTCCAAAACCTCCCCTTCTTCTTTTCTTATACTAGAAAATAAAATAAAATCACTAATTCTTTAGGCAAGTAAAACTTATTCTGGACAACCAAATTAAGTAAAAATGATCTCACACAAACACACACACCCACACAAACACCCGCACACACACTCCTTTGGAAAAAATTAATAAATAAGAAAGCGTCGGTTCCAGCTGTCTGAAAATTCTTCGGTGGCAACAGAGGGGATAACCGTGGGAAGCCATACGCCCAAATATTCAACGTATCGGGATATAAATAGATCAAGAGGGGGGGGGGGGGACTGATCGGTAATCTTGCGGCGGCTTTTTAAAACGAAGCACACATTCACGCACCAACACTGAGCACGCATGTAGAGAAAACGAGCGATTAAAACCTCCGCAGCAAAGTGAAACATGAAAACTGTTGCCAGTTGTTTTTCTCTTAAACTGAACCCAAACATTTCCAGAAAGATTGGATCCGTTCAGCCTCAAGGTTCTTCGGTCTGCATGATTAATTGAACTGCCGGTAAACTGTGTGCGTGACCCTCTATCCCATATCCGCCTGTGAGTTTTTCGGGCGCAGCAATGACAGAGGGGTCAAAGCCCCGGCGCGCCGGCCGCTTCCAACCTTCATCTCTCCATCAGAAGCGTCCCTACACACGGATGCCGACATCCGACTGCTCATCTATAGCATGTCTCAATGACGCGCAGCATCCTCTCACTCCCCGAACCGCAATTAATCCAAAGCACCAGCATCATCGGCAGCAGAAGAGAGTCTGTGTGCGTGTTTGGAGCAAAAATGCGCACTGCAAATACGAACCAAATCAAACAAAAACGTACTTACTGAATTTCACCAGCCTTTCCCCCCTCTCTTCCTGCGTCCCTCCATCCTTTTTCACATCCTTGCTTTTTGAGGTATCCGTTTTGCGGGTGTCCCCTACCACCACCACCACCTCCACCGCCGCCGCCGCCACACACGCGCGCACACGCACACAGACACGCACGCTGTGAAAATATATATCTGTATAAATATATATGTTCTACATGTATTCAATTTCTCCCGATCTCACTCTTCACATCTCTCGCTCCCTCTCTCCTCTCTCTTACACGCACTCTCTCCAGCTCTCCCTCTTTCCCTCTTCTTTTGTTAAAATTCAGTATATGCGCCCCGTCACCTAGCAACCGTCAACCTCCCTCTCTCCCCCTGTATCTCTCGCCTCCTCCCCCCTCCCTGCCTCTCCATCTCAGGCGACACGTGTTGAATGCTAAACTTAGCGGTCGGGAATAAAATTAATACAGGGAAAGGGACGCTCTTTCTATGTCCCCTCCTTTCTCAGTCTTCCTCCTCGTATCATAATGCAATATAAATATTTACTAGAACCACTCAGCCCTCTCATGCCCCCGTCCCTTTGCGTTGCTCCGCATTTCCCCCTCCTTCTCTCCCTCCCTCCCTCCCTCCATCCATCCATCCATCCATCCATCCATCACAAGCTCCCTCCCTGCATCCCTCCCTCGCCGTCCTGCTTTTTTTACCCCACTCTTTTTTACAGCTGCCTCCTATCTCCTCTTTCTGCTTCTCCAAGCAAAACGGAGGCGCCACACCAGCGTCTGTGGATCCACATGTGAGTGTCACCCAGGCAGCTGCCTGGTGCGTCTTAGCATGGAGAGCTGCAGCTTCATAGCCTTGCTTGTGTGTGTGTGTGCGTGTGTGCATGTGCATGGATGACTGGAGCAGCATGTAAGCGTGCTATGCGTGCGCAGTTTGCAGTCAGCGCAGGGGACATGCGGTGTTTTAGAGGTGTTGTTCAGATTCTTCATTGTGGTGATTCGGCGGCAGAGTTCCAAATACATTTGACATAACTTTTCGTGTCTGTTTGTGAGAGAAAAGCAACAGGAGATTTATTGCTTGCGGTGTATTTTTGCTTCTTTTCATCCAAGAATCTCTGTGAGAGGCAGAAGTGGCATAGTGTTTGGTCTGGGATGTGGAAACTTTTATTTCTCTGCATCAGTGGTTCTCAGAATTTTGAATGAAGTATTTGCAAGGTATGATAGAGCCCAAATTTATTCATACCCCTGGGAGATTACATTTTTTTAATGATACCAACATCTTTCTTCTGACTAAAAGAATAATTTTTGGAGTGTCTCAGCCAAAGTCCGGACTAGAACCTGAAATAGAAAATCTGGATGGAGATTAGGGTGATGGCAAGGAGGTCTTTGAACCTCAAAGACCTGAAGCTCATCACCAAGATAAAAGACTAAAATACCAGTGGAAACATGCAAATACTGGTCAGCAATTATAAGAATGATCTAATTACTGTAATACCTGTAAAAACGTTTCCTCTGATTATTGTGAATACCATAAAGGATTTTAACACTATATTTTGAAACATTAACAAAAATATTCTTTTTTTATTGGCTCTCTTGTTTTATTCTCTTTTGTCAGATGCCTGTTTATAAGAAACACACTTTTTGGTCAAATGAAAGTAATTTTAAATCAAAGTCTGCCAGGGGTATGAATAATTCCAGGCTTAAAGTGTAACTGAACCCCATTAAAAATCATAACCCCGCCCACAGACAACATTTGAAAATTCTACAAAGTGGCCGGTGCCAGGAAGAACGGAGGGGTATGCCTGGGAGACCATGCCTGTAACACAGTCAATGTCTGTGACGTAAAGATGTACCGCTCTCCACCAATCACAAAATTCAAATGCAGTTGCCACCCTTCAACCATAAGGGGGCAGCACTCAGACGTTTTTAGACCAAAAAGTGTAGAATTAAACAAGTTTACACCAAAATGTAAAAAAAATCCCAGAAACTGAAAGATTGCATTGGTAAAGACCCATTTATACAGTTTAGAAGCAAAAAAAAAGTTGTTTTGGGGTTTAGTTACTCTTAAACTTTTTTAACTCTTTCTGGCTGCTAATCAAACAATCACAATTGGTAGTTTTAACTAATAAAAGAATGTTCTAAAAAGATCAGATCCGAACAGCTGGGTTGTAATAAATAATAAAATAATATGAAATGATAAAAATCGAAAATTATGATTTTTTTCTAAGAATTTAAAATAAGTATTTTAATCATTTAAAACTCTAACATTCTTAGACTACTGACTGGTTCATATTTAAATAAAACAATCACATGATGGAAATTTACACGAGCCATGGACTCTGAGACATATTTTTAACCTGAAAACAATATAAAATCTTGAGGCTCACTTAAGTCAAGTTTATGGTTATCCGTCTGTGGAGGTGCTGAAACACGAAGTGCATTCATTGACGCAAGGGTCTCGGACAGGCAGCTACACAATAGAGAGCACGTCTGTGATTGGTCAGCCCAACATGAGCAAGATCATTTCACCAGAATGGTGCTCTAGAGTCGATGTAATTAGTTGTCAATGCAGGTTTTGGCCCCTAGATGCTTTATATTGCAAGGCCAGTTTATCCATCAATACGAGTGCGTGTGGTTGGAAACGCACTGACGGAGAAGCAAAAACTAGGCTTCAGGCTGTATGCAGGCTACTTCAGGCAGCTGGTGCCTCTCTGTTGAACTCCGGTACTGCACGTTACTTCCAACAGATGATTGATTTGTAATAGTAATAAAAAGTGTAAAACATCCAAGGAGGTGAATATTTTTATAGGCATTTATCTATCCATGGTTCTCCCAGGGCCGGTTTAACAAAATGACTTAAAGTTTAAACTTAAAGTTTTTTTAGAGTGCATAGGAAATTTCAGGTAATGAGTTTAATATTAATTACTGAAATTAGGTATACCCATCTTCAGCATTTATCCTCATTGCTGTGTAAATATCCCTAGACAATTTGCACTAGCTTTTGAAGATAAGGCCAGCTGAAAAAAACTTGAAAGAACAATTCAAGCACAATCAGTGTATCTATCCATTCTCCAGTTTTGTAGTTAAATAAAAAGGGAAGTAAGCAGTATTTAGAAAGTTTGGCTACCCACTAACATCAGGCCTTAATTAACTTAAAGCTATTGGTTGTGTACAATTATTAGGAAAAGATATAGTGAAGCAAATTTAAAAGCTATGAAAACTAAAACTGTGCCAACAATCGGCAGCCACGAGCTACCCTAATGAGATGCTTAGAATTCTGCTAATTAAATAATGACCAACAAGCAGAAAGATGGAATGCAAAGCTGTCTGGATGGCTGGTTTTGCAGTTTAGAAGGATGAAAAATAAATAAACTGCCAGCTACATTGTTTAAAAAGCAATTCAAACCCCAATTTACCTGTAAAAAACTGTCAGCAAGATTTTGCAGTCTGAAGTTGTGGTGCCATGTTTTAGTGAGCAGCAATACCTGCAAGAAGAAGAAAAAGCCTGTCTGCAGCCTGAGAGCAAAATGTATCTACAGTGGACTGCCTCAAGAAGCAAAATCTTAATATCTAAGCAAATAGATGAATCTCACACAAAACTGCTAGTTTCACACAGCCAGAATGTGTTAGCAAAAAACAGCATAAAAGAATACTTGTCAAGTAAAAATAAAAGAAAATGTATTACCTGATCTGGTTTTTAAGAGATTTTACCCAGAACTGAGAGCTTTTTAAATCTTCTTTAAAAACATATATTTTTTAATGTAAAAAATAATAAAATATGTTCACTTATATCAAAAATAACCCCCCTTCACACACACACACATGCGCACGCACGCACACATGCACGCACACACACACACACACACACACACAAACACACAAAACAGATTATTTTCTTTTGGACGAAATCCATGAAGTAGGCTATATTCTTTCTTCACATTTAAGAGATTGAACTGCACCTGACACATCACCCGATGCTCAACAGCAGGGAGACCTGCTGAAGAAATCTGTATGACTTTCCAATCAACAAAGTCTGTACATTAGATCGCACTCGGTCTCCATGGTGATGAGTTACTTGCCAGTGAGAGTTTATTTACACTATTAACTTTGGGTTTTATTTCGCATGTTCATCATGGAATCCAGATGTGGGTTTTGTAGCTGAATTAAGCAGAATTATGCAGTGTTGCAAACTCCTAGCAAAGTAGCTACTGGTAAACCAAAAGGAGTCCCTAAACAACTGATTGTATGTCACAAAGCCAGCCCTCCTCATTTATAGGAACATGAGACCAGAAGAAGTGACCTAAAGGAGACACCATGGCTGAGTTACTTTCAATGTATTGTTCTTTAAGTGTTTATGTTTACTTTACTTTTAAAACCTTGCTTGGTTTTTTAACTGTGGTGAACTAACTTAGTAGCTGAAAAACAAGCCACTGTCACTGTAAAAAAAAATCTAATTTTTAAAAACATTTTAACAGTTTTTATAAGATCAACATCAACAATCTGAAGAGACAGATCAAAAACAGACAACAAAAATGCAATTATGGGACAGCATGTGGTGTAAAGGCAGAGTGGGCACCCCAAAAATTGAGACTATAAGAGCTCAACACAACCTCCCTGTGTTTGATATCCATCCTTGGAACCTTTTCTGTATCCCATCCATCCCACATTTGCATCCTATCTTGACACAAAGAGGATAAGCCGATGACTGTTTTGTAAATGGATAATTCATTTACAGTCTAGATGCAGAAATGCTTTAACTGCAGCTGGGAGGGACTGCTCCTCAATGACTAGGGCATCTTTGAGTGCTTTGGGATGGGTGAGGGCCTACAGTGAAGCTATGCACTGTGGACAGGAAGAAGAAAGCATGTTTTCATATTAGAGACTTCAAAAGTGTTTGATAACATAAAACATTGTAGATTAGTCTTTAGTCACCTTTTAAAAAAATGGTAGATGGACCTGAAACTCAAAATAAAGTGACAAAGTTGTTAATTCAGACCAGCTAATGCCTCTGCTGCCCAGCCTTTGTTCCATGCACATTGCATTCTGTTCTCCCTCACTTGGTCAGGCCAGTCAGCTGGCTCATTAATAGTTGGTCATGCATTTTCTCATTTTATTGATAATAACTAATAATAAAAGGAAATGGCTTTAATATATATGAATTATAAGAAAGTTCATTGCTTTAAACATCACATAAACATCCGTTAAAAAATGTTTGTCTTTCAAAACTCAAATCCTCGTATTAACAAATAATTCATCAATGTTGTTTCTCCTGCAGCAGGCTTTGAAACATAATTCAGGTAACCACAAAGCATGTAAATGTATGCGATGTGGATATGCGTTTACACTAAATAATTTTTTTCTTCACTGGAAAAGTTTTTAAAATATAATATTTAAGACAATTTCCTCATGTTGTACAAAAAAGACAGTCTCTGTCTATTTCTCATCTGTGGTTTTGCTGTCCAGTGTAATGAAAGAAAGTAGAAAAATATTTGTGGTGTTGACTTCACTGAAAAGATCCGGTCCTGGGAA
This sequence comes from Valencia hispanica, assembly GCA_963556495.2. NCBI lineage: Eukaryota > Metazoa > Chordata > Actinopteri > Cyprinodontiformes > Valenciidae > Valencia > Valencia hispanica. The sequence continues at coordinate 21,545,675 of OY747710.1, forward strand.
ATTTAGCAGCAAGGCAAGGCAAGGCAATTCTATTTGTATAGAACACTTTCAACAACAAGGCAATTCACTGTGCTTTGGGTGGTAAGGGGATAGAGTAAAAATAGCAATAAAGCAAAAAAACACAAACAAAACATATGACACAAAGGCAGCTCTAAACAGATGGGTTTTAGCCTTGATTTAAAAAAAAAACTGTGTCTCAGAAGCTTTGCAGTGATCTGGAAGTTTGTTCCATATAAAGGGAGCATAGAAACTGAAAGCTGCTTCTCCATGTTTGGTTCCAATTTTAAGGATGAAAAGTAGACTGGAATTAGAGGACCTGAGTGGTCTCGGAGGTTGGTATAGGGGCAACAAGTCTTTAACATACTTTGGTGCTAAGCCATACAGTGATTTATAAAATAGTAAAGGAAATTTAAAGTCTGTTCTCAGAGCTACAGGAAACCAGTGTCAGGGCTTTAGAACTGGGGTGATGTGCTCTACCTTTCTGGTTCTAGTGAGGACCCGAGTAGCAGCGTTCTGGATCAGCTGCAAGCTGCAGCTACAGTGCAATTCTTTCCAGAGAAGATTGCCTCATTATTGTGGATAATCCACAAAAAAACTGTCAACAGTTTCTGCACAGACCAAATGTCATTTGGACATGTAACAACTCTCTGAAGTAAGACTGAAGTTTCAGTGTCAAACATGGGAAAATAAAAAAAGGAAGAATGTGCAGTTATGACTTCTAAACCTCTCAATAAGACATACCTCTGAGCTCTAAACAATCAGGTGCAGGGATATTAAGCAGCCGTAACTGTTTTATAATTAATGTCAATCAGGGTGAGCTGGGAATGTCTAACAGAAGAACCTATATGAGTGATCCTCAGTCATGTCCCAAGGCAATCTACAGATGGAAATTAGCCTAAGGCTATAATCTGGCATATTTACATTTGTAAAAATGTTCATCATTATGCATTGTACCTCCTTTTAAATAAATAAAAATAAATAAAAGTAGGGGAGATTAAATCTGAGTGGACCATGTTCAGGACCTCCAGTGCAAATAGGATTTCCAGGAGCTGTGGCTTGAAGGTTATCAGAGCCTGTTACACTGGCAACCAGAAGACCCAACTGGTGTACATAACTTGCAACAGTCCTGTTTCCATTATCGGAACTTCAGGGTAACTTTACTAGACCTTCAAAGTATGTACGTGTTTCCACTTCATCGAACCGGGCAGACAGGGCCATTGTTGGGGCCATTTCAGGAACCAACGGAGTACAAGTCTGGGGGTATGTACTCCGAAATGGCCCAGTAGAGTCACTGGGCAGGAGCTGTGGTTAACTAACGTGATTGGTTGTAATTCATAGGGAAATGATTAAAAGACGCTAAACAACCGGCTTTGTAAAATAAGAAGAGTTGCTAGCGAAGTAGTTTATAACAATATAGCAAACCGAAACACAACAGCAATCCCTGCTACTTCTATGTCTACCTCTTGTTATTTCTGGTGCTGTGGGCGCCTTTTAGTGATAAGCGACACTACTCACTGCTGAGAGAGTCGCAATATGTGGACATCTTATCTTGTCTTGTATGGGGACATGATGGCTGGGAGGAGTTGCCCAATAGCTTTATCCCGATAGAGGACAGTCTGGTAAAATTACCCTAAAGTTCCAATAGCAGATATGCGCCTAATATAAGCGATCAGGCTATTGAAGGGGACTTTCAGTCGGCCTAGAGGAAGTTCTGACAAACCGTTCAAGCACTATGAGAGGTTAAACCTGGACCATCCCAAGCTGTGTAAGCTTCCAGCTTGTCAGGTCATGATGACCGGATACAGAACATCCTGAAACAGAACAAACCTTTATCCCACAATAGTCGCATGGAGGATAACACAGTTGAAATGGCAGATGGGGTGGCAGTCCCAATTGTTAAGAAAGGGGACCTGATAGTTTGTTCCAGTTATCGAGGAATCATACTTCTTAGGGTCCCTGGAAAAGCTTACTCTGGGATGCTGGAGAGGAGGCTTAGCAAATAGTCCAACCTCGGATCCAGGAGGAGTAATGTGTCTTTCTTTCTTGCCATGGAACAGTAGCATTGGAAAGACCAGGGGCCTCATTTTTAAAGCTTGCTTACACACAAAATGGGGTCTGAAGATTGTGTAAGTCACTTTCTACACAAACTGTGATTAATAGAAGAAAACGTGATGGAAAAATGTGTGCAACTTTAAGCACTAAGAGACTTGCTTACGAACATTTTGGACACGGGGAAACTGGGAACGCAGCTGGTGAGATGGCAAAATTATGAATTTAAGCAACATTTACATACTTGTAGACCCTCGCACACACAAACACAAACAACAGCCAGCCCCCACCCCCATCTCTGAACTGAGAATATGAGAATTTGAATTTAAATATGTTGCATTTAGGGATCACATCACAGTATGTTCATTTTTAAGGCTTCTGATTATACAGCAATTGCACTTGTTGGTCCATTAATTGTTATAAGGTGTATAGGAATAGGTCTGAATATTGAGTAGAACTATAAATACTGCAGTGACACACGTGCATAAGGGTGCACAATGGATACGCTGGCACACTCCTTCAAGATCACGCCATTGGAAGCATCTGGATCGGGGGAGTTTTTATAGACCACAAAGATTTCCTGGCCCATGATGACTGGCTGATCAATCGATTTAGATTCCTTAATGCAGTCTTATTAATGCAGTCCTTATTACTATGTGCTGAACTGGGCCCGGTGTTAGATCTACCGACCTGCCGGAACCCTGCATCACGGCCCCACCGCAGCTGTGGACCGCCTGTGGCAAACAAACTCTGGCAGTAGCATGCTGTCTTCCTCTTTACCTCCACGTTCTTTTTGATGTCAGGCACACTGCTGCAACAACCCTGTTACTCGCACCTTTTCCGTTTATTTATCCCACAAAAAATATTTTGAGCAGATAACACTTTTTAAAAGCAGATTTAAAACGCACCTTTTCTGTAAGGGTTTAAATACCTAGAAGTGCTGAAACTTATTAAGTTCTGTTGTGATTAAGTTTTAATTTGTTTTAATTTGCTTTTATTCAATCTTATTGTTGCTACAAGAAGTAATCATATAATTCAAACTTTTTGATTTGAATCCCTTTACTCTTGCTGTCTTAGATTTTCATATTGCTAACTATATTTTTGTCTTTTTTTGTGAAGCACTTTGGCTGCCTTTTGGCAGAGTAAAACTCTATATAGATAAACATTTATTGATTGATTGAAATAAAACATTTTTCTGTGCCCTTAACCCACCCACAAGCAACTCGATTTCAGTCCTCGGCCTCTTGGTTGCCATACAGGTCCTTCTCAAAAAATTAGCATATTGTGATAAAGTTCCTTCTTTTCCATAAGGTAATGAAAAAAATTAAACTTTCATATATTTTAGATTCATTGCACACCAACTGAAATATTTCAGGTATTTTATTGTTTAAAAACTGATGATTTTGGCATACAGCTCATGAAAACCCCAAATTCCTATCTCAAAAAATTAGCATATTTCATCCTACCAATAAAAGAAAAGTGTTTTTAATATAAAAAAGTCAACCTTCAAATAATTATGTTCAGTTATGCACTCAATACTTGGTCGGGAATCCTTTTGCAGAAATGACTGCTTCAATGCGGCGTGGCATGGAGGCAATTAGCCTGTGGCACTGCTGAGGTGTTATGGAGGCCCAGGATGCTTCGATAGCGGCCTTAAGCTCATCCAGAGTGTTGGGTCTTGCTTCTCTCAACTTCCTCTTCACAATATCCCACAGATTCTCTATGGGGTTCAGGTCAGGAGAGTTGGCAGGCCAATTGAGCACAGTAATACCATGATGAGTAAACCATTTACGAGTGGTTTTGGCACTGTGAGCAGGTGCCAGGTCGTGCTGAAAAATAAAATCTTCATCTCCATAAAGCTTTTCAGCAGATGGAAGCATGAAGTGCTCCAAAATCTCCTGATAGCTAGCTGCATTGACCCTGCCCTTGATAAAACACAGTGGACCAACACCAATAGCTGACATGGCACCCCAGACCATCACTGACTGTGGGTACTTGACACTGGACTTCAGGCATTTTGGCATTTCCTTCTCCCCAGTCTTCCTCCAGACTCTGGCACCTTGATTTCCGAAGGACATGCAAAATTTGCTTTCATCCGAAAAAAGTACTTTGGACCACTGAGCAACAGTCGAGTGCTGCTTCTCTGTAGCCCAGGTCAGGCGCTTCTGCCGCTGTTTCTGGCTCATAAGTGGCTTTTAGCCCATTTCCTGCACACGCCTGTGCACGGTGGCTCTGGATGTTTCTACTCCAGACTCAGTCCACTGCTTCCACAGGTCCCCCAAGGTCTGGAATCGGTCCTTCTCCACAATCTTCCTCAGGGTCCGGTCACCTCTTCTCGTTGTGGAGCATTTTTTGCCACACTTTTTCCTTCCCACAGACTTCCCACTGAGGTGCCTTGATACAGCACTCTGGGAACAGCCTATTCGTTCAGAAATTTCTTTCTGTTTCTTACCCTCTTGCTTGAGGGTGTCAATGATGGCCTTTTGGGCAGCAGTCAGGTCGGCAGTCTTACCCATGATTGCGGTTTTGAGTAATGAACCAGGCTGGGAGTTTTTAAAAGCCTCAGGAATCTTTTGCAGGTGTTTAGAGTTAATTAGTTGATTCAGATGATTAGGTTAATAGCTCGTTTAGAGAACCTTTTCGTGATATGCTAATTTTATGAGATAGGAATTTTGGGTTTTCATGAGCTGTATGCCAAAATCATCAGTTTTAAAACAATAAAAGACCTGAAATATTTCAGTTGGTGTGCAATGAATCTAAAATATATGAAAGTAAAAATTTGATCATTACATTATGGAAAAGAATGAACTTTATCACAATATGCTAATTTTTGAGAAGGACCTGTACTTACCCATGAAATGCCACAAATCAGCCGACTTAAGTCTATGCACACATATGATCTAAAATCACCTGAGCACATTTTTCTAGGTTGAGTGGGATTTATAAAGCAGAAATTGCGTGCAGCGGTGTGTACTCGAGGTTTTATAAATCAGAATGTTTTTTTAAAGTAAACTTTTTTTTCTGAGCCTAATTACAGTTTTATTAAGGGTTCTGCACAAATATTTATAAATAAAGCTACAGATCTTTACCCTTGCAGAATAACTGAGGGGGCCATAGTATGCTAAATATGTTTGTTGAATCAGAATAAAGCCTACCACCGTGTCCCCTGAGGCATTTTCTGAGGTTTTCTGTGGGGGTATGCGGGATCTGGTTGGCTTTTGACAGCTGTCCAATTATTGTATACCTAATATAAGAGGTGTGTCGGCATTCTGGGCACAAAGTTGAGCCTGTTGCCAGTGCGCATTTGAATCTGCCAGGGCTGCCCCTTGTCACAATCCTGTTTGTGTTGTTCATGGATAGGGTTTCAAAGCGTATATGTGGAGATGGGAGTGTCTGGTTTGCTTTTCGCAGATGATGTGATTCTGTTGCCTTTTATCTGGCCATGACCTCAAATATACATTGGAGCAGTTCGCTGCCAAGTGTTAAGCAGCTGAGATTACAGTCGACTCCTCTTAAGTCTAAGGGCAAGGCATGAAATAGCTGGATTGCCCCCCTCTGGGTGGGGAGTCAGTCTCTGTCTCAATTAGAAGAGTTTAAGTATCTTGGTGTCTTGTTCAGGAGTGATGGTTGGATGGAGTGGGAGATGGCAAGAAGATTAGGGATTTGTCTGTAGAAATGTGGGTGCTGCTCCAGTCTACTGTGATGAAGAAAGAGCTGATCCAAGAAGCAAAGCTCTCAATTTAGTGGTCTGTCTACATTCCCACCCTTTCACCTATGGTCAAGACATATGGATCATGACTGAGAGAACAAGATCCCAGATACAAGTGGCCGAAATTAGCTTCCTCCAGAGGGTGGCTGGAATCTGACCTTAGAGATAGAGTCAGGAGCTTCATCATCTGGGGAGTAGATAACTAGTTTAACGTTCAAAAATCTCATAACTCCGAAAAATATTACTTAAGAATGATTCTAATTCTTCCCATTGACTGATTTGTTTTATATATTTCTTTTTTAACTAGAGGATTTCAGTATATTTCTTAAGATTTGAAGTCTCGTTATAATTCACGCAAATATTATTTCACAGTTGAATAAAAATGGATGGATGGATGGATGGATGGATGGATGGATGTTCATTCTTATAATACCTCTATATTATACATCTGTAATCTTTTTTTTTTTTTCGTGTCCTGTTTGGCAGTGTGGAGCTCAGAATTGGTGTCTGAGTACCAAGTAGAAGCCCAACAGATTTACTTTCACAAGCTGAGCAGTACAGCTTATTAAGGACAAATTACAAATTAAGGAGAAGAAAGAAGGAAGATGAAGAAGAGAGGTAGGAAACAAAAAGTCAAGAGAGAGGGTGAGTTGAAAATACAAGAGAGGAAGGGGAACAAAGAAAACACAGGAAGACATTGAAGTCTGCCTCCATACCCACAGAGAGAGGGGGGAAAACAAAACAAAACACGAAAAAGGAACATTGACAAAACAAACCAAACATTGTGAACTATGAATTACACAACCACATCACACAAAAATAGATATAAAAATACAACAACAATGTCACAGAAAAACTCATGGTACCGATTAATCAAGCTCTAGTAATGATAACCTCAGCCCAAGAATATATCCTTAAACACCAGAGACCCCACATCTATGTGTGTGTTTTAGCATGCTGGTGCATATAAGGTTTCTCCATAAGAGTGTTCGATAGTTGGTGTGAGCAGGCATCAATCCGTCTCCCAGGAATCGATGCAGACATGAAGGAGATCGGAGCAAAGACGTCCAAAGGATCCCCAGAGCCCCAGGCGGACCCGGGCGGGGCCGACCGCATCCCCCAAGAGTGGGGCATCCAGCGGCCACTATGCAGGGGCCCGGGGGGCAGCAGTGACGAGCCCACGGGCCCCGCCGGCAACCGGCCGCGCCGGGGCGGGCCGGTCAATGGACCAGGGGAGCCGGGGCCCAGGGGCACCCCACCCCCCAGCAGGGACCCGACAAGGGACCGGCCGACGAGGGGCCCCCGGCAGTGCAGGGGCCGCGACCGGCCGCCGGCCGCCAGGCGCCGCCTCCACCCTAGGCCAATCCCCACCGCCAACATCCCAGCGCCCCACCGATAGCCGCAGGGGACGGACAGCATCCCCAGGCCAAGCTCAGCCAGCATCTGGACACCAAGTTGTACCAGCTCCCGGGTCCTGTTCCCGCGCAATGCAGGGCACCGAGACCAGGCATCCAACGAGGGCCAGGGCCGGTCCGACCCGCCAATGAACCGGCCACACACGGTGCGCACAGAACAGGTGATCAAACGAGCAGAAACACCGGATCCGCATCCCGCCGAGCCACCGAGTAGGCACCACCCAACAATCCCAAACCTGGCACCTCTAAAAGAGGTGCCCCAACCAACCAAAGGAAGATATCGGCCCAGCGCATCGGCCGACCGACACACCGCCCCCCCCCCCAGGCCCGGCCAGGCACGCACCAGGTCCGAACCGGATTGACCACCGATGCAGCGGGAGGCAGGGGCCCTCGTCACTGGCGGGGAGTGACGGAGGGGAAATAGGCCCCCCATTAAGTGTAAGGCCTGAGGTGCGCCAGGCGAGGGGGCAGACCAAGATCCAACCTGACAGGTAGACAAAGACATACAGACACAGTCATACGTTCCCTCCCTCTTAAACCCATACAATCTCACTGACTCACCAAGACACCCAAAAAAATGATACTGTACCCTCACTCACACACCCCATACACACTTTATGCTCCCAGGTCCAGGTACCGATGCCCCAGTAGAGCCACCAGCCCCGAACCCGGGGGATGGACCCCCTACCTTCTAGGACGGAGACAAGCAGACCGCCAAGGGCCCCACAGTGGCAAAGCAGCCCGACAGCCCAGGACCCCGACCAGGTCGCCTGTTCCTCCTCCGGACCCCAACCCCTGATGGCCCGTAGCGAACAGGGGTGTGAAAAGACCCCTAGCCTCCGAGTATGGTGTTGATGCGTGTTGTTATAATGTGCATTTAAAATAGAGGGGTGGGATGTGGGGAAGGCAGCCACACATCCCCCAACCCCCACCCCGAGCCCTCAGTGTCTATATGTGGTTTAACAGTGGGCACCGGCACCAGAGGTGAAGCTGATTGAACCGCTCCCCCTCTGGATGCCGAAAAGTGTGCCCACCCCAAAGTCCCTACATATGTGTCGCGTGAGAATGTTATAAGTGGGAATGTCTAAGTTGTATATTAAAATTGGGACCCAGGACACCCCAGTGATGTGCCCATGACCCAAGACCCTATATGAGTGGTAAAGTGATGGAGCGGGTGGACAGAGGTGTCCAGGGATGGGGAGGGAAGGACTGGGAGACAAAATGTCTTCCCAGGGAGCCAGCTCCCCCACTGACCCCAATAGGCACCGCTGTTCACCGGGATCCACCAGGGGAGGGAGGCCATGGCACGTTCGACCCGGGGCCCACGGCCACAGCACCACAAAGCCCCACGGACCCCAAAGCAGTCACCCCAGCCCCATCCCAGAAGGGGAACTAAACCCACCCTGACATTCGCTCTACTCTCAAAACACAAAAGACACTAGACACCCAGGTTGAAACCTATGATGCCAATTTTTTATATGTAGGAGGATAGAAGGTAGAGTTGAAATCAAGGGATAGATATTCAAAATGGCATGTTATGGACACATAAAAATGAGTTGGGAATAAATATATCAATATATTTTGCAATAATTAAAATATATACATCACATGTTAAAATATAATTAAAATATATTTTACATATCAGATTGCTAAATAGATTAATACATATCATAATTAAAATATTTACATAGAAAACATAGGAGTGGAAAGAACAGGTTTGTGATAGTTATTAATTTTCACAAAAACTGATAAGTGATTTATGTTAAAAGTTTATTTTGTCACATCCCTATTCTAAAACAGAGACATATTTAGAGTGGTTTTGCAGAACAGAACACAAAAGAATAAGATTAAAAAGAGAGATTGCTTAAATGTATCTTCTTAATATTGAATAATTACCAGCATTGATGCTCCCAAACAGCCACACAGGCATACGTCCGTGCACACACACAGAGTTTCTTGCACCTGGTTATTACCAATCTGAATGTTTTGTGATGGAGTGATAGTGCCCCAGGGACAAACATAAATGGCTGCTCGTTACTCTGCTTGTGCTCTGATCTATGGTCAGTTTTAGGACTCAGTCCATATGGCAATAAAAGTTAGGATGTAGGATGTTGGAGCCGATCAGCTTGCCCCATCCCAGTGATTAAGTTTCAGGTGTTACAGAGAGACTGGCGCCCCACTGTTCCCATGTCAAATGATTTGTGATAAGGGGACTGTATCAGGTTTAGTGATGCGTTTGCTGTTGCTGCAGTGGTATTAATAGGCAAGATACAGATCAGCTATTCATATTTTCTGCCATGGCAAAACGGGGAAACCAGCTTCTGTGCTCTTCATATTCCTGTTATCTGTGTTTGCCACATGCATTCATCTTCATTTGCATTCATCAATCAATTCATCATCACGCGCTCTTCTCCCTTCCCTCCTGTCTCTGCTTGGCCTGGAGCCTATGAAGATACTGGAGTGGTGACATTAGGGTTTACGAGGCAGGCTTGTGATGGTATGCGTATTTACTTCACAGTCCGTAATGACATGCTTTTGTTGCATACAAAAGCTTACATTGTCTGGGAGTTTTTTTTACAGTGTGGGAGCATTTTCACCTCCTGTGATTAGGAAAAGTTAGATGTAGGATTCAGGCACATTGCTTTAGTGGTGTGTGTCTGTTCCTGACTGTGTGTGAAAGAGTGAATAAGTGTTATTGACAGTTAGATTTTTGCTGGTTGGTAGAATCTGAGGTGACTTGGTGCTTTATCATTCTTTATTTTTGTTGATCTGCTTAGCTCTAAGCTACCATCCAAATAGTATTTTTTTAATTCTTACAATCTCATGCATAAATCCCCAGTGTTGGGAGTAACGCGTTACAAAAGTAATTAATTACTGTAATGCATTGATTTTTGCTGTAACGCGGTAATGTAAGGCATTGCTGGGGGAAAAAATGTAATATTTTACTCGGTACAAATGTCAGTAACGCGCGTTACAATGCATTGTTAACCCGGAATAAAGTGGTAGGTTTTCTTTTTCTTCATACAAATTCGCCAAAATCACCGCGAGATCAGCAGAGGAGAAACGTCCCCGCAAAATTTTTCACTTCCTGTAGTCAAACAGAGCAGAGATGAGTGAGCCTGCAGCTGATCTAACATCGGATAGTACATTCTCCAGATGCGATTGTTCCTTGTATTGCACCATGAACCATCACTGTGGCTATTGTATCTTACTGTTTTTAACCACAATCCAAGCTCAGTCGGATTCCAAATCACCTTCTACTGGATGTGTAATAAGCTAATTGAGCATCATGAGCTACATTTAGATTTCCAAATCCATATTTGCATTTTATTTTGGTGAATAATGGGGAATGGGGCAAGTTTTCCTCAGACTGATGTCAGAAACTGATAGATGGCTATTAGAAGCATTATCTATCCCTGCCTATCATCTGCAGGGTTGTGGGGGGCTGGTGCCTATCTCCAGAAGTCACATGGCGAGAGGTGAGACCAAACCATAATTGTGTTAGCAATACCAGAACTTTTTGGTTGCTATGTACTACTTGAATGATATGCATTTTTATATTTCTTAACACTCCTGGCATACATTCTGTTTGTATTTGGTAGAATTGCCTTTTAAGTTGTATTATTTTGTTGAACAATTTGGTTATTTTTTCACAACCTTCTCCAAATAGTTTGCTGGAATCTTGTCCCATTCCTCCAGACAGAACTTATGTAACTGAGTCGGGTTTCAATCCTGTCCACAAAATGTGTATGGGACTGAAATCAAAGCTTTGGGATGGCCACTCAAAAACCTTGACTTGGTTGTCCTTAAGTTGCTTTGTAACTAATTTAACGGTATGCTTTGATCATTATTCATGTAGAAGAGCCATTAGAGTCCAAGCTTTAACTTTCTAGCTGTTGATGATGTCCAACCACATGATGCTGCCAGTGTTGTACTTCACAGTAGAGTGTTTCCAGGCTTGCAATCTTAATCTTTTTTCCTCCAAACTATGGTCATTATGGTCAAACACATATATTTTCACAGAAGACCACATGACACATCCCCAAAACCTTAACTTCTTTATCCCTGTGTGTATTTGAAAACTTTATTTCCGCCTTTTTGTCTTTCATTTTGAGTATTGTCTTTGAGTGGCCTTTTAGCCAATGTCAGTACAGTACTAATTTCACTGTGACTTTCTTACAAGCTTCAGCGACGCTCTTCAAAAGGTCTTTGACTTTTGTTCTAGGAATGATATGCAAATTCTGAACCAACTAGTTTAAGTCTGGTACCCAAAATTAGTCTTCTTTCTGAATAGTATGATGAGTAACAGTGACTCAAGAGTATAGCAACAAATTGTGTCTGGAAAATGTTGATGGCTATAAAACAAATAAACATCTAAATATTTTGGGGTGTATAATTTATTTGAACGTATCTATATAGGATTAGCAAAAATCCACAATAAATGAAAAAATAAAGCTTGAGCAGTGAATAATTGTTTTTTCACAAATTCAATTAAGCTGGTCATTGTGAGTCCAGCCTGAAAAACTGTTGATATAAATGATTTAAAGCCAACACCAAATATTAGAGCTCTACCCATGTTAAGCATATTCAAACTTGTATAGTACTTCTATAATCTGCCTGTTAGATAGGTATTTAGCATACATATAAATACTTATCCATTACATTTATCCTGTTATATTATTAACTCTGAATCTTGTAAGTAACCTGCTTTAAAGCTTCATTTTCATTTATTTGAGAACTACAACCCACAAGAAAAAATGAAAGCTTGGCTTGAAACCACTTAAAACTATTTGTACCAGCATGCATACGTGTTACAAATGCATGTTCAAACAGGAGATGTTTTTCATATTTACTGAGGGTTTATTTCTGGTTTAGTGGCATATTTAATTGCAGTTGATTTATATTGAAAATTGATTAATGCATTTCCAGGAAAATGTTTGAGTATTCTTAAAAAATGAAACTATCATGCATAACGAAAGGGAGTGGCTGGAAAAACAGGTTTAAGAATAATTGTTTGATAGTCACTCAGTGCCTCAGGTGGTACTTGTTTAGAATGTAAAAGTGTAATTTTCACTGTAACCTCCAAGCAGTCTAACAAGCTAACAAAGTGTTGGTATTTTTATCATGTTATTTTGAATGTGAGCAAAGCATGCAGATCTTGAAAGATTATAGGTCTGTGAGAATCTCAAATGAGAGGTATCAGAGTTGTTGTAATACTGAAACTGAACTTGACTTTCATTACTGCAGCCTTTGAAAGCTGACCTGCTGAAAAAAATAGCAATGCTAAGACATTTTTTTAAAACAATTTACATACTGTTGTTTTCAGTCAATGTGACTGTCGCCTCCCTCCATCTGCCATGCATTTTAATAAACAAACAAACCCTTCAGGGAGTTTCTACTCAGTTACATCTTCAACTGTTAACTGAGAACCTGCTTTTTCTTCTGTAGTGTAGTAAAAGCTTGATAGCTTTCTACCCCAGGCTGGATTGTGTGATGCTCACAATAAAAACAGCAAGCATTTTTGGGTGAAGACGTGTGAAGGTTACCTCATGTGCCAAGTGGTTTGTTACAAAGAGCCATCTGGAATGGATGGAATGAAAAGTGTTTTAAAAGGGCAGGCCTTTTCTAAAGATGCTTGGCAAATGATTGGATGAGCCATCTGTTCGTCATCTGTCACAGCTTGGCTTCAACCAATCAGATCAATGGACCAGAGCCAGTTGGTAAAATCAAACTCTAAGTGAGTAGAAGAAAAACGATAGCTGCTTTTGCCATCGACGTAAAAATGACTGTTGTTTAAATCAAGAAATATTCCCTAGTTAGTATGTAACCAATGCAATCAAAGCACTTGTACTAACATATACTGTATTTGCACAACCAAAGCGGCTTCAGTTTCCTCTCATCAGGTGCTGAAGTCTGTACTAAAAATACTTCATGTTTGTCTTACCTAAGTCCAACAGGGTTAACACTGATAATCCAAAACTTTTTATCTTTGTTATATGGAAAGAGATTTCTTTGACACCAAATCTATCTGAGACAGTAGAGTTCCCCATTAATATTAAACTCTAAAATGCAGTGTTCCCATTTGTGATTTCTTTCTAAGAACATGTCAGTCATCTCTCCGATGATTTAAAATCTGGGCATAGAGAAACTCTCAGAGCAATCAGATTGTTCCATCTGCTGGGTGCATTATTACAGACCCTCATTAGATATTTTTCCAACTCATGTCTGTACTCCAATTTGCATCTTCTTGTTGCACCAAAGATTATGTTAACAGGTAAAGCTGTTTCAAGAATCAGAAATGTGACCTTCTGCTAATTCACAGCTGACATTGTGCTAAGGTGACCCAGTTTCCTGGAGAGTGGGCTCGCTTCAGTCCCAAACTTCACTAATGTTCCTCTCATTATCTCCCATCTTCCTCCATCACACTTGATATAACAAGAAGCAAGCCATGCAACTGCTATAGCTGCCCCCCATGAAACATGTGCATGATAAAGACTATGAAGTCCTAGAATAAAGGGAACACTGAGTAAAGAAAAACTGATATCGAGTCATTTGAGGAATCCTTTCAGTCCTACAAGGTCAACATCTAAAGTCCGCCAACTGGGAAGGCATGGAATGTGGGGTGCTTTGAAAGGGAAGCTTGGCTGTAGAGCTGGGCTCATCTTAGAGCTAACCTGAAGAATATAACTAATAAATCATATAACAGGGTTGTGCATGTGTTCATCAAAATGTGTTAATTGCTGCTGTGTTTTTGTGCATGTTTTGGTATCAGTGCTTGAGTGCATTTAAGGCTGTCGAACAGACACATACAGTGAAACTCAACTAAAACTCCTTCTGCTTTGCTTTAAACATAATATAAACTTAAGGCATGTGTGCTAAAAATCTAAACTGTATCTAGTTCCTGTTGGTATTGAGTAGGACTCTAATGCAGACAGGAACTGAGAATTTGCAAGTAAGAGAGAGACTGAGGAATGAAGTTGCAGCATAACACATTTAGTCAGTTCTAGCTTTGTTTTCTTACCAACTTCCAGTTAAGTAAAGTCAAAATAACACCACAAGGTGCTGTCTTCTAATTGCTTTAAAGAAGATAATGTCAGTATGTTTAAACAGAATTAGGATTTTATTAAAGAGGAACACCAAGGGTGGCCATAATTAAAAACTGTTTTAATGAAAACACTTTCTGTCAAAGTTTCCCCCTCCATTTCATTTCTGACAGATAATATTGTAAGTATATGTATATACATAATTAACAGAGGTTGTGCAAGACATTTTGTTGTCATTTTGACAGACAGGGTAAAAACAAATCGGGTCATAATCTATTTGTCAAATTTTAAAATGATCCATTTAACAGTATTTTTTTTTATTCATTTAAAATAATACATAATCTGAACAAGCTGAGCAGATAGCTATATATAAACAATGAAATAAAATGATTGAATTTAAAATACAAAAAGTTAACCTGGTGTAGCCTGAACGCAGTCTCACAAGCTCCTCCTGCTCCGCACGGAACTGAAATGTACACCCATTTGTGCGTAATCAATAGTGGGAGTGCTGCAGAGGTTATTGTCATGAGGTTTTGGATTTTTACATTGGACAGATGACTTCTCATGGGGTTTAATCTGCGCTCCACTGCCACACTGAAGACTGGAATTAAGCGCCACTTTACCCAAAGTTTTGAAATGAGGGAATATTTCTCAGATTGAAAAGATCAAAAGTCGGAAAGTCTCTCTGAACAAGTTGTTTCCTGACCTGCAAGCTATTGCTTCAGTGGGAAGAAATCCCCCAGCATGCACCGGTGGTTGAGCGATGCTTTCCTAAGCCTCCATAACTCTTCAACTTGTTGTCAGCTCGGGGTTGGCGAGATGTATTGAGTCCGGTGCCCAGGTCTGAGATGATGCTTAGATGCTGTCATGGTTTTTTTATGATTGATTTAGATAACTGTAATCCGAGCCTAAAGTTGAAATGCGTATCTGCATCAAGTGGTCAGAGTTCTGAATACTAATCTATCAAAATGCCTGACAGCCTTCAGATTTTTCCGTCATTATTCTAAGAAAAAATAGTCAAATACAGAAATTATTAGGTTAACATGACCACACAAATATGTGAATGAGAGCAGATTTTTTTTATTTGGCTGTATAAAGGTATAGTTTTTTTTAGCAAGCAGAAGAGAATGAAATAGATGTAAATAAGCAAAGACTAGGTTTTAAATGCTAGGTGATAACATTACCAATGTGTTAGTCCAAGGACATCTTGATCTATATTTTAATAAAAACTATTCCATGAAATGCTGGATAATTAAACAAGAACTGGTTAATATTGGGACATTGAACTTAATTCACAATGTCTAGATACCGAACTACTGAAATAATGAACCAATTTAGTTTCAACTGGAGAAAAGTCTGAAATGAAAATTAGAAATAGTTGTAAAGTGAACTGGCACAACACAGCCCAAACCAGCTTGTTCGACTATTGGTTATAACGAAGATGGAACGTAGGCTGGAAGATGGACAATTATGCTGACCAAGGAGTTACACTGACCACCTCAGGCCAGTCCCCCTGCTGTGTGCTGTCAGGAGATGAGACGGATGCTGCTTCCCTACAGGTGCTGTCTGATGATCCAACATCTGAAGGATGACTCCAGTTCATCAATATCTAATTGAAAAAAACAAACACTACATTGTCTTATTGTACATCTTTAATATAAATATTTAAAATTTCTTAGATATCTATTGGTGTTTGTTGGTTTCTCAAAAGTGCCTCAGAGAGCCAATGGATCTTTAAAAGGATATATTTATCTCCTTTGAACTGTAAATTCCTCTACCTTGCATTCACTTTGCATTTAGGGTTTGAGTATATCTCTTTTTTCCCCTTTTCCTCTCACTTCCTCGCGCGAGAAAAAAAAGTAAGCAATTGCATTTCCTCCCAGTGTGTTGTGTGGAATATGAAAAAGTGCAGGGGCCACACTGAACACAACCTTGATCCATTCCCCTGCCCTTCCCCACACTGTTTCCAGGAAAAATTATTTCATTTCTGTTCGGCCCACAGAATTTTTATTCATCTCTGTGGTGCTCGGGCCCCGTCCCTGCGGAAAGAGCCCTGATGAATGTGTTGGGCTCACACCCTCTGATTATCCCAGCTCTGAGCGCCTTTATATACACACTCGCTTCTCGGCTGCCTCCAGTGCTCATAAAAACCTGTTCCTCCTCCTCTTGCACTTTATACACTCCTCTAATACACAAAGGAATAATGCAAGCTATAGCAGAGATTTGGATCTCCTTTTCCTCAGACACACAAGCTCTTAAGAAACAAAACCACATTTACACTTTAAAAATGAGTTCTCAACATTTATACTTGTTCAGATTAATGATGACATTTAGGAAGAGTAACCAGTTTCAAACAACACCCATTATTCATCAAAGAACATGGATTCAGCAATGAATGTGGTATATGGAATTCAGTGAGATAATGAATATGGTGAAAAGCTCCAGATGAATAATTCTTTTTTATAATTGGAGCCTCAGGAGTTGATTACAGGAGGAAGAAGCCTGACACATGTCCATATGGGTGCAGTATGCATGTATGTGTGTGTATGACTTTTGAGGAATTAATGATGGCAGTTGCAGCATCTCTCGTGCCAAGTTATCATGTCAGAACACTGTTTGGATCCCCCTAACAATGTTGGATAAGCCTTCTGACTGTTGTGCACATGTATTTTCAAGATTGGGGTTCGATAAAGATAAGTGAACGGTCGGTTTTCATCCAGGTCACCAGGGAATTCACTGCAAGCAGAAAGCATGCACACGTACACACATGCTGTGAGAAGCCACATTCCTCCCTGCAGGCGGTCAACCAGTGGGATCAATTAAGGAGTTGGTACAATCAATGTCTTAGCGGCAGCATGATACTCCGCTCCAAGGAGATTCAAACTAAGCTTACATATTGGCACAATGTAGCAAGCTTTACAAATCAATCATATAGAAAAACTCATAAAAAGATGTTAGTACAACAGCTAGCCTGCACTCCGTCTGCTGCACTGGCATCTTGCTACATTTTATAATTTAATAGATTTTCAGAATAGGGGAAAGGGAAAGCATGTTTACTTTCTCCCCCTGTTATTTTTCTCCTCTTTTTTTGCAAGGCTAAAGTCTGACCCAATACTTCAGGTTTTTGTTGATTGGATAGAGATCAGAGGCATCCAGTGGGTTTGTCGTAGATAGCGAAGAGAAGACAGAAAGCCAGTGGATCTGGACATACTCCGAGAGATTCTGGTACTGACTACTCTTGATGACTATACAAGACTGAGCTCAAAAAGCAGTCAACCTGTATCCTCCAAGAACGCTGAGTTCATGATTTTAAATCTCACTGCAAAGCTTTACCCTTTACCCCTTACCTCGGTATGAGATAAAAAACCTTCAGCGTATGCATCCTTCTCTTAGCCCTAGCTTTATTCCCCTATACAAGTGTTACATCAGTACATTAACCATATTTTGAGTGGGATCTATATATATTAAAAAAAAAACTCACATAGCATGACCTACAGCAAGTTTTGTGGTGACATTGACATCTAATTTTCTAGGTTTGTGAGTGAACCTTTACCCTTGGCTTGAGACCCTACCTTGAGATTGAGAAGCTGGCAATGCAGCAATGGCAGGGAGCCCACCAGTTAATGATCTGCTTCTTCCTTTGTTCTGCTTTATACAGCTCCATTCAGCTCCTCAATGTCATTGTATTGAAATATAGCCACACTCACTCATGCACACACAGTGAGCGCTGTAGACATGGAGGTCAAAGAACATCTCACCAGTTTTTAAGAGAGCAACCATTCATTTTTCATTGAATGACATAAGGATGTGAACAGCATAAGCACCTACATGAAGTCCCCTCCAGTTTAATCAGCACCTGCTCCTTCATCCTGCAAAACGGGGAAATGGGGACGAGCAGCTCTGACCTGCAGGAGCAGCTTTAAAGTGTTTCACTGTGTACTCAGATAAATTCCACCTATAGGAAAAAAGACTAATATCAAAAGCAACGAATTTGCTTCTTTTGCTTGTCTTAGTAAAACTGAAATAAAAACAGATGCTTGACTAAAAGGAAATGAAGAAGAATGACAGTCAGCAGAGTGAAGACATTTTTATACACCCTTGCTATATTCTTAAAAGATTAAACACAAACTCCTGCAAGCAAACAGTTCTGGAGACTAATTAATGGTGACAAATCATTAGGGAACTTTCCCAAGAACTAAATAAGATTAAGGCCTTTTTGTTCTCGCATTTGCACCACCAAGAAGAACTCTGAAGTGATGTAACAGCTTGCAAGCGAGTGGCATAAAGTCACATTTGAGTTGTGTTTGCTTCATTTCATAGAAGTTCAGCAGAGCCTGGATCTTAGTGTCGGTTCATTATCCTTTTTAATGGCAATTCTAGGGAGTTGCCATCGTTTTTTTGACCAATCTGTGTACACTCATGTCCAGACTATCATTTTACACAAGGTCACTGGGTATACTTTTGCATATAGAATACTTACCTTAAGATAGGAGCTAAATTAAATACAGCAATTGTCCCGATTCCTGACAGCTCTCACAAGAAATAGTGTTTTTTTATTCAAAGGCTTTCAAAAGAACTTTTTTCTTCTTCGTATAAATGTACCTTATTAATTCTCAAGTTTGCAGGGCATAAATACACAGAGTCCTCATGTGAGAGAGTAAGTATCCCCACCAAGACGAAATGTTGCTGAACTCCATCACCTCTAAATGCTTGAGCTGTCAGTCTGGTCTTGCAGGAAAACATCAGATAAGGTGCATGACTTCTCAAGACCCCATTATGTGGTGAAGGGAACTAAAGTATTATTATATGCCAGTGCCACAGGAAAAAAATTTTTCTGGCTGTTATTAGGATTTCTTTAAAAGCTAATTTGAGAATTTGAGTCTACCTTTGACAAAACATGTGCTGAAAATACAATCTACGTACCTTAAGCGAACCAGGCTGCGATGAAACTGACTGACAAGATCTTGTAAAAAAAATTACATATAAACTCTCAACGTTCTGAGGGCCCGTGGGCGGGCCCAGCCCATTTCCTAGTTTAAATCCTCTGATTTTCTGACTTCTAACTTTTATGAACCTATACATGTTTTATATCATTGGAAAGCTAAGAGTCTTGTGATTCTAATTATGTCTGGCGTTTAAGGATACAATCATAACTGAAGACAAAGTGAGCGCTTTTGCCAACACAGACGTTCTCCTGATGGAGGTATAAAAATATGGAACTCACCACTTTGTAGTCCAATAAACGTGACAAAACCGATCCATTTCGAACAAAAATTGTCTTTTTACATCAATAAGGGTCCGATTAAAGTCCTCCGATAAAGTTATTAGTCCAGGACAACAGCAAAACCAATAGAAAATGTAAAACAAACAGTGAAAATGCGCTCCCGAAATGTCTTTGGCCATTTTTGTAGTCTTTACGGCTTTGTTTCCGATTCATTCGCTTCCACTTCCGCCTTCAAAGGTCACTGAGCATGCCCAGAAGTAAAAAAAAAAAAAAATTAAAAAAATTCATCCGGTGTTTTCCTTACGTAGGGTACATCTCCAACCAATGGCGCATGGATGGAAAGTCACGTGGAGCTTTATATGGTAAGATGAAGTTATGATTCTGATGATATTTTTAATTCAGTGAGGACTACGGCATTTACCCAGGAGATGGCGCATATGGCACACTTTTGACCACCTTTGACCTGTAGTAATAAAAATGTGTGCAGAATATTCATTTTTTGGTTTATTGCAGTCAAATTTGGTGTGGATGAAGGTAATACTTCAGACTTTAGACCCACAGTGTGTTTTAGGTCACCACCTCTTTTTAAAGCCATTTTTACAGCATGTATTTATATAAAATAGCATGTATTTATATAAAATAAATATTCGATTGTTCGCTTTCCAAAGAGACCCCAGCCATGTCTCTACTCAAAATGGTTCAAGGACAGCTTTAAGTTAATTTTGGGTATGCGTTTTAAAAAATGTAGGGCGGAAATTGCAGGAATTTTAAGGGGTTAAAGGCAAAACTGATTTTACTTGGGAACCCAAGAAGGTCCCGAGCAGATTTAATTGAAACTACATGTAAAAAGACAAGTTTGCCTTTCCTCTAAACATTAGATGTTTTAGGTTTAAGGTTAAAAATAAGTCTACAAGAAATTGTCTTTTGATGTCCAAATGTGGTTGAAACGTTCTAAGGGCTAAGGCATTAGGAAACCAACCAACCGATGGTCTCCACATACCCCAATGTGTCCACAAACAGATTCTACTTGGACCTCACCACTATGTAAGGCGTATACATATTATTTTAGACTTAGAGATATACTTTTTGTTACTTTAGGGACAAAAATGCAATGTGTTGACAACTGTCGACTCACAAAACAAGAAAGGAACCTAAAAGAAAGATTTCTCAGGGAAATATTTGAGCAATTTTTGTGTGCCTGTGGTCACCAAGAGATAAATTATCCAAATATTACCCATCAATCGTTGATGGTCTAAGGGTAAGTGATTGTTGTCCTCTCAATGTGTGATAATGCAGCATTGAATAGATGAGACACACACGTTGATCCCTCAATATAAAGACTATTTGTTAGAAAGCAGGTTTCATTGCTATTTTTAGTTCCATTGTTAGAACTGGGGCTTTATTGTTGATCTCCGATATGGTATACGGAATATTTCCCTACACTTTCGACACCGTGGAAAATCAACCACACCATCTACATCGCTTCTCTGCTTGAGTTAAACACCCCCACATTCCTGTGCCGCATCACTATCTCTGTCACATGACCAAACAAACATCACATGGAGAACACCCCCCCTGAAACAGACAGAAACGTCAAAAAGATGGAAATAAATAAACATCGGTTGTTAATATCGGCCCTCTGTTACTTATCGGATCGATGCCGATATGTAAAAAGACGCCTAACATCGGCCGATACCGTTGTTGATGCCGATATATCCTGCATCCCTAATTTCATTCTAATCATATTTGATAGACCAACACAATATAGCACATAGTTGGGAAGGGGAAGACAAGTATTTAATGGTTTTCAAAATATTATGGAAACAAAGTTTTTAATAATGTGACATGCATGTGTATTCAACCCACCTAAGTCTATACTTTTTAAAAGCATCTTTTGGGGATCTATATTCTATATTCACGTTTTTGCCCATTTTTCTTTTTAAGATGGTTTAATCTCAATCAGAATGTATAGAGTGCTTCTGTTACATCAACCTTCAAGTCTTACCACATTTTAATCGGATTTAGGTCTCTGATGGGCAATTCTAATATATAAATTTGCAATGAACAAAACAGCTTGATTGTAGCTCTTAACACAAGTCTGCAGAATGCTTTTTAGATTTGTTTCTGTTAAAAAAAATCATAATTTTTTTCCCACTTTACACTTATGTCTTGCTTTGGTCTATCACATAAAATCATGATGAAATATATTGAACATTGTCATTATTACAGGACAAAATGTGAAAAAGCTTTATAATATTGTTGCAATTCACTGTACCTTTGGAAAGATGTCAGAATGAAGATTGGGTCTAAAGGCAAAGGTTTTGCAGAGAAAGTGGACTACTTCATCACTCCTTTAACAAGTGCAAGGTTTATAATTTTATTTATAAGTTGGGAGTTAATCTGTAAACCATCAAAGCAGCCAACCTTTCTTTGTCTTTTTAAACTTTTTTTGACATTTAGTTTTGTATTTGTATTGTATTTTAATATATATAAAAATATAATATAATATAATATAAATATAAAATATAGTTGCATCATATTTCTCTTGCACAGTTAAAACTATAAACTGCTCAGAAAAGTCTTAAGTACAAAGCCCTCCCTTGTGTAAAGTAAAAAAAAATAACAGCAGATTTCATTCAAATCAGATTCAAAGCCCTCACATGGCAGTATTCACAGTGATTGTGCACAGCTTTCTAAGCTTACAGTGTACCTCCTGCAGGTAGGAATATAAATATTTGAAACAACTAGAAATATTGCCTACTCCTCTATGTTTATTTAGTTGTTCTTTGGCTTTGTGCAACCGAAAGACAGAAATTTGCATTTCTTGCACCTCAATGTGATTGATTTGCATTTGTTCTTTATCCCAGCATAGACTGATTCAGTGTTGTTTTCCATGGTCATGTATCCTGATACAAATCGCATGTAAATAACCAATGCCAATGAGGCCTTCTCTGCATGTGATAGCCAGCAATACCTGTCAAATCACTTCTATAATTTATCACTCTTTGTAAATAGGTAACACACTGCCTTTTCAACCAGACAGGCAGATACAGCTCATACTGTAATAGACACCAATTTGATCCCTGATAGCAATCAGTCAAAAAAATCTGTTTTACATTCAGCCCAATAAGTCAACTAAGAGTCATGCCATTTTTCCCCCAGATTACCCTTTTACCACAGTTAAATAATCATTGCTGATTTTGCATCTGAGTCTCAGCTAGTCATCCTTTAAACTGTTATGCCGAGTGTGCCATCAGAGTCAATGCGAGTCTGGGGAAAAATTCAGGCTGAGACGACCAAAGCACACCTCAGCTCTCTGAAGTGGCTTCCCTTCTCCAAACACTGATCTGATAAGATAGCAGCAAACCCCACCAGGATTTTATTTTCACCGCTCTTTCAGTGAGGAGCTGATGATAGGAAAGACACGTGGAGAAAAGAGAGCTCCTTCAGTTCCGTCTCAAGACACAGCCAGAGCAATCCGCCAGAGAGGATGAATCCAGTGCTGCCTGTTGGTTTTGGGCCACCAGCCTGAGTCAGAGAAATCAAAACATCTGCTTCTCCTATTTGATGGGGAAGCAAAAATATGCGCCGGGCAGCAGCTGAGAACCCCATGACTCAAGGACAGACATGAGTAAGATATTAGGACTGCTTAGATTCTACCACTCATTGAGAGTGGATTCAATTAAACCTGGCTGAAGGTCAGGAGGGAATACAATATGAGCGAGTCCGGGGCTCTGCTTCATGGCAGCACTCTTGGCTCAGGTAATGTTTAATCCAGTGGCCCACTCTGTGTGACGGCCATTCATACGCTCAGAGTGAACTGAAGCGAGCTGAGAAGAAGAGGAGGGGGGCTGTTTGAGGAGGCTGCTGCCAGTCTGGGCAACAATGACATAAGGCTGTGGTTCTCAAACTTTTTTATTCCACTGTGACACCACAATATATAGAAAATTTCCAAGCTGAAACATTAAAAAATTTAACACAGAAGGATTTCATGCGACTTTCGTGTTTTATGTTATTAAAATAGGGACCTAAAAAACTAATTGCATGATAAGTTTAAGGATACAATTTAATTATGTGTCGAAATGTCCAATATAAAGCTTGGAAAAATTAATTGACCGAAAGTTACCCTGAAGATGGAATTCCAAGTGGGAAAGTCTTAGATATTAATTCTATTATTTTAAAACAAAGCCTAAAAACATGAAACTTTAACCGTTTTTATAGCAACTTATCATTCAAAATCAGCTGTCTCCATGTGTGTATTATATATATATATATATATATATATATATATATATATATATATATATATATTTATATATATATATATATATATATATATATATATATATATATATATATATATATATATATATATATATATATATATATATATTTATATATATATATTAGTCAAGCTATGACTGACCTGGCCACTCCCCCTTCTGGAAGTGACAAGACCGCTGAAGCGAGAATAACAACACCGCAGCAACAACACTTGTAACACAATTAAACAGTACAGTACGTACAAAATGTAGAGTGCTGCAGCATTGCAGTTGTCCAATTTTTCGCTACTTGTGGATATCCTGCTCTTAATCCATCTGCTTCGCTGCTGCCAGCAATTGTTTAATATATGCGTGACGCTCTAAGCCAATCGGACGAATGACATCACGAAAGGTCACATGTTGCCAGTGGCGGTCCTAGACCGTTTGGTGCCCTAGGCGAGCTTGACTGATGGTGCCCTTTGCCCACGAAAAAAGAAGTGATGTCCAAAGAATGGCACATTTATTTAATTCAATTCAATTCAGTTTATTTATATAGCGCCAATTCACAACAGATGTCATCTCAAGGGACTTAACAAGAAGTCATTTCAATACATTTATACAAACATTCCAATCAGTTATAAAGTTTCCTATTTAAGGAGTCCCAGCAGATTGCATCAGTCATTGGCGTGAGGTTGGGCCCCGTTGATGCAGACTTTCCAACCACAGCAATCCTTCAGCAATCCCTCATACTGAGCAAGCATGTAGCGACGGTGGAGAGGAAAAACTCCCCTTTAACAGGAAGAAACCTCCAACAGAACCAGGCTCAGTAGGAGCGGCCATCTGCCACGACCGTCTGGGGGTTTGAGAAGACACAGCAGAAACACAGAAGGAACAGAAGATCTGATATAAGAGAACTTTCTATGTTACAGAAAGTAAAAAGTTGATAACAGGACACAGTGGATGTTCAGTTACTGGGAGGATCATCCCAGTCGATGCCCCCCGTCCAACAGGGCATTGCAGCCAACCAGGATACCAGACCAGGTATATCTTCTATGGAGAGAAAAACACTGAGAGAAAACAAAGTTAACAGTCGAAATAACAGAATGTACTGTAATACAACTGGAGAGTCGTAGGAGAAAAGGAAGTAGCAGAGTGAAGAAAATTGGTAAGTCTGTCCTCCAGCAGTCTAAGCCTATAGCAGCATAACTACAGAGATAGCTCAGGATGACATTAGCCACTCTAACTATAAGCTTTATCAAAAAGGAAAGTTTTAAGCCTGGCCTTAAAAGTAAACACAGTGTCTGCCTCACGAACTAAAGCTGGGAGCTGGTTCCACAGGAGAGGAGCCTGATATCTAAAAGATCTGCATCCCATTCTACTTTTAGAAATCCTAGGAACTACAAGTAAACCTGCAGTCTGAGAGCGAAGGGCTCTGTTAGGAACATAAGGAACAATTAGATCTCTGATGTATGATGGAGCTTGATTATTAAGGGCTTTGTATGTAAGAAGAAGGATCTTAAATTCTATTCTGGATTTAACAGGGAGCCAATAAAGGGAAGCTAAAACAGGAGAAATGTGATCTCTCTTTTTAATACTCATCAGAACTCTTGCTGCCGCATTTTGGATCAACTGAAGGATTTTAATGGCATTTTGTGGACTACCTGATAGTAAAGAATAACAGTAGTCCAGCCTTGAGGTAACAAATGCATGGACTAGTTTCTCAGCATCACTCCTGGACAGGATGTTTCTAATTTTAGCAATATTCCGGAGGTGAAAGAAAGAAATCCTAGAAACCTGTTTAATATGGGATTTAAATGTCAAGTCTCGGTCAAAAATAACGCCGAGGTTCTTTATGTTATTACTGGGGGCCAATTTAATGCCATCCAGATGAAGTGATTGACTAATCAGTTTCTGTTTAAGAACTTCTGGTCCAAAGACAGCAACTTCTGTTTTGTCAGAATTTAAAAGCAAAAGGTTTAGGGTCATCCATGTTTTTATGTCTTCCAGACGTGCCTGTAATCTACCTAACTGACTGGTTTCATCAGGATTTATGGATAAATATAGTTGTGTATCATCTGCACAGCTGTGGAAATTTATCCCATGCTGTCTAATGATTCTACCAATTGGGAGCATATATATGGTGAACAGAATTGGTCCAAGCACAGAACCCTGTGGAACTCCACAAGTAACCCTTGAGAGTGAAGAATATTTATCATTTAGATGAACAAACTGGAATCTATCAGACAAATATGATTTAAACCAGCCTAGTGCTGTTCCTTTGATCCTTGCAACATGTTCAAGCCTTTCTAGGAGAATATTATGATCGACTGTGTCAAAAGCAGCACTGAGATCTAACAAAATCAGAACAGACACAAGTCCATTATCTGAGGCCATGAAAATATCATTAGTAACCTTCACCAGTGCTGTTTCAGTGCTATGATGAGCTCTAAAACCTGACTGAAACTCTTCAAACAGCTCGTTACTGTTTAGATGCTCACAGACTTGATTAGCAACAATTTTCTCAAGGACTTTGGATAAGAACGGACGGTTAGATATAGGTCTGTAATTCACTAAGTCATCTTGATCAAGGGAAGGTTTCTTGAGGAAAGGTTTAATTACAGCTATTTTAAATTCCTGTGGTACGTATCCGTTTACTAAGGATAGATTCATCATATCCAAAGTGGGGCCAGGAACCAAATGGAACACTTCTTTAAATAATTTGGTTGGGATTGGGTCCAACATACAAAGGTTGAAGGTTTAGATGAGGCTAATATTTTTGATAATTCCGAAAGCTCGACTGAATCAAAACAGCCTAAGCACAACTGAGGTTCTACAGTTCTTTCCGATACTGCCTCATTTACTGAGGAAGAAGTAATCATGTTTGGGAGGATGGCAATGATTTTATTTTTAATAGAATTAATTTTATTTATGAAGAATTCCATAAAATCATTACTGCTAAGAGCTGGGGTAATAGTTGGCTCAACAGAGCTATGACTCTGTGTAAGTTTGGCAACTGTACTAAAAAGAAACCTAGGATTGTTTTTTATTCGCCTCTATTAATGATGAAAAATATGCTGTTCTAGCTTGTCTAAGGGTCTTTTTATACAGCAATAGACTGTTATTCCAGGTTAAATAGGAATCCTCTAGGTGTGTAGAGCGCCATTTTCTCTCCAACTTCCTAGTATTCTGCTTTAAAGTACGCAACTCTGCGTTAAACCAAGGAGTCAGCCTCCTATGGCTAGCCACTTTCTTTTTTAAGGGGGCTACACTATCTAATGCCAAACGCAATGAGGATGTAACGCTGTGAACCAGATCATCAATTTCTGAAGGGTTAGAGATAGAATTGCTGCCATCCACTGTGTTACCCTGAGACACTAAGGAAAGTAAGAATGGAACAGATTCTTTAAAAATTGTTACAGCATTGTCTGATGAAGCTCTACTATAATGAAATTTTCTTTCAGATTTTAGATGGTCAGTTAAAGTAAATTCAAAAGTTATTAAGAAGTGGTCAGACAGGACCGGGTTATGTGGGTGGACTGTTATTTCCTCACACTCAATACCGTATGTCAGTACAAGGTCCAAAGTGTGTTTGCCCGAGTGGGTTGATCCCTGTACTTTTTGAGTAAAGCCAATTGAGTCTAAAATAGCATTAAAGGCTGCATTTAGGCTATCACTTTCAGTAACCACATGAATATTAAAGTCCCCCACTATAATAACCCTATCATTATTTAATACTAAATCAGATAAAAAATGTGAGATCTGATCCAAGAATTGAGAGTAAGGGCCTGGTGGATGATACAAAACCACAAACAAAAATGGTCTTAATGTTTTGTAACTTGGATGAGGAAAATTAAGGGTTAGATGTTCAAAAGAACTGTAGCTATCAATTGGTCTGGGACTAATTAGTAAATCAGAACGAAAAATGGTTGCAACTCCTCCTCCTCGCCCAGTATTTCTAGGAATGTGAAAATTTAAAGGACTGGAAGGAGTTGACTCATCTATACTGACATAATCCTCCTGCTGCAACCAGGTTTCTGTGAGACAAAGGAAATCAATGTGATTATCACAGTCATTTACTAACAAAGTCTTTGAGGAGAGAGATCTTATGTTTAATAAACCACATTTAATAGATTTATTTTTCTGTTCAGTCAAAGTTGTATTTATTTTTATGAGATTTCCATAATTTGCTTTTGTTGGCTTAACTTTTAATCCGTTTAATTTTGGCCGTGGGCAAGACACTGTTTCTATAGGGTAATGGGTGGGTAACAGTACAGAAGCAGCAGAGAGGTGGGTTAAACTACGACTCTGCTTCCTGGTCTGGACCCTGGGTTGTCAGTATTTTGGAGGACTAATAAATTCGGCCATATTCCTAGAAAGAAGAGCTGCTCCATCCAAAGTGGGATGGATGCCGTCTCTCCGGATCAGACCAGGTTTTCCCCAAAAAGTTCGCCAGTTATCAATGTAGCCCACATCGTTTGCAGGACACCACCCAGACAACCATTGATGGAATGACAGCATGTGGCTAAACATGTCGTCACTGGTCCGATCAGGCAGGGGACCAGAAAAGATTACCGAGTCGGACATTGTTTTGGCAAACTTACACACCGAAGCAACACTAATTTTAGTGACCTCCAATTGGCGTAACCGGGTGTCATTACCGCCAGCGTGAATAACAATCTTACTGTATTTACGCTTATCTTTAGCCAGCAGTTTCAGGTAGGATTTGATGTCGCCCGTTCTGGCCCCTGGCAAACATTTGACTATGGTCAATGGTGTCTCTAATGCCACGTTTCTGACTATGGAGCTGCCAATTACCAGGGTCGGCTTCTCAGCGGGTGTGTCGCTGAGCGGGGAAAATCTGTTAGAAACGCAGACCGGTTGGTGGTGGCCCAGGGGCTGGGTCCTAGAACTATGCTTCCTGCGTACAGTCACCCAACCAGCCTGAGGTCCCGGCTGCGCGGGCTCTACCGGAGGACAGCTAGGGGGTTCTATCCTTGTTGGCCCCGCGCTGGCTAATGGGCTTCGGCTATCAGCTGGTTTTTCAACAGCGCGGAGCCGTGCTTCTAATTCTGATACCCTCGCCTCCAAAGCTACAAAAATATTACATTTATTACAGTTACCATTATCACTAAAGGAGGCAGGGAAGTAACTAAACATCTGACAGAGAGAGCAAGAGAGAAGAGAAGAGTTAGAGACAGGAGAGAGAAGAGTAGCCATAGCCACAATGAAGCTAAGCTAACTGAGCTAGCGAGACCTTACCACCCCAAGAAAAGCTGTGTGAAAAACAAGGAGTTCCCAAAACGTAAAGTACACCACCACAAAACGTGTGTTTTAGTGTGCTTGTGTGTTAAAATAACTTAGAAAGGCCTCAGCACAGAGAAAATAAGATCAATTCAAGAGACTCTGAACACCAAACAGTTTACAGGGAGCGCAACAGTGACAACAGGAAATGACGCAATACGGCTTACCCCGTCCATATTTTAGATAATGATATTATAACAATAACAATATAACAACATGTGCAATAGAATAAAGCTGTTCAATAATAAATATAAAAAAAAACTTTTAACTTGAACAGTAGTGCAACATCTGAGAACAAAAAGTGCACACTAAAGAATCCAGACAAAAAATAAACGTTTAACTTGAACAGTAGTGCAACATCTGATGGATTTTGCCGTTTCATTTTCAGTAAGCCGTCGACACACAGCCAACCGACAGACCGCTCGTCAGTGTGTGCGCCCCTCGCAAGCATGTTGTGACCCTGACTTATGACAGCTAAAGATCATGTCAGAATTGTCATTTATTTTTATTTAAGTTGAATTAATTTTTATGTCATAGTATTGTCATAGATAGAGGGATGGCAAAAACTGTTGAAAACCTCTACTGTCGCAGAATTGAACCCACTTCATTTAATAATTTGATTTTCTTACTAAACATGTATATTTGGAAACAGACTCCCATTTTGGTTAAGGTATTAGCTTGATTATTGCTATATCTTGATTTAGACGTGCATGTACACGTACTGACAGTCTGAATGAACCAGACGCGTCACATTAACCTGAAAAATATAAAATGTTTACATTTTAGGTAGTTTCTTCCATCTTTTTCATGTTCTGTTTTTAAAACCTAACTGAGACTGAAAGTAACTGAGTCTTCTCCACTCACTGACTTATCGCAACCAAAGAGTGTTGTTATCACCACAATCTTGTAGTCATTATGGTATGGAGCATTTAACAATGGGCCAAAGACAGAACATCTGTTTTATTGATATCAACTGATTTTTTGCCATCATTAATATCTTCTTTTAACTAAAAGCAGTGAGTCTTGCCAAAATTGCTACGTGCTAGAATAGTACCAGATGATTTCTTGCAATTTTTTGTTACCTTCTTTAAAAGCATTGGTTTAAATACACTAAGATTTTTTTTTTTATGGAAAGTTCATGAATATTTAATTGCTTTATAAGCTTTCGATTTATTCACAACAAGAACAAGTCTAATTCATCTATAGCTATATTGTCTAGATGCTTTTAGACACTAAATTCATCCAGGGGAGTACAAACATATTAGGAATGTTAACCGTCATAGAATTTAGGATGGAAATGAGTTACATTTTGGTGCAAAAACCAAACTCAGAATTAAAGCAAGAGACCATGTAAGGATAGTGGCTGAAGCTAGTAAGATAGTGCCTTCATCTATTAAATCAACACAAGTTGATAAATATTCAGAAAGTAGTCAGTAAAAACACCATAAAATTAGATAAGTTTTAAAATATATTTAGGTGGGAAAAAATTGCAGACATGCTGTTTTGTGTAAAATTAAAATTTCAGTTTTTGCCCAAAAATCACATTGTTACATTTGTTGGAAAAAGGGTGGACTTTATGAGCCCGAAAACACCACCACAAGCTGAAGGGTTGGATTGATGCCTTCATGTTGTTGGGGTGTTTTGCTGCAGGAGGGGCTGGTGCACTTCACAAAATAGGTGGCATCATTAGGAAAGAACATTATTTGGAACTTACTGAATTAATATCTCAAGGAATCAGCCAGGAAGTTACAGCTTGGGCACAAATATGTTTTCCAAATGGAGAAATACCTCTAAACATATTACCAAATTAGCCACAAAGTCATCACAAAGCTCTTATCACAGCCCCTTAGAACATTTGTGGGCAGAGCTGAAAAGATGTGTGTGAGCTAGTCAACTTACAAACATGACTCAATTACACCAGTTCACTCAGGAGGAATTGGCCAAAATTCCAGCAAGTTATTTTGAGGACCTTAAGGAAGGAACCAAAATGTGTGACTCAAGACATACAGTGAAAAAGGATCATTCCAAATATTAAGTTGCAAAAAAACAACAACAAAAAAACAAAATATTCTGGCATTTGGCGAATAGAAAAAAAACTTTTGGCTATCCAAAATGGGCTAAAACAGAAAATATTTGGTTTGATTTAATGAGCCATTTGCAGTTTCACTCTACCAGCCGTGTGTATTTAGACTTGCATGGCTTAATCTTTGCGGCAATG
Organism: Valencia hispanica; assembly: GCA_963556495.2. Taxonomy (NCBI): domain Eukaryota; kingdom Metazoa; phylum Chordata; class Actinopteri; order Cyprinodontiformes; family Valenciidae; genus Valencia; species Valencia hispanica. The sequence goes on from OY747710.1 coordinate 21,576,896, forward strand.
AGACAATGTCTGACAACGAGATTTAAAAAAATTTTGTTGATCCAAATTTTTTTATACAGTTCATTTAAATAACAGATTTAAATCATAAGTAGCCATCAGCAAGTATTGTTGTTAACTTTACTAGAAGTTCTCAAAATGTTATGGTCTGCACTTCTCTTTTGAGAGGTTTTGCTGAAATAAAGATCTATTTGCTTTCACAATTCATTTTTATGGCTGTTGGTGTTATAAGCACTAAATAACTAGCATTATTATACATTTGCAAAAAATGTATTCCAACAAGTATCTCTGGAGGTAGATGTTGGGTAACCATGGACGGAAAAGAAATCTGCATGATTTCAAGTTGTCAGTTAGAAGAACCAAAATATTGTTGACAATTATCTGAGTGAAAGAATAGAAACGAAAGGACAGATAAAGATAAATGAGGGAGGGAGGTAGGGCGGTGAAACAGGTGGAAAGCTTCTAAAGTACAGTGGGCGGGGAGTGGGTACTCTCATAGAGAGAGGAAAAATAACAGATACGAAAAAAACGGCAAAGGAATTTGTGAGAGGAACTGAAAGCAGTGGAGGCCGGTTTAGAGAGGAGGAGCACCGCAGAGACAGGAAGGTTACACATGCAGAGGAATTAAACAAAGCTCAGACAGAGCCAGAAGGGAAAGGTTGGTTAGCTGCAGGTCTCTTTTTTACCTTAGCTAATTACCCCTTTGCTCCTACTGCAGCAGCGGAAAGGCAAAGAGAAAACAGCAATCATAGAGAACAGAAAGGAGAGACAAGAAGCAGCCAAGGAGGGTAGTAGCAGCAGTTAAGAAGTCGAGTCAAGTTTAATTGAGGAAGAGAAACAAAAAGCACAGACGAGCCTCCGAGGAGCGGGAAAAAGTAAGAAAACATTAGACATTCATTGACAAAGAGGTGGACTCAACTCAACGGACTCCTGACATCAGCAAAACAAAGAGTGGAAGGAGAGTGGCTGTAAAGAGATCACTGTAGTCTATGTGCTGCGTGCCTGAGCAGGTCTGCTATGCAAGCAAGACAGTGCAGATAAACAAACCAAAGCACAGTTTCTCTGTTCACCTCCAAAGGACAGCGTCCCTGCAGCACCACCATGTTGATGAAAGAGTATCGCATATGTATGCCACTGACGGTGGAGGAGGTAAGTGTGTTTGTCTTTCCCACGCTCATGCACAGATGCACAAACAAACCACTACCCTCCCACCACTGTAAACCTGTGGACTAAAGAGAGGGTTCATTTGCAATGTTATCATATATAATCAACTTGCAATCTAGAAAAGTGTTAATGTGGTGATGTGGAACGTTTTCCATAGGTGTTTTGGCACCATGGATCTTGTAGCGTCCTTGGATTACAGAGTCAACATTTGACACTTGAGCAGCATCCTCACAAAGTCAGGCTACTATTGTTTTACTATGGTCCCTCTCTCTCTGTGTATACTCTTCAGATGAGGGACTTGTTTAGCATTCAGAGCAAATATAGAAACTAGTCAGATTAGTTACGACTGACAAAGACCTGAGCAGGAAAGGCCAGCAGTTTTATACACACAGAGATCCTGTTGTCTGGAAAATAGTGAGAGAGTTATTCCCTCAAGAGTCCTTCAAAAGGAATGCCCTCATCCTCTCCTTTACGCACCTCCACTTCCCCCCACCTACCCGTATTCCTCACCTCTATCTGTTACCACAACAATGACAGTGACAAATAACAGTCCAGAATGGGATTTACGGTATCAGTGCAGGACACATAAACTTGAGCTTGCAGCAAATCCTCTTTTGGCTGAATGTAATGCAAGTTTAAATGCAGCTTTGCCAGAGGATGCATCAAATGAAAACGGCTACCTTATTTTATGCCATTTACAACATTTAAACCAAGGCGCTAGATTAAAAAAAAGGTAGATTATGCTCATCTTGATATCCACTACCACATCTGTAACACAATATATTGCTACCGTGCCAAGAAATGCTGAGAGCTGCATTGTGTTTGCAGGAAAGCTTATTGGTAACAGTAGTAAAGTGAGTCATTAATGTTGATGGTTAAATCTTTACTTTCTTTTGGTTGACGAAGACACTAATCCACTTACTGGCTGCTTTAACGGGTACCCCTTGCTAGTCGAAGTAACTTTCACCTTTAGAACAGCCAATTCTTTGTAAAAATAATAATAATAATAATAATAATAATAATAATAATAATAATAATAATAATAATAATAATAATAATAATAATAATAATAATAATAAAAACATGTTTTGGTCCACATTAACATGACTTGATGTAGGTCTTTCAGTTGAAAATGCAATGGTTATACATTGGATTGGAAAAAAAATGTTTTTCCAAGCAGCTTTTTTGGAAGCCACATTTAGAACTTTTTAGTTTTTAAATGCAGACAGCTTTAATCATTGTGACATTGTTTACAAAAATCTCTATGTTTCAATCAAAGCAATACTGTCTTTATGTTAAACATTGTCTGTGACCTAATTACATATTTGCATGTCAACTTGTGTGTAATTGATGAAAATGTCCCAAAAAGACAACTTTTCTGGAGGGAGGAGTTTGCACTAGTTAAGTAGTGCAAAGGCTTATGTCAACAGCAGACTGTCACTGCCTAAAGGGGTTTCGGGTTTACTATCTTGGTAATGTTAGCAGGGTGACTCATTGCTGGAGCTCCTGTAATTATGGGAGCAGATATTAAAGCAACCTTCTCAACATCAAAAATACTGAAACTATATGAACAAATTCACTCTAAGCATTTCCCTTAGTGGTTGCTATATTACAAAAAAAAATCCATGAATGAATTGTAAACAATCACGCACCTTTTGTGGAAATGGCTCATTGAAACTTTAAACTGTTACTTTTCCAACATCTTGTTGTAGCTAGCTCTGCTGTAGTGCTTACACTAATTTGCAAATAAAGAGGAAAAAGTGGAGTTTTTTTTTCAGCAATGCTGTTTTTTTCTGCTGACACCAAATGCTTTCTGTTCTTTGATGCTTGTGTGAAGTTACTGGTTGAATCTTTAAGCCGTACTTTCGGCAAAATTGTTTTTCCTTTTTGGTATTTAATACAATACGTTTATCCATCCATTAACTATACCCGCTTATCCTCCGCAGGGTTGCGGGGGGCTGGTGCCTATCTCCAGCAGTCACGGGGCGAAAGGCAGGGTACACCCAGGACAGGTCGACAGTCCATCACAGGGCAACACTTTCAGGACAAACACCCATGCACGCACACACTCATACCTAAGGGCAATTTAGAGAGACCAATTAACCTAACATTGTTTTGGGACAGTAGGAGAAAGTCGGGGAGAGAACCCGCACATGCACAGGGGGAACATGCAAACTACATGCAGAAAGACCCCAGGCTGGGATTTGAACCCAGGGCTTCTTGCTGCAAGGCAACAGTGCTACCAACTTAATTTTTAATTTTTTTTGCCTAAATTTTTTTATTAAATATCTCTGAGGTTTATGCATTCTACATGCTATCCTTTAATTGACAAAATGTTTAAATGGTATTTGATGGTTAAGCAGTGCAACAATTTAAGCCCTTTTGTCCTATTTCAAGCATAAGCATGGATGTTATGGGAAGAGTTGAAGTGTGTTTCGGCTATAGATTCCAGAACTAAATTTCCTTGAACCTTTTTAATTATCTAGAGCACCTAATGGATAGGTGTAACCATAGCAAACGTAAAATAAATTTCACCTACACAGACCTCCGTGTTTACTAGATGGCAGATAAGAGACACGACAGCAGTCTGCTACTTTTAAACTCAAAATCTGTTATGGATCCATAATCCCGTGGAGTTCTGATTGTTTTAATTTGTATCTAGGAACATATACACTATAAAACTTCTAACTTTCCCACTTTAAAACCTTAATAAAAAAGACTGACAGCAGTATTAGTCTCCTAGCCTCTAGGGAGATTTCTTTTTTAAATTTGAATGCGTCGAGAGCAAGACAGAAGTTGTTAGACTGTAATTTCTGGCCATCGAGTTATAATTAAGCAACTGGCGTTTTAGACAGATCTAAATGTGTCTTTGTCCATCTTCAAACCTGTAATCCTATAATAGGGTCCCTAAAAAGTGCATTAGACTGCTATGAGATTTTTTTGCTCATGACCCAACAACAAGTTCACCTGGAATCCTAGGGTGCTTCTCAATGCCAAGGAACCTCGCCTTGATGCCTTGGTCCTGCCCCGGTTGCCTAGGAGATACGTCGTTAGGGACCGCCAAGGCATGGTCCAATGTTCATGTGCTACCGAGGCGACTGTCCTCCGTTTGTCTGCCGTTTAGCTAACTGACCATGGATACATGGGAGGTTCCTTGATGCCTTCCCTCAGTCAAAAATGTCCCAGAACACAGCGCTGTATTTTTGAAGTTGCTGCCAGCAGTTTTTTAGATCCAAAGCAGTTATCTATGGTTGGTTAGTTGCTTAGTAGTAGCTTCGGTGGCTAGCAAGTACTAACTCGCTTACACAGTTGATTTAACCACTTTATACACAATTAAAAAAGTAAAACTCTCGTTATTCAATTCAAATTCAATTCAAAAATACTTTATTCATCCCAGAGGGAAATTAAGTGTTGGTATAGCTCATATAATTAATTATTTAAGGAGTTGTTGTAGATGATGATAGCTGTGGGCAGGAAGGATTTCCTGTAGCGGTCTGTATTGCAGCGAAACTCCACCAGCTCTCTGTATTAAGCTTCTTGTCCATCTCTGATACACCCGACAATTCCAGAGTCATCTGAGTATTTCTACAGATGACAGGTCTCTGATTTGTACTGGAAGTCTGAGGTGTACAGAGTGAAAAGGAATGGTGAGAGTATGGTCCCCTGTGGTGCTCCTGTGCTGCTGACCACCTGGTTTGACACACAATTATTCAGTCTCACAAATTGTGGTCTGTTCGTCAGGTAGTCATTGATCCAGGCGATTGTTGAGGGCTCCACCTGTGTCTTCAGGAGTTTCTGACAAAGCAAATTAGGCTGAATTGTGTTAAATGCACTGGAGAAATCAAAGAACATGATCCTCACAGTGCTGCCTGCTTTGTCCAGATGACAGTGGGTTGGTTGAAGTAGGTGGATGATGGCATCTTCAACTCCAACTCCACAGCGATAAGCAAACTGCAGTGGGTCCTGATACGTTCTTGTTTGCTTACTCAGGGGTGCCAACAGGAGTCTCTCCAGGACCTTCATGATGTGGGATGTCAGGGCAACAGGTCTATAGTCATTGATGACTGATGGGTGAGTTCTTTTTGGTACTGGAACAAGGCAGGATGTCTTCCACAACACTGGAACCTTCTCCTGAGTTAGGCTAAGGTTGAAGAGGTGCTGCAGAATCCCACAAAACTGCTCAGCACGGGCCTAAAATTATGGACAACCCTGAGCATCCTCTTCATGAGACAGTCATATAACAACAGAGCGTCTTCAGTCGGAGGCTTCTTCAGTTTCGCTGCAATACAGACCGCTACAGGAAATCCTTCCGGCCCACAGCCATCATCATCTACAACAACTCCTTAAAGAATTAATTATATGAGCTATACCAACGCTTAATTTCCCTCTGGGATCAATAAAGTATTTTTGAACTTGAATTTGAATTTGAATGTTGTCCACACAGAAGTTTATATAGTCAGTCACACACTCAATCATGGCATTGATGTCCTCTATATGTGCTTGGCAAAGAGTCATCCAGTCTGTGGTTGCAAAACAACCCAGCAGGGCCTCTTCAGCTTCCTGTGACCATTTTCTCAGTTCATTTTGTCACAGGTTGCCTCTGAACAAGTGGTTTATATTCTGAACAGAGAAAAACAAGATTGTGATCCAATTGTCCCAGAGGAGGTCTTGGTTTAGACATGTATGCATCCTTTATATTTGCATAAAACAAATCCAAGGTCCTGTTTTCTCTTGTAGAGCAGCTGACAAACTGTTGAAATGTTGGAAGGGTAGTAGAGAGTGAGGCATGATTAAAATCACCAGATATTGCCACAAATGCATTAGGGTGCTGTGTCTGTAGCTTAGCAACAACGGAACTGATGACATCACATGCATTGTCGGCAACGGCTGAAGGTGGAATGTAAACAACTGCCAAAATTACACTGGTGAACTCTCTTGGCAAATAATATGGCCGAAAACTTACTGCCAAGAGTTCGACATCTGGGCTGCAGAGACGACACTTCACAGTTACATGTCCTGGATGACACCATCTGTTGTTGACAAGCACTGCTACTCCACCTCCTTTCCTTTTCCTGCTCGTTTTCAGATCTCTGTCGGCTCGTACAGTCAGGAAGCCTGGCAGAGAGACGTTGGAGTCGGGTATATGATCCAGCAGCCACGTCTCCGTAAAACACATAACACTGCATTCCCGGTACTCTGGCTGAGTCCTTGTAAGGGCTTGGAGTTCATCCATCTTGTTAGCCAATGATCTTACGTTGCCCATTATGATCGATGGAAGAGATGGCTTGAACTTCCTCTTTCTCTGTCTCCTTTTCGCTCCTGCTCTGCATCCACGTCTCCTCCTTATCAACTCATCAGGGATTTGTGGCTTCAGTTGAGGTATTATTTCAGCTTTTGCGATGTTAATCAGCTGCTCCCGGCTGTAAACCACATTGTTGCCATGGTTACGCATCATAACATGTTGTCAAAAAGTGAAAAATTTACAGCAAAAATCCTTCCAGCTTCACAGCACCAAAAACTAGAAAGTATACAGGTCAAAAAAATTACATTTTCCTCAAGAAAAAAGAGGAACCGATGTACAAAAAAAACAAAACTTGATATGTAGCCAACAGAGCCACTCCAACATGCAGCCACCCAGAGCAGCGCAATTCATGATTCTAGAATCATTCTAGAAACTCTAGAATTATGCATCTATACTGAAAGTTATACGTATATAACGATGGGCGGGACGTAAACAGAGTCTGTTCCATTTAACAGTTTTCTTTGACCAAGGAAAGACAGTGTCCTCATAGGTGTCTCGCCTTAGTAGGCGAGGCGCCTTGACATTGAGAAACACCCCTAAATGCTTAAAACTGAAACTGGAACTGATGGCATGGCCTACTTTTTGCCTAATCCGCTAATAATTGACACTCAGAGTGTTGAAATGTCATTCCCAGAAGATAATAAGATCCATAGATATAAAACCCCAAAATATAAATTCAAAAAAAGCAATGTTGTAACTATTAATAATAAAAAGTTGTTGGCTGGTTTTCTGAGCATCAATAATTATAATCAATAATTTAATATTAATATAATTATTGATGACATTCGAGTTTAACCTGTTTATTAAAGATATAGGGGCACCAATCTCATAAATGAGATAATTTTAATTAAACCAGACTGTCGGTCTCTCTGAAAAGGGCATAATTCGACCGCGGGGTTAAAGCAAACTTTACAGCACACACTGAAATAGCACAGAAAACTTCTCGTTACTTAAGGGAATTTATTAATGAAATAGGTCAACCTTACAGATTACATTTCATTCATAATTTCCATCTATTCTAACGCATGCAAAATATAGAACAAAGTTAACGTCGAGGGAAGGGGGTGTGTGTGTGCCGCTGTGTGTGTGTGTGCGGCTGTGTGTGTGTGCAGCTGTGCTCGTGTGTGTGTGGGAGACAGCGAGCGGATGAGGGGGGGTTCAGCTTCCACCCTCAATACGATCGATCAAACTCAAGCCTTATCAGTTGGCGTGATCGGCTCACAAAGGGAGACAAAGGAAGACCGCGTGGCGACTCAACAAAGTCTAGTTTCATTAGCAATGGTGGCTTGGACAAAGGAAACGGGGGCGACGGAGAACGGAAAGCGACCTGTCTAAACAGACACGCGCCGACCGCAGTCCACAATAAACAAACAAGGAAATAATACAAAATAATATACTGCTTCTGGTTACAACCAAAGTCAAATAATAAAACACAAAAAGCATGCACATTCAGGGTCGGTGTACAGCAACAGACGACCAAGAGTAACAGTGGTTAACAAGTTGACAGACTGATTTTAACCAACAGAAAACGGATATTAACCGTCAAGACCTCTCCTCTGCCCAGACCCAGAAGATATAAATCAGTTTAATCCTACTTGGTGGGGGCAGCTCTCCACAGTCCACGACGAAGAACGTAGAAAGTGTCCAGTTTAAAGGAGCGGTTTGCGCAAAACCGAGGTCAGAAAAGCGGACGTCCGACTTTAGGCGCTGAGGGACTCAGGGCCGATTTCAAAAGAGCTCAGATGGCCAGTGGACTACCTGGTACAGGAAAGTCTGTTTGCTCGGCCGATTCACTTCGAAGTTTAAAAGGGAACTTCTTCCTGGTCAAGCAGGTTTGAACAGAAAAAGGGAAAATGCTAGCAGTGGATTAAAGCGTCTCCAAACAGGCACCGCTTGGGAACCAAAAGACGAAGATTTCAATATTCGCGCTGCCTTTATCAACTCTGTGATGTCATCACTGGCCACAGACCAATAAGAATGGGTTGAGGGCAGCGCAATGGGTGCTGGGAGATGCAGTTCGTTCAGTGGAAGGATGCTGGGAGATGCAGTTCGTTCAGTGAAAGGCCATAGCCTCAACAGCAATGACCCCGTATCAAACATAACATTCCTAATTTTTTCAAAGATATGATAAATGTCATAGAAACATACCCAGCTTTTACCTTAAATAATCTTATTAATTTAACCAAATATTAATTAAACTATACCACTGAAAAGTTGAAATCTTTCCCGTAGACAGTGTTTTTGAGGCAATAGAGTTATCAGAGTAAACCATTTTATAGGACCCACCTTATATTCAAAATAATTTTTTATTTGTTTCCAAAATGTTTTCATTAAATCTACTTTGATTCAAAATTTGAAAGCACTGAAAATACAGTAATCAACTTTTTTGCCACTGAAACAGGTATTTCTATTTTGCATTTAATCATAAGGAAACTGAAGTATATTTTCTTTCGTTTACTTGAAGTCACACTGACACTATCAGCAGAGTTTCCATCCCAATGTGACGGGCTATATTTACACCTTTCCAGGATTCATGATGGTTGCACTGCTTCAAGACTTAAAAAAAACAAGAGTTGTTGGAAACATGCCAAAAAGAAAACCTGTCTACATCTGACACATGGCAGCAGTTCAATTCCCAACAGTAATTTAAGGACAGAAAAGTCTTTTAAACCTTATTATGAAAAGGTACTATAAGGTGAAAAGATCTATAACGTGTAGATGGTGCCTAGTGCTGTCGTGTTAAAACACACATCACTATGATTAATTAAGTCCAATAAATACCCAATGAGTAAATATTGAATGTTGACATTCTACTGTAATTGGAACATGAAGGAGTGTCCCATGATGTCAAAAGTGAAAGATGGCATATGGTTTTCTGTCCTATTTCTATTTCTTTCTTTCTTTCTTTCTTTCTTTCTTTCTTTCTTTCTTTCTTTCTTTCTTTCTTTCTTTCTTTCTTTCTTTCTTTCTTTCTTTCTTTCTTTCTTTCTTTCTTTCTTTTCTTTGTTTCTTTCTTTCTTTCTTTGTTTCTTTGTTTCTTTGTTTCTTTCTCTTTCTTTCTTTCTTTCTTTCTTTCTTTCTTTCTTTCTTTCTTTCTTTCTTTCTTTCTTTCTTTCTTTCTTTCTTTCTTTCTTTCTTTCTTTCTTTCTCTTTCTTTCTTTCTTTCTTTCTTTCACTTGGTTTTAATTAAAACTCTGCTTTTGTGCCACACAAATATAGGGCAACAAAATAAATTGCATTACAATGGCAACAGAGGAGCAGATAACTTTTAATAAACCGCTCTAGTGTTGTCATTGTAATGGCATTAAAGCTTATTAGATTTCAGGGAATAATTCAACCATGATTTGCAATAAATTACAGAAATAAAACAGCCACCGGTTAACACTTGAAGAAAAAAAAATTGTGCAATTTAGGCTGATAGAAATGACAAAACGAGAGTGTAGATTCTATCAGTGATTCTATCAGGCTGAGCACAGTGAGGATCACTTCACATGCCCAAAGGAGCAGTAAAAGAAAATACTCCATTCACAGTGCCTCATCAGCATTGGGCACAAACTGGTGCTGCAGCAGAGAACAAAGTCCCATCCTCCTCATTAGGACTGTACACATTCACCCTCCTTGGCCAAATTAAATTTTAAAATATCTGAAATAGGCACTTCAGGGCAATATTTATACACACCAATGGGTTGTTAAAGAAAAAAAAAAGAAAAAAAAAGCTTGCACCCAAGAAGGCACGATCAAGTGTCTCTCAAAACAAAACCTAGCACTGCAGCTGTAGTTGGGACCCTTTTTTTCTTTCATTCTCCTACTTCCTCATATTAGCTGATTTTTGTATTATATCATAAAAGAACAAAAAGTCACCAATTTGATGTAACAGACCTTTTATAGGTGATTTATTGAAATACCTTCTTGCATGTGTTATTTTCTTTGAAGCATTTCAGCTCCTGTTTAAATGCCAAGTCAATTTGTTCTCTACCCAAAATCACAAAGATGCCTTAAGTGATCTCCGATTGTTTACTGCAATATTTTTTATTTGTTTCATATAACAGATCTGATAGAAACCTTTATTCATACCAGTACACACAGTAGCCAGAGCTGCTATTAGCTTATAAGATTAGATAAAATAGTAAATATACAAGCAGCACAACAGGAGTGGTACCCTAAAGCGAAAGGATCTTGTTCAGTTGTTGTGGTAGGAGCACTAAATAGATATTGTTGGTCACCTTTTTTGAAACGACATCAGCCATCTACCACGCCAAGACACATCTGAGGGTGTTCACTGCTTTCTGGTCTTTCTGGTCTTTCTGGTCTCTCAAAATTGCCAAAAGACCATATTAGATAAACTGGCCTTGCATTAAAAAGCATCTAGTGCCCGAAAGATGAATTGAATACTAATTACAGCGACTATTGAGCCTCGTTCTGGTGAAATGATCTTGGGCTGAGCAATCCCAGATGTGCACTCTCCATTGTGTTCAACAAATGGTTAAAACATTGGACTCTACTCTGCCCATCCTTGCGTGCCGGTTGGAGAGTTTGTCTTAGGTTGTGAGAGTTTGATTTAATTAGCTATAGAGTTAAACAGAGTTTAAATTGTTTAACTGTTTTTGTTATAAAGATAATACTTAAAGTGCACGATTAACCTATTGTTGTCTGCTGATTTGCAATATACAAAGTTATTTACAAGTAGGCTACCTGCCTCTTCTACTCATTTCAACTGACTTTTGGAAATTGTTTAGAAAGAATATCTAATTTATTTGATACATAACAACTGTTTTTTTAAAGGTTACACAAAGTTACTACCAGTAGTTACTAGTTACTTTTACTATAAAGTAATTCAGTTAGTTTTGGAACAAGTAGAGAGTAACTATATCTAATAAATTTTTAAGTAATGTTTCCAAAACTGGCTGAGTGGAAATTGCTATATAGGAAATTTGCTGTTTTCTCACCCTTCAATTTAACAGTTATTGTGGTGTCACAGGGCACATAGTTTTGCGGGGAGCGGCTGCTGTTCTCATGCAATGTGTTCTGTTATGATTGAAGGAGAAGGTGCCACTTCGTCAGAAACAGTATGTAGATGGGTGGTGTCAACGGAACATCCACAGGAATGCCAGAAAAATATTACACCATAACAACAAGATCTGATCAAAGAAAAAGAAACTGAACACAAGGTGAAAGTGTATTAAGTTTATATATAGAACGCTTAACTCTGGCATCAATGCATAATGCAAGTGACAATAAGGACAAAAGTTGTGATAGCAAAGTCTCTAGCTTGTGTATGGACAATTCCGTTCAGTTCACATCAGTTTATATTAGGGGTGTCAAATTTTGCGTTAATTGCGATTAATGAATTAGAGCCATATTTAATTGCGCTATGTTTCTTTAATCATGTTAATCACATTTTCAATCTTTAATTTTACTGTTTCTGAATGTGAGTTGCCTTTAAATAAAATACGTTTTTATGGTCTTCTTGTGCTTGAGTTGGGGGTTAACCACACCCTGAAGTGGACATCAATTCGCTGTTTGTAGACCTGCTTATCATGAGCTGATGCTTCCGTTGTAGTGGAGAGGGCAAAGGGAGTGAGGAGGAGCAGTGAGTAGTAGACAGTGTTGCCAACTTAGCAACTTTGTTGCTATATTTAGTGGGTTTTTAGACCTCTCTATGACTTCATAAAGCCCCTTTTTTGTTATATATTTGTTCTCCCACAATGATGTATTGAATTTAAATGAAAATACCTCAAGATGAGGACTTTTCTCAGGAATTATTAGGTGCCATAAAAAAAAGATTAATTTATTACATATCATAGTTAATTAATCTTGAGAGCACTAGTTTATATATGTAGTGGTAATTCATAACCAGCGTCATCTTAAGGATATTTCAGAGACAAACAGGTCAAATACACACCCAATTACATTAAAGACTAATAGCTAAACACAGCATCATTGTGCAAGCAGTACTTTATGGAGGGAAAAAAAACAAACATTGCACATAGTTAATGGTCAGAAAAGCTTTGTCATTGCTCCATCCAGGAAGAAGCAATGCTAAACACAGGAGCACAGAGAACTCTCTACATATCTAGGAATGAGCTACTGGTACCTGCACTCATGTATATATCAGTCTGTTTAGCATATTATATTTTTATTTAAGTGTTTGTCTGTTTGTTCTTGTATGTTTGCACAAAGTACCACAGCAATTTCCTAATGTTGTAAACCTACCCAACATTTGGCAATAAAACCCATTCTGATTCTGATTCTGGTAAACACATAAGCACTGAGCCAGAAATAATCTACTGAAAAGAAGAAGAAAAAAGTACACAGTTAATAGCACAAAAGCTCTTCCAATGGCTCCACCCAAAAAAGAGACACAGCTAAAAAAGGAAGCAATCACACAGGGGTACTTTTGATGGGAAAGAAAAACAAGGAGATATTGAGCCTAATATTAGCTTTTTGGAACACGTTTTCTAAACAATTTCGTTTTCTCTGTGTCTGCAACCATAAACATTAGCTTGTTTTTGTTCCGGGTTCCAGTATAGGATTGGGCAGCTCTACATGATCAGTAAGCACAGCTGTGAGCAGAGTGGTGATGGCGAGGGAGTGGAGGTGGTGAGGAATGAGCTGGATACTCACCCTCAGCATGGCCCTGGACAGCTGACCGAGAAGAAAATCTACCTCAGCAGGTATGGGATCATCTCTTTAATCATTGTGTTGCTGTACCAGTAATCCTGTTTGTAACCCAAGTCCCAGGCTTAAGTTGTCAGTTCTATCATTCTGATAACAGATGCTGTGCCATCTTTAGTGTCTTGCCTCCTGTAAAGCTTTGTATCTTTTAGATTCAAACTTTAGACAGGCAATAAAGCATAATTTCCACACAAAAACACACGGTGTGGACTATAACCTGACTACATCCAAAGTCCAGGAATCTTTTTGTTTCCAACATGCCGACTGTGAGTTAAAGTGGACACTGTTATTATTCCCTGAGATCATCATCCAGTAAACCTTTAAGCGTTCTAATTGTGTAAGTACAGGCCTCCAGCTGGGAGGAAAACGTCCACATCATCTTGATGGCTGTAATTGCAGGATCTGAAAGAAATTTAAGCCTCTCATCATTTCCCTCTCAGTGTTGAAAATGGAGCTGTCAAAGGCTTTAAAGCATGTTAATTAAAAGTGAAGATTATCAAAAACAAACATTAGCATTACCAGTAGCCATAAATTATATCATCCCAATCATAACTCGGTAACGTGTCTTAATGGTTTGAGTCATAAAAAATAAAATGTTGCTGAAAAAAGAAACAATACTTAATAGTTATACAATGAATGGTTTGAAATGTTGTGAAACATGCTTTCATATAATTTCAGCCCTGGGTGATACTATAATTCGTGTATACCCAAATATATAAGCACAGCTGAAGTTGTTGTCCTTAAATATTAATTTGGACTAAATTTGCAAATCTACTCCAGTGACTTTTATTTATTAGCTCATTTTTTCCTGTTTCATGTATTTTACTTGAGTTTAGTCAGGATAAAACTCAAGATAAATACCCAAGGATACCACATAAGTATAAATGCATTAATTTATCACTTCATATTCCGCCTGCAGGCAACATGGAGAACACATTCCACACATACGCTGAATATCACAGAGAAAGTGTTTCTGCCAACATTGTTTTCTTTTCTTCCTCTGGACGATTCACTGCTAAAGTAGCTGAATATAAGCGTCTTTAAACAGATTGATATCAGTGTGAAAAGTGAAAGCCAATGTGAAAGTCTGTAAAAAAAATTTATGTCCCCAATAGCCACTAAGCGGTGTTTCATTTTAACAGACTGCTATTACAAAAAACATATACTTTTTTAATTGAATACTAAATAATAACAAAAAAAAAATTCCAAGAAGTCTTCTACATAATTAAGGAGGTTTTTATTTGATCCTTGTGATGTTGGACATAAAAAAACACAAATGAATTAATGTTAAGCCCTGAAAGCCTTATTCTTGCATAACTCTGAATCTCCATTTTATCAATTCAGTGGAGACAAATGACACCCATTTAACAAGAAGAAACTCCCAGTAGATCCAGGCCTAGTATGAGTGGCCATTTCACATGACTTGTTGGTGGCTGAGAAGACAGAAATGAGGGGCATACTGTACAACAGCAGCACCACGGAGCTAGGTGTACATTTGTATAGGCAAATCATAAAATAGTTAAGTGTATGGGTGGTGAGAGACATACATGATGTCCTCTGGCAAAAATAACCTTTAAAACTTTATCCCATAACTCTTTCCCAAACCCCCCATGTTTTGCCAAAGGATTGGGCTGTCTCAGTTGTTTTTTGTAGCATACTTGGATGCCAAAGGAGTAAGTCTTTAAATAAGTATTTCAGTTTTTAAACAGGTAGAATATTTCAGGGGTAGATTTTAAACAAATGGTCTAAAGCTGCAATTGCACAGAAAGTCTTGACTAATGTATTTTCATATTCTAATTTAAAAATATTTTATTGCCACAGCATCTATTATGATATTAAGTCAAACTATTGTTAAATAAATACTGTTGTGTGCTGACAACTGCTGCAAGGTAAGTAACTATTTCCACAGCATTACATGAAAAGACTTGCTACTGATAGTGTAAAATCCGCTTGAAAGAGGAGGGATTCCGTTTGAGGTGACATATTTTAACCATTATCTCTCAACTTCTGTCGCATCTTTGAATTATGTGTGTCGCTTATAGTCTAACCCCCAGTAAATACAGTGTGTGTGTATCAGAATGGAACATGATTAATTTACATTGTTGTAGTGGGTTAAGATAAAATGGTTAGGATTAAAGTGTAATGTTCTGTGAGTCCCCCCAAGTGGTCAAATAATTGTTAGCTGAATTAATCAGAAAGAAGGTCAAGCTGCTGTCAGGTCAAGAGATAAGCATGCAGAAGTGAATGCATTTTCACCTTTGCAGATAGAGCATCTGCATGGCATTGCATGATAATCAGTATTAGTATTACTGGGTCATTGCTGTGACATTGGTGTAGCACTTACATAATTACATAGTAGTGGAGCAAGAGCAATATATTTGGCACTTCATGGCTGTAACACTCCATGGAATGCCATGGAATTTGTATACATGTCCAAAAAACATGTGGATGTCTGGCTGGGCTGGTGTATGCTACAGTCCGAAATGTGTATGCTGAAACATTATGTACTTTAGGCTGTAAATCGTATGCCATTGAAACATAAAACAGGTAGCCAATAATCTGATAGGGTGATTATGAAGGATTAAAAGGACATTTCAAATCCAGGAGCTGGGGTAACACCAGAAAGTAGGATTTAGCTTAGATTGGTTTATCTGTCACTCCAAATACAGCAATATGTTGTAAGCCAAATGCCAAAAATGAGGCTTCAAAACAGCATATGACAAACCAATAGGTGAGGTTACAGTATCTATTTATTATTATATTTATCTATTTATTATAGTCTACAGTCTGTAATAATTGATGCTAGATTAGATCAGTGGAGAAAAAGCATGAGGAAACCCTGTGCTGCTGTGATTTATTGTTTCAATTTATGACTGTGATTAGTTGGTTTAGTGTTAGGTGACTGATAACACTCAAATAAATTCTTCAGGAATAGCAACAACTGTGCAACCTTAATTACATACAGTAAGCACCTGAGCAAATCTGCTCAAGTGGTATTTTGGGTTAATCAGTTTTTGCCACCGTTTTGGCAGTCTACCAGAGATAATGTTTATGATTTGGATTAAAGATTACTGTTATGGCTGTGCTTAATATTGAACAGGGAGTGCTAAGGATATAAAATTATCTGATAACTACTTCCTTTTCAGTGTGACAACTTTAATACTTATAGAATAGCAAGTGAAAGGCATTGATTATCCTAGCCCTTGTCAATCAGGATTTTATACACTCCGTTTATTAGCAAAGGTTGACATAAGCCCGTTTCACAACATAACAGGCTGTCAGAGTAAAATGTCTTAATAATTGAGCAAATCAAGCGCGAGCCTTCACACAGACTTTCCTCAAGTTATGTGCCTGTTGCAGTCGGAAAGTGCACACAGACTTGATTAGCTGGATGAAAAATTCTGATGATGAGATGGTTTCAACTTGCTGCTACCATACCCTCTTGTTTTTTTCTTTTTTTGCGTTAAACACAGTCTGCAGTCCAGTATAGTCTCGTTAGCTTGGTATAGTTACATGAAAAGACTGATTCATTCATGACTGATGAATAATTTCTTGAGTTAAGCACAATCTTCTGGACCTATGCTTATAGGTGTTCATGCATCGTGGTTAAAAAGATCACTCCAGTAACTTTCTTCTTTTGAGACTATACTTAAAATATGCATTTTTCACAACATTGATCTGAAATCTATTTTATTTGAGTTGGTAATTCAAATACCAGTTTGGTGAACAACATCTTCCAGTAAAAGGAACATTCAGGAACATGATTTTTGAAAGTCAGTCATTTGCACCAAGGATAAAGAGACCCTCATTTGAGTTTGTCCAGCAAAGCAGTTCAAGTCCCACAGATCTCCATCTGTGGGACTTAGAGTAGAGTAGCAATCTCGTCACGGAAACAGGACTTGTTTCATTAATTAACCACTTGAGTTTTGAAGATAATTCTTTAAGGACACACTATACAGGCCTGGCAAACTAGATGGCATGTAGTTTAGTTTTTAGAGATCTGAGATTTGACTTTGGGAGAAAGACTTCAGACCTAACTTGGAGTTGCCTCTCAAACATTTCTGACTTGATTTGGAATAGCAAAAATTATTTGTGGCCATCTTTTTCCAGTACTAAACTAGAGCTGTTGCAAGAGACAGTTCTTAACTGGTTCTGTAAAAAAAGTATATTTATTTTCCAAAGTCAGGGAGTCAATATTACATCATTATGTATTATTGAAACTCCTATGCTAAACAATTGATTCTCCCTTTGATATATCTTGATTTAACAAAGAGTTACAGTTCTTAGTTATGGTTTAACACGTTTATCAAATTATTTATCTCAGTATCCATGCAAATAGATGTCCTAATTCCACCAGCCTAATTAATTAACGCTGTTTTAAATGACAGCCTGTGTTTGTGAACGTCTCTGCAGTCCTAACCAGCTGCTCCTTGATCAGCCTTCACAAGTAAAAAAAAAAAAGTGTTTTTTATGAGCAGAGTTTAAAACATTTTTTTAGCTGCAGTCAGCAGTTGACAGCAGAGATTTATGGGGCATATTGACCCACATAAAACTCCCTGATGAGATGATATTCAATTAAACAGCAGAGAAATGAGAGAGTGAGCTCATTGCATTGCAAATCCTAGCTTTTTATTAGTGTTTTCTGGTTTTGTCTTTAACTTGGTAGAAGAAAAGCAAATGTAGCTTGAGGGTTTTGAACATTGCAACTGGTTAATGGTCTTTATGAGAACGCCTTTAGCTCGTTCCTCTAGCCTTGTAAAGAGTTGATGAAATTGCACCAGTTTAACCCAGACAAACTTAGTTCTAGTGGTGGTGGAAATAGATTGAACTGATGGTTCAAACAAGCTTCAAACATAGTCTTTAAAAAAAATTTTGAAAATGTATTTCAATTTCATTTTCTGATTTTCCAACTTAAGATAAGAGTCGAAAATTAATTCTGAATAAATATAAATTTTGTAATATTTAAAGTTTAATCCAGATTTAACTATCTATAAGGTATAAATCAGAATTTTATGAAACAGGGGCTTGTTTAATCTATGATTAGCCATCTCAAACCTTAGATTTTGGTCCAACCGATTGATTGTTTTGGATTTTCAATTACCAACATAAATCACAGATTCATCCTCACCTTTTCAAAACTTAAAGCTACATTGTGTAAGAACTTCTCCCATCTAGCGGTGAAACAACCACCTGAAAATGATGTTCTAGCCACACCTCCCACCCCCCCATTGCGAGCGCGTTTTAACTCCTATGGTGGCCGTTTCATGCCAAGGTTAACATGGCTTCCAGTACTACGACTTTGACTGTCCAGTGTTCTTTCCAGTGATGAGGTTACTTTAGAAAACTACATTGCATTTAGTTATATAGTCAGATGTCTGCCGCGTTGCGAGTAGACAATCTCCCTCTGGCATTCGTCACGGTGCAACTGAGTGTAGCCAAAGCGCGAAAAGCGGAGCTAGAATTTCCAGGAATGTCCCTTGTTGGCGAATGTATTTCAAAGATGGAGGCTCAACATGGATTCAGCCATTCAAACGAGTTGCGTGTATGTAATCTGAATAGCAGATTCTACACTTACGAGAATACTTTCACTAGTAGGTGGAAGTAATTACACATGAATGAGCACATATTTTTGAAAGAACAAAGGGGTTTTTGCTAAGAATTAACTCAAAAAATAAACAATGTAGCTTTAATCTGTGTAAACCAAAGGTGGACCTTTCTAAGTATTAGAAGTATTGTAGGTTATGAAATACTGCTGATCTAAGTTTTTCCAAACACCCCTCACCTCCCAAAAAACAAATTTGAGTATGTAATAGTTTTCTATTCAAACGATGATGTAAAAAAAAATCATTAGAGAAAAACTATAATATTTGAATCTAGAAAAGAATGGAATTTCAAAATGGAAAATTTGTAGAAACACTGACTTTTACCAATGGAAATAATTTGGTGGAAAAACCCCAGAATTGCAAAACCTAAAGCCCTGATATGAGTTAATGAGGGTGTTAAACTATTACAATGAAATGACTTTGAGTGGTTTTAATGTCTTTGTGCTACATGCCAAATTAATCAATAAGCACATTTTCTAAAATGTGAAACTGCCTATTTTATGCATTTCACTTACAAATCCTTTCATGGTTTATCAACCATGTGTACCGTGTCCTTGTTCTTTCTTGCAGCCGTACTGCAGCACAAATCACCCAAGGTTTGAAAACCGCACACTGTAATTCCCAACAATGTGTAGTTTAAACCAAAGCAAAACACGTTTTATTTGCTTTAAGGTTGAATATAAGCTACTAAATGGATGAGTTCAGGGTTCATTACGCTGTGTTGTTTTATTTATTAAGTAGCTATTCATAATGTAATCTGCTCTAAAAAAATTGCAAAAATTCTCTAAAGTCATTTCATAACCAATTTCATTACCCTAATGCAACCTCAAGCCTTCTTCCAATCACCACTACAAACCCAAGTTTTAATCCCTAAATAAACTCTTAAAGAAGCAAAGAAACACTCTCCCTCTTGATTTTTCTAATCTGTGTCTGTATTGGGCTTTGGATCTTCCCTACTGAATACACACAGAAGTCCACTCACACATGGAGGTACAGTTACTGCACAACTGAACTTCTGTTCAATTTTGACATGCAACTTCAAAGCAATTCATCACTCTAGGTATAATTGAGAAGGAGTCATACTGTGGTGGAAGTAGCCTACAGGTAATCTATCGCTAAATGGCCCAATAAAACACTCAAGATTTCTTTGTCTCCATCTTTAATCTCCCTATTGCACCACCCAACCTTAAATCCATTTGTGATTGTGATTCTTTCATTTGGTTCTGATTTCAGTAAACTCCCATCCTGGCTTAAACCTTTTGTGCCACGATTCTTCTATGTGACAGAAAAGGCGTGGAACTTCTACCCCTACACCATTACAGGTGGGTATTTCTGACTCCTTCAGTTGTAGCACTGTGTGCAGTGGAAGGAAGACAGACAGACGGATGCTATAAATTTTTATGAATATAACCCATGACTTAAAAGGGATTGGCATGCCACAAAAAGTAGTTGTTTACAGAGCGTTGTATCACAGAATATTATTGGAAAGTTGAGTGGAAGAAAAACACCATCACCAGTTACAGACATTAGCTACATTTGTTGAATTACATGTGTCAAGTCACTCTCTAACCTAAAGACAACATCAGATGCTTGTTATGTTGGCTCATGAGAAAAAGTACTAGACTGTTGCTCAGTGGTCCAAAGTCCTTCATTCAAATGAAAGTAAATTTTTAATGTTATTTTTATAAATCGAGTTCCCAGACTCTAGAGCACAGGTGTCAAACCCCAGTCCTCAAAGGTCGGTGTCCTGCAACTTTTTGACATGTCTGTGTTTCAACACATCTGAATCAAATAATTAAGTCATCAACAGGACCCCTTACAACTTAATTGCCTGCTAAGGAGGCCGTTCAACCATTTGATTCTGGTGTGTTGGACCAGGAACACATCTAAATGTTGCAGGATACCGGCCCTTGAGGACTGGAGTTTGAAACCGCTGCTGTAGAGGAAGAGTGGAGAAGTTCAAGTTGTGTGTGTGAAGTTTCCACAGTCAGTGATGATTACGGGGGCCGTGTCATCTGATGATGTTGGTCCACTGTGGTTTATCAAGTCAGCACAGTTATCTAGGACGGCTGTAGTTCAGTGGTAGAGTTGTCAGCCCAGAGGGTCGCAGGCTGGGTTCGATTCCAGCTTCCACCTGCTACATGTGGTTGTGTCCTTGGCCAAGACACTTCACCTACCCGCCTACTGGTGTTGGCCAGAGGGGCCGATGGCGTGATATGGCACTCTGTCAGTCTGGCCCAGGGCAGCTGTGGCTATAATCATAGCTTGCTTCCACCAGTGTGTGTGAATGTGAGAGTGAATGAATAATGGAGTTGTTATTGTAAAGCGCTTTGAGGGTCTCGAAAAGTGCTATATAAATGCAAGCCATTATTATTATTATTATTATTATTATTATTATTATTATTATTATTATTATTATTATTATTATTATTATTATTATTATTATTATTGTTATTATTATTGTTATTATTAATAATAATAATTCGAATTGAATGAAATCCATGTGTATCCATACATTGCATTCATAGATGTTCATGGCATATGTGTGTTACTACATTATTATGCTCGTGCATTTGAGTAATTGATGCCATTTCTTTCTATCTATATTCAATGTTGCTGATGTTGCAGAGTACTCAGTAAGTGTTCTCAAGCATTATCTATTTATCATGAACACAATTGATCTGATTTCTTCTTAGAGATCAGTGGATTTAATCTGCTACCTGCGTTTCCTCACTGTATGTTTTCCAATGTTTACCTCATGTAGGTTTCATTCTTGCCCAAGTTCAGCATTCGCATTGAGACGAAGTTCGAAAACAACAACGGCAGTAACAACAACGTGAGTATAGGTCTAACAGGGCGAAAGCAAGGAAGATGGAGTGATCATAGAAGAGGGGGAAGAGAGAGAGACAAAAGGAGAATGAGAGGAATTGCAATTTTCTCTGCAGTGCCACGAAAACGTTCATGAAATTGATGTGGCCATTACAAGGAAAACAAGCAAAGCACAAAATGGACTATTGGCAGATCTATTAACCAGACGTGCTGTGTGCTGATCATGGCTGCCATGCTGCATTTCGTCCATGGCCAATGCGCATCAACACACTCGGACAGAAATTCACAAGCAATTGCAGCTCTGCCTGGCCCCTTGTTCCTGCTCTGAGTAACTGATGACAAGATGCAACCTGCCTCAATTTAGATACTTTGGCTTATTGAGAAGAACGTTATATTAAAGCCCTGAAAAAGATTGGAAATAAATTCAGCTTTGACTACAGCAACATAATCTAACATTGACAAATGTAGAAAAATCCAACATTTAACTTGATCACATTTATTTGGTGCAGGATAAAAAGTCCTGTGGTACAAAATTATGTAATTTAAAAAAAATCCTTGGTGCCACAAGTACTGGCACCCCATGCAATTCCCATAACCAAAAATTACCCAAAGACTTATATTATTACTTATATTTTACCTTTATAAGTTAGAATGTCAAGGAACTTTGATTAGAAACTGAAGTATGCAGTGACACGGAAATCTCTGTCAATTAGCCACCATTTAAAATGGTTTAGACAATAGGACATGTTTTAAAGTGTGGTAATCTTAAAGAGTAACTAAACCCCAAAACAACTTTTTTTGCCTATAAACTGTATAAATGGGTTTTTACCAATACAATCTTTCAGTTTCTGGGAATTTCTTTTACAATTTTGTGTAAACTTGTTTAATTCTACACTTTTTGGTCTAAAAACGTCTTTGTGCTGCCCTTTTAGGGTTTAAGTGTGGCTACTGCATTTTAAATTTGTGACTGGCGGAGAGCGATATATCTTTTCCACTCTTCATGTCACAGGCCTGGTCTCACAGACACGCCCCGTGGGTTTGGGTATAAAACCATCTCTCAGACACACTCACCCTGTGGCGAGTTTTGGAGTTGAAATTGCGAGTTTTGATCAATTGCGTTTTTCAGGTTACTATTATTACCACATTAGCACTTAGTTAGCATAGCTAACATACTGTTTTGAACGTTAATCTATGTTAGCATTACCACTCAGTGACTGGACCCTACCTGTCTCCCTCTGCATCAGCAGCACCGGCCTCGGGCAACGCTGACTCAGCGCACTGAGCCAGCGGCTCGAATTGATACGGCTCGGGGACGCTGGGCTCCATAAAGCCTCCCTCTACCCTTCTACCTCCGGTGACGGCGGAGGAGATCTGCTGGCTCAGGGCACTGAGTCAGCGCTGCCTGAGGCCGGCACTGCTGAGGCAGAGGGAGAAAGGAGGAGTCCAGTCCGAGTGGTGATGCTAACATAGGCTAACATTTAAAACAGATAAACGTCGATCAGATCGCTCAGTCGCAAAACTGCCAACGTCACTTTGGTCACTGTCCATGTTTCAGTGTCAGATTAAGCGAGGTGTCACTGTACTCCTGAACACACCCCCGAGTTCCCCCCTCTGCTCATCCTCCACACTTGGCCACGCCCCACCGTGCCTCCTGGCACTGCCCACTTTGGTAGAATTTTTCAAATGTTGTCTGGGGGGGGGGTTTATGATTTTTCATTGGGTTCAGTTCCACTTTAAGAAAAATAGTTCCTCAGCAAAACAAGCTCATATCTACAGTCAAAAATAGAAAAGTTTAAACTACCAGAACTGTGAAGAACAAGGCTGCAATCACATTTATCTTTTCTAGCACATGCAACTGCAGTAAAAGATGAATTCATCCTTAAAGACTTTTGGCACATCTTTACTAGGGGTGCAAATAAACCTGGATTGAGCTATATTTTATTGGAAGTTTGCAATGGCTTCACTTTTTGCAAATCTGAACTCCAAGTCAGTGGAAGAAAATTTTATGTGAGAATAACATGACACTGTGACCTTTTTTAAATTCAAGAATAGTGTAAGTTTCTTAGTAAACCCTATCTATTTAACAGGGGCTAAGCCACTCAGTAGGAACCCAGTTTCTTGTTTCTTGCTTCTTGATATGGCAACTTGCTAAATTATTGATACCCCTTCATAAACTACCACATAATTGTGCAGTGGGAGGGAAGTGATGTATAGTTTTTTTATAAGTACAATTTCTAAACAATATGCAATGCAGTGGTATTCACCCCCTGATTTAGTCGTTTGTTGAATAAGTTTGAAGACCATGATTCCTTATTCTTCAACCTAAAAATTATAGATTTTTTCCCCGTGAAAACACCAAAATCTGTGGTCATAGGATGACACTGCGTCTGAATACTTTTGCTTTTACTTAGGACCCCTCTAACAATGCTTCCAGTTTGCATATTTTGATAGTTCAAACACCAAATATACCGTAATATGCATTATTACGTAGACTGGAAATCGTCTTAGTGCTACCACAGAAGCTAACATCTACAGTCTTCCTTATCTCTACTCCTGGGAGTACAGCCAATAAGTGTCAAAAAAAAGGAACGGTGCTCCCAGATTGGCGGTTTTGGAATTGCCAGCCGATAACGTGTCGAATAGCATTATGCCCAGCTTACCTGGCTGTAATTTCTTTCAAATATTTTAGATATGCTCTATGAGGAAAAAAAAATTAGTGAATAGATTTTCTGAGTAGTGTAGCTCTTTTTTAGGTCTTATTATAGCTGAATTTTCATTTTCATTTACAGGAATTAATATAGGAGCCTCAACAATAAGCTTCTGGGACTGTTAAAATTGTAAAATACCCTGGAAATTCTTTGAATATTACTTTAAAACAAAATCAAGATTGAAAAAAGATCGGTTCATATCTGCATTGTCCGGTTATCTTTACTTTGTAAAGGTTTGATTCACCGAGGAACCATTTAAAACTCGCTCTCTTTGAAATACGATCCTTCACTCTGAGTAGAACATGTATGCTGCATGTGATACTGTTGTTTCACCCCTGTTGCCTGTATTATGTACAGAAAGGAAATAGAATGCCAAAACAAGCGAATCAGAAAAAGCTGCGTTGACTATGTAGAAATGTATCCTGGCCGCGCCCACCTTGGCTAGCAACCGCCCCAAATGAAGATGGGGGCCAGAGAGAGAAGAGTGCATCTTGGCTGGTGAAAGCTAACAGTTAGCAACTCCACAACATGGCAGAACACTTGTGTTATTTGTGGACATAGCACATCAGCGTTGCATTTTTTACCCAAGAAAGAGGAGCTGAGGAAGAAACAGTTGGAATATGTCTTGGAATACAGCCAGTGAAGTAAGTTAAGTTAGTTATTTGTTTGGAGGCAGCATAACAGTCACATTGCTGTTAGCCAATCAGAGGAGAGACGTTTGCATATCATGAATATTATAGAGTAAGACTCGTAATCCTGATGTTCCCCCCTCACCAAATCCTCCAGCAAACTGCAACCTCCTGAAAGAGTGAGAGAGCATTTTTTCCACAGAAAACGACTCACAAGGCATTAATATTTAGAGACCACAGCAAATTTATTGAAAAGATGAGGGAATGAGACCTTTAAGTACCTTTATCAAGTCAGCTGAGAAATGTCACAGTGAGGAATGTTGTATCTATACGATTAAAAACATGGAGTGACAATGCCGAAGGAATTTGAGAGTTTTGTTACAAGAACAGACGAAAGAAGGAAAATGAATACCTCCAGCTAGTGCAACACATTCCATGAGAATGAGCAAGGCCTTGGGTTGACACATAAGTACAACACAGTTACAGGAGGTTATTTCACATTTTACTACTTGTTAGTATTATGAAATAAACAATGTCAGAACAGCATTTTAAAGAAGTGTTACACAAGATCTGGGAAAAGGTCAGGCTTTTCTTGCTCCCCATCCAAGTTTGCACAACACTTTCTTAAGGAAAACTGTATTCTGTTTTCCTAACACCTCTATTTCCCTTGCTTTAATATCCCACATACAGGCTTGTGTTTTCCCTTATCCCCTTCTGTGCTTTTTCTCTCTATCTGTTTTCTCATCTGTTTGCTCCAGTGTGATTTCCTCCAAGGGCCTCGGGGTGGGATATACAGTAGTGAGGGGTGTTATGGTGTGTGACCTCCGTTTTCTACACAGTTACTTATCTACTCTTATCCCCGCTCTATGCTGAGTGAGTAATGCATGTGTTTATGTGTGTGTAAGTGTGTGCGTGTTTGTGCATCTGCCGTCATTACATTGTGTGACCTCCTCCCATCTGTCTGGATGTAGGTGTTTGGGGACATGCCAACCCCGACGGAGAACGTTTGCTTCCTGGACATTGTCACTGACCTTATCCCCGAGAAGCACTACAAAGAATCAGAGGTGCGTTATGCAAAATTTAAAAACAAAACAAAGATTAAAAAAATTAAATAGCATGAACAAATGTTAAATAAACCTTAACATTGTTGAAAATACTTGCACTTACATCTTTATTATTATTTACTTACCAAAGTTATTTTAAATTTTATTTTGTTTCATACATACAATAACACTTAATACAGTATGCTGTGGTTTAATAAACTATTTTAAAGTTATTACTAATACATTCTTGCAAAAGAGTTCATACTCCTTTAACTTTAGCCCTTTTGTAAAGTTACAACAAATGTCAATACATGTTTGGGGTGTTTTATGTGGTTGGCCAACATAAAGTAGGGTATTATTGTGAACTAGTCGAGCAAGCATTTAGGGTTGTAGCCCCCCTGGAATAATCTAGCCCTACACATCAGAAAGGCTTCAACAGTCGATCTGTTTAAGTCTCTTTTAAAAACACATTTCTATTCAGTGGCTTTTAATACAGTATGAGATTTAGTGGGATGGGGGTTTGGCTTGGATTTGTATTCAGCCTCCTTTACTCTTACAACCTTGAATACACCTCAGGTGTTTTTGGAGAACAATAGTTAAATAGCATTATGAAAACCAAAGAACACAGCAGACAGATCAAGGTTACAGTTGAGGAGAGCAGAATTAGGGTACAAAACAATATCCAAAGCATGGAAAATCTCACAGGGCTCTGTTCAATGTATCATCCGATGACAGAAAGAGTATACCATGCCTGCTGATCTACCAAGGCATGGACATTTACTTAAACTTACCTGCCAGGCAAAAGCAGAGAAGCAGCCAATATATTAATGGTAACTCTGAAGGACAAAGCCAGAAGACCTCCTATTGCAGTTTGCCAAAACCCATGTAGGGGACACAGAAAAACACGCTGAAAAAGTGCTCTCATCAGATAAGACCAAAATTTTACATACAGGTACGATTAATCTAAAATACTTCACACCATGCAGGAAGTGGCATTGGCAACATCATTCCTTTCTTTAACTAAGACAAATAACTTAATTGGTTTTGATGGGATGATGGATAAAGGTAAATTCAGGGAAAACCTGAAAGAAAACCTGTTAGAGGCTACTAATGGCTTGAGACTGGGACAGAGTTTGATACCAGCAGAGCCACGATACACAACATTCAGCCAGAACTACAGTTAAATGGTTTAGATTGCAGCATATTCATGCGTTAGAATGTCCTAGTCAAAGTCCAGACCTAAATGCAAAGGAGACTCTACAGCAAGACTTGAAACAAATGTTCTCTGACGCTCTCCAGCTAATCCTAATGATCTTGAGCTACTTTGCAAAGATTGGGCCTTGGAGCTGCAATTGCAGTGAAAGGTGATTCTACAAAGTTTTTGAAATTTTTTCTGTGAAAATTTTTATAAAACAATGTATCATTTTCCTTCCTCTGTACTTTTACACATTACTTTGCGTTGCTCTATCACATTATGACACAATAAAGTAGATTGAAATTTGGCCAAACAGTTACGGTTTGCTGCAAAATAGCTATACTGGATTCCCCTCGTCCTTTCCTTTACCAAGAGGTATATACCATTGGCTACTCTAAACACATAAATGTTTTTCATGTGTGCAAAGGTTCAAAAAGCTTTTAGGTGAACACAAATTATAATTATAATTCAACAAACCAATATAAAAATCTTAACTGGCTTTAGGTTTTTCTACTAAAAAAATAACAGCAATACCCTCACACAACTCAGCCTCTCTGCTTTTCGTCATTCCCTCTCATCTGAGATTTCACACCTCTTTAGTGCCTGCGAGCCCTTAGCAACAAAGGTGAATTCACAGGTTTGTGTGCAAACAAGCATGTAGAAAAAGCTTCCAGCACAATATGCATCCAAACACATGCAACCCCCCCACTCACCCCCCCCCCCCCCCCCCCCCCCCCCCCCCCCAAAAAACAACACCAGTGGATTATATTAAACGACATTGTGAGAACATAAAATCCCAAATATCCTCTCATCGCAGGTGCATATGTGGTATCACATTTTCCTCCTCAGGGTTCTGTTGAGCAACAACCTGCTCACACCTCCACACAAATATCAGTCATCCTCGCACGTGCAGCTTTTTAGAACATCCATAGGCATCTGTAGTTCCCTCTGAGAACACCACAGAGTTGCAAGGTTTGTGCAGATTCAGCATATAAGTTCCATATCTTTTGCTTCACGCAGGATCTGAGTTGCTGGCGGTCGAAAAAAACCAACCGAGGGCCTCTGGAGAAAGGCTGGAGTGAAAACCACAACCCCATTATGTGCTCATATAAGAGAGTGCAGTGCAGCTTCGAGATCTTCGGATTCCAGACCAAGACAGAGGACTTCGTACATGGAGTGAGAAGGGGTTTTATTTCTGCCCACTACTGATCCAAAGACACCAGGTTCAAGGACAAAATGACAATCCTCATTTGGTGCTGATTGGATTTTACCATCCAAGTTTGCCTTTTGTGGCATGCTGGCACAAATAAATCATTGCCACATTAATTTCCAGGCATTAGCCTAATTACAGGCACCACGAGGGCGAGCAGTCTCAAATGACCTCTGCACTGCATCTCATGTAATTCACTTGAGCTAATCCGTTGTTTCAGTTCTCCTCCACAATGAAGCAAAGCAATGA